>CM042473.1:35491929-36692762 GCA_023621385.1 Quercus gilva
AATGATTCTCATACCAAGGATTTGCTTTGCAGCTCCCAAATCTTTCATTGCAAACTGTTTTGACAATTGCTTCTTCAGATTATTAATCTCCTCAATGCTAGACCCTGCAATGAGCATATCATCCACATACACCAGTAAAATGATATAAGAATTGTCAAAGAATTTGACATAGCAACAATGATCAGCTTCACATCTCTTGAACCCAATTTTATGCATAAAACTGTCAAATTTCTTGTACCACTGTCTTGGATCTTGTTTTAGGCCATACAAGCTCTTTCTCAGTTTGCAGACTAGATTCTCTTGTCCCTGAACAATGAACCCTTCTGGCTGAATCATGTAAAGGTCTTCCTCCAAATCACCATGAAGGAATGCCGTCTTCACATCTAACTGCTCAAGATGTAAATTTTCTGCAGCCACCATTCCCAGCACCAGTCTAATTGTTGACATCTTCACAACTGGAGAAAATATCTCTGTGTAATCAATGCCCTCCTTCTGCTGGAACCCTTTAACAACTAATCTGGCCTTGTAATGTTTGCTACCATCATGCTCATTCTTTATTCGTATACCCACTTGTTGTGCAAAGCCTTCTTTCCCACTGCCAATTCAGTCAGTTCCCATGTCTGATTTCCCAACAAGGAATCCATCTCATCCTTCATGGCTAACTCCCACTTGCTTGAATTCTCATCTTGCAAGGCTTCTTTATAACACTCTGGCTCACCACCATCAGTCAACAGGAGATAATTTAGAGCGGGTGAATAACGCTGTGGAGGTCTAATATTTCTGGAAGATTTACGGACTTCAGCTACAAGTGTACTCTGATCTACCTGTGAATTTACATTCTCCTTATCTTCTTCACCCTCTTTCTGGACAGTACTTTCAGTCAATTCATCTAAGTTGACAAACTCAGATTTCTTTTGATCTATCTCTGTAACACCTGACACTACAGTTGGTCTGTCCTTGTACATAACCTGTTCATTAAATATCACATTTTTACTTCTGATGATTTTCCTGTTTTGTTCATCCCAAAATCTATAGCCAAATTTCTCATCACCATAGCCAATGAAAAAACATATTTTAGACTTTGCATCAAGTTTACTACAAGCATCAGAATCAATATGAACATAAGAAACACAACCAAAAACTTTTAAGTGTGAAAACTTTACCTCTTTACCGCTCCAAACCTCCTCAGGAAGTCTGAACTCCATGGGAACTGATGGCCCTCGGTTTATCAGGTAAGCTGCAGTGCTAACAGCATCAGCCCAGAAAGTTTTTGGTAGTCCAGCATGCAATCTCATACTCCTAGCACGCTCATTAAGTGTTCTATTCATGCGCTCAGCCACACCATTCTGCTGTGGTGTTCCGGGAATGGTCTTCTCCATCCTAATTCCCTGTGCAGCACAATACTCACTAAACCCTCCATCTATGTACTCTCATCCATTATCTGATCTCAAACATTTTACTTTCAAACCTGTTTCTGTCTCAACCATGGCCTTCCACTTCTTAAAAGTTCCAAATACATCAGATTTATTTTTCAGAAAATAAACCCATACCTTTCTGCTTGAGTCATCAATAAAGGTAATGTAATACCTTGAACCTCCAAGGGATGCAACCGGAGAAGGCCCCCACAAATCAGTGTGTACTAACTCCAATTTTTCAGCTTTCGGTATCCTGCCCGTTTTCAAGAAGCTCACCTTTTTCTGCTTTCCTAAGATGCAGCTTTCACACATGTCAAAATCAATGGACTTCAATTCTGGTAGCTTTCCTTTTGACAACAGCATCTTCATCCCTTTCTCACTCATGTGACCAAGCCTGCGGTGCCATAAGCTTGTATCAATACTTGCATCAGCAACTGCAATTGTGTCTCTTGGACTTGAGGTCATATATAGAGTACCAGTCTTCTTTCCACAAGCCAATACCCTAGCTTCCTTTGTAACCTTCCAAGTACCACCAACAAATAATATTGCATGTCCTTCATCATCAAGTTGTCCAACAGAAATCAGATTCCTCCTCAGGTCAGGAATATGTCGAACCTTCTCCAGTAACCAAACAGACCCATTGGGCAACAATATCCGGACGTCTCCCATACCCACAACATCCAAGGCTGAACCATCAGCTAAATACACCTTACCAAAATCACCTGCAACATAATTCTGTATGATTTCTCGGTGTGGAGTTGTATGAAACGAAGCTCCTGAATCCAAAACCCAATCATCAAGTGGACTGTCTACTGCAAGAAGCAATGCATCCTGTACCTCTTCTGTTACAGCATTAGCAGAATCATCTTCATTATTCTTCTTAGGACTTTTGCATTGGTTCCTAAAGTGACCTATTTTCCCACAATTCCAACATTGTACTTGTTGGCCTGATCTAGATTTACTTCTATTCCGATTAGAATTTCTGGATTTTGATCTGCCCAGATTTGAATTTCTGTTATTACCTCTGCCTCTTATCTCAAGGTTTATGGTAGAACTAGATCCTGAGGTTTCATTTGCATCTCTTTTGCGAATCTCCTCAGCCAGAATTAAATCTCTTATATCATTGTACTTGAGCTTTTCCTTTCCTGTAGAATTGCTTACTGCCATCCTCATTGCCTCCCAACTGTTTGGCAAAAAAACCAAAACGATCAGAGCACGAATCTCATCATCAAAATCAATTTCTACAGATGACAATTGATTTGTGATAGTGTTAAATTCGTTCAAATGTTGTGCTACTGATGCATTCTCTGCCATCTTCAAATTAAACAGTTTCTTCATCAGATGCACCTTGTTGTTTACCGACGGCTTTTCATACATTCCAGACAAAGCCTTCATCAGATCTGCTGTGGTCTTCTCCTTCACAACATTGTGTGCAACAGACCTAGACAAAGTTAACCTGATAACTCCTAATACCTGTCTGTCAAGAAGAGCCCATTCCTCAGCCTTCATCGCCTCAGGTTTTGTCACCAAAAGAGGCAAATGCAATTTTCTCCCATAGAGATAATCTTCAATCTGCATCCTCCAATACGCAAAGTCTGTGCCATCGAACTTTTCTATTCCAGATGCCTTTCCTGCTTCCTCTGCCATTGCTCCCACTCAAACCTAACCCTAGGCTCTGATACCAGTTGTAGGGAATTCAACCCGATTCCCAACCTGTGAGAAACAAAAAATAGAGAAAACACACGCCAAAGAAAATAATCACACGCACAAGACAGTATTTACGTGGTTCGGCAATTTGCCTACGTCCACGGAGTTGCAGGGATTTCACTATTATCAGGGAAAAATACAAAGTGCGGCTACAGTGTTTCTTTCACTCTCTCTGAAAAACAACAACAAGACTTAACCAACCCTAATTATAAAAGCGGCTTTTATATCCTGCTTACAGGGTTACAATAGGCTACAAAACGGGCCCAAAAATAAACTAAGCTCCACAAAGCCCAACAGTTTTGATGTACCATGGTGCAACAGCATTGGTCCTGATATTGTCTTTCACCCACTCGCATGCCAAATTCTTCGTGAGCTGATTCATTGCTCCTGAAAAATGTAAAGTGAGATAATTATCACAGACTATGAAGTAGACACAATAATACCCTTTTCCTTAGGAAATTAGTAATAGAGGCTCAGATAATCATAAGAGTTTGTACTTTTTTCAATTTTTATTTCATTCCCTGAAGATTAGATCGTATGTTTACATACCTTTAGTTGCTCCATAAACAGACATGTTTTTTAGTGACACCACTCCAGCAACAGAGGAAATAAATACAATGCTTCCTGCTCCAGAGGCCTTCATTAGGGGGTGTGCTAGTTGGCAAAGGTGGTAAACAGATTCAAAGTTGATTCCGAATATAGTATTCTTCAGCTGAGTACTCAACTGTTGGTTTCCTTATATTCGTCCATGCATTATTATCTACTCCAAAAATTGAAGTACCTTAATTACAAATTTGGTAGAGAATAAGTGAACTTCACAATGATCCATTCAAATTTTGAAGCACAAAAATCAGTATTTATAACTTTGTAAGAATAGTTGTAATGGAATTCCTGAGTACTTCAAATATCATATTATTGAAAAACTAACATCTAAGATTACTCAAATTGGGTTCCCTAATACATTAAGGAAATGAATCGTTTTTTTTTTTTGTTCACCACATTATAATATTAATTCTTAGTTGGACCAACTGGGTCACACGGTAAATCAATCAGTATATCAACATCTAGGAGATCAGTAATAATTATAATAATCATAAATCAAACAGAAAAATTTTGTAAAAAGAAAAACTGAAAAACACTACTGAAGAACAGTGTCTCCAAATTAAGCTACATGGATGGGATGAGGGGCAACTCACGAGGATGTTGAGCTTGCCATTAAATATTGAGGAGACAGTAGTCTCCATTAGCCCCTCTCGTTGAGCTTTAGACGATACGTCACAGACTGAACCAGTAACTACAAAGCCTTTACCTTCCCAATCCTTTAAGCATCCACTAAGCTCAGCTTCATTATGAGAACAAGTATGCACCATTACTCCTAGTTTGGCCATCTCCTCCACAATAGCGTAACTGATAACAAACAAATAAAGAAACAGAAAAATGAGATAGAAAATAACCCGATGATTCCTCTAGTTCCACCAGTTACAAGAGCGCTTATTCCCTTTAGAGACCATCTACTATCTGCCAGAGCCATGCTTTTCCACTTCAACACTCTTCCCTCTCTATCAGGAACATCAAACAAACAAAAGAACCAACTGTGTTGGAATGAATGGTGTATTTAGTTAACCAATGAGGAATAATATAATAAAACTTAGTCTAAATCCATTAACGTAAGCTTTTGAATTTAGTGGCATTTCTATATGTTATCTCACGACATCAAGGTATTTTCATTCTTAGGGTAAAACAAAGGTCAAGAAGACAATACCCAGCTCACACGAAACATGAAAAGTTTCATTTAAAATATATATATATATATATATATTTTTTGGTCCAGAGGACACACATTAAGCCTTCCACTTTTTGAAACTTTTTCTTGAGAATTGAAAAAGTTGTCAATACTTTTTCAATTCTCGAAATTTCTTTTTACAAAAATAAAAATTAATGTGTATCCTTAAGGTACACATAAGTAAATTTTTTTTTTTTTTTTTTTTCCTATTCTGTCATATACCTTAACATAAATGTCTAATTTTCATTTGGATGTACTACAAAAACATTTGAACAAGAATCCAAAGCAAATTGCCTACGTAGGAAAGCGCGTTTGACAAGAACAGCATATGATTCCTCGTTGTTTTCTCTCCGTCCCTATTTTTTTTTTTTTTTTTTGAGAAACCTCTGTGTCCTTATTTTGGTTTAACAAGGCTTATTTAATTGCAAAGACGTGACCTTTAATTTGGCTCTTCATCTTCTTGTTCTTTACAATGGAATATATTATTACCAAGGAGAATAGAAGGACATCAAATGTTATGTAGTTCATTCATACTGTTTAGTTTTCTATAAAGAGAATCAGGGTTTGAATATCTTTTTATCACTTGTAACAATTAAATTCATAAAAATAATAATAAAATAGTAGATTATGTTTATTTTACTAAAATAATTATGTGCTTAGACCATAATTATGCGCATGATCCTTTTTTTAATCTTTTGCAATTAATTCAAACATGTCCCACAATTGGTCTATAAAATTTGAGGTTTAAGTTTCTTAACTAACACCTTATAGTCGCCTTAAGGGATTCTTCCTTGAAATTACCCGTTACGGGGGCAAAACCAACTCAATATAGTTTAAGACCTAAGATAATAAATTTAAATGGAGCTTTTATATTTGAATATCAATTAAATAATTTCTTTAATACTTATCAAAACCATGTTAATTTGATGATGAATGGATAAATTTCTTTAATACTTATCAAATCCAGGCTAATTAGATGAATACATAAATTAATAAATTAACTAACCAAATCAAGGTTATTTCATATAGAGAATCAAATATCATAATTTAAGTATTAAATTTAACAAAAAGAAATGTGGGAATTTGTTGGCTATGTGAAACTAAGTTGTATTCTAATTTTCAATTTTTACTTTGATGTTAAAAGAAAGATAGAGACTGTTTGGTGCATGGCCATATGGGAGATTAAGTGACTAATGTTGACAATCTACCGAGTAATATATTGGTTTACAAAATTAAAATCTCAAGCTATAAGTAGAAATTAATCATCATTGATGATTCAACACATTTACCCAGGGAAAAAAATCAAACAGTTTAAGGTTTCAATTGGGTTTGGTTCTTATTAGTCTAATATTTTTGAGACCTTGTTAGAGGTGGAAAAAAAATAGTGAATAACCATTTCTTTTTATAAAAAAAAATGTCTTGCCAAAATCATCTTCTTTTTCTCAAATTCTGGTATCAATAAAACTATATTGTAACCTATCCTTACGTACAAAAATATTCGACTGTAGTGATGACGAAGTGGTCT
The DNA here is from genome assembly GCA_023621385.1 of Quercus gilva. Taxonomy (NCBI): domain Eukaryota; kingdom Viridiplantae; phylum Streptophyta; class Magnoliopsida; order Fagales; family Fagaceae; genus Quercus; species Quercus gilva. Next base: position 35,498,360 of record CM042473.1, read on the forward strand.
TACGTAAGTGAGTGAAATGGTTAACTTCACTTTCATATTGAATATTATGAATGAGTAATTTGGAAACAATATTTTTTTAAATTAATTAATTGACACTTGACACCAATTAGACTATAATTAGAAGTTTTTTTTATATATATATAGGAAATTAGAAGTTAATTTAGATTCCGGTTGTGCTTTTATTTTAATATATTTTTAGGTTGTAACTCATGCTTTCCAGTTGTGCTTTTATTTTAATATATTTCTAGGTTATAACTTGTGCTTACACACAAAAATATTCAAGAGTAGTGATGATGAGGTGGTTTTACATAAGTGACTGGGGTAGTTATCTCACTTTTGAGCTAAGTATTATGAATGGATCAATTGGCACCAAAATTTTAAATTAAAAAAAAGAAAAAAGAAAAAAAAAAGATACCTTGCACAAAATTAGACAACAATTAAAAGTTAATTTTGTTAAGACATATGTGATTCACTTGTTAGGAATATATGTTACTATTTTATGTAATTGGTTAATCATTTGACAAAATACATTTTACTTGTATTTGGATAGATCTAGGACGTATTTAATACTTCAAAAAACCTTATTTCAAGATCAAGTGTTAAAACCATGCAAGTTTGTCTAAGATTCAAGCCAATGAAGTGTCTATGATTAAAACTCGACAACTAGCATCTATCGAGGTTGAAGAGCTGTTCCAGCACCGTGGCTCGACAACAACTCGATAGATAGCTATCTGTCGAGGTTTATGAAAAACAGAATTTCAGTTCTGTTTTGACTCCAATATGTGATTGTATATTTGGACTTTCTTTTCTCACAACCATAGACATATAAAAGAATTATTTTAAGGGCTGTTAAAGGTGGAATAAGTTGCACAAGTGTTGAGCAAAGTTTGTTCAAGCAAATTGTAACCGGAGACAGAATTTTCCCTAGTTCATCTTTCTTGTGAAGAAGTTGCTATGTTTGTATACCGTAGGGTTTTGTGACTAAGCATCTTCTAAATCTTCATCGTGAGATGAACTGAAAAACTTTGCAATTAACAACCTTCTCTAGTTGGCGATTGAAGTTGTGTACTGGGATCCGTGCAATTGGTTAGTAACGTATTGGGAGCTATGCATTACAAGGAGAGATTATCACTACAGAACAAGTCCAATTGGGTATTGGGGTAAGGGTTCAACTTTAAGTTGGTATAAGGTACTAGAATTCCTTTACTTGTAATCGCTTTTTGTGATAATAGTGGATTCTCGGAAATTGTGTCCTTAAAATCACCTGGTAGGGTTTTTGCTGTGTAGGTTTTTCCCATTTGTAAATAAATCACCGTGTCAATTTAATTTTCGCTGCATACTTAGTTTAATTGGTGATTTGTTTGTGCTACCACGCGTCTGCATGTTAATTTGATTAATTAATAAATATGGCTAATTAATCAATTAATTCATCACAAGGGGTCAATACATTCTTGGCCAATCAATTTTTAATTTTAATTTTGATTTTGATTTTGATTTGGTTCGACTTTAATATATTATATACTGGAATTATACCCACACTATACATGGCTCAAGTAAAAAATTATATATAACTATATTGTATTACATTTTAATAATTCCAGCCATTGAAAGGAGAATATCAAGGAATTAAGAAAAAAGGTGGTGGCCAAAGGCCTTGTAGCTAAATTGGCATTTCCTCATGCAGAAAGTGCTTAGGGATCTAGGGAGGGAAAGAGTTTGAACTGCGAGGTTAGCAGCAAGTTGTAATTATCTCTCAAAATATATATATATATATATATATATAAAGGTGGTGCTAAACTGCTAACTGATAAGTTTCAATATCAGAAACAGACTAACCAGTACTCTTACTTTAATACTTGAAAATAATCTTTTAGTGTAGGTTACTGTTAGGACATATGTGATTTGATATTAGGAACATATGTCATTTTAGAATTGGCTAATCCTTTGACAAAATGCACTTTACTTGTAATTGGGTAGATCTAGGATGTGTTTAATGCTTCAAGAAACAAGGTTTCAAGTTTTAGTGTTAAAGCCATGCAAATTTGTCTAAGAAACAAGTGAAAAAGTGCTAGATTTTAAAATTCGACAACTAGTATCTATCGAGGTTTAAAAAGCTACTGAAGCCCGATGCTCGATAGATACCTTATCTGTCGAGATTTATGAAATTCAATTTTTCAGAACTAATTTTCTTCCAATTCATGTGTATATGTTTGGGCTTTCTTTTCTCATAACCTTAAACATATATAAGGATTATTTTAAAGGCCGTCAAAGGTTGCGCAAGTGTGAAGCAAAGTTTTGTTCATGCAAATTGTGATCAGAGACAGAATTTGCCCTAGTTCATCTTTCTCTTGAAAAAGTTGCTGTGTTTGTACACTGTAGGGTTTTGTGACCAAGGAGCTTCGCGATCTTCATCATGTGATGAACTGAAGAACTTTGTAGCCAACATCTTTCTCAAGTTGGTGATTAAGTCGCATACCAGGATCTACGCATCAATTAGTTAGTCACGTATTGGGAGCTGTACATTGAAAATGAGAGATTGTCACTACAAAACAAGTCCAATTGGGTATTGGAGTAAGGGTTCAACTGTAGGTTGTGATTCATTTACTTGTAACCACTTGTTGTGATAATAGTGAATTCTCGGGAGTTATGACCTTAAAATCACCCGGTAGAGTTTTTGCCGTGTAGATTTTTCCCATTTGTAAACAAATTACCGTGTCAATTTAATTTCCACTTCATTTAGTTAATTGGTAATTTGCTTGTGCTACCACGCGTTTTTCATGTTAATTGAATTAATTAATTAATTTGGCTAAATCAATTGGTTAATTTATCACAAGGGGTCAATATATTCTTGACCTATCAATTACAAATTAAAACCACTCACACATCTACTTCATTCACTTATTTAATAATAATAATAATAATAATAATAATAATAATAATAATAATATAAATCATCCATTGTATTAATCTATGAGTACCCGTAATTGCAATCTATCCCCATCGAGTAATTTAAGAAAATATATGCAGTCTATTCAACCTTCGACAAATTGGCATCATCTTTTTAAGATATTAATATATGAGCAAAACTATCTCAGGCCTCTTAGCTAAACAGAAAAATATCAATTACATTCAATGTATCTATCCCCTCTAAATCAAATGATAATTTATAAATTTATAAACCCCATATGGAATCCTCATTTTCTTTTACTATCCAATCTGATTTTATGACCTTCAACTCCTGTCCTTTTAATTGTTTCTAAGAGTAAGAGCTGTGAAGTGGAGAACTGGTATTTGAAACTTTGAAAGCGGATAGAGAGAGAGAGAGAGAGAGAGTACTCAAACTCCTTGCCTTATTGAGGAAGAAAAGAAATAATTAATAGGAAAAGGATTGAAATCAAATTTTCAAATTGAAATATTTCGTTTTTTCAATATATAATATACCTTCATTGTGTAGTCTTTATTTTATTCAAAAAGGGCAACAAAAGGAAAAAGTATTCAAAAAGAAAAATAAGTGAAGGACAGGAAAGGGATAGGTAGTTCCTTCATTGTAATTGTATTTTATGATTTTTATCCTATAGGCAAAAAGCACTTTTTAGGCGAATTTTAGTACCAGTTTCATTTTAGTTCTCAGAAAAATCTCTTCTTCTTTTTTTCTTTTTTTTCTTTTTTGATGTTGTTCTCAAAAAATTAATTGTGTCAATTTAATCATCAGTTATGTCAACCTATTGTAATGTTATCTATAGACACTTGATTTTGCACCTATAATTTAATCTTGAAAGATGGCTAGAGTGATGATTCATATAACCAAAATTTAGAATTTCATTATATGCATTAATTCATTCGTTGCATATTATAAAAATGATCTTGAGATTCTAACGGTCATGACGATATGTCCAATTTCCAAATCGGATCGTTGGATTGAAAGATGTCACGTGATCAAGTTTTCACGGTCTGCATGCATTTTGTTTAGGTGGAGCCAATCATGCATGATTAATTTAAATTAATTCTAATTGGTTAGACAATTAAAATTAATTAAATAATCTTGTGATTGGTTGTTGGTTAGTGTCAAAAGTAAGCCTACTTACATGGGAATAAAGTGGATAATCAGCTAACAAAGAGATTGTGGATAATCAAGTTTTTTTTTTGGAATATTTATCTACAAGATAATTATCACTTTAAAGACCTGAATATTAAGAAAAAGTGATTAATTTTTAGAATATGGATTAAAAACACGTCTAGGTGCAATTCCCGGCTCAAAAATCCTCGAAAAGAGAGTCCAAATTGGACCAAAACTCAAACGTGGACCCGGCACCCAAGAGGGTCATTCGGCACTCTTGGAGTGCCAATTGGCACATGGCAAGTGCCGATTGGCCCAAACTTTCGGCCCAGCCTGGGGACTTCCTAATTGAGATAAAGCTTATCTTCTTTGGATTTTTGGAGGTAAGGACGCATTCCAATTCATATCTAATCTCATTCAGCTTATTTTTTAAGCATCCCAACCTCTATAAATAGAAGGAAAAAAATTAGAATTAGGGGCTCTTCTTTTCATACTTTTCTATTCCCCTTACGTTAAAGACGTTTTGGAGACTTTTGCTTTAAGAACTTCATTTTTTATAAGCAAAGTATTTTAGACCTCAAAGAAGTGAATAAACTTCTTTGATTTCTAAAATATTCTTTCATTAGAAGAGTACACTCATGCAAGAGGTATTTTGTTTTCTTTCTTTTCTTCTTCCATTAATTAGTATGTTTTTGTTTGATGCATGAATATGTTTAGTATGTTTTATGATTTCTTGTTCTTAATATATAATTGCCATGCTTAGATATTGTAGATGATTGTTTATTTCAATTCTTTCTTTTTTACTTCAAAATCTACAATGGCTATCAAAACTCTTTTATGAAGATTCAAAACTGATCTGTATTTTCATTAAATACAGATTTGATTTTTTTTTTTTCAAAACCCAAAAAAGATCTGTATTTTCATTAAATATAGATCTGATTTTTTTTCTAAACTCAAAACTGATATGTATTTTCGTTAAATGCGTATCTGATTTTTTTCCTAAATACAAAACTAGTCTGTATTTTCATCAAAAACATATCTAATTTTTTTTTCTAAAAATTTTTCTTTGTTATAAAATTGCAGATTTTGAAATTCAAAAGAAGGGGTTGAAAGTTAGGTTAAAGTTTTTTAATATGTGATGCATGCATAATAAATTTCTCTCATGAATGTGGATCCTCTTTCAAAAGTCTTTTTTATTTGTGTCCAACAACAAATCTAATTTTTTTACAAATAAAATCATTTTTTTTCTTTACACAAATCAAATCTGATTTTTTCAAAATTTGATTTTTTTTTTTAATAAAAAAACAGATCTAATTTTTCTTGATAAAATCTCTTTTTTAACTCTACGAAAAACAAATCTATTTTTTTTTTTTTAACAAACCAAATTTTTTCTAACTTTACACAAAACAGGTTTGATTTTTCTTGATAAAATCTTACTTTTTACCCTTTACAAAAACATATCTGATTTTTTTACAAACCAAGTCTTATTATTTTAATTTCCAAGATAGATCTAAATTTTCTTTAAAAAGAGGACATATCCATAAGGCAAATTTATTTAAGTTAATTTTTGTCAAGTGTTTGTCATGTGCATTATAACATATCATGCAACATCATTTAAAAAGGGTATATTGGTCATTAGAGTCTAGAAGACCATACTTTATCTAGGCGGAATGGGTGCATAACACCTTCTCATTCCGTAACTTAGCCCCCGAGTTTAGGATTTTTGGATAGGTAGATTAGTGTTTTGTCTTTTAATTTTGGTACATTGTAACTAGGACCAAAGCTTTGTATTCTTTTGCATAGATTGTAACTAGGACCCAAAGCCTTGTAAGGTTTGTTGGTTTTTAGACCCCTTAAACAATAATTGGATTAACCTAGTTAATTAGCCAAGTGATTAACTTAGTCAAATTATGCAAATCTAGGTTAAAACAATTAAACAATCATATCAAGATATAAAGCAGCGGAAAAGTAAAGAACACAAGATATGATGACCCAGGAAACCACACGGTAAAAACCTGAGGAGGATTTAACCTAGTTATCCTCAAGGTAAACCTGAATCCACTATGAAAGAATCGAAGTTCATATAAAAGGACTTACAAGCTCCTCGCTTGACTTCCTAATGCTACCCACCAGTAGAACTTATTGACACGATCACGTGCAAGCTTCGAATCCACGAACTCCTTCTTTCTTGGATTCTCCAATCAAGTACAAGCACCCACGCTTGTTATTCTTTAAGCTCCAATGGCAGCAACCAAGTTGATCATCAAGATGTTGAAGTAATCTCTACCTTGAAAACCCTAAGCTTGGTGTAAAGGAAAGCTCTTCTAGATCTCACAAGAGATTTACACAAAACAGAAAAGTATAAGCAACAATACAACAGTAGCAACTCAGAAAATGTGGCTAGGGTTTTGCCTTATATACCTAGGGCAAAAATATAAAACCCTAAACGTTTAATGAGGTAGGGCTGAGTTGGAAATTCTGCAGAACAAACGATCTGTCCGACTTTCGATCGATCAAGTCTATCCTTCAATTGATTGAGCCAGGCCGAAAGTCACAAAGACTTCTGCAACCTCTCAATTACAACTTTACAATAGTTAAACAACTTTGAGTAAGCCTAAACAAGACTAAACATATTGGTTTGATCATTGTTTGCCAACATTATACATTAAAGTTCTAAATACATAAAATCCTAAGTCTTTAGAACCTAACAAGGTTAATTTACCAAATTGTATTTTTCTTTATTCAATCAATCACATTCAAAGTATTTTGAACATGTAATTTGTATTTATTTTTTCTTATTTTTTTGTATAAAAAATAAGTGGTGACTCCACACCACTTACCCAAAAAGAGAGATGCCTTAAAAGCACCCCAATCTCTTTTTTGAGGAGCCCTAATTTTCCGGCCTCTCACATTATTCTATAGTAGTTTTTTAGTAGAAAATGATGATGCATCGTTTTAAGTGGCTCAATTAAAAGAAAATTGTGTAGCCGGCCTAAAAAATGCGAGAAATGCTATATCCACAATATTTTCACAACAAATTCTAAGTGGGAGGTTATTACAAAGTTTTTATTGGTGGGAAAAAAAAAAAGTAATATCAATGGTAGGTTTCAAATTAGAACCAATAACTACTTACCATCTATAATTTGTTGTGAAAATATTGTGGACTTCGCACTTTTCAAAAAAGTCATATCAATAGCTTAAGTGGCAAAAAAATTACCACTGCAGCATCTCTCCATTGTCTATTCTTCTTTTGATCAAATCCCTCTCTCTAACTATAACAATCCAATGAAAGCACTAGTCAAATATGCACTAATACCACAAAAAGACCAGTCAAGTCGTAATTGAGGTTCCTCATAAGTACTCGTAAACTTAAGATCTACTTAGTAAACACCCTGATAGGCTAAAAACGTATTGACCCCTTATGATGAATTAATTGATTAATTAGTCAAGTTTATTAATTAATCAAATTAACATGCAAAAAATGGTAGCACAAACAAATCACCAATTAAACTAAGTATGCTGTGGAAAATAAATTGACACGGTGATTTGTTTACGAATGGGGAAAACCTACACGGCAAAAATCTCACCGGATGATTTTGTTGGGTTTTAGACCTCTTAAAACAACAATTAGATTAACCTAGAGAATTAGCCAAGTGATTAACTTAGTTAATTTATGCAATTCTAGGTTATCACAAACAAACAATCATATCAAGAACATAGAGCAGCGGAAATATAAATAACACAATGATATGATAACCAAGGAAACCACACAGTAAAAACCTGTGGAGGATTTCACCTAGCTATTCTCAAGGTAAACCTGAATCCACTATGAAAGAATCGAAGTTCATACAAAAGGACTTACAAGCACCCACGCTTAACTTCCTAATGCTACCCACCAGTAGAACTTACTGACACGACCACGTGCAAGCTCCGAATCCACAGACTCCTTCTTTCTTGGATTCTCCACAAGATACAAGCACTCCCGCTTGTGTTTCTTTAAGCTCCAGTGGCAGCAACTGAGTTGATCATCAAGGTGTTGATAATATCTCTACCTTGAAAACTCTAAGTTTATGTGAAGGAAAACTCCTCAAGGATCTCACAAGAGATCCACACAAACCGTAAAGTATGAGCAATAATACAACCAGAGCAACTCTCAAACGTGGCTAGGGTTTTGCCTTATATACCTAGGGCAAAAATATAAAACCCTAAACGTTTAATGAGATAGGGCTGAGTTGGAAATTCTGTAGAAAAACATTCTGGCCGACTTTCGATCGATCGAGTCTAACCTTCAATCGATCGAGCCAGTCCGAAATGCATTAATACATCTGCAACCTCTCGATTCCAACTTTACATGAAATACACAAGTTTGAGCAAGCCTAAAAAAGACTAAACATATTATTTTGATCATGGTTTGCTAACATTACACATTAGAGTTCTAAATACATAAAATCCTAAGTTTTTAGAACCTAACAAACTCCCTCTTGGCAATCCGTGACAAAGCACAAATTAAAACCTCAAAGTTTACAAATAAAAATCCTTTACAAAAATAATGCTCATAAACATAAATTCAATCCTAGCTTCTATCCATCAGTTGCAAGTGTAGACAACAGCTCAATTGAATGAACCTGTATATTCCTGAAACACCCAACAAACGCATAAACGCATGTGTGACAGAAAAACAGTAAATCAACAAGTATGTAAACTAACTCTCCCCCTAAGTTAGATACAACAAGCATAAAGCATTCTTGTATGTTTCACACAACACAAAATAAAGATATATATCAATGAATAACTCATGAATATAAATCAATAAGTAGTGAACACAAGAAACAAGAATCATATAAGAATAAATGTATCTCCCTTAACACGAGCAGCCCCAAAAAGAATGATATCAAAAGAAAGTATACACGGTGAAACACCTAGATACAACCTAATATCACCACTAGCTCCGCAAACAAAAGAAAAACTCCCCCTAACTACAAAATCTCCTCTACAAGTCTCAAAACTTTACTCTCCCTTTTTGTGACGGAATGCCAAAGGACAATCACATGCCATCATCAAAAGGAGGTGGTGAGGGTAAACGAAAATGCGCCAAGTCAGCTCTCAAAGCTCGTAGCTTATCAAGCAAGTCCACCAAAATCTGATCATGAGCCGCCTGAACGGTCATGACAGTCTCCAAGGTACGATGAATATCTAAGTCATCCGAAGGAGGTGGAGGAACAGCAGCAGCAGTAGCATCACCAGCAGGATCAGGAACATCCTCACTAGCAGGATCTGTAGAAGAAAAAGGAAAAGGTGCGGTACCAGAAGGCTCAAACCTAGGGTGTTTAGAGCCAGCTCGAAGACGAGCAGCCCTCTGTCTAAGAAAAAACGTACCTATGGGACCAATAACATGTACGGGCTCAAAAGAAGGGAAATCATCTAGACCAAGATATAACAAAATCCTATGAATAAAAATAGGATGAACAAGAGCATGAGAGGAAGATGAACTCCTATAAACTTCGTTCAAAGAACGAAGAAACAAGTGAGGAAAACTCATAGAAGCATCAGTAACTAGAGCGTACAAAAAGACACACCGCTCAAGAGGAATGGTGTGAAGATGAGAGATAGGCCAAATCGAATGACAGGCTATCCTAAGAAAAAGATAAGTAGTCTCAGGCAGCTCAGCAGAAGTGATCCAAGAATCAGAACTCCACTAGATAGAAGACCCAGTGATGTATGATATGACATCATCCAAGAGTGGAGACTCATCATACGGGTAAACAGGGTGCTGGACCAAAGGTATCCCTAGAGCATCAGCCACTAACGTAGGAGTAATGACGAACTCTACACCTCATATCCAACTCTTTACCAAAGTGTTGGAATCATAGACGCGGATCGAGATGTTCGAAAAGAACTCTCTAATCAGGGTTGCTGGAGAAGGACGATCAAAAATATCCAGCAGAGGTAACCAGCCCCTACGCTCAAAATTTGCCCTAATGGCAAGATCAAGCTCATCTAAGACAACAAAACGCTCAGACCAAATTTTTCTCTTAAGGTTCAGCTTCTTAAAAATCTCTTGGTTTTTCTCACTAGGAAATCTCTCACGGTCAAAGGAAGGTGAGGGAGGAGAAGGTGAGGGAACAAACCTACGAGCTCTAGTCTTCCTAGGCATGATGCTAAGAAAAGGACAGAGACACACAGAAAGAACCAAAAGAACAAAAACAAAACATAAACCAAAGGCAGACTGCAAATTAGCACATTAAAAATATAGAACAAAAATCTATATGATGCATGAATAATCAAAATGCTATGATGCATGTACTAATGCAGTAAAACTAAGTTCAATTTAAGTTCAATTTCACAAAATTGGCTTGAGCAAAGAGTTCCTTAACAAAAACCCAAAATTTAAAACCACTTGTTAAGATTTTGAGAAAAAATTCGAGAAATTGATCATCACACAAGATAGAATACACATTATAATGATCAATTTCATCAAATCAACAAGCCAATTGCATTAATTGAACCCAATTTGAACAAATCCCCAATTCGGATTAAAACAAGCCCTAGAATTTTCAATTTCTTACAAATCACAAAATTGATCAAACTAAACCATCAACATCTTGTTTATATCATGTCCCCACAAAAACCCAATGATCAATTTCACTTAAAAAAGCTTAAATCAACAAAAACCCCAAAAAGAATAGTTTCGAAAATTTTAGTGAACAATGCATGAAAACATGCATGAAACTTGAAAATAAAAGAAAAAAGAGGGGTAAAATGGACTTACCGGCTTTAGAGGACAAAAACCTTGCAAAAGATTTGGAGGAAAACGACAAAAAATTGAAGATTTAGCCTTGCCGAGTCGGAGAGAGAGAGAGAGAGAAAAATGTTTGAAAAGTTTGAAAAAGTGATTTGAACAAGTCAAAGTTTGATATTTTAAAAACCTGATTCGCGATATTTGATTGATCGAAAATTACATTCGATTGATCAAATCAGCCTGAGACTCTTGAAAGAATTTTAAGCACATTTTCGATCAATTGAAAAACAAAATGGATCGATCGTAAGCAGAGGCACACAATATTTTGAAAAAAAAAATCATAGTTTTGAAAAAAAAAACAGACACATTTTGGGCACAACTGCTCAAAGCATCAAATTGATGAAAAAATGCATGAGTATGATATGAAATGCTTTTTCAAAAACCCATGTTTTAAACCCAATTTCTCAAAACAAATTTTCAACCATTCTCCCTTTAAATTCTCAAGCAACAAAAATGTTGTGCATAATTCTCAAGATATTTTCAAACTTGGCTAGTCAAATCAAAAACACACACAATAACATGTACAAAGTTTAGGAAAGAGTAACTTGTGTAGTATGTGCAACTAGCAAAAACTTGAGATACATGTGAGGTGATATGTGAATAGCAATCAATCACAAAGTCTACAAGGTTCATCACATAGAATTTAAAAGAGACTATCACCTAAAGAGTTACATCATATAACTCCTACATCTCCTAGAACAAAAGCTTGCAATCATGTAAGTTTCTTGAATTTTGCCTTATAATATACACACAAATTTTAATTATTCAGAAACTTATTAAATAGTCAGGATAATGTACACACCAATTTTAATTATGTGATTTGGCATCAAGCCTAATAGTACACACCAATTTTAAGCATTAAGCAATTAAAGTCGAGGCTACACCTTATTTTCTTTTTGTGCATGTGCTACACTTTTTCGAGGACAAAATCTTACGATATGCACTGAGGTGTTCATGATTGGCTAGTGAACAGTGGTGAGATGGTTATTTATGCCTTTCTCAAAAGGATCAAGTCCGACAGTCAAATAACATGTGACTTCAAGATTAAGACAAAATGATCAATACTATAAACATTTTTCCCACACAATATGCACTACAAAGCTCAAACTAGTAAAGTGAAAGAAGTAAGCTCATCAAAGCTAAACAAGATACAGAAACATATTATGTGTAAATAGATTGACCAACCTTGTTTTCAACACTACGAAAAATAATGTCAAACACAATTTTGCTTCCCTTTTTTTTATTTTTTTATTTTATTATTATTAAAAGAGAAAACAGAAATAAATCCTAGAATGAAATGCATAAATGTTACGCAATGCAAATTCTAGAATAAAAGAAACAAAAACCAAAGAATAATAGTCACAAAAGAGTAGAGCAATAAAGTACAAGGACCATAACAGAAAGACTCAATTAGATCGAGTCTTTTGCATCCAAAACCTTTTAGATGCACCATGAGCATTGGAGTTCCTATTCACGTTTGAGTGATTTTCAACTCCAGGATTGGAATAAAGGTTTAAAGCTTTTACCAATTCACCAATAAGTGCCATAGGATCTTGTGCTTGGGGCACAGGCACTTTTGGTTTGTTTGCTCTGTTAGCAGCTTGAAGCTTGTAACAGTTAGGACGTATGTGTCCAGACTTTCCCCAAAAATGACAAACCCGAGCAGATTTACCATGCATCTTGTCCTTAGAAAGGGTAGACTCCTTAGGTTTAGACTCTTTCAGATTAACCCTAATCTTCTTAGATGGTGAAACTTCTATAGGTTTGACAACCTCACTCACAGGGGGTTTGACAGTTTCACTCACAACCTCACTCACAGAAGGTTCAGAAGAATATGAAGGAATAAAGTTAGTGGAATCGGGTGCAGACACAAAGATGCTTTCAACAAAACCTAAACCAGATTTGTCAGAAGGATACTTTTGAACACTCAAAATTTGATCAAGTTTAGAACTAGCAGATCTAACAACAGATAAATCAAGTTCTAAAGTTTTAACTTTATCATGCAAAAGCATATTCTCAGTTTTCACATTGTTCAAAAGTTTATTAGCATCAAACAGTTTAACAAGCAAATTCTTCTTATCAAGCTCAAGAGATTCAATTTTCTTTAGGCCAAGTTCAACATTCATAGCATCCTTTGCAGCAACTTTGCAAAGTTTATTATAGGCCTCTTGAAGATCTACATCCTCAGAGAGTTCCCCATCAGAAGGGCTCTCCTCAACAGACACACTTTCATTGACTATAGCAGTAGCAGTGAAAGCAATGAAGTTTCCATCCTCGTCACATCTAGACTCATCATCAGAAACCTCATTATCACTAAGGGTCACAGCCATAGCTTTGCCCTTAAACCTCAAGAATGTAGGACATTCAGATTTAACATGACCATATCCTTGACAACCAAAACATTGAGAGCCCAAAGAATTATTAGAAGATTGACCTACTTTTTCTTTAGGTTTTTCTGTGTTGCTAACCTTAGTGGGATTATTCTTCCTAAAATTTCTAGGTTCAGCAGTGTTTGTATTTCTTGCCCTTTTGTTACTACTCCTAAGAAAGTTTTTAAAGTTCTTAGCAAGGTAAGCAATCTTTGTAGCAGAGAGCTCATCATCAAATCCACCAACCTTAACATCATCAACAAACTTAAGAGCCATTGATTTGGATTTGCTAGCTTTGGGTAGGACCAACTCATTGGACTGAAGAGATCCTACAAGTTCATCAACATGGATGGAGTTCACATCCTTGCTTTTAGTAATGGCAATCGCTTTGGGTCTAAAGTCTTCAGTTAAAGATCTAAGAATCTTCCTAACAATTTTAGGTAAATCATAGATTTCACTCAAATTATATGCAGAATTAACAATGTCATTAAGTTTGGCATAAAATTCATCAAATGATTCATCATCAGACATCCTAATGCTCTCAAACCTAGAAGTTAATTACTGCAACTTATTTATTTTGACAGCCTTTGTGCCTTCATGCATAGTCTGGATGATTTTCCAAACAGTATGAGCAACCTCAACGTTAGAGATTCTCTTAAATTCCTCCATAGAAACAGCGTTAAAGATAGCATTCATAGCTTTGCTATTGAACGCAGCTGCTTCTTTTTGAGAAGTTTGCCACTCACTCACAGGAGTAGTGGGCTTCTCCCATCCATACTCAACGGAATTCCAAACCTTCTCATCAATGGATTTCAGGAATGCTTTCATCCTTACTTTCCAATAAGCACAGTTATTCCTATCAAAGTGAGGAGAAACAACAAGAGAGTGTCCGTGTTCCACGACAACAAAGGTCAAGGATCAACTCAGAGATCAAAAGATCAACAACAAGAGAGCTACCCGCTCTGATACCACTTGTTGGATTTTAGACCCTTTAAAACAACAATTGGATTAACCTAGAGAATTAGCCAAGTGATTAACTTAGTCAATTTATGCAATTCTAGGTTATTACAAATAAACAATCATATCAAGAACATATAGTAGTGGAAATATAAATAACACAATGATATGATGACCCAGGAAACCACACGGTAAAAACCTATAGAGGATTTGACCTAGCTATCCTCAAGGTAAACTTGAATCCACTATGAAAGAATCGAAGTTCATACAAAAGGACTTACAAGCACCCATGCTCGACTTCCTAATGCTACCTACCAGTATAACTTACTGACACGATCACGTGCATGCTCCAAATCCACGGACTCCTTCTTTCTTGGATTCTCCACAAGATACAAGCACTCCCGCTTGTGTTTCTTCAAGTTCCAATGGCAACAACTGAGTTGATCATCAAGATGTTGATAATATCTCTACCTTGAAAACCCTAAGTTTATGTGAAGGAAAGCTCCTCAAGGATCTTACAAGAGATTCACACAAACCGCAAAGTATAAGCAACAATAGAACCAGAGCAACTCTCAAAATGTGGTCAGGGTTTTGCCTTATATACCTAAGGCAAAAATATAAAACCCTAAACGTTTAATGAGATAAGGCTGAGTTGGAAATTCTGCAGAAAAACATTCTGGCCGACTTTCTATCGATCAAGTCTAACCTTCGATCGATCGAGGCAGGCTGAAATGCACTAATACATCTGCAGCCTCTCGATTCCAACTTTACATGAAATGCACAACTTTGAACAAGCCTAAACAAGATTAAACATATTATTTTGATCATGGTTTGCCAACATTACACATTAGAGTTCTAAATACATAAAATCCTAAGTCTTTAGAACCTAACAGATTTTAAGGTCACCACTCCCGAGAATCCACTATTATCACAACAAGCAGTTACAAGTAAAGAAATCCAAGTACCTTATACCAATCTACAGTTGAACCCTTACCCCAATACCTAATTGGACTTGTTCTATAGTGACAATCTCTCCTTTTTAATGCATGGCTCCCAATAGGTGACTAACCAATTGCATGGATCCCAGTACGCGACTTCAATCACCAACTAGAGATGGATGTTGGCTGTAAAGTTCTTCAGTTCATCCGGACGATGAAGATCAAGAAGCTCCTTGGTCACAAAATCTTACGGTGTACAAAACATAGCAATTTCTTCACAAGAAAGATGAAATAGGGAAAATTCTGTCTCCGGTCACAATTTGCTTGAACAAAACTTTGCTCAACACTTGTGCAACTTGTGTCACCTTTAACGGCTCTTAAAATAATCCTTATATATGTCTAGGATTGTGAGAAAGGAAGCCCAAACATATAATCACAGATTGGATGAAAAACAGTCCTAGAAAACTGAAATTCATAAACCTCGACAGATACCCTATATGTCGAGCTGCTGTCGAGCCACGAGATTCAGACAGCTCTAAGTCTCGATAGATGCTAGCTGTCGAGTTTTAATGAACAACACTTTTTACACTTGATTCTTGGACAAACTTGCATGGTTTTAACACTTGAACTTGAAATAAGGTTTCTTAAAGCATCAAACACATCCTAGATCTACCAAATTACAAGTAAGGTGCGTTTTGTCAAAAGATTAGCCAATTACACAAAATAGTGACATATGTTCCTAATATGTGAAACACATATGTCCTAACAATCTCCCCCTTTGGCAATCCGTGACAAAACCACAATAAACAAATGAACATATGAGGGAAGTCATAAATCACTCAACTCATATTCACTTGTTGAATACAATAAAATCTATCCTAACACAAACTCTTGAAAAACTTTGCAAAAAGAGAGTTCATAGCAAGAAGACTTTGACAACCTGTATTTCTGAAACACTTTCAACAAAATTCATCAAGGCATCTTAGTGTGAAATAGAAATAATAGATTGCATACAAGATGTAAGAAGCATGTGCATAAAGAGAGAAAATAAACAACACATGTAAAGGTAGGTGAAAAACAACATACATCAATATATAAAGAATATAAATACAATGTATGTCAAAAATCGTCACAAGACCCATGTACAAGATATAATGTATTTGAAAAGGAGAGAAAAGAAAAAGACATATAAAATCCTCACTACAACCCTCAATATCAACACTCTCCCTAACAAAAATCTCCTATACTAACTCTCCCCCCAACTATGACTACTCTCATAACCAAAACATTCCCCTTTTTTGTCACGAGTGGCAAAGGGTAAGAGTGTCAAGTAAACATCTCATCAGCACTGGAAGTGCTAGCATCTCCAACATCCTCATCATCGGAAGCAGTAGCATCATTATCATCATCCTCATCTTGAGAAGCCTCTAGAGTAGGTGGAGGAGAAGAAATGAAGCCACCCATGACTATCTGGTGTCATGCAATACGACCAACATGGTTGTTCACCTAACACAACTCATCACTAAGAGTGTCAAGGCAAGCATCCATGCGCTAAAGCTACACCATGATGTCCTCGAGAGTCACACCACTCATAGAAGAAGAGGGAGTAGATGTGGATGGAGCCAAAGGAGTGGGAGGAACTGTTGACCCGAACCGCCTTGACCGAAACTGTGCCTCGCTCCATTTAACGATAGCGGCATCTATAGCACCCATAACAGAGAAGTGGTCGGACAAGGGAAAAGGAACAGAAAAATGGCGTAAAATCCTCGTAATAGTGGAAGGGGAAATGAGCTTATCATGGGTTGCTGAATCTCTACACACATCTATGATAGAAAGAATGAAATGAGAGGAAAAATCTATACTAAGATGCTCTAAAAGTGAAAGCAAAAACCGAGCACGGGGCTCTATAATAGATTTATAATGAGGTAAGGGATGAAGAACAAAAGTCATGACCATGTTAAGAAAATGAGGGCCTTTAGCAAAGCCTGAACAATAAGTGTACTAACGCTTATCCTAATCAGAAGGGCGCTCACAAAAAGTGGACATAAGCTCGTCTTTGGACACAGCCCTCAAACGCTCATAACTGGGGTAGTCAGGATGCTTTACCTTTAGGACACGAAGCATATTGGATACAATATCCGGTGTGACAACAATGCATGTACCTCGAACACAAGTAACAAAAAGAGGTATTGAAAAATCAAATCCATGCATGTTGGAGTAAAATAATCCTTATATATGTCTAGGGTTGTGAGAAAAGAAAGCCCAAACATATAATCACGGATTGGATTAAAAACAGTCCTGGAAAACTGAACTTCATAAATCTCGACAAATACCCCATCTGTCGCGCTGCTGTCGAGCCATGAGATTCAAACAGCTCTAAGTCTCAATAGATGCTAGCTGTCGAGCTTAATGAACAACAATTTTCACACTTAATTCTTGGACAGACTTGGATGGCTTTAACACTTGAGCTTGAAACAAGGTTTCTTGAAGCATCAAACGCATCCTATATCTATCCAATTACAAGTAAAGTGCGTTTTGTCAAAGGATTAGCCAATTACACAAAATAGTGACATATGTTCCTAACATGTGAAACACATATGTCCTAACACACCCAATGTGAGACTTAGCACATGTCCACACAACACACTCCAAACAATCCAATCCAATCAAATATACAAAATTTAAGATATCACAATCTCCCTCACTTAAATTTTTGACGTATATATCTAGCCCCACATTTTGTTGCAATGCCCCCGAGTCAAATAGCATTACCAAGTTTACTCCAGTATCATTTTTAACATTATAGGGAAATTGCTAGTCACATCTACGTTGGGGTTCCTTGTAATCACTTATAAACTCAAGATACACCTAGTAAACACATGGTGTTAAACTCAACACACGTCTGTGCAACAAACAATCAATGAATCCAATCAAACAACAAAACATCAGTTGCTGGGACATGTATTGAAGTGAAGAACTTTGCAATCCAACAACAAAACATCAGTTGTTGGGAAGTTAGTCACGTACTGGGATCTGTGCAAAGGAAGAAGTCTCTACAAGATCAAGTCCAATTGGGGATTAGTGTAAAGGTTCAACTATAGGTTGTTACTTTAGGATAGTCTATGGTAGTGGTAAGATTTCTTGTATCTATAACTGCTTGATTCTTGATTAGTGATTCTTGGGAGTGGTGACTTGAAAATCAGCTAGTGGGATTTTTTCCTTGTGAGAGGTTTTCCCCATTAGTCAACAAATCACCGTGTCAAATTTAATTTCCGTTGCACTTTAGTTTATTTGGTAATTTTTGTTTGCCTCCACGATTTGTATGTAATTTGATCTAATTAATCAACTTGGGTAATTGAATTAAATTAACGGGGTTAATCTATGATCCAAAACCATTGATAAAAACCGAAAAGTCATTCTTGAATAGAGCTTTGCTTGTCCTTAAACACCCTCTCATGGTTTGATCTTGATATTGATCTATTTCATGGATTTTCACCCTCGTGACATATATGTAACCAAGAACATAAAGAATTTGATTTTATTTTGAAACCACAAAGTTCCTTGCTCACCACCTTGCATTGGTATCCTAGAGATTCCAATGTGTAGCAAACATATCATTTAAAACAAATCCAGAGGTTTTAGAGTTGCTGTAATAAAGTCCATGAGTTGTCTACTAAATTATTGAGGTATGCTTACAATGGTTTTGAAAGTTAATCTAAGAGGAGGTATAACCTATTATGGGTATATGAGTCCCCTCTCTCACAGTTGAGTGGGACCCACTAGTTGTGAGGGAGAGGACTCATATACCCATTACAAGATATATTTTCCCTTATTCTACAAACTCCTTTTTTTTTAATTATGGATTGTCTTGTGTTAGGTAAGGAAGTCAGTCTCTCTTTAATTTTTTGTTTTAAATATAATCTGATAGGCCAAGAATGTATTAACCCCTTTGGTAAATTAATCAATTAATTAGCCAAGTGAATTAATTAAATTCAATTACATGCAATAAGTGTGGTAGCACAAACAAATCACCAATTAAACTAAATGACAGAAAATAAATTTGACACAGGTGATTTGTTTATGAATGGAGAAAACCACCGAGGCAAAACCCCACCAGGTGAATTTAAGGTCACCACTCCCAAGAATCCATTATTATCAAAAACAAGATGTTACAAGTAAAAGGAATCTCAGTACCTAAAACCAACCTACAGTTGAACCCTTACCCCAATACCCAATTGGACTTGTAATGTAGTGACAATCTCTCCTTTCACTGCACAGCTCTAAGTACGTGACTAACCAATTGATGCACGGATCCAAGTACATGACTAACACACCAGCTTGAAGAAAATGTTGGCTGCAAAGTTCTTCAGTTCATCCAAACGATGAAGATCAAGAATGTCCTTGGTTATAAAACCCTTGGCGCAAAGACGCAACAGCTTTTATAAAGAATATGATGAATTAGGTCAAATTCTGTTTCCCGTCATAATTTGCATGCACAATCAATTTGCATTGAGTTACATCACTTTGCATCATCTTTGACGGCTCTTAAAATAATCCTTATATATGTCTAGGGTTGTGAGAAAAAAAACCCTACACAAATAATTTGGATATGCGCGAAAAACAGATCTAGAAATCTGAATTTCTTAATTCTCGATAGATACTGTTTTCGTTGAGCAGCTGTCGAGCACAAGCATCAAACCTCGAAAGATATTATCTGCCGAGCTTTAATGAACAGCATTTCTTCACTTGTTTCTTGGACAGACTTGCAAGGCTTCAATACTAGACTTAAACTCTTGTTCCTTGAAGTACTAAACCCATCCTAGATCTACCAAATTACAAGTAAAGTGTGTTTTGTCAAAGAATTAGCCAATTTACAATAATATATGTGAGAGAAGTCATAAATCACTAAACTCATAATCACTTGTTGAAAACAATAAAATCTAATCCTAACACAAACTCTTGAAAAACTTTGCAAGAAGAAGGTTATTAAGCAAGAAATTGATGCCTCTGAATAGAATATCGAGAAACCAAACCGAAACTCAACTATAGGCTCTTGAAATGGCGCCCAAAGGCTTTCGGTTTGGTGACAAGCCTATCTAAGCAAGACATAAAGGTTGCACTTGACAAAACAGCAACAAAAGCCCAATAGAAACACTTTACAATACATAATTAATACGTTAGTGGCCATGTTCTGATAGTACAAGGGAAATAAATTCTCCAACAGTAAAGGTGAAATTACACTTAAGTCTAGAAAAGTAAATCCTCCAGCGGTAAAGGTGAAATTACACTTAAGATTCCAGAAAGGTAAATTCTCTAGCAGTAAAGGTGAAATTACACTTAGAGTCCAGAAAGATAAACTCTCTAGCGATAAATGTGAAATTACACTTAGAGTCCAACAACCAATGATTAAATAAATTTAGGAAGGTGTTCACTCCTGAGGGTCCTTGTGTGTCTCGATTAAGGGAATTTATTAAACTTTTAGCCATCATTACATCAATGTGAGGGAAGAATTTGATTGTTACAAATACATTATATCCTTCAACAGTAAAACAAAAAGTAAAAATTAAAGGTTCCATGGGAAGAGAAAGGGATTAATTGGCATGGTGTGAAGGGAGAGAGAGATCCCAACTCAGTGTAGCAAGTATTAAACTAAGATTTTGGTGAGTATGTGTGCATAAGGCATGAATGAGGTAATGTGAGCTGTTTTGAGTGAGTGGGATGGAATTAATACTGAGGTTAAGGCTTTAGTGAGTAGTGGGCTGTTTGTGACTAATTGGGAGACATTTATGAGTTGTGATTATGTAAAGGAAGGAAAGAATGTTTGAAGTTAGGTGAGTGTGGGCTAAGGGGAATGGGTCGTAAGCTTGAGGAGAGCTGAATTGCAAGAAAAATGGCCAACAAATCAGAAAGTTTCAGAGGAAATAGTTGGGTGTTTGTGGGCTAAGGTGCTTATGCTTTTATAATGGAGTTTAGAGAAGCATTAATTAACAAGAATCCAAAAAACGTACAACTGATCAAAGGCAGGGAATCAGGGTTAATCATCCTAGGATTTGGCCAGAAGTAAAAGATTTACTTTTGGGGCTACCTTGCTTCTTTGGGTAATATGACACATGGTGGTTTTTTGGAGTGTTTTGCATTAAATGTCAGGATTTCTGGAGCTGAGTTTAACCAATGGGATTAAGGCAAGTATCAAGAACAAATCCTAGTGCTGTAACTAAGATTCGAACCCCAAGAAGTAGGATTCAACACCCCAAGCCAGGTGTCAAACTCTAAGTCCACTTTAAGGGATTCTGCTAGAGATCCCTTTATGCCCTCTAAACCACATGTTCCCAATTTTTCCCCTTTAGGATTCATGGGTTTGGCACATGAACCATGTCTTGAACGTTTTTTACATTTATAGCATCAATTTGATGAGATTTGGATAACTTGGTTTTAGCGCCCTTCTGCTGGAGATACAGTCATAAGGAAGATAATGGAGTTTCATCACCTTTTAGACTTCAACTAATTTCACAAGCCTCGGGCATTGTTCACGTCAGGTAGAATGTGACAGAAAGCTGATGGGACAACCCCTAGTTCATCCTCAAAGACTTGGTTCTCTTGTAAAAGCCTCCAGCTGTACCTTGGTCAGGGATGAACAAGGGTTGGTTGTCCACTTTCAATCCTCTGCCTCTTGTTGGTGTCTTTTGGATTGGGCTTGCTCACATGGGTTGGTTCCTTTGGGCTGGGTTGTGTGCATCTTACAACATGGACATCAACAACACATGTTGCCATGAGTTTTCATTCCTCATAGACTTTTATTATTAAATATTTTTTGGGTTTTCATAGATACTTGCAATAGGCCTTTGGGCAATTAATTGTAAATTTTGAAACAATAGGACAAGTTTCAAAATACCTTTGTAAATAACATTTACTATAATTGAATTCCATATCGTAAATAATGTTCCTGGTTTCTAATAATCACATGATAATTTAAATGATAAGCTTGTGGGATTGAATATTTATCATGAGCGTTGAAGATATATATTATGGATGTTATGATGCAAATGATGACCATGTGTCTCATGGGTTTATAATATGAGAACATAATCTTCAAGATAACTTCCTATGAGCTTTTATAAGACGATTGACATGGTTTTTGCCATAGTAATATTTAAGAAATAATTATTCTATGATATTTTTTCTTTGCCAAGCATTAATAATCTTGGGCTTTTTTAAAAAATAGTGCCAACGAAAATTGGGCTTTCGATATTGCCAGTAAGAACTGGGCTTTTGATATTGTCAATGAAAATTGGACTTTTGATATTACTAGTAGGAACTGGGCTTTTGACATTGCCAATGAAAATTGAGCTTTTGATATTGCTAGTGAGAACTGGGTTTTTGATATTACCAATAAAAATTGGATTTTTGATATTGCTGATGAGAACTAGGCTTTTGATATTGCCAATGAAAATTGGGGTTTTGATATTGCCAGTGGGAACTGGGCTTTTTGATGAATAATTTGCCACGGGTTTGAATTATGGGATTTGATTATGGGGTTGAATCCTATTGAAAAAATAGTATTGTCATGAATTTGAATCATGGGTTTTTTTCGAATATTTGCTAAGTATAAAATTCTTGGGCTTTAGAAAGAATTAGATTTTATCTCGCTCAACAAATAATTTGAGCTTTACGAAAAAATATTAGGTCCTATAGTGTTTTGCATTCATAGCCCAATTTTGTGATAGAAAGGAGAACGATTGTGGGCTAGCATAGTGATAGTCAAAAAATATTTAGGCATGCCCAATAATTTGTTTGTGACATTTGAGAAGAAATAAATAGGTGTTATTTAAATAATATTAGGTGTAAAAAAATGTACCCCAACAAAGGTTCATGGCATGATAGATTTTGACAACCTGTCTTTCTGAAACACTTTAAACAAAACTCAATAAGGCATCTTAGCGTGAAACAGAAATAAAGGATTGCATACAAAAAAGAAACATGTGTATAGAGAAAGAAAAGAAATAACACATGAAGAGATAGGTGAATAACAACATATATTATCATATCTAAATGAGAAATAAAAGTACAATGTATGTTATCAAATAATGGTCATAAAACCAGTGTACAAAAGGATAATGTAACTAAAAAGAAAGAAAAGAAAAGTACATATATCCTCACTACATCCCTCAAAAACAAAAGACACTTCCCCTATAAAAAATGTCCTATGCTAACTCCCCCCCTAAATACATGACTACTCTCATCCCAAAACTACTTCCCCTTTTTGCCACGAATGACAAAGGGTAAGTCACTGAGAAGTCGTCATCTCCTCATCACTGGAAGATCATCATCATCATCATCGGAACCATCATCAGCATCCTCGTCCTCCGAAGCCTCTAGAGAAGGAAAGGGAGATGGAGACTCGGTGAAGCCACCAATGCAAGCCTATCGTCATGCGATACGACTATCAGGGTGTTCACCTGATACAACTCAATAGTGAGTGTATCAAGGCGAGCATCCATGCACTCAAGCTGCGCCATGATGGCCTTAAGCATCACACCACCACTCGAAGAAGAGGGAGCAGAGGTGGATGGAATGGAAGGGGTTGGAGGAGTCATCGTCTCAGTCCATGGCAACTTCGGTCGAAGTTGGGCCTTGCTCTGTTGAACAAACGCTGTGCTAATGGCACCCATGACGATAAAGAGATGAGAATCAGGGATAGAGATAAAAAAAAAATGACGAATGATCTGCATGATAGCCGAAGGGAAAATAAGCTTATCATGGGTCGCTGTATCTCTATAGACATCGATGAGAGAGAGAATGAAGTGAGAAGGAAAGTCTATATAGAGGTCCTTTAAGAGGGATAGCAAAAGGCGAGCACAAGGCTCAGTAATGGAGTTATAGTGAGATAATGGATGGAGAACGAATGTCATCATCATATTTAGAAATCTCGGACCTTTTGCAAAGTCCGAGAATGAGGTGTTTTGGCGCGCACCCCATGAAGAAGGTGCCTCACAAAAAATGGATAGAAGTTCATCCTTGGACACAATCCTTAGACGTGGACAAGTTAGGTAATCAGGATGCGAGACCCGTGGAACCTATAGTATCTCAGAAATAATCTCCGAAGTGACTACAATACGTGTACCTTGAATCTATGTAACCAACTGAGGTATAGAGGTATCGAAACCGTTCATGTTGGAGAAGAACTCCTGTATGATCACGGTGGGACATCTCACGGGTATCTCACATAGAGATTCCCATCCCCGACTATGAATGACTGTAGGTAGAGCAGTATCAGAAAAGTCCAATAGAACCACATGGCATTCCGAATGAATGCCACAATTGGAGAAGTTCTCCGAGAAGTCCTTACTAGCCTTCTCATCACGGAACCGAATGTGAAGAGGAGTAGGATCAAAAGAAGATGTCCCGGAACGAAGAGGGCTCCGAGATGGTGAGGATTTGTGCTTGAGTGCCATGTGCAGACTATTCGAGAATGAGAGAGAGAGAAACAGAAAACATAATCACAACAGAGTACCAACAAAAGAAAAGAAGAGGGTACGTATGCATGAAGAATGCATGAACATGTGATGGGTTCAACCCAATCCAAACCTAACAGCACACAATCTTCAACATATAAACACACATCTAAATGCATGAAACATTGTGAAAATGCAAATGGAATGCAATGCATAAGCAAATAGCAACAAATAAGCAACATCCAACCTAAAATTTCACAAGAATCTCAAAAGTTTTCAAAAACCACAAAAATTTCAAGAAAACCCGAAACCTAGCTCTAAATGTGTGAAATGCATGAAAAAAGAAGGATTAAGAGATCATACTTGAGAAGAAATGCACAATCTAAGCTGAAATCCAAGTGGGGAAGATGAAAAGAGTGTTTGGAGAGACAGAGATAGCTTTTCTGTCGAGAGAGATATGAAAAAGTGAAATCTGATTTCGCGTTGAACCTATTTAAAGAAATCGCAGCTCAATGGATCGAGGATCTATCGAGTACTAAATCTCGACAAATATGAATCTGTCAAGGTGCTGTCGAGAATCTATCGACGGCAAAATCACCTTGATGGATCGAGAAGCTGTCAAGAAGCTATCAGCCAGATAGAAACTTTCTTGATGGATCGAGAATTTGTCGAAAAGCTATCGAGACATATTCTAGATAGCTCGATGGATAGCAATCTGTAGAAAAGTTGTCAAGCTTGATAAAAACTAGTTTTTCAAAGAGAGGAAAAACACACAAAAATGAATGCAATCAAGCAAGTTACTTAACCAAAGATCCAATCAACGTATTAAGCTCTCAAAAGCATCTCTCAACAAGAAAAATGAAAAGCATTCATGAACCAAAACACACACACACACACACAAACTAAACACGCTTAACCAATTTTACATTTCAAAAACAAGTCAAGACAGTTTAATGAGTACACATTAACACATGTATCTCTTGTGATGACCAAAACACATTGTACCTGCACGTGTGTCAAGAGTAGCAAAGAATTTGCGTGTTGTGCGTGAAAACATAGCAAAGGTGCATAAGTGTCTCATGTTATGATGATTTAAGATATGAGAAAATCAATTTAACTCACACACAATCATAACTGCTTAATAGGGACTATCACTTTTGAGGTACATCATATCATGGTTTTCAAACCCGAACCGGACCGTACGGTCCGACCGGGGAAAACCTTGAACCGCTCACTTTTGCGGTTCTTTTAGCCTTAAGAACCGTTCTATGTAGAAAAAGCACGGACCCGCACGAACCGCAGTCGGACCTCACGGTTCTCAGGTTCTTACGGTTCTCATAAGTGCCTTTAAAAAAAAAAAATAGAGCCTTAGCATACCGGAATATTAACTATTTTTGGTCGGAAAAAAAAAATCCACCAGTAGAGAATTTGAATAAAAGTAAAAAGAAATCAGAAAAGAAAAATAAAATAAAATAGAGCTACGTTACCACCCGCTATTTTATTATCTCATCAACCAAACAGTAACTTAGTTCCACTTCAGTCATTAAAACAAAATCCAAAAGTAAAATCAGAACACAAAATTTTCTGAGCAAGCAAACAAAGACTGTAAGAGAGAGAGAGAGAGATAGAGACCGTGGAGAAGGTCGTATATGCGATCGGAGATTTGGAGGAAGGAAGGGGTGGAAGTGACGGCATCAGAGTGATCCCATTGCAGCGTAGAGACAAAGTGGAGATGAGAGAGAGATCAGCTGGTCTGATCACCAAGGTGGAGACTAGAGACTTCTAGAGCCGTTTCTGACTTCTGCTTTCTTCTTTTAGTTTCATTTGCTTTCATGTGTGTTGCTTTTTTTTTATTTATTATCTCTTCCTTTAATGTCATTTACTTTTGTTTTTAGTGCTTTTTTGGGTTTGTGAATGTGAGCTGGTCACATGGCATTGGAAGGTGGAGTTGGAAAGACTATCTGAGCTTTGTTTCTTACAAAACCTTGAGCCCCACAGCCCACAGGACATGATTATCATCTTTTTTGTCCACTTGCCGGTACAAATGATGCTTTTAATTTTTTTTAATAAAAAAATAGTTATTATTATTATTGGATAGATATTTTATATTTAGGCTTGAGGTGAATATATTAAACATAGTTAAAATATGAATTTATAGTTTTAATTGAACTATTTTAGTTAATTTTTTTATTTTTTACTAATTTAATATATTTATTTATATTAAAATAATTATTAAATTAATTATGACGTCATCACGGTTCGACTCCGGTTCGACCTCGGTTCGACCTTAAAAACCTTGAACCTTTTCATTTTACGGTTCAATGAACGGTCCGGGTCTGAAAACCATGCATCATATAACTCCCACATCTCCTAGAAACATGCTTGTAACCATATTTAAAAGCAGTTTGATTCTTTTTGCTTTTAATTTCTTTGCATATTCTTTTTCTTTTAGTATATCATGCATGGACATATAAGAGATAAAAGAAATATCCAATTATGTTAAGCTTTAAACTTCACAATTTTTTTATGCCGAAGCATACAGATGTTATTCATGATTGGTGGGCTTTAGTGGTGAGATGATTATTTATGCCTTTCTCTTAGGATTTTTTAGTCCTTCCCGTCAAAAAGAGTGATATGAGTGTTAAGTATAAGAGATTACTTAATCATACTCATCACAAATACGAACCACAAAGCTCACTTGCTTGGTTGTACATTAAGATACTCTTCTAAGCTACAAAAGATACAAAATTTAGAAACTTTATTTCAATGACCATCTAATGTACACAAGTACCAATGTACACAAAACACACACTTTTTTTGTATTTTTCTTTTTTTTTCTTTTTTTTTTTTTTTTTAATAAAAACCAAAATAAAGCAAAACTGAAAACAAACAAACAAAAACATGTTAAACAAAACATAGCATAAAACTAGATGCAAATGCATGAGGAAGGAGAATAAAGAGAAAGATCACTCCATGGAGATCACACCAATGTTTTGGTGTAGGAATTCAAACAGTTTGCAATTGAGAGTCTTAGTGAACAAATCAGCCTTATGATCATCAATGTGAATGAACTCAAGAGTGAGAGTACCATCTTCGACAAGCTCCCAAATGAAGTACTGTCGAATCTCTATATGTTTTGTTCGAGAATGTTGAACAGGATTCTTAGAGATGTTAATGGCACTGGTATTGTCATAATAGATGGCAAGATGTTCTTGACGAATACCATAATCAATGAGGAGTTTTTACATCCACAAAAGTTGGGTACAACATCTACCAGCAGCGATGTATTCAGTCTTAGCAGTGGATAAAGAGATGGAATTTTGATTTTTGCTCATCCAGGAGACAAGATTATTACCCACATAAAAATAAAATAAAAAATAAATAAAAAACCCCCAAAGTACTTTTTCTATCATCAGCATTACCAGCCCAGTCTACATCAGAATACCCAACTAAGACATTGTTGGTGTCCTTGCTATACCACACACCGAAATTGGCAGTATATTTGACATACTTTATGATTCTTTTCAAAGCAATCATATGAGACTCTTTGGGATTAGCCTGTTATCTTGCACACACTTCCACACTAAAACTAATGTCAGGTCTACTAGCAGTAAGGTAAAGAAAACTGCCTATCATGCTTCTATATAGAGAAGAATCAACACTTTTTTCTAACAAATTAACAGTGAGTTTAACATTTGGGCTCATGGGGGTTCTAATAGAACTAACAGATTTCAATCCAAACTTTTTCACAAGATTTTAGCATATTTAGATTGAGATATGAATATACCTGACTATTGCTGACGGATCTACAATCCAAGGAAGTGATTCAACTCTCCAATCATGCTCATTTCAAACTCGGCTTACATAAGCTTGAAAAAATTATGAGCAAGTTCATCCTTAGTAGACCCAAAGATGATATCATTAACATAGACTTGAACAACTATCAACTCGCCATTTTACTTTTTGATAAAGAGAGTTTGATCAGCTTGTCCTCTTGTGAGACCAAATGTTGTGTAAGCCAGTCATACCAAGATTTGGGTGCTTGCTTTAGTCCATAGAGTGCCTTCTTGAGGTACAACACATGATCCAGAAAGTGTGGATCAATGAATCCTTTAGGCTGAGCCACATAGACATCTCTTTTAAGGAACCCGTTCAAAAATGCAGTCTTCACATCCATTGGGTAAAGCTTGAACTTCAAGTGACAAGCTAGGGCCAAAAGAACCCTAATGGATTCCATATGAGATACAGGAGCAAATGTCTCATCAAAATCTACTCCTTCCACTTGAGAGTATCCTTAAGCCAGAAGATGAGCCTTGTTGCAGATCATATTTCCCTCTTCATCAATTTTATTGCAGAATATCCATTTTATGCCAATGTTGTGCTCTCCTTCCGATCTAGGTATTAAGGTCCAGACATCATTCTTTTGAAACTGAAGTAGTTCGTCATGCAGACTCAACCCAGCTTTCATCCTGGAGAGCATCCTCAACCTTAGTGGGTTCAACCTGCGACAAATAGCAAGAATACGACACAAAGTTAGCAACACATTTATCAACTGTACGCTTTTTTAGTGTAAGTTCATTCATGTTTCCCACAATAACTCTAGGAGGGTGATTCAACTTAATCCTTGAGGAAGGTCATTTCTCTTCATGAGATTCAGAATCAGGTGAGGTAGGAATGTCTGCTGAGACTTCTACAACAATTAGAGTACTTGGAGAAACGGGCTCTTAATCAACTATTTCTTGAACAACCTTAGGCTTTGATGGAAGAATTTCCTTAGGTATTTCCTTACTAAATTTCTCAGAACCAAAATCTAAAACTTCACCAATAACAAAATTGACTGTTTCTATCACCTTCTTGGTTCTTTTGTTGTACACCTGATAAGCTTTGCTAGTGTAGGAGTATCCCAAAAATATTCCTTCATCGCTTCGGGAGTCAAATTTTCTCACATTCTCTCTATCCTTAAGGATGAAACAAGTACTTCCAAAGAGTCTGAAATACTTTACATTTAGCTTTCTTTCCTTCCACAATTCATAGGGAGTCTTTTTTGAACCGGGTTTGAAATACACCCTATTAACCGTATGACATGCGATATTGACTACTTCTCCCCATAAATTTCTAGCCACATCCTTTTTATGCAATATGGCTCTAGCCATCTCCTGAATGACTTTGTTCTTTCTTTCTACTACACCATTTTGCTGAGGAGTAATAGGAGCAGAAAATTCTTGAGATATACCAAATCTAGTGCAAAAGGATTCCATGTATGAGTTCTCGAATTCTTTACCATGATCACTTCGAATTCGATCAATCTTCAAATTCGTCTACCACAACCATGATGTATCTCTTTCCTCCAAGAGATTCGGTTCTAGTTAGACCCATGAGATCCAGATGTAGTAGCTCCAAAGGTCTAGACGTAGCTAATGTCTGAGTGCCTAGATGTTTTGCTTTTGTCTGTTTCCCAAGCTGACACGGTCCATACACAACATTGTTAACTTTGCTGAGTTTTGGTATCCCAGAGACTGATTCATGCTTAGATACAATTGACAAATGTTTGTAGCTAGCATGTCCCATCCTTTGGTGCCATAGATCTTCATTTGGAAAACGAATGTTATTGCACACAATATTAGCCTCAGGTACCAATCCATAACAGTTTCCAAAGTGCGAATACCACTTATGAGTTTCTTCCTAGACTCATTCAATACAAGGCATTTCCCTTTCGAGAATAGCACCATAAAGTCTTGATCACATATCTGACTTATGCTCAACAAATTCACTCTCAGACCTTCTACATATAATACATTTGAAATGTCTGGTAGTCAAGTTAGAGAGATGGTTCCCTTCCCTTTAATCTGTGATTTGCTCCCATCATCAAAAGTGACATTTCCACCTTTCTTAGACTCGAAAACTTTAAAGAGAGAATAGTCTCCAGTCATGTGTCTTGAGCATCCACTGTCAAGGTACCACAAACATGTGTCCATTACCTTAAATGCAGATTTCATCATAAAGCACACCTCATGCTTACATGACAAATCAGTAGGAATGGTTTTCTCTCTCATCTACCATTTAAGAAGGAAGCCTTTAAGTTTCACCCTTTTTAGACGAACTCCTCTGCACATTTTCATTCTGAGACAGTCTAGTTTATTCTTTGTTATACTAAGACCTTTTTCAATAATCCTCAAGATAGCTTTCAAATAACTTTTAGACTTACATTTTTTGAAACACTCAATCAAATAAAGATTAGAAAAACAAGATGTATTTGAAATAAAAGATCTTTTCATGCTGTTTGCAGCCATGACAACAGGAGTCAATGGATCACACAACAAAGATTAACCCTAATCAGAGTGTGCCCACTCTGAAACCACTTGATAGGCCAAGAATGTATTGACCCTTTTGGTAAATTAATCAATTAATTAGCCAAGTGAATTAATTAGATTCAATTACATGCAATAAGAGTGGTAGGACAAATAAATCACCAATTAAACTAAATGTAATGGAAAATAAATTTAACACGTGTGATTTGTTTACGAATGGGGAAAACCACCCAAGCAAAACCCTACCGGGTGAATTTAAGGTCACCACTTCCAAGAATCCACTATTATAAAAAATAAGCGGTTACGAGTAAAAGGAATCCTAGTACCTAATACCAACCTACAGTTGAACCTTTATCCCAATACCCAATTAGACTTGTAATATAGTAACAATCTCTCCTTTCAATGCACAGCTCCAAGTACGTGACTAACCAATCAACGCACGGATCCAAGTGCGTGACTAACACACCAACTTAAGGAAGATGTTGGCTGCAAAGTTCTTCAGTTCATCCAAACAATGAAGATCAAGAAACTCCTTGGTTACAAAACCCTTGGCGCAAAGACGTAGCAGCTTCTACAAAGAATATGATGAACTAGGGCAAATTCTATCTCCGGTCACAATTTGCATGCACAATCAATTTGCATTAAGCTACATCACTTTGCATCACCTTTGACGGCCCTTAAAATAATCTTTATATATGTCTAAGATTGTGAGAAAAGAAACCTACACAAATAACTTGGATATGTGTGAAAAACAGATCTGGAAATCTGAATTTCATAATTCTCGATAGATACTGTTTCTGTCAAGCACAAGCATCAAACCTCGATAGATATTATCTATCGAGCTATCTGTCAAACTTTAATAAACAGCACTTCTTCACTTGTTTCTTAGATAGACTTGCAAGGCTTCAATACTAGACTTGAACTCTTGTTCCTTGAAATACTAAACCTATCTTAGATCTACCAAATTACAAGTAAAGCATGTTTTGTCAAAAGATTAGTCAATTTACAATAACATATGTTCTAACAAGTTCCACATATGTCCTAACATAATCTGACTCAACTAATTTAAACAGGTGAAAATATTTTAGTAGAATAGTGACCACCTCACTCAACTAGGTAAGAGTGATATGATCCACTATAAACACCATATAATTTCTCCATTCCCTCCTAGTAATTTTTCCACTAGAGAAATTCTCTTCTAGTTTTTGACTTTGTTACCATCAAAGAAAAGGATTGAAAGGTTAGAAAAAGAAAAGTGGAAAATGGGGTTGAAGTTTTCTTCCGTTTGATTGGATAAAAGTAGAGGGAGAAAGGAAAGGCGGATGGGTAACATTTTCACCGGACCCACCAAAATCCCTCCCCAAAATTGGATGAGATGGTTGGGGAAAAAGTTAAGGTGTACTGATCTCACTATTTTACCCCTCTTGTTATTATCTTTTTTTTTTTTGTTTTGGTTTTTTTTTTTTTTTAATGTTTGTTTTGATACCTATAACAAGATTAAAATTATAATATAGTAATAATATTAAGTCTATTAAGAACATGATAGGGGAAATCCCAATAGATTTTGTAAAAAAGTGCAAACAGGTAGATATTTTAATGAAAAAAAAAATTTTTAAATCAAATTAATAATATAGATTCAATTAATGTAAAAATCAAATTTCGAGTTTAAATATAAAATATATATTAAAAAAAACAATGAAAAATAAATTTAAAAATAAATAATAATATAGATTCAATTAATCTAAAAATCAAATTTCGAGTTTCTAAATAGAGTATAAAATAAGAAATCACTGAATAGGCATGATAAACTAAAATGGTATCAGTTTCAACTAGACTTACAACAAGTCATAAAAAATATGAAATATGCTTGTGAAAATTCATTTGTTAATTAAATCATACAATATGCTAATTGCATGTTCATGTTAAAGTAAGTCTTCAATTAATAAGAAAAACTTATAGGAAAAAAAGAAAAAAAGAAAGGGATTCTTATACATCAAGGACATACTAATATACTGATGCAAATTAAATTTTGTTTTATTTCATTTTTCTTTGCAACCAAACAAATAATTTGTATTAACATTTTACTTAATTATCCCTTTGATCAAACACATACTATGAAAATCTAATATCCTTTTCATTCTCTCCTTTTGCCATC
Source organism: Quercus gilva (assembly GCA_023621385.1). Lineage (NCBI taxonomy): Eukaryota > Viridiplantae > Streptophyta > Magnoliopsida > Fagales > Fagaceae > Quercus > Quercus gilva. Next base: position 35,531,395 of record CM042473.1, read on the forward strand.
ATTCTTTTATCTTCCATCATATCCTTACCAAAAAAAAGTTAAATGGTAGTATATATATTCACATAAACGTGTGTAGTCTAATTCTACCATGACCAAGTCTGAGGCTCTTTGTCCTTTGGCTCAAAATTTATATTATATTGTAGAACTTCCAGGAAGTTACAGATCATAAATCTAGAAGCAGGCCTCGTACTTCAACGAAATCATCATCGCTGCCAGCCAGTTTGACAGACTGGCGACAAAAATAACAAGTAGTACTAGAAATAGATCACTGTACTCTCTCTCTCTCTCTCTCTCTCTATATATATATATATTGATTGCTTCTAACATGGAGTCTGATCAACCAAACCTAGAAAATTTCGAGCAGGTGAACTCAGAAGATCACCTAGGTGCAAGCCAAGCAAGATCCTATGATTGTACCTTTTGCAAGAGAGGTTTTTCTAATGCACAAGCTTTAGGAGGGCACATGAATATCCACAGAAAAGAAAAGGCTGTGCTCAAGCGAGTGGTGACTAATAAAAGCCAACCATCCTCGAATTCTACACTATCAAGGAATTCTTCATGGCCTTTGGAAACCAAGCCTAGTAGTGACGAAAGAAACACAAAGAAATTGCCTTGGATGCTAGCTAGTCAACAAGGTGATAGGGATGAAACCCATGTTGGTGATGAATATTATGATCAAGTTCAGCAACTTCCACTGTTTGTAGAAACTTCTTCACAAAAAGATCATAAGCCAGGCAGTCGACTTCATTCGAATATTGAAAAGGATTTGTCAACCACTAGTACTACTCATGCCTCGTCGGGTTCTGGGATAGACCTTGAACTTAGACTTGGGCCAGAGCCTCAGGACCCATCAGCACCAACAGCTACTCAAAAATTCTTCTGAGTTTGAACACAGCACCAAAAGCTGCTCAAAAATTCTCCTGAGTTTGAACATATATCATGTTATTGTACTCTCTCACACCTTTATAGAAATTTTTTTTTGGTAATTTTTTTTTTCAATCTTGTTGTAAAGCAGATTTCTCTTACGTGGTTATTGTTTTTTTCTCATTTTAAACTTCCGTAACCATGAAAAAGTATCTCTTGTAATAGTTATACCAAACAATTATATATGTAACAATTCAGTTATTGAATGTCATGTGATTCAATTTGATACACTTTTGTTAAAATTGATCCCACCAATCTCTCACATAATTACCACATAAATGACTTGGTATGGCTGTTACAAAAGATACTTTCTCATGTGTTCACCTATGTAATATTTGTAGACTTATGGCATATATGGTGGTGTATTACTTGTGAAACATTTATTTAAGTATTTCGTTTGTTCTGTTCAAATTAAATTTTTGCAGTTTCATGCTGAATTTTTTGCACTACCAACAAAGAAACCAAATTACTTGATATATCAATTCTGAACTTTCAGAACAAGGAGAAACGCAGGTGAAGCAACAAAATTAACCTGAATGTACAGGTGAAATTAGGGTTTAAATGTTTTTTTTTTATAATCAAATTAGGGTTTAAATGGGACGTTTATGAAGACATCTGATATAAATCATAAACCCTAAATATCAATTGAAAGTGAAAACCAGGGCTTATAACACGATTGCTCATAACACAAGAACCAGGATAAGTTGTCTATAGTAGGTACTTTGGATTACCTTCACTATCTGTGAAGATAATAATTTTCTTAATGACCTGAAGTACTTCCAGAAAAATGGCATATTTGAACACCCAACCAATTGTTGTGGACTAGCATTATCATGTGGATAAGCTGTAGCTCATTAATTACCAAGAGCTTTACATGTTTCTTCTAAGTTTCTTCATAATTGTTGACAATTTGACATGACATGTTGTGAATAATGCTCAGTAGAGAATCAATGTCCCTATCTTGAGAACTCGTATATATGCATATATATTATTCCACCAGGCAAGAAGTCTTTTCTGTCATTCTAGTGGCATGACTGTAAGGACCATTGTCCCTAAAAGCAAAATCCTGGGAGGAATTTTGGAGACAATTCTAATCCAATATGTCTTTGCATGAAGTGACCTGTCTTCTTAATCATGTACACGCACTTGTACCATGGTAGCACTAAATATAACAACAGCATTAAAAACTTTTCCCTCGTAGTGTGAATATTAGGAGTCAATAACATAATATCATAGTTTTATTTTTATTTGTTAAATTACACAGGCACTAGATAGGTTTTGAATCCATGACCTTACCCTCCACCCATTATGAGAGGAGGAAGTGTAATTTGGGCCAAAACTTATTGGCCAAATAAGAAAATTATTTAAATGGCCTTATTTCAAACCTTTTTAATTTGTTAATTTTCACATTATAGGTAGAAGTTTGATTAATTAAAATATTAATGTGTTAAAAACCCAAATAGTTTGGAAGCATATCTAGACACAATAAGGTAAATGACATGGGGTCCTATATCATAAAATGTAAAGTCAATGATATTTGTTTTGTGTAATCACTGTACTTAACACTTAGGCTTGGTTCTTACATATGAACAATGTAGAAGAGAGAAAGTGCTTAAGAATTTACCTTTCTTATTCCTCATTCTCTCTTTGGAGAACAATATAAGAGGTTAGAGTTAGGTAAATCTTCTCAAAGATACGAGCCCTATTTGAGTGTCGTATTATTAGCTTCTTGTAATGTTCTTTTCCACCACCAAACCTAGATTAGATTGTATGTCAAATCATAGGAAGGTAGTTTTTCATCCAATAAGATTTAACGGTGGAGTGAATCCATCATAGGATTATGATGCATGCACTATTTTGATTGCATATCGTATTGGCTTCTTTATCCATTTCCCTTACCCCGAAACAAAAACAAAAAAAAAAAAACAAAGCAAAAACAAAAACAAAAACAAAAACAAAAAAACTTCTTTATCCATTTCTCCTCATTTATTTGCAGTGAACCCATATCATAAGATCTTGAATGCCATAGAAATCGAGGTAATATAATAGAACTACAATTTATTTCAACTCTTCGGCCACATAGTGGAAGAAGCTCAACCCTTAATTATGAACCTCTTCTGCTAGCTGGATGCCAGCCCAGCTATATGTTGAGAAATTGCCATAAATTTTAATTCTGACTTGGTAAGTTTACTGGGTTTCCTTCCTGAAAAATGAAAATTTTATTTGGTTCTTTTTGGGTGTCTTTGGTATGGAAGAAAATGCTATTCCTTAGAGTGAAAGGAAAGCGTATTCCTTATTAAAGAATTAATGTATTCATCATCCACCATGGAATAAGAATTGAGTTTTATAAATAGACAATGCTACAAAAATTTTGATGGTTTTGGCCCAAGAGACAAAGAAGAAAAATAATAGAATTGGGTGTGAAACCAAGAGGGAAAAAAAAAAAAAAAAAGATTTTTGCTTAAAAGATAACATAAAGAGGGAGACAACAATGTTTAAGTTTTCTCTGCAAAAGTTTTATAAAGCACACAAATCAGGGAGAATCTATAAGACTTTGTTTCATGTTGTGAAGTGAAGAAATTAGAAAGAGATGATGCCACAATGTGAGCATAGTAAAAAGAAAATTAGTGTCCTAGAAAGGAAGAAGAAACTGCAATGAGCTTAGTACTTGTGAGAATAAAGAAAAAAAAAATTAGCCATGAGACATATATAAGGGATATAAATTTGGGAGTTCTTGCGATAAAATATTATAAGTGATTTTATAATAGTGGATTGATTCAAAGTTTATCCCCAGATTTTTTTCCATTCAAAGAAAAAATGTTTTCCACGTAAACTTATGTGTTTTTGTGTGTAATTGATATTTTGACTTAGCGATTTTGATAATTATAATTTTTGGTGACTGATTAAAATTGTTAGTTGAATTGTTTAATTCACAGAAGAAGTTTAGAACCCAACATTTTGTAATACCCCAAATTTTGCCAATCCAATTGGATTGGGATTGTTTGAGTGTGTTGTGCAGCGCGTGTTGAGGCCTAATTGTAACTTAATTAGTCTTTTAGGGGTATAAGTGTAGACATAGCTACAACAGAATTACAGAGATCATTAATTAGTGTATATACACTATCTTATTAGTTATTAGTTACTACTTGGGTGACATGCATATAGAAATTAAAGGATTTAGAGCGTCTAAAATGTATTCAAAACTAATACCACTGAGCCTGCAGCTCTAAACATTTTTTTATCTTCTGCGACAGTGCCAGAACTATCTCAATGCATCTTTCTGGCTTAGTGCAGACCTTCTAATTAGTCTGCTAATACTTGTACCTAATCTGCGCTCCACACTGCCTGTGCCCATTTCAAAGGCATTGCAGCAATTTATTATCTCATGCACCCTACGTACAACTGCAATTCCTACACAGTTTTTCTCTTGAAAAAACCATCAATGCCACCTTAATACATGTTAGCACGGAATTGAGAGGTGACATTGACATATATAGGATATCAAGTGACACCATGGGTCGCCACAAGAAATAGATAACGTCTATATCAAGAATAAATCCTTAAATCCACGTAAGGAAATCTGGAATCCACTCAAAAGTGAATAAAAGACAACCTCACTGAATTTTCTATTAAAATTTTTGAATGCCCAGCCACCAATTTAAAACAAAACAGTCCTTGGATAACTAATAAGAAATCTTAGAAATCCCTAATTCGGGTTAAGCACAAAATTAGGTTAAAGAAATAGGAAATTGCCAAAAATAAAAAAGAGTGAAATTGAGAAAATTGCAAATTTAAATATTACTAGTCACAAACCCACAAAATGCGTGGGAATATATAATTATTTTGTCATATAGTATATAATGTATAATTTATTCTCTATAAAAATTTAAAAAAATTCAAAAGTATTTTCATATGTCTATCTCTAGAAATATATTAGTGGGGTGTCCGAGTACCGAGAAGAATAAGGAGTGGGACGTCCTGCACCCACTCATTTGTAAAGCGCATCTGACCTAAGAAGTTGGTCTACCTGAGAAGAAGATAGGGAAGGTGCTTAGTATCTAATAAACACCCGAATCGGAGAAATAGCATTCTAGGAGAGGCACAGTGGGAGGAAGCTTCCTGAAACGATATACCTTCCACCCCTGCATTTAATACTCTGTAACAACCTAATTAGCTACATTAATGAAGAAGTAACCTCTGAATAATGTCTTCACAGCTAACAACCTCTTCTACTACCTTCAGTAGAACTTTGATGGGGCAAGTATCCAAAGAAAAGCTTTAGGGCTTACAAGTGGAGGGCCAGGATGCCAAGAAGAAGGATATGTAAAGGGAAAGAAGCTCTACAAGGAAGTGGGGATATTTCTGAGAGAAATAGAGTGAGAAATAGAAAAGCGAACAGTGCATTGCTTGATAAAACTAGAGTAAGACATATATAAGAACTTTTCCTCGGAAGTGACCAAGGAGCACTTTTTTCAACAATTGCTTGATTCCTTCTTCCTTATCTGTGAACCACTTCATTAGCCCTAAGCTTAGGTAGCAACTCTATTGTAATTGCCTTCCCACCTCTACACAAAAACAATTCTATTGTTTGGGCTTGACTTGAAGTGCAAGGCACTACTAATCTAAGTGGGCTTGAGCTTCCAAATCCAGCTCTTACAATATCATTTTATTATTTTTGGTGTGTTTGATTGATAATATTCTTCTAATTTCTATTAGAGTGCATAATTTTTTTCTAATTTTTTCTAAACAATAAAATTTTTTAAATTTCAAATTTATTATTCAAATTTCACATTCTCTTAGGAAAATTATCATAATAATCAAAACTCATTACAAAATTACAATTGATATTACTCAAATAAGTAATAAACACATTCAAATACATAGCCATGTAGATTTTGTTTTGATATAAACTCAAATTCTTAACTTCCAAAATAATTAAGTATTAACAAAAAAAAAAAATCAAACCAAATCGATAAGAGGGAGAGAAAGGCCTTGTGATGGGGAACTCAAAAAACATAATACCAAAACATATCAACCCAAGGTAAAGCTATAAAATTAAATAATAATAATAATAAAACATTAAAAAAAAATCATCTACCTAAAGTAGAGTTGCAAGAAATTTAGAGAGAGAGAGAGAGAGAGAGAGAGAGAGAGAGAAGATAATCATATTTTCGGAGAAAATGTGAGAAAGAATAATAAATTTATAAAAATAAGATGAAGAGAAGAAGAGTCTTAAAATGTATAGTTGTAAACGCCACATTATCCAAGCATAATATGTAAGAGAATAAAATTATATCATTATATACTATCTTTATAATGTAATAGGATAACATCTAACAATAAAAATAAAGAAGAAGAAGAAGAAGAAGAAGAAAGGATAACAACTTGAAAACCCAAAGCCAAATTGCAATCAACCCAAAGTAGAAATCTAAAGAACACAAAAACTCATCAACCTAAAGTAGAGATGCAAAAAAGAATTAAAAAATCTATCAAAAGAAAAAAAAAATCCAGAGTGGGTAATCATATATTTTGTGAGAGAAAAATATGGATTAAATGAGAGAGACAGAGAGAGAGAGATATCATAATAAAGGCAATGAACTTAAGCAGGAGCAGATAGGCTTGATAGAAGAGGATCCAGCTTGCAAGGTCAACTGCAGAACAGAGTTGGGAAAAAAACGACAAAGGCAATGTTTTAAAGAGCAGCAAAACAACTTGTAGCTAGTGTATTTGTTTTTCTGTTATCTAGTTAGCACTTGTATAGGTTAGTTTTGTTTTTGTTATTGTGTAGCACGTGTAGAAGTTAATTAGTTTGTTTTGATAGTTTTCCTTTTCCTCTGTACATATATATACAAAGCTTTGACTCTGATTGCTAGTTAATGAGAATTACGGTTTCATCACAATTCTCTGATAAGAGAGAGAGAGAGAGAGAGAGAGAGAGAGAGAGAGAGAATAACATTTTAAAAAAAAAAAAACAGATTGGAAGAAGAGTAATTAAAATTAAAGGAAGAGGAATTGATAGAGGAAGAAAAATTATAAGATAGAGAATAGTGGGGAGATAAAAAGGTAAAAAAATATAAGAAAAGGTTGGAGGAAATGTAACAATAAATTGAAAAATTGATAAGGATAAGAAGAAATATAAATTGAAAATAGGTGGATGACATTTATAGCACAATAAAATAGTAGCAAAATTAATTGTTACGCTTCCATTTTATATTTCATATATAAATATAGATGAATTCTAATAAACATCCCAAAAAAATACAATCTCCTTTTGAAAAAATACATGATAAAAGGAAAAATTATTATAAATAGCAAATTTAGCTAAAAAATATCTGACTAAAGAAATTTGTCAAAAAAGCGGCATAGGTCAAGGTCAAGGCTATGAGCTTTGATTTTCACTAAAAATTCTTTTAAGCCACCAAATTTCACGTGATTCTATCTTTGAGTTCAATGATTTCTATTATCCATTTCCAATAACTTCTTTCACTTTGACTTGCAACAATCTATTTGTTGAAGGAAAATATGTACTATTCATATTACAATTAGAATGAATCTCGACATTTCATTTTTCCCTAATCCAAAGAAACTCTTCTATCAATTATTAAATTATATTATGTATTTAAACCCTCCCTTAGAATATTATCATATGTTCTTTACACGGTAGAATGGATAGTTTCATATAATACAATTATAATATATGCTTATTAAATATTAATAACTACCATAATAATTAATTTTATATATATTTGTAGGAAAAATAGAATAAAGCAAGTAATCAATTTTTTCCATGCATTTAACATGTTACTGGCTAATTTTTAATAAAAACGGTATATGATATTAATAAAACATCATCCTCATATCATATAAAAACTATAAAATAAAAAATAAAAAAGCATCCCCACCACCAAATTAATCCCAAGTCTCAACCCAATATATTTGCATTTTAGCAAAATATCATCATAATTTCTCCATTAGTTCGGGTGTTCCTCACTTAAACAACACCCTAAAAAAGGTGGCTGTCCCTCATGTCACCCAACAATTTTTTTTTATCATCACCATGAGCAATAAAGCTTTGTGCAATCATCATATAAGTGAAAATAATACTTTTGTATTAAAAACACACCCATAAATTCAAAGCTTCATTCACTTGGATATCTAATATTACATTAGGACACTACTTCATCCCTCATGCATGCCCTAAACTTGACCTCGGTGAAGTTGTTGTCAGCCACATGTAGAATGTCGCAGCACTCTCTTCTATTACTGCCCTGTGAATGAATAAATAAAAAGAAGGGTTACCAATAATAAATAATAAAAAAGAGAAAATTTTATTACATATTTGCTATTGTACATTCTATATATACTCCCTTTGAAATCGTGTTTATATATATTAAAGTTCTTGTGTGCTACACGCATAATATTGTAATGAATATTTACTCTATTAAAGGTTTATAAAATGACGTGACAATAAATGTGATTAAAGTACTATCACTTTTAACAACATAATAAATAGGAATCTAAATTACTACTTTTTTTATATTAATAAAATATGAGCTTGTAAAAGTTATGTAATAAAATTTATAATCTCTCTTATATTAAAATGTACTCACCTCATCTTGTCTAATGAAAGGTGAGAGGACCCGAATTTTGGAAATGAAATCAGCAGAGTGATTCCCACTCGATGAACAAGGCACTAACCTATGAGGTGATTTTCTAACATAACTTGTAACAATTTGGTTCCCCATGATTAATTTTTCAACAGTCTCAAAGTAGAAAACATGAGGAGCCTCACAAGGATCATTTGAGGGAAATCGAGTGTTAAACATGTAAGGTGGTCTAGCAGACTTCTTCCATTGTACAAATGTTTCGAGGGGTCTATGTAAAATGCTTGGTGGATAAATTTTTTCATAAATATGAGCAGAGTAGCCCCATGATATGGAAAAGGACCAGTTGCTTTGCTTATGATAGCAAATAGTCTGTTGCAATAGTCGTGACTGATCAGCTTTTGCAGCTTCCATTAGGTGATTTAGTGATTGGTAGCGGTTCATAGAAGGGAAAATAGGCTCAACTTGGTCAAGGTGATGAAGCGAAACGGTTGGAGATTGTGGGAGAGCTGACAGAAATCCTGAAATGTCTCTGTGCAGATCAATCTGTAATGGAAAAAATAAATAAATATTAAAGATACATACAATAACAAAATTCCTGACTTGCCAGTCAATTTTTGTTGTCTTTCTGATTGTACTCGTTAGTTAATTGTTGTTTTCTTATTGTTCTCATTGCTTTCATAGTTGTTATCGCTCACTTTTAAGTTGACCAGGACAAAGAGATTAATCTGATTAAAAATATATATATTTGACAGATTTTTATAAATTACTGCCAAATGTTTACTCATGAAATATCATAATCATGGCATTAAAAATACTTTCACAATACAAAATTCAAATTTCTACTTAAACATTAACACGTTAAGACTAGTGAAGGTTACATTTACTTAGTTAAAAAAGTATTTCAATTATGCTACTATTAGACCACATATTACTTGTACTGGACGATTCATTTACTTGTACAGTTGTACAGCATTCATATTATCTGTAATGCAATGAGGGACAATTCATTTTTATGGTTAAAAATTCGTTCTTCTCACTTATTTCGCAAGAAGAAAGAGAAGAAAATAGGGAATTTGTTGAATTTCAAATATTGAATTTGACCAATAAAATAAGACGACTTCACTTTGCATTTGGAATTGCACAAAAAAGACTATTCCTCTCAAAAGAGGTCTACATACTCGGTACAGTTTTATATACAAATTAAAATTATTCTAACGTATGCAAACGAAACTATGAAACTACTTAGAAAACAACATTACCTGATGAAAACCGTTTTCCTGGCTCAGAGAGACTCCCAAATCAGCAACACAGGACTGTATAATATGATCACTCCCATACAATGTTGGATATGTCTTTATGCAGACATCTAAATTCTTCGCCAAGGCTTCCGCCAAAGGATAACTCAAGGCATACCCAGCCCCGCCAAATGCCATTCCAAACGAATGATCAAAATTTGATGACACACACTCTGACTTTGACCCTATATAGAAGTACTTATTATGATTATACTTTGCCAAAACCTCTACAAGATTATCCAAAAAAAAGATTGTGTCATCATCTGCCATGATATACCATCTAACCCCTTTGTTTTCCTCTCTAAATGTTTCCAGAATTATGCGTGCCATTCGAATTGCATGTGAGTTTGGGTGTTTATCGTATTCTTTGTATCTGGAGGTATCTTCTGAGACCCTAAAAGGAGGAAAAGTTGAAGGCCATTGCTGTGACTCTTTGGGAACTCTATCTAAAAAGATATATCCGCGGGTTGTGTTAGGCTGCCACCAAGATTCAATGAAGGCTCTTTTGTTTATCCATGTATTTGCAGAACTAGCTATTCCAAACACAAGGTGGCTAATGTTAGTTGGAGAAACTGAAATGGAAGATGAAGACCCTCGGTATTTTAAGCTTTCCGAGAGAGTAGGGGACCAGCAGCAGGGATGGCTAGAGAGGATAATGTAGATAAAGTATAAGACTATTCCTGAAATAGCTAGTGATTTGCATAAACTTACCACAAATTTATTACTTGGTAAAAATATTACTCTTTGTTGCATTACACGCGACTTGGAAGCAAGGACTAATGACATGGTGAAAATTTGAAGAACTTTGAATCTAATTTCAGAATCAAACTAGCCAAAAAAATGAAGAACTCGAGAAAATTTTCGATCGTAATTTAATAAGTTAAGAGTTGGGATTCTGTGTTTGGGTTTCTCTTCCTTAAGTTGTTAATTAATGTGATTGTTCAGTTGCTTTTGAACTTTGCTTTTGCAGCTAATCATTTGAATTGCATTTTACATGCAGCGTTGGAATTGCTTTAACGGCTAGGCTGTTAGTAAGACACCCAAATACATAAGTTTCGATTGTTGCTATAAAGCATTCAATCAAAACAAGTTTGGGCCATCTTGCTTCTTGCATGGAGACACGAGAAAAATTCATCTCTGGCCTGTTGAGTGCCCTCTGGCCCTCGTGACACAAAGGGCTGGATTATGTGAGGCCATGCCGTGCTGAAGGTTGTACATGAGGACAAGTTTAGTTTAAAAGTTTTTGTATTTTTCATAAACTACTTATTCTTAAATGATCCCTCTTTAATTTCATATTTAGATATTATGCTGATTTAGCACAGATTCTCTTCAATTGTGACCTTAGGCCATGGTTGACAAAAACCCTCAACACCCTCGTTTAGCACTATTAGTCAAAAACATAAAATGTGTCCAACCAAAAATCCTTAACTCTTAAATCCGAAGCTATCTTACACTCCATCAAATGCTTGCCCATTCAACCTTTTCTTTTCACATTAAGCAGGGTAATTCTATTCAATTACTGAGGGGCAAACGTAACAGTCAACAAGATTAAAGAAACTTATTATAAGCTATCCTTAAACCAGTACACGTTTCTTGCTGAAACTCATAAATACAGCCTTTCAACAATACTAAAATTACAAACATTACAGGTTACACTACATCTGCACCAAAACATACTTAAAGAGCATAAATGGATCACAAAGTATCATCTCAGTCATCATCAATGTATACGGTTTCTTGTGAAAATAGGCCGCCAAACACCTTCCTGACTTCTTTCTTTTCCTCTATCTGTTTGCCCTTTGGCTTTGGCTTTGGCTTTGGCTCTGGCTTCTCCTTTGGTTTGAAAGAAGGAAAATTTAGGCTAGGTGGTTTAACAACTGCTTTCTGGATCGGCAAAGAACGAGCCTTGGCCTGTCCCCTAACAGTTGCAATCTGCACTTCCGGTTTCTCTTCAGGGTTTTGACCTGGAATTGTGAGCTGGGAACTAAAACTTTTCCAGGATAGCCCGGAACCAAAGTCTTTGGCTTTGCTCAAAAGGTTTTCCATTGAAGTTTCTGCAGCATCTGCCTTTTCTTGAGCTTCCTCGGCCAGACTAACAGCACGAGCTTCTTGCTTTGAAAGCTTTTTCACTTCTTCTTCGAGTTTCTTTGTTGCTTCAGCTGCTTCACGAGCTTTCTCAGCTGCTACCCTTGCCTCTTCCTCTGCTCTGACCTTTGCAAGTGATTCTGCATAAGCCCTTCTTCTTCCATCCTCAGGAATGGCACTAGAAGCAATACATTCAAACAATTTAAACAATATTATAGCTTTTTCTTTTTTTAAAGAATGAGCTAAAATGCTGTATTGTACCAATAGAAACAAGAGTAAAAGAAATGTGCTCCCTCTTGAATTTTCAAAAATAAAAATAACAAAGCACTACCACCAAATACTTCACCAACAAGCAAATTTGCTCATGTATATGTTTTGTCCCTCCGTTTGATATTTTTCCAGGGCTAATCAAGTTTCATTCCAAACCTGAAACCATTCCCAACTAGTTCTATTTGACATGTAGAAATCTGTTGGATTTGGATGAGGAATTTTGAGATAAGATTTTACTCAAGTTGTAATTGTAAATTCCCAAAGTTGATTTTCTTTTCGTTAGGTTAATAAGAAATCTAATTCAAAAGTTACAAAGAATTTTGAACTTGGTATTTTCAAGCATCTTAAATCCCCTCTTCAAATTTTAAGGAAGTGTTCTTTTACAAATTTTACCACCATTACTATTTTCATGTCACGGAGTAATTACCACCAAGATTATCACCACTAGTGCCAATATTGCCACCCTCAACACCTAATGACATTGTCGATGCTGCCACCACCACTACCTCACTACCTTTGTTACTACCACCGCCAAATCACCATCATCACCAACAATACTACGAGAACATACCACCACCATCACTAAGTTATGGTTACCATAAATACCATTGTTATTGAAATTACCATAATATTCTAATCTCTTTAATTTAAAAAATACTCCGTCCAAACTTCAAACAACCAAAATTTCAATTGATGTGATTAATATTCCCAATATAAAATATTGCTTATATTTACTGCAATTTACCTGAAAAGCTCGTCTACACGCCTTGAGGGGGCTGATGGATCAGTAAAAACTTCCACAACCTAAATAACATATAACTAAGATGCTCAATCATTTGTCACCTAAAAACAACCAGATTCAAAAAATATTAATACCTAGATTGAAAATGTACATTTTTTTTTCTTTTGTAAGTAATAAATTAGTATCCTCTCAATCAAAAAAAAAAAAAAAAAACTAGAATCCTCTATATTTTGGACTACCTTTAATGTGAATCTATAAAATCTCATTTATCCATTTTTAAATGAAAAGTGCTATTTTCACCACACTTTAAATATTGAGAAAATGTCGTAGATATAATATTTCTCTTTTTAAATAAATTAATAAAATGTTATCATCTTATCAATAATTTAAATATATATAAAATAGTCCTAGTTAATGTTGGCAATAACGCAGCAAAATTCAATCCACTCATTTCAAAATAAATAAATAAGATTTTAAGAACTTTACGGTAAAATTACACTAACAACTTTAGAGAATCTTAAGCAATAAGCAATGTACCTTATTTTCTGCCACTGCTGTGTTTGAGAAAACACCTGCCACTAGAGATGCTATCTGGGACTTGGCTACCTAATATTAATTTTCCAACACATGACCAAAAAAACAAAAACAAAAAAACTATGAATATTAAAAAGAAATAAAGTTTTGATGTCCAAAACAAAATGAGATGTACAATGTGAAATATAGATATTATGGCATACATTACATTACTTTGTAGTCGTTTACACTGGCGCTTCTTTCAGCTGACACCACAACATTATATAACTTCTCCGGTGAAAAATCTTCGGTCAAACTTGTCTTTATGAATGTATATCTAACGTCCGTTTCGATTACTTTTTGCAAAAACTCAGTCACAGTCAACGGTTGTGATCGTGAGAACAAGTTGCTAAAAAATGAAGAGATTCCATCCAGTACATTGTATGTTGATGAGCTCCCTATGCTCCCATCATAGATTATAGCCACGTGGCTTACTCCTGCCAGCTGGGCGGCTTGGATCACTTGCAATGCATCTGATGCGGAGACTTCAGAAGTGGGACCGTTTTCTGCAGGCCCGATCGTGACGACAACCTTGCTAGCATTTCCGATCGCCTTGGCGATTGATTCGGTGTCTTGGAAGGTGGATTGGACCGCGTTGATGCGTCTCGATTCTTCGTTTGATATGATCTGTGGTGGTGATGTAATTGTAGCAAGGAAAATCAATAGGATCCAATACAGCCTAATCTTTCCATTTTTTTTATCAAGAAATTTTCACATAGGCTTTGCAACATATTAGCCCATGTCAAATTCTTAAAGACTGCATAGTGATAGCATATCTTAGCAATGGATTGGCGCACATCTTTGTTAGCTGTATTTTAAATATTTGCGCAAATCTTGATTGTCCAAACTTATGTGCAATGTGTAAGCAGAAATCCCCCAAAACATGTTACATGTTACATGATTTTATTCAAGGTAGCTAGATTAAGGGAACACATCCAACTCCAATCTTGAGCAAAAACGATGGGTTTTATTTAAGATAAAGAAAAAGCATTTTCTAAATATGTTCAGTGTTCCTTTTTTTAAAAATAGATATGATCAAAAGCGATGAGTTTTATCTAGGATAAAGAAAAATTATTTTCCAAATATATTCAGTGTTCTTTTTTTATTAAAATATATATATATATATATATGATAAAATTTCAACCTATAACATCTATTCCATAATTCTTTTATTATTTTTTGTTATGAAAATAAAAAGATTTCAACCATTTTTTATTTAAAAACAAGTTTCCACATTTGGTTGTCCCGAAGTGTATAATATTCTGGTTCTTTGCTGGGAACTAAAATAGAAAAGGCTAGATATGCCTTCCACAAATCTCCCATATCTAATTAATAACAACAGATAGCATACTTAGATCACACAAAAATCTGACCGACATTGAGATATGGCTACAGAAACTAACCTTGTATTGGGCAGCAAGACGAGCCAACTCTTGGGCAGAACCAAGCTCAGGCACCCCAGCCCTAACAATAAAACCTTCACGCAGTAAAACTTGTGCAATGCGAATTCCAGCCTGGCCGGTGGCACCAGCAACAAACACCGTGCCGGGGTCCTTACGTCTTTGGTTCCCAAATGATAAGGCTGTAGAAGGATTATTCACAGCCGGTATCAAAGACTTCACGTCTGGTATCTTTCCAAAGTTAAAACGAAAAGGATTGGCATTAGCTGAATCATCAGGTTGGGGCTCTTCTGAGGATGATGGGCCATTGTTCTTGCCAAAACGAAGTGAAGGGAAAGGACCAGCCTGCTTGGCAAAGATTGTGAGCCTTTTTTTCTTGAAGGTTAGCCTAGAATGAGGTGTAGTGTTTAGAAGAAATGAATTGGAGGTGAGAGTAGGAGCCATAGATAAAAAGAGAGAATATGTGGAAGGCCACCCTCTCCTCCAATTCTATGAGATTGTAGCGTATATCCAGATTCTAAAAGTTTTTGTTTGTTCCTGATATTATCTTGATGGGGGGAGGCAATAGAAGCATAGCAAATGGAATTGAGCCACGTAGTCAAGGTTTATCTACTCAACGAAGTCAGGCACCAAACGTTCAAATATCACCACAAGGCACAAGAAAACGACATGCCCACTTGATATAACAGGGAGCAGTGGGAGTTTGGGACGTGCTTATTAATAGTTTCAGTTTATCAAATTTTATCCACCACGTTACCACAAAACTCGATACGCATGGCCCACATAAGCCACAAGAATTCAAGAAAAAGATAGAGCAAAATTTGCTCAACAGCATCTTTTAAGAAAAATATTAGATAAATACATGCGGCTGAAAGTATTTAGTAAGCATGTAGTTGAAAAATATTTCATAACATTTTTTACAACAATTAATTAGTTAAGTTAGCAAAATTTTACTAATTATCGTCTGAATCCACCACTTATATTACAATTTTACCTACTATTAACAATTTACCACATCATCCAATGTAAAAATTGTGTCCACAGACTCTTCTCAAGAGAGAAAATCTAGTGCCACAACTTCTCTACCATAACTGTAATGTAGCAAAGTGTTAGTAGTAAAAATAAATAAAATAAAATAAAATAAATCTCCATGAGATTAGAAACTACTCAGTCTTACACAAAAATTGTGGCAAAAATTTATGAAATAGCATGAGTCCTTTGAACTACTCTTTCACAAGAAGATATTGTTGAAGACGGAAGGAATCAACAGCTTCAGATGCACAAAAACATTACTCAATATGACGGCATAAAATAGGGTAGAATGACTTGATTGATCCACAGATATATCCAAATTTCAGTCTTTGTTTTGGAAGCACTATCTTGATTAGATATTCATGAGTATTTAGCCATGCACAGCTTCCATAAAATAGTTGAGGGAAGCAACATTAAGGATAGCCAAGCCATATTAAGATGGCACACCTTATGCAAGCAATCACAAAAATTTCATTAAAATGCAAATCTACAGCCACACAAGGAAATACAAATTTTCCAGGTCCAACACTTGACCTGAAAAACCAAACTATGGTTCGTCTGTTGGTAGTTCCTGAAAAACCGACTGTAGCTTGTCTGTTGGTAGTTCTTTAGTCCTTCGGATAATTATTTGCACAGCCGCATAAACGCATAATATATGTAGTTAATATGCTAAAACCACATTCTACCACGGTAATAATCTTCAAATTTCTATAGCAATGATACCAAGCAAATTTCTATAGCAATGATACCAAACAAATCCTTGCACATATGCGCCTCTCCACTCTCTCTCTCTCAAGAACATAAAACTGCTACTACCTTGATAACTAGATTGAAGACTAAAAAAACTTCTTTTGTACAAATTTCTCTACTGGAACCAACTTGTACAAGATGGTTGAAAGATCATCTTCTCTTAAATTCTAACTTTAAGAGCTGCCAAAGTGTAACTTTGAATCCCTCTGCTTCCAAGCCACCACAATCAATCAAAAAGTGTTCAAGCAGCTTTGAAATTTTAGAATCTGCTTCCTCTTTAACAAATTTTTGTTCTAACTCTTCACATTTCATACTAGTCGTGGTGTATGTCACTTCAGTGCAACCTCTTAATTCATCAGCTTCCATGAGTGTCCAACATCTAATATAATTATATGAGCATTCAGCAAGTTCAAATTTTGATTTCTACATCATACTTGCCCTCAAACTTTATTTATACTAAATTAGACCCTCGATCCATACAGATTGGGACTGAAGAAGTTGCCGGAGAAATCATTGTTTCATAGCCATACAACCTAGAGGTTTCATGAGGATTGATTGAAGGTGGAGGAAAAGGCCAAGTGGGAAACCTCAGTGTCTTAGGAGGTCTGCTAGTCCTCATTCCCTTTAACTTCCCCGCCAGCTCCTAACTAGCCCTCACTTATCGCAACAACAATAAAGAGGTGAGAGCAAAGAAGACAAAGGGAGCGCAGGAGAAGTTTTTGGTTTGTGTTTTTTTTGGGGGGGGGGGGTTGGGGGGTGGTTTTGGTTTAACAAGAATCCCACCAAAACCATTTTAAATCTTTGCCTACTTTAAGTAGGACCCTATTCTACAAACATCAAGTTCAAGAAGGCTAAACCTAGAAACTGCAGCCAAAAGCTCATGCATAATCTGTTTAGAACTGATACCAAGTAGATTTAAATTACTGAAGCTAATAGAGAAAGTAACTATCTATATAACCTACATAATGTGTATGCACCAAACTCTTATGTAAATACCAACCCAAAGTGAAGAGCATCTCCATGACACAAATATATAAGTACCCAAGCTTTACCTATCTGGATTAAAATGAAAAAGACAGGCCAGGAAAGCCTGAAAACAACTGCTCATAAAAATATGGTCGTATATTCTCATACAGAACTAATCATCATATATACATGCACGATGCCATCTCCGTAAACTTTATAGCTGATATCAAGATCAGGACAGGACGATTCCAAGAACTATAGCACCATGAAGAAATTCAGAAAACAAGGCCCAAGGAGCAACTCACAAGCTGCCAACCATACAGAGGTTAAACCAAGATACAGTGAGAAAGGAGCTACTATATGGATACAAAGAGGATTCACCCATAATCACAAGGTTGTTCTTCTTAAAGAGCCCATAAAAGAATGAAAAAAAAAGTCACCTGAATTGATGTTCAGAATGTGGATCTGCACATGGTCTGCTCAACCAAATCATCTGTTGACATTATTTTCATCTACCAATTGACCAGAAACCCAGTTTAGTATCAACTTCAAATTATTAAAAATAACAAGACCTTTAGGCTCATCTTTTGTCCTAACAACACAACAAGAGGATTGTGAACCCTATCTACATGGTTAGATTTCCCCTGCAAATTACTTCACTGAATCTAATAAAACAAAAAATCTAAACAAACAAACACAAAACAAATTCGAGTCACAGCAATAAGATGCCTTACACCCAAATGACTACAATTTTTTCATAGGTACAACCATATCCATATGACTACAATATCTTTCCTAATAAAACAATAAATAAATAAATAAATTCCCAGCTAAGGGAAGACAAATTATTACCAGAAAATCTAGCAGCATGTTCTGCATAAAGTTGCACTCAAGAGAATAGCTCATGAAATCCTCATTTATCCATTTCAGCTGCCAGCAGTAAACATAGAATACATCAAACAGTAACCAATATAAAACACACTTCCATTTAAAACATAAATTTCCTAGCAAACTTAACTAGATACTGCTCAACAGGAATCTAGAAAACAAAAATGCTTTAAGAAACAGAACAGCTTAGTGTTCCAAGGCAGCAACAATATCAGTGACTGATGCCCTTCTTTGCTTTAAGTGATTCAAGAGCCTTCTTTCGTAACTCAATCTCAAGCCTTTTCTGCTCTGATTGCATGTCTTCATCATCACTTGGATTAGACTCTCTCCTTGCAGTATGTTCACCATCAGAAGCAGAAGAACCATCCCTATTCTTCATTTTCAGCTTCTCTGCACGCCGTTCTTCCTTTCTCCTACGCCGTTCCTCACGCCTTCGACGTTTTTCCTCCTTCCGCAGTTTTTTCTCTTCCTTCCTCCTCCTCTTAGCCTCCTTCCTATCATCTAGGTCAGAATCATAACTGTAATCATCATCTGAAGCCACCTCTTTCCTCTCAGATCTTTTATGCTTTCTCCTTTTCTTCTCTTCTGTTCTGTGCTTATCACTTTCCTCAGAACCAGAATCTGTTGAAGCCGTACGTTTATTATAATCAACTTTTCCAACCGAATCTAGTGCAGTTTCTGAAGGACGCCTATTGCTATCAACATTCTTTGAACGAGAGCGGATCTTCTCATCAGATATTTTACCTTCTCCAGTGTATGACAGATGCTGCCTATCACCTAGCAAAGAGTCCTTACACGATGTTGGTGACTTCTGTTTCCCAGGAGATTCAGGAGGAAACCCACTCCTAAAAGATTTCTCAGAGTCAGAAATGCTTCATAATATCAGACCCATGGGTTCATGCAGAAGTACTGGTGTCTAATTAGCAGGAGGACAAGATTCATTCAACAGAGAAAGATATACCTTTTTTTCTCCTCTTCTTTCTTTCTCAATTCCATTTTATCAGAACGAGTCTGGGATTCAGTAGCCCGACGATCTGCTAATCTTTCAGGAGAGCGCCCTTCCTTGTAATGAACCTTCATAGGTGAATCTTTCTGCTTGTTGACCGAAGATGAATGGATGGGCCTTTTCTGTGAAGACTTAGATTTATTGTTCATATCATCCCTACAAAAGGAGCACCCTCAGCAAAATTAAACTAGCAAATCAAAGCGTCCCCCTGCAGTGAGACCAAAAAGACTAACACAAAAATTGAGCAATCAGATAATGGTCAACTTCAAATTTAACCTGACATAATTAGGTTCGCCTGCCTCTTCACTACTTTCTAGACTACCATGACGAGGTTTCCCTGCAGGACTGAAGCTGGCATCACGGGTCACTTGATTCCCTGTTTGCCTCACAGGACTCTGATATGGACTAAATGACATTTGCAACCAAAATGGTCAACATATATAAATCCAAGAGAATGACCAAAAGATTATACTCAAAAGCAGCTAAGATGAATACCTCCTATCTTCACTAGAAACCCTTTTTCTTGCCCGTGGTGGAGATTCTGAGAGAGTTGGAGACTTCCCAGGTGAAGACAATGAAACTGGCACTCTTTTGCGTGTATCACTCCGATCCCTAGAATCTCTTTGTGGTGACCTCAAAGAACTAGGAGATTTCTGTGCGAAAGACAATTTTTCATTCATCCTGTAACACAGATTTAACCAAAAATAAAATGTAAAAGCATCTCAACATATTGAATCTACAAAATAAAAATATAACATCAATTGTGGCAAACACAAAGCTGATGACCCATTTGTAGTGCAATGGGAGGTTTTGGCGGTTTAGGATTCACAATAACTTCTAGCTCTACAAACATAAATTTGTAAACCCTATTGAAGCTCCTTATACTTGCCACACACTTGAAACCCATGTATATAGAGAAACACCTCCCCCCCACACCCCCCCCCCCCCAAAAAAAATAAATAAATAAATAAAAAGAGCACATAGGAAACAAACAACCATGTTCTATGTACCTGATTCTTTCTTTCGGAGATCGCACAGGGCTCCTATGGTACTTAATCGTTGTTGGAGATGGAGATGGAGATGGAGATGGAATGGAGATGGCTGAAGGGGATGGAGAACTTGATCGCCTACGTCCAAGAGTAGGTGGCCTACGCCGCACAGGTGATGGAGAGTCATGCGGTGGAGTTGGAGATCTTCGATACCGCCTTCGTACAGGAGAACGTGATCTTTGTAAGGGAGAGGACGATCTGCTGCGATTAGGTAAGGGTGATCTGCGTCTAATAGGTGAAGGTGATCTGCGTCTAATAGGTGAGTGTGCTCTTCGCCGCACAAGTGAAGAGGATCTACGTCGAACAGGTGATGGTGTTCTACGTCGTTGCATAGGCGAAGGTGACCTTCGCCGCCGCATAGGGGAAGGTGACCTACGCCGCCGGATAGGGGAAGGTGACCTACGACGTCGGATAGGAGAAGGTGATCTACGCCGCCGGATAGGGGAAGGTG
Organism: Quercus gilva; assembly: GCA_023621385.1. Lineage (NCBI taxonomy): Eukaryota > Viridiplantae > Streptophyta > Magnoliopsida > Fagales > Fagaceae > Quercus > Quercus gilva. Next base: position 35,552,433 of record CM042473.1, read on the forward strand.
ACCTACGACGTCGGATTGGAGAAGGTGACCTACGACGACGTGGAGGAGAAGGTGACCTGCGGTGCCTCACTGGGAAAGGTGACCTACGACGAAAAGGCGAACGCAATCTTCGCCTCACTGGAGAGGGTGATCTACGATGTGATTGTGATCGCGATCTAGATCTTCGCCTAGAATAAGATGATCTCCGTCTTGGAGAGAGAGAATGCATAGGTGAATGCCTCCGACGAGGGGTCACAGATCGTCTTCGTGGGGAGCGATACACCCTTTCTGAAGAAACAGAGCGCCCTCGAGCTTCAGGTGATCTAGATACACTCCTTGACTTGTGTCTGTCACTAAAATAAGTATAAATCAAGTCAGACATTACATTTGAAAGAGGAAAAAGAAACATATTGATAAGAAGAAGAAAAAATAGCTTTACACATGCAACACCCATAGTTATTATTTATTAGAACAAGTGCAGAAAAACCAACAGGAATATTCTAGTCATAATATCTAAATAATCGAAAGACTCCCATTACTGACAGCAAAAAGAAGCTTACTCAGAATAACTTCTGGGATTAGAATGCGATCTGCTGATTGACCTAGATGGAGATCCTCTGCACAAGAAATCCCCAATGTAAATGGAATTTTCCTCCAAGCAAAAATATTTGAAGAATGATAGCATATGATGGCGAGGAAAGATACCGAGGGGGTGAAGGGGAACGTTTGGCAGAATGGGGAGATCTAGAAACCCTGTAAGAAGTAAAATGTTATTTCCCTTTTCTTGTTTACATCTGAGCATGGCAGAAAAATGAGTGCCTACAGTAGCAATTTGGCAAATTTTAATATTCACAAAAACTTCTACAGGCCTCTATCGTGTGCATGTAAAGAAGTAATAGATTAACGGTATCAACATCAGTGTAACTGAAATCTCCCCCCTCCCTTCTCCAAAAAATAAAATAAATTGCTCAATATGAATGCTAGTAAAGAAAGCAGCATGCTAAAGTAAAATTAAGGAGCCAGCTGCAAGACAAATAGAAAATAGAAGGAAAAGTGAAAAGAAAATTTGAAGGAGAAGAGGGGACAAGAACAAAAAAATGTATAGGCATATAAAAAATACATACTAAATAGATTCACAAAATAACTTTAAAAATGTGTTGCTGCATGCAGCAAAGACCATGGAAATATATGGAGAATAATGACACGGTATAAAAAGACTAGCTGGAAAGGGAATGGGATAGGGAAAAACCCATTCCAGAGGAAGAGCTAATGGTAAAATGTTGACCTATCCCTTACCTGTGCCTTCCTCTCACACCATTGTTCCTCTTTTCAGCTTCTTTCCCATCCTCAGGATAGTCACTCGAAGCTCTATGCTTTAGGTTTGGCTCCAAAGCAGTGTTAGTTGCCCTCGTTTCAACCACGCCGTCCTACAGTAGTTTGAGGTAAAGGACATGAACCCAAATAATTGCAGAAGCTAGCTGAATGCCATGAAAAACACAAACGAAAGTTAAAACCAAACACCCAGATCTAGACAATGCAACTCCAGCATGTAAAAGATAAGCAATACCATTTTCTTTGATCTCTCTTGCTCAAGTTCTCTACTTTCCTTCTCTCTCTTCTTCTCAATCTCATTTGCCATCCTATCTGCCTCCGCCTGCAACCACCCCATGGTAAAAATCCATCAAGAAAGAGACACTACACGAGCAAACCAAAAACATGTAAGGGTTGTAGAAATATTTATACCTTCTTCTTCTTAATTTCCTCTTCTTTGGCATCCAAAAACTGCTGAGGAACACCACTAGCAGTATTCTGCGCACTGAGAAGAAGCGCCCAAAGCTCTTTCATAAACTTCACAGTATTTTTCTCCATGAATCCAGTAAGTTGTATTTGAACCGTCTTTCCATTCACTTCCTGCGTCCAAATAAACAAAACAAAGTTCAAACACTACTTATGAATAATGATAAACTTTAAGCTCAGTCAACCTGGTGTTATTGGGTCTAGTCATATCAATGTTTTCCATCTCTATACCAAGTCATATCATGTACAATTTATCAATGATTACAATATAAAAAAAAAATAACATGAATCTTGCATTTGGGTTTAAAACTACACAAAAACTAAAAACTTGGAAACATGAAATTGCTAATTATATGACATCTAAAAACATTTAATCACCTTTTCTTCCAAAAGACTATAAATGAAATTAATTAGAACTTCGTCTTCGAACCCGATAAGTTCTGTCACCCTATGCGCAACCCACGGTCTGATAACATCCATATTCACCTTCTTCATGTCCACCTATAAACACAAACCACATTTCCTATGCATAAATTAACACAACAACAACAAAAAAGCACGCTATAAACCGTTCATTTCAAGCCAATTTTTCCAAAGCTTAAGAAAACGAACCACATGCTCCAATTCAGGAGCGAACTTCTGCGATTTCAACAGCTTCGCTTGCTTGTTCGAGAACCGAGTGTCTTGGTCAGCCGACGTGCCCTAAAAATACACAAAAAATTAGGGTTTCCGCATCCACGTACCCACATATACATACATACATACATACATACATAAATTTATCTTTGTGCGAACCATGAGAATTACAAAATACGAAGATCTAAGAGATATGCATCGAATTAAGTTTGGATCTAAGATGAAAAGTTCGAATTAAAAGCGAAAATTATGAATTTTCGTGTAGAACTTACCCGGAAGAAGCCGCCCGACATTTTCTAGGGTTTTTGAGGGACTGTTTGGCTGAGATGGTGGTGATGGTGGCGATGGTGGTGGAAGCAAGTTGGCGATGAAATAGAGAGCGATGAAGAGTGGGAGATTTGGACTAGGTGCTTAAATAGAGTTTTCGGCCATGAATGTGGGCGAGCTTTTTTATCAGCGAAGTCTTGGAATTTGGGGAACACGAATGGCTCTCTTTAATAAGCCTCAACGCTCGCGAAAGAGTATTCTGTTGGATTGTATGAAGCTAAACGAAATGAGAAAGAGGAAGAGAGAGAGAGAGAGAGAGCGTTAATGTGCCCTAATGATATATCGGAATTACATACATACCCATTGTATAAGATAATTACCTTTTTACCCTCTTTTTTTGGCTTTTTATCGATAAATAAATAAGGAAAAAAAATGAAGAATAACACCAACTAAGACTAGACTTGGTAAATAATTTCAAAAAAAGAAGACTACATTTGATAAATGGTTTTCTTGATTTCTTTCCTAAAATAATCGAAGTGGCAATTCTATATGTAAAATCATTGTCAATTAGTAACCATCTTGACCACTACGCAGGGACGGAGCCAGAATTTTGAGTTAGGGGGGGCGGTTTTACTGTTGGTTGTGTGTGGCAGTTTCAACCTCTGATTCTCTTACTTAGCTGCTAAGATTTTTTTTTTTTTTTTGGTGGGTAAGAACAAAATTATTTTTGTTTAGAATTTTTTAAAAGGCAAGGTTATTTATTTTGGATAAAATTAGTTAATTTTTAGTTTTACTTATAATTTTTTTTGTTGAGTTATTTTTTTTAGGCTTGTATATTTTGTTTTAGATTTTAGATTTTAGATTTATAATTTTTTTTTATGGTCATTAAAATGAGGAAAATGCTAGAATTACAAGTTTTTTTATAAATTACTGATATGATAAATGATTACTGGTAAGTAAAAAAATAATGTGAGTGGTGTGCCCGTATGTGAACCAATAAGAATTTGCTACAATAACAGTTTGTAAAAATGTTATAAAAAAGTTTGTGAGTATAACATTACTCTTAAAAGAATCAATGATATTGTTAAATGGAAACAAAATGTAATTTTATAGAACAAAATTGCTAAAATTAGTACACACATATATATAATAATAATATTTTTTTAAAAAAATTTAGGGGGGGCCATTGCCCCCCCTAGTCCAAGTGTGGCTCCGTCACTGCCACTACGCATCCTTGGCTTGATGGTTACTCCACAAATATAAGATTTTGAACGATGTATTTAGTTACAGCTTAATCAGCTTAAGGCCTAATCTTTAGGCCCTTTAACACCTCAGCTTAAGGCCTAATCTTTAGGCCCTCTAACATATTTTCTAGTTAGAGGAAAGAAGATTAGAGAAATTCGATTGAGCATGTGGCCAAGAAAGCTAAGGGAGAAACCCTATTGACTCACCCTCCTTAATCTCCAACCAAGATTGTCTCTAAGGATCAATGTTAAGTGAAGCATAGACTCAAAGTTGTCTTGATCAAGTCCTTGGTGAAAGCTAAGTTCAATAAGGATGCTTCACAATTTACTCATATTTCAAATGAGTTTTCTAGTTCCCGTTTTGCCCAAATGGCTGAGGATGCAGGCCTTATCATGCCTCTGCCTCTGCCATTAGGCTATTCTCTTAAAAATATGCAAATTTAGCTCCTTATATCACATAGCTATTCTATGTTAATGATGTGCTTTTAGTCTGTAGGGCCAAACTTATGGGTTGTTGCATTGATGAGGTGTGAGGATGCTTATTGTGAATGGTCTAGTCAAGCAATCAACATAGAGTTGGGCCTCTCTTGCTTCCAAAAGAGTTCCATGTACAATTTACTAGGTAAATCATAAATCATTGGGGAATCAAGCAATTACCAAGAAGAGTAAGAGATCTATGTGTGCATATATTTCTCACCAACTATAAAGCCAAAGATTTTGATTTTGTTAAAGAAAGACATAAAACCATAACTAGTAGTTGGAAATGCAATTGTCTATCTTGGATAGGTCAAGCCACCTTGATCAAATCACTAGCCCAAGCATCCCTTACATATGCAACGTCAGTTTTTAAGCCACCTAAAGGCTTATGTGAAGATTTGGATGCACTAAATAGGAGATTTCGTTGGAAACTATGTCTTGAAGTGGTGAACAACCCTTATGAATTAAAAGGAGAGAGATTTTGTACCTCTCTCTAATATATGCAATTTGGTGTCTATTACCAATAAGAGTAAGCTGTTGTTTGGATTTTACCAAACTTAGTTAACAAAACTGAGTTTTGTTAAATTATAACCCAAAAACCGTGGGCCCCACATGTATAATGTTTGTTTGGCAAGTTTTTGGGTCAGTTAACTCAGTTAACAAAACTGAGTTTAGTGAGATATGAGTTATCAATTTTGGAAACAGCCAGAGGATGTTTTCAGTTTTTTCAAGTTTTGAGTTACATTAACTCAGTGGCAATAGGCGTAATTTTCATTAAGTTTTGGATCCCACAACAATGTTACGTTACATCAATGCAGATGCAGCAGACCCACTAAGCTCCCAACGACTTTTTTTCCTTTCTTTTTCTTTGTTTCTTTTCCTTTTCATTTTCAGACCTCCTCCTCTTCTTCAGTTCTTCTTCTTCTTTTTTCCTTTACTCTTCCATAAACTTCTTTCTTCCTCCTCTCACTTCTCTTCCTCTCAAAAATCTACTGCATCCAAAGCATTTGGCTAGCCAAAGAGAGCCCATCCAGTTGAGGAAGTTGCTGACTGAAGAGAGGCTTGATTGAAGGGAGGCTTGATCTGTGGCCGACGGGGCTCTCTCCCTTAAAACTCTGTTATTTCTTTTTCTTCTTTATTTTTTCTCTCTGTTAAAAAAGGCTGAAGCTTGAAAGCTTTGGTTTTTTTTGTCTTATGGGTTTAAAATGAGGTCAAGATTAAATCAAAGAAGATCTTGATGGTTAAGGATTTTTTCAAATTTTTGTATTGAATTTTCTTAAAAAATTTATTTTGGTGTGAAATGTACTCCCCCCTAGATCGAGGGTTTTACATGGAGTCACCACTTATTTAATTTAAAATGAAAAATAAGAAAACCTTCAATAAAAAAAATAATTCTTTTGTATTAATGTATATGACAATTTACATCAAATTTTGTAACAAAAATTTACAATGCTTTTTGTCCTAGATAGAATCTAAAAAAAGTAAATTACATTGCTTTATTTCCTAGTTACATTCTAAAAGATGTAAAATTACATGTGCAAAAGCATAGTCTAGAACCCTTGATCTTGGTTCGGAGGCTAATTTACGAGATGGGAAGGGATCAAGCACCCATCTCGCCCGATAAAACTGGTCTCCTAGGTTAAGGTAGTCAACATCATGTCATGTCAAACAAATACAAACAATATGTCATATAATCATGTTAACTTGTAGGAATTGTAAACAAATATGTGTTAGGGGAATTAGACATAAAAAGAAACAAAAAGTGAAACTTGTTAGATAACAATTTTAATGTAAAAAAAACATTAAGGTAATGGCATGTTCATCCAAGAAATCAATATAAGTAAAAAATTCCTAGCCTAGACTTGTTCATCTAAGCATGTGAAGAAAAAACAAAGTTGTCATGTTATTTGTCAACAACATAATTGCAAAGAGAAACAAATAAAAATAAAACATTTGAGCATATTTGATCATACAAGCAATTATGAAAAGAAGTAAAGGAAAATCCCTAGACATGTTTATCTAGAGAAAATCAAAATACTAAGACATGTTCATTTCAAGTATTTTTAAAAAAGTAAAACAATTACCTAGACATGTTCATCTAAGTATTAAAGAGAAAGTTGTGTTTTAACCTAGAAGTGCTCATCTAAGCATTCAAGAGAAAAATTGTGTATTAGCCTAAAAGTGTTCATCTAAGCATGTAAAAGGAATAACAATAAGACATATAGGCATGTTCATCCAAGCATATCATAAAAGAAGCAAATAATGACTTGTTAAACATTTATTCAAGCATGTGTAGAAAGTTAAGAACATAATTAATTACTTACTAGCATAGAACATAAATTAAAAAAGGGGAAGTGATCACTTAAAGGGCTAGAGAGAAAGCAAGGAAGTATTAAACTACAACCAAAGTAGGAACAATGGTTGCACAACAACGTTTCTTTTCTGCTTTCTCACTAGCTCTCTAGAGGGAATTCGAGATCCAGAAAATGGAAGAGGTCTTCTTTATTTATAGGAAAAGGGATGGTTTAGCTTTAAAGCTAAGTTATTAGCTTTCTTCTGAAGCTAAGGGGAGAGATAACCTGTTTAAATGAGCTGAAACAGATTTGGTGTTGATCTCCATTTGAATTTTGAAATGATGCTGCATGTGCTTCGTATTTTGGCTCTAACTTTCTGCTCAAAATTCCAATTGATTCGAGATGGGTGTTTTTTGAAAGGAAATTCAATTATCTAAAACTTTGTCAGAAATAGAGAAAGCCAAATTTCAACATTATCTAGGCCAAAAATGTGTTTCAAATTGCTGATGAAACTAGTAACGTTTCTTGAGCATTTTTTGAAAATTTTCCCAGGATGTATCTGTTTCTTATCCTATTTATTTTTCAAAAAAAAAAAAAACTTTTCTTCTTAAGCTAAAGGAAGGGATCAGCCTATTAGACAAGCTTGAACAAATTTGAGTTTGATCCCCATTTGAAATTTTGAAAGATGAGTGAAGATGATGCTGAATTTGTGTTATCTTCTGCACCTGTTTCGTATTTTGGCCATAACTTTCTGCTCAAAATTTCAATTGATTCGGGATTGATGTTTTTTTGAAAGGAAATTTAATTCTCTACAACTTTTATAGAAATAGAGAAAACCAAATTTCAATTTTTTCCAAGCCAAAAATACGATTCAATTTGCTGCTGAAGATAATGACGTTTTTTGAGCTTTTTTTCTTTTTTATTTTTTTTTTGAATTTTTCATGGATCATATCTCCAAAAATTTTTAAAAGAGCAGATAAGATGCCGTAAAAAAACATTTTTTATTATTTCTTTTTTTTTTAAATGAAATAAAATGAAATCCAATAAAAAATTACACTTAATTAATTTTAAATTAATTCTTGTGAGAACCAATCAAAATTAAGTGTTAAAAATAGGACGTAATTAGGCCCATCGTGTAAGTGAACCATGATCATTGAAATTTTTTTATATGATAACTTTTGATCAGGTGGTCTGATCAAAACCTATACATACCATTATGATCGTTAGAGCATCAAGATTTGTTTTGTATTACAAATCTGAAGATCTACCGGTTGGTTAAATGCAAGTTGTAAAATGAGGTGTCTACATTTGGCTATTCATCACTTTGTTGAGCCTTGTTGAAGTTTAACTGCCTTTTGCTTGAACAAAAGGTGCTCAGCATAATAACATTGAGCCAACTGATTTGCCAAACTAACACAATTGTCCACTGTAGCTGGATTGGTATCCCTTTCATAGTTCATACAATATACACCCGATAGGTCCAATACTTGAAACAATCTTCCTAGAACCCAAATTGTAAAGCCTCTGTTAACGAAATCAATAACAAAGAAGCGTGAACTGGGTTTTATGGGGAGGGAAAGAACTGTGTGCACTACACAGTGGTCAGCCTTTGGGTCCCACAAAAAATGTGAATTTTTGTGAGTTTTTAGGCAAAAAACAGAAGTGGGTTTGGTTGCCAAACAAGGGTGGGAGTGTTTTTAGAATTTTTGAGTTATGAGAAATGAGTGATAGGGTGATGAGTGATGAGTGATGAGATTTAAGTGATGAGTAATGAGTTAACACTCACTCAGCAACCAAACAGGGCCTAAGATATCTAGGTGTGCATCTATTTCTCACCAACTATAAAGCCAAAGATTTTGATTTTGTTAAAGAAAGACAAAGCCATAACTAGCAGTTGGAAATGCAATTGTCTATCTTGGATAGGTCAAGCCACCTTGATCAAATCGCTAGCCCAAGCATCCCTTACATATGCAACGTCAGTTTTTAAGCCTTCTAAAGGCTTATGTGAAGATTTAGATGCACTAAATAGGAGATTTCGTTTGGAAATGTGTCTTAAAGTGGTGAACAACCCTTATGAGTTAAATGGAGAGATTTTGTACCTCTCTAATACATACAATTTGGTATCTAAATTGGATAAAGGAAAGTGAAAAGATAATAGTTGCCAAAGTTTCATTCACTGACTTTAACATCTAAAGATAGAGTTGTTACTAAGCTGAAAGCCATATCCATATTCATGTCTAAATCCTAAAGTAAAGGATCAATAAATATTATGAATGTTTTTTAGATAAATCAAAATACGTTTGTATTTTTTTATTAAATAAATCAATATCCAAATACTCTACATATTGCATAAAACTAAAAAAAGTATATGTCATTCATTTATCCAATAGTAATTTTGCACTTAACATTTTAACAATTACACGTGAAAGGGAACATTGGTAATGAACAAACTTTGGCTATTGATTATACTCCAAAACTTAGCATTGAATTTGGTTATGAACGAGAGGTATACTACTTCAATAATGAGTATGAACGAATTATGGATTCAGTATTCATATAGAATGGTATAAAATAAATAAATGGTGTAGTGCCTTCAACAAAAGGTTATGTGTTACCCTCCAGATCGAGAGTTTAATAATGGAGCCGTCAGTTGCCACATATTTTATTAAAAAAGAAGCCTCTTGAAATACATATTTATTTAAGAATTTTAAAATTACATCATTGGAATAATGGAAAGAAAATTACATAGTTTTGGTCTTAGTTACATTATAAGAAATAAGAAAAAAAGTACATCGCTTTGACCTCATATACAACCTATGGAAAGCAACAATACTTTGTTTCCTAATTACAATATAGAAAAAAAAAAATTAAATTGATAAGGAATCAGTATACAAATCAAGATCTAATTTTGAAGGCTAGGTAAAGGAATGGGAATGCGTTAAGCACTCATCCCATCCAATTTGAAGTCTTTGAGAGATGAATGGCCATATGATATGTACTATTCTTGTTGGAAATAAAACAAAATATTGATGGGCCTGTTCTCACTTACTCTCACAAACTACTTAGTGTATAGAAGAAACTCACAAACTAAACAAAGGGAGAGAGAGTGGAGAGGGAAGAGTTATAACACTTTAAAGCTATATATTCACTTCAACTCTTGCATAGAATTTGATGGATGAATGGGTTTATATAATACACCATCCAACTTCTAACTCCCACTACATTTATTTTTCTAACTCTTACATTCATAAATCCCACACATAGTGTGGGTTTGGATATGGTGTTTCCAAACCCACGTTTGCGTGTTCAGACCCTTTTTTTTTCCAGCACGTGAACAATAACATCACATGAATTTACTGTGCGGGGGACAAAAAACATTGTTCATGCACTGTTTATGCACTATTCACGCATTTAAAAATATTACAAATGGGTCCCATGATACTATTCACATATTTAAAAATTATTTTGCTACAGTATTTTCAGTTTCAATTTTCAGTTTCAGTAAAAATAAGTTGTATGCAAACGGACCCATAACTTCAATAAACCTCCCACTACATTAACTTATGAAACTCACACTTATTTATGAAAGGTTAATTAAAAACAAGTTTAACTTCTAACATCCCCCCCCCCCTTAAACTTGTTTTCTTGATTGCTCTAAGTAAGACTCGCAGCTTGTTGAAAGTGTCATACTTTAGTGGTTTAGTAAGTATATCTGCAACTTGATCATGTGACTTCACAGACTCAAGATGAACTTCCTTTCTTGTAATACATTCTCGAATAAAATGAAACCTTATGTCAATGTGTTTGCTATAGTCATGAAAGACTAGATTCTTTGCAAGAGCTAGTGCTGACTTATTGTCCACGAATATCTTTGTAGCTTCTTCTTGCAACATCTGCAACTTCTTCAATAAACTTCTAAGCCAAATTGTATGAAAAACACTAGAGGTAGCAGCAACATACTCAACTCACAAGTGGAAAGCATCACAATTGGCTGCTCTTGGACGTCCAGTATCACCTATATAGAACACAAAACCATTAGTATTATTTCTATCATCCGTATCTCCGGCCCAATCACTATCACTGTAGCCAACAAGTTTAAAATCTTTAGAAGGTGAATTTAATAGTTCATAATCCAATGTACCTTTTAAATAGCAAAGAATTCTCTTAGCAGTCTTCAAATGAGTTATCGTTGGTGCTTCCATATAACGACTAACTAGTCTAACGCCAAAAAGAATGTTTGGTCTTGTGTATGTTAGATACCTCAAGCTTCCAACCAAACTCTTAAAAAGTGTTAGATTAACCTTCTCTTCATCATCATGCTTTGACAACTTCATTCCATATTCTATAGGGGTGCTAACTAGATTGGAATTTAACGTCTTAAACTTCTCGAGGATATCCTTCGCATAACTTTCTTGGGAAATAAAAATCTCATCCTCCATCTGCTTCACTTTAATGCCTAGATAATAGGTCATAAGTCGAATATCTGTCATTTCAAATTCCTTAGTCATTGCTTTCTTAAAGTACTCAAACAAACTTGGATTGTTGTTTGTAAAAATCAAATAATCTACATACAGACAAACAATTAAGATATCTTCATTTTGATGCACCTTACAATAAAGCGCATGTTCATATGGGCATTTAGAAAACCCATTAATCTGAAAGTATTTGTCAATTCTACTATTCCAAGCTATTGGTGCCTGTTTCAGGCCATATATAGCTTTCTTCAACTTCAAAACCTTATCTTCTTGCCCTTTTACAACATAGCATATAGGTTACTCAACATAAAGTTCTTCCTTAAGGTTAGGGGCGTACATGGGTTGGGTTAAATGGATTTTTTGACCCAACCCACCATGATGGGTTAAAAAAAATTCAACCCAACTAAACCCATCACATAAGTCCAACCCAACTCACATGGGTCGAGTCAAACCCATAGGTTGGACAATTTTTTTTTATTACAATTATTATTAAATTGAGCAAAAAAAAAAATACATCACACCTGTCACCTGAGTTGATAAACAAAATATATATTAATATATGAACTAATATTCCAACTCAGTTATACATTAACATTTCAACTCAGTTATACATTAATGTATGAACTAATATATATTAATATTGGCTTTTATATAGGATAGGAGGAGGAGATGGTTATTTAAAAAAATTTATTAATTATATAATATATTTTAAATATATATTAAATATATGGGTGGGTCGGGTCAGGTCGGTTTTGGCAAGTTGGTGGGTTGGCTGCACACCTTTACTCAAGGTAGCCATCCAAAAATGCGAATTTTACATCCATTTGGAAAATTCTCCATTGATTCTAAGCTGTTAAAGAAATTATCAATTGTATAGTTTCCAAACAAGAAACTGGGACAAATATTTCATCATAATCAATATCTTACAATTGACTATAGCCTTTTATCACCAATCTTGCTTTGTATCTCTCTACCTCTCATTTTGCATTATTCTTCAACTTGTACACCCATTTTACTCCAATTGTCTTTTTCTCAGTTGGAAGAGTTGCAAACTCCCATGTATCATTCTTCTTTAATGCCTTTATCTCTTTGTCTATAGCATTTCTCCATTTTATTGTCTTGCACCACTTCTTCAAATCCTATAGGATCACAGTCAGCAAACAGACAAAAAAGTGTTACATTATCTGTAATCTCTATTGAATCATAAAGATCTTGGAGACTTTTCATTTTTCTTGGTCTTTCACTAGAACTTCCTTCTAGTAATGATGATGATGATGGACTTTCAAGAAAGGGAGATGATGCTGCTGGTGATGGAGGTGGAGTGGCAAGCTCTTCATGAACTTCATTCTCTTGCTCTTCCTCTTCAAATAGACGAAGAAATCATACTTCTCTTTTTCTTGGGTGCTCCAATCTCATGTGCCTTCTTCATCGAATTCCACATCTCAACTAACAATGACTTTTCCAGAGCTCAGATTATAGAGCCTATAGCCCTTAGAGCTTGAATCATAGCCAATGGACATATACTTCTTGCTTTTATCGTCTAGCTTGGATCTCTCTTGATCCTAATTTGGTACATGTGCATATACAATGCTCCCAAACACACGAAGATGTGAAATTGTAGGCTTCTTTTTACTCCATGCTTATTGTGGGGTTTTTCCTTGTACATTTCTTGTGGGGGCAACGATTGGACAAATAGATTGCACAATCAATAGCTTTACCCAAAGTTCTTTAGGCATTTTCTTGCTCTTCAATATGCTTTTGGTCATATTAAAAATTAAATGATTCTTTCTTTCGGATACACCATTTTGTTGTGGTGACCTTGGAATTGTTAGAGGGCAGCAAATCTCATTTGCTTTACAAAATTCTTTGAATTCATTTGATGTGAATTCATCTCCTCTATCAGATCTTAGGGTCTTAATTTCATGACCACTCTATTTTTCTACAAATGCCTTAAATTTATTAAATGCACCAAACACTTCAGATTTTTGTTTCAAAAAAATAAACCCATGTTTTTCTACTAAAATCATCAATAAAAAGAAGAAAGTAGTTACTTTTACCAAGTGATGATGGCTTAATAGGTCCATACATATCAGTATGAACAAGTTGCAATGGCTTGGTTAGGATGCTCAATAAAAGGCAATCATCTCACCATATTTGTCTTTGCCAACAACTGCAATCCTCCAAAGTTTAAGTGTCTAGATCTTAGATGTGAAAGAAAAGAAGAATCTGTAAAGCAAGCCTTTAGACATCTAATAACATCAGTTTGAATATTTAACAAGAACATTCTATTTCTTGTCATTGGCATATTAGCTATCACATTATTTTGATGATCCCTTATTAAGTAACTACGATCTTTCAACTGAATATCATAGTCTTTCTCAAGGAGTTGTCCCATACTCAAAATATTACTTTTCATGCTTGGCACATAATATACATCATGATCTCCATTCTTTAAACGAATAAGAGTTTTACCTATCCCCTTCATTGAAACTTTGGATGAGTCACCAAAGGTAACATTCCCAACTACTGATTCATCAATCTCCATAAACATCATTTTATTCCCACACATATGCTTGCTAGCGCCAGTGTTAAGATACCATTCACCATTTTCTTCTCTGTCTTCTCCTTTGTGTGCCAACAACAAAGTCAGCTCTAGTTCTTCATTCTTATCTTCAACATAGTTAGCTTTCTCCTCAACAATGCCAGCGCCATTTTTTGCATTCGAAAGCATAATGCCCATATTTTTGACAATTATAACATTTAATATTAGACTTATCATTCCTTTTTTCTGTATGGTTTTGAGAAATTTCCTCTTCCACAATATTTTGTGGATTGTGAACTTTGACCCCCACTCTTTATAATTGGGAGAGTTTTGATCATTCCTTCCTCCAAATGCTTTCCCTTTGCCACGTCCGCATCCTCATCCTTTCTAGCTACTTTCACACCACCTTTTCTCATTCAAGGTGAGCTTAGCTTGTAGGACTTACTCCAAAGGCTTTTGCTTCTTCTTATTGAACCTTTCTTCATGGGCTTGTAATGATCCCATGAACTAGTCAATGGTCACTGACTCCAAGTCTTTTGATTCCTCAATCACCACAACAATATAGTCAAACTTAGAAGTTAATGACCGTAGGATTTTTTTCTACCACACTGACATTATCTAAGTTCTCACAATATATCTTTAATTAATTTATAATTGCCAACACCCTTGAAAAATAATCTGAAATACATTCAAATTATTTCATGTGCAAACTTTCAAACTCGCCTCTCAATGTTTGAAGGTGAACTTTCTTCACTTTATCAACTCCCATTAGAAAGTTTTTAAGAATCTTCTATGCTTGCTTGGATGAAGTTGCATTTACAACTTTCTCAAACATGGTTTCATCCAAACCTTGATAGATCAACGTAAGAGCTTGTTGATCTTTCTTTCGAGCCTTTTGCAAGGCTTCCATTTGGTTTAGGGTTAAAAATTCTTCATCTTGTTACTCCACATAACCTTTCTCCACAATCTCCCATGCATCTTGGGATTCGAGCAACACTTTCATTTGGATAATCCAATTTTCAAAATTGTGTTTGGTAAGTCAAGGAAATTAGAATGACACCATCCCATTGGCAATAGCCATTCTCACCATGAACCGATTGGCCCTGATACCACTTTGTTTGAAAATAAAACAAAATACTGATGGACTTGTTCTCGCTTACTCTCACAAACACGCACACACTACTTAGTGTATAGAAGAGATGCACACTCACAAATTAAACAAAGGGAGAGAGAGTGGAGAGGGAAGAGTTAGAACACTTTAAAACTATGTATTCACTTCAACTCTTGCATAAAATTTGACAGATGAATGAGTTTATATAGTACACCATTCAACCTCTAACTCCCACTACATTTATTTTTCTAACTCTTTCATTCATAAGTCCCACACATAACTTCAATAAACCTCCAACTACATTAACTTATAAAACTCACACTTACTTATGAAAGGTTAATTAAAAACAAATTTAACTTCTAACAATTCTAATTATGTTGTCATGCTATGCATTGCAAGAAATTAATATATGATAATTATGTCAATTAAATAGAAATTAAAAATATATATTTAGTCCTAATATGCATGATCATATTATCAAGTGCATGAACATGTTAATTCTCCCATATAATCAAAGATCATGATTCAAACTGTAATGAGAATTAAATTAAATATAACAATATACTTGCATGCATTGCCTCTTTAAAGTGATTTGATGGTGGTTTTCCTTCAAGAAGGACCACTTTGCTTCACTTGCCTCCTTTGATTAATCCACAGATCATCCATTTGAAAGTTTGGAAAGTGATTTCTATTATAGGAATGATGTTTGGGAGATGAGAAAATGGATTTTAAGTTTGCTTAGATTGAACCACTTGTAGAGAGTAATGTTGAATAGATGCAACCTAAAGTCTCTCACTCTCTCTTAAGAAGCTTCCCAAAATATTTATTGAATTTCTCTATGCTGGAATTTTTTATTTGAAATCATGGAATCCCTTTTTCGATGGTCTATATTGGTATTTTAAAAGGGAATATGTTAGTCAGTTTAGGGCCTGTTTAGTAAGGGTATTTAAATATAGTTTTTTGTTTTGCAATCCATAAAATGGTGGCTCCAATACTTGAATTTATTGTTTGATTGATGTTTTCTAAATACAGTTTTCAAAAAATTATATCCTACTTTCCTTGTTCAGAACAAGATTTTGAAAACGGCTAAGAAGATGTTTTCAAGATATATAAAATATTTTCAATGGCAAAATTGAAAATAAGTAGACCCCATATATTTGTTTAAACTCTTCTATCTCTTAAATTAAGGAGTTTATTTTTATCGCAAAAAGAATTCTCCTACTTCAAATTTGAAACTTATCATTTTTTAGATACATGAGCTGTATTCCCTTATTATTATCCAAAAGAAAAGAAGTAATCTACAGATTTTATACATTACTTTTTGTAATTTTTTAAAAAGAAAAATCTCAAAAAATAGAAATGGTCTCACAAACTTCTTCTTTTTTGCTTTTAGTATTTTGAAAATTGTCCTTAAAATTGGAAACCAAACACGTATAATATAAAAAATATTATTTGAAAATTAGTTTCAATTTCAATTTTTTTAAAACTATTTTGAAAACAAAAACAAAAATCATCCTACCAAATAGACCCTTAAATTCCCTTCCCACCCTTCTTTCTAGGGGTTTTCGACTCATGCTCGCCCCTCTTGGACATTTTAAACTTAATGAACTCATCAATTCAAATATTTTGTGGATTTGGTGATAAAGTTTTGGTTGACACTTCTATTTGACCAGTGGCTCCAATTTTTATTTTGTATGACTTGAATTTTCTATTAATTTGAGGATAATTATAAGTTTTAAGCATTTTTTTAAATCTTTAAGGAAAATACTAAACACATAAATTATTTTATAAACAATTGATGTTAATGAGTCATTATTGGTAAAGAAAAGCAATTTTTGTGGTGGAACTCAAATAAGAATTAATAAGAATTTGCTATGTCAATAGTTTATAAAAATGTTATAAAATAATTTATAATTGTAGTATTACTAAACTTTAATGATGAGATTACACTCTAGAATATATATATTGTGGGGGCATTTTTTGCTTCAAAGGAAACTCATGTGTACTCCTTAGGCAAATTTTTGCTCTTAGGAAGGGTTTCCTTCCTCTTAGCACCTTATAAGGCATGAACCAATGGCATTAGAGTACCACTAGTTTGGCGCGCACACACACACACATATATATATATATATATAGATTTTTAATTTAAATTAATAACTTGTCTTACAAGATTATTGATTAAAATTCAAAAAACATAATTTATCTAATACTTTTTTTTTTAGGATAGAATTTATCCAATAATTTAATTATAATGTAGCCTTAAAACTTCAACCAATGTTATTTTTATGCGTAATTTATTGTTTAATTAAGATTGAAAAAGAAATAAAAAAGTATGCTAAGCATAAAAATAATAGACTTTTACTAAAATTCATTATAGCTAAGATTTTGCATTAAGAGAATATTTGGGAAAATGGCAAAAAGTGTTTTTTTATTTATTTATTTTGGTCATGATTTGTTTTACAAATAATTTAACTTTTAATATTTTTTAAGAAATAACTTGAAAATTTAATAATTATAAGATTTATGTATATATTTAAAATTTTTCTAATAACTGTTAAATTGATGAAAATTTGAATCTTAAATATCTTGAATACATTAAAAAATGTTTACTAATTTTTTTTTTTTTTCGAGAATGAAAAAATGTTTACTAATTAAGTTATAAATATCCATATTTACTGAAGTGGTCCACGAGAAAAAGAAGTAAACGAACCAGAAAAGAAAAATAAAATATCAATTGCATGGATGCGATGGGATGGGAAGGACCGGGGACAAAAACGTAGGACCCACCCACTGCCACTAGTACTACTACTACCCATTGGACCAAAAGAGTTGTCTATTTTATTTTATATATATATATATATATATATACGGCCCAGATGCAACCTGCGGGAACACGTTTGAACGGTGACAGATCAAAGATCTGCCTGACTCCCTATTTTCCTTTTCTTAGAAAGAAAAAGAAAAAAAAAAGAAACCAAAATTCCAACGTTGGACTCCTACACACACTATCACAATTACAAACACCTCTTTCCAAAACAAGACCACAAAAGAAAAAAGAAAAAAGAAAAAAAAAAGGATCGATCGTGCAGATTTCGCCACGTGGAACCCACAACTATAATCGGATGCAAACCTATTTATATTCCACTCTTTATTCTTCTTTTCTGTTCCGCTCCTTCTCTCTTTCTCTCTCTCATTATCTCTCTCTCTATCTCTCTCTCTCACACACACTGACACACACAGACCCAGAAACCCTAGAATTCCCATGCTCAGTTGTTCAGATCTTTGCTGAAAATCTGTACTGGTTCTGTATCGTTTCGGAGAATCGCGGAGGTTTTTAACTGAAGAGGTTTTTCGGGTAAGAAAATGGCGGCTACGACGACGAGCGCCGTCTACATCCAGGTCATCGAGGATGTCATCAACAAGGTTCGCGAAGAGTTCGTCAACAACGCTGGTCCTGGTGAAGACGTTCTCAAAGAGCTTCAAGGAGTAATTTCCCTTTTTTTTTTTTTTTTTCGTTCGAAATTTGTGTCCTTTGATTCGTTTTACTTTGCTGTTTTTTTAGGGTTTTTGTTGATTGCGGATTTTCGTTATGTGTAATTGCTTAGTTCTTTGATTTGAGGTGATGGGTGGTTTTTTTTAGCAAACTGAAATGTGGGTTCGATCTGGTGGATTCTAGGGTTTTGGGGATTTTTGTTTAGAAGGGTTAAATTTGTGTTTTTGGTGAAGTAATTTTCAAATTTGAGCTGGGTGAAGCTGATTTTGTTTGTGATTTGGGTGAATTTGTAGACATGGGAGGCGAAAATGATTCAAGCCGGTGTTGTGATTGGTCCCATAGAGAGGAGTGGGGCACCTAAGCCCACACCTGGGGGTCCTATTACTCCGGTTCACGATCTTAATGTGCCGTACGAAGGGACTGAGGAGTATGAAACTCCCACTGCTGAAATGCTCTTCCCTCCAGTGAGTTTTTTTTTTTTTTTTGGTTTTAACTAACTGAAATTGTATCTCCATAGTGATTTTATGAGTTCAGTTGGTGGGATAGTTGATGTGGGGTTTGTTTATTGTTGGAAATGTAGACACCGTTGCAGACTCCCATACAAACACCTTTACCGGGAACTGTAGACAGCTCAATGTATAACATTCCTACTGGACCTAGTGACTATCCCACGCCTGGAAGTGATACTGGTGGTGGTGGTGGTGTAGGAGGCAGCAGCGGTGGCAGTGGCACCAACAATAATGATCCGAAAACTGGAAAGCCTAGCCAATTCATGGTAAATATTACATCATAAACACCATTTGGTTTGCAGTTTGGATCGTGAAATGCTTTGGTTTCAAATGTTATAATGCTTGATTTAGGTGTATACTGCTACTTTTTTTAATACTATAAACTAGTGCTTTTGTGGTGGGAAAATTGTACCTTAAGCTGTTTCCTCTTAGAATAAAGGATGCTGCTAAGATTAATTGTTCTTTGAGTTGGTTTTAAAGCTAGCATATGATATCCTTCTTTATTATTGCTGCAGCAACCTCCTTCTTCTTGGATGAGCCAAAGGCCTCCACTTGATGTTAACGTTGGTAAGTATAATGTAAAATAAGCACATGGGTGTTTGTCAGTGGCTTTCTAATAATCATTGGTGTACTGGTGTAGCTTATGTGGAAGGGCGGGATGAGGCAGACAGAGGAACTTCTAATCAACCGCTGACACAGGTAGTACCTGTTATTACTTCATATTGCTGAAGAATGTCTAGTTTTTTGGTTTGAAGAAAACTATTTGATTGAAGGAGTTCTGAATGACTTCACCTATAAAAAAAAGGAGTTCTGAATTACCAAGGTGTAAACACGTCCCTTTTGGACACATGTACTACAAATACTACTACCATATTATTAGTTGTCCTAATGTTGGAGAAAAATCCAGGACTTCTTCATGATGTCTTCTGGAAAACGAAAACGTGAAGATTTACCTCCTCCTCAATATCATACTGGTGGATTTATACCCCAGCAAGATGGAGCAGGGGATGCTACTTCTGAGGTGTTTGAGATTGAGGTTTGTCTCCCTCTTGTTTTTCCTTTTCCTGATGAATAAGACGTTGAATGTTTTTTTTTTTTTTTTTTGGAAGAATTTAGATTAAAACTCAATTATTTATTTTTGGAGGAAGTTGTTTTTGCTTATCTCAAGTTGGGATTATATATAATAATGATAATTTTGGTGCCATCTTCTTAAGACTGGAAGATTGCTTCAGAAAGGTAAATTGGGCTTTCTGTTGTGTTTTTGTCCTTGAAAATTAATGTATTGGGTTGGACGTCCTTTAGCAAATTTAGAGTTGACTAAGAATTCTTTTATTGAGGACTGAGGTAAGATCAAACAAAGTTGAGTAGTTGTTTGAAAAGGATGCTCTAGTTGAGATGTTTGTAACTCTACCGATCTTGCTGGTGAGTTGTTGGATGAGTGGAGTTACTGAAATGTGGACAGAGTAAGGTGAAATGGTCAGGTGATATAATGTGTTTGTAGTTAAAGTTTCATTGTATAATTACTGCCAGCTGACTGCATGAATGATATTTATAGCCCTTTGTCCAGTGCTGTGTGCTTGCCTAGTTGTATGTGATTTGACTTTTGTTGCCACACCATTCTTGGAAGTGGAGGAATTCTACTACCATTCACCATCCTTTTTGTATAGTTGAACTGGTTTTTTCAATTCTTAGGGAGAAGGATCAATTGGGAATGAAGTAGGAGACCTGTCATCTATAATTGAATCCTGAGGTTGGAGTTGTATATAATTTAATGTTCAGTGACATGACTTCCTAGAAACTGAATCCTGCCCTATAAGTGTAAGCTTACCTTAAAAGCATGATTAAAAATTATCTTGCAGAACATGGTTGAAGGTGATGCTGATTTCCCTATCCCTAAAGTTCTTTATTAGCTTTTCTATTTTTGCCTTTGGCTAAGCAGTAATTTTGTAATTATACCTTTTTCTTTTGGTATTATTAGATATACTAGGTAGGGCTTCGATATTTTTGGTTAGATAATACTAGTTCTGGTTTAAGATAAGCTGTTTTCTGCACTTTATATTGAAATATGAAGGGACATCTACTGTTGTATGATGCAATTTGTTATCCGTGGGAAGTTGAGTTTAGTTAGAAAACAGGACCCTTCTATTTTGGTTTCTCTTTTGATCTCATGCAGTCTTACACATTCAATGGTAACCTTTCAGCTAAGTGGGGGAAGCACTTCTCTGGGTGGACATGGCATAGTCACTAGTGCAAATAAAGAGATGTTAGTGCATGCGGCAAGGTCTTGTTCAAAGATTCCTCAACTTGATGGACCAATTCCTGATCCTTATGATGATGATGTCATTTCTACTCCCAATGTAAGTATGGTTCTTCTGTAATTTTTAGGTCGCACAATAATGTAATGTAAACAAGTACTTCCCTTTTTTTGTCTTTTCCTCCCATTTATAAAGATTTGCATGTATCTGGTATGCTTAACAATTCCTACTAATGCTGATATATTTCCATTAGTCTATTTGCTGTTTGTTACAGATATCCTAGCCTAATTTTTGATGTTATAAATAAAACCTTATATTCAAGGCCTTTTATTGGGCTTGCCTACAAAGGCTTATTTTGTGATCTGCCTGAGGATTTAGGTGTCGTATGCATTATGGAAATCCTTCATTCTTTTTGGCCTCTTTCAAAGTATATTGATTGGCTGATCATAATCACATGGTTCCTTCATTTAAGTGTGCATGGGCAGGTTATGTGGAAGTTACATTTGTAACTTTCATAATTGATACAGATCTCATTGCTGGTTGCTCTGAATGAGGGGAAAATCCCTTTTTCTTGCATCTATCTTCTTGGCAAACAAAAGGAGCATAAGTTTTGGCCTGCAAAGTGCCATAATATTGAGTTCTTATAACATTTTGAAGGAGTTGTTGCCCTATTGGACAATAGGGATTATGGTGGTTTATGGATGTTGATCATGTATGAACACATGTAATTCCAATTGATCAATGGCACCCCAAAATGCATTTTCTGAGTTAGTGTAGGTGAATATTTCAGAATTTTTCGAAAGGTAGGATAAATGGATCATTCAGTTAGTTTAAAAATTCCCTTGGGTGCTTGTGGTCTCTTTTTCAACAAGCACTAATTTTGCATGTGTCTCTCCTTAATAAATATCTAAAATATCAAATTTTCTACTGAATATTTTTTATAAAAAATTTCTCACCAGCTGTTGTTTTCTCTTGTGCCCTCTCATCCTACAGATATACAATTATCAAGGAGTTTTCAATGAAGACTACAACATAGCAAACACACCAGCTCCTAATGGTAAATCTTGTGAATGTGTACTAAAGATTGTGATTATAAATTTTAACTTTGAAATGGATAAAATTGGTGAGCATAAGTTGTCTCTTTCTGATGTTTGAGCTACCACTTATTTGTTTATTTCAGATGTACCGGCAGGTACTCCTGCTATAGTTGCTCAAAATGATGTTGGAGAGGATGATGATGATGAGCCCCCATTAAACGAAAATGATGATGATGATTTTGATGATGGGGACCAAGTAGAGGATCAAAACACACAGCATTTAGTTTTGGCACAGTTTGATAAGGTAATTTATTAGTGATCATGTACAATCTATATTGGGCTACTATATTTAAATTTGTGATTATCGCATGTTTCATTAAATACATTATGTGTTTGGGTGGGTAGGTGACACGTACCAAGAGCAGGTGGAAATGCACGCTGAAGGATGGCATTATGCACATAAACAATAAGGACATTCTCTTTAACAAGGTCAGTTTTCCTCTTTTGTCTATTGGCTTTTTTTGTCATTCCTTTTGTTCTCATTCTGTTCTGGACCTTAAGCTCAAAATTTTCATTGAAATTCTGCAGGCAACGGGAGAGTTTGACTTCTGATTTTGTTGGAATTTATCTATTTTGCCATTTCCTGGCAGTTGCTCTTAAGAAGCAAATCTAGAGGTGTCATTGGGTGTTTCTTAATTTTTCTTTATTATTATTAAGTGAGAGCTTGAGGAAAGAGAGGGATGCCTCATACTTTCTTAAAACTGGGATGGGAAGGATGTTGGCCTGTTGTACATAAAGCATATCAGCTTTTTCGGCCCTTAAATGGATGGTCACTTAAGGCATCTCCAGAAGCGTACCATTTCTTTAATGGAATATGTAATTCAATTTACTCTGTATACTTGGACATTTTGGTTAATTTATGAATTGCAGTCTGTTTATTTGCATTTTTTTTTTGTTGTTGCTGCTTAAGCAGTTGGGTTGTGAATTAATAGGAACTCCAATTTTGAATGTTTTTGTATTTCCGTTTCAATTGATGGCAGTAACATGCTACTACTAGCCTTACCTATCAAATACTCCCTTTCATGAGTTGCGGCCAATATCTGTACCTCTACCTTAGGAAGGAGAAGAGTTTGGAGGTATCAATTAACTGTAAAAATCTGAATTTTGAGCCAATCCAGTAGAACGCCTTTCACCATGGTGCTGCTTTTTTTTTTTGGCTGAATGAAAAAGAAAAAGAAAGAAGGGGTTTTCATGGTGCGTTTTTGCTTTATAAATTAATGCTGCGACTTTGCCTAGCCCGTTCGGTTTGGCTGGTTTTTCTTTCTTGGTGATTGGTTAGACTGGGTTGGAATATTCCAAAACCCCAAAATGTGATAATATTAAGGTAGTGTCTGGGGTGTTTTTTTTTTTTGGTGGTCGGTTAAATTAGATTGGAAAACTCCAAGCCCTAAAATGTGATAACAGAGAAGTGATATGTCCATGATATTTTCACAACAAATTTTAGTTGGCAAGTTGTTACAGGTTTTTAATTTGAATCTACAACTGAAATTACTTTTTTACCACTTATAATAATAAGTAACAACCTGCCACATAAAATTTATTGTGAAAATGTTGTAGACATATTATATCTCTAATATTAAGGTAGTGTTGAAGTATAGTGCATTTATATATATATATATATATATATAAAAAGATAATGAGACGATAGCTGTTGGTAGGATTTAAAAACTTATTAAATTCATGTGCAAGACTTTTAAGAGAAAGTTACTATTACAATCATTGCACTTTATGCACAAATGTCAAGAGCCTTATAATTCAACTGGTTCCTCTTGGTTTTACAACGGAAACATCTGGGTTTTGATTTCTCCTTCTTCATTGTAATTATTGAATTATCAAAAAAAAAAAAAAAAAGGTTATGTTATAGAACATGACACACTGAGGGCAGATATAAAAAAGTGTTGATGAATCTGTCACAGATTGAGATCAGTAAACGCATTAACTGGGGATACTCTTTATCATCTTTCTTGTAGAAAGCAACGATGACAACCATCTGCAAATGCCATCTTCAAGAACTTATAGTATGAGAAGAAGAAAGATGGTGGGTAGCTGCAAACAAAACTGATGAACCTACCATGACCATTCTCGGATAAACAGCTGCTGCAGCACCAAAAAATGTCATTGCACATGGTCCACAAGCATGCACTGTGCTTGAAATGAAGTTAAAAGGGTCGATGGATCCGTGCCTGCGGCCACAGCTGGATGTTGCCATCCACCTGATGGTGAGGCTGAGCTTCTCTTGGTACCATTGTTTTGTTCATTATTGGTGCCATCCCACAATCGTTTTTCTCCT
Source organism: Quercus gilva (assembly GCA_023621385.1). Taxonomy (NCBI): domain Eukaryota; kingdom Viridiplantae; phylum Streptophyta; class Magnoliopsida; order Fagales; family Fagaceae; genus Quercus; species Quercus gilva. Next base: position 35,576,899 of record CM042473.1, read on the forward strand.
GTCTCTGACAATGGTTGTGGGGATAGAACAAGTGGCGATAAAAATGGAATTGCCTTTGGTGTTTCACTACCGGCTGCAAATGGGTTGGTGGGAATACTTCCGGCTACCTCATCAAGTTGAAGAGAATCTGGGGCACGCTTTTGTAGCCTTGTGGGGGGCTTCCTCGCATTGGTGGAGGCTTCTCTCTGAGGAACATTGCCATTGTTCTCCATTGGTTGAATAGAATTTTCTGAAAGTTGCAAGAATGTTTCGAATCTCACACACAAAATCAGAAACTCAATCAATCACTTTATTGCAGTATTTAAAAGCTGTGAGAGAAGAGCAAGAAGATAAAGAGAGTATGATGGTTAATGAATTTTTCTTGGAGGAGCGGAATAATAGGTGTCGGTTGTGGGGGTTAAAAGGCAGTTGATTCTCAAATTTTTGTTTTTGAATGGCAGTTAAATTTAACGGCCATCTGTTGTCCTTTAGTCATGCAATTTTTTGGGTTTGAATGGCCAACAGTTTTTGTAGCTAGGCTAGGGGGTTTATTTTCTTCAAAGTCAAAGACTGTGTTCCAAAAATCTCAGAGAAGTTTTGCTTATAATTCCTCCTTTCGGGGAGGAATTGAAGGGGACAATGCCAGGTCCTATTGAACTCCTCACTCCAACTATCTTTAGAATGGAATTTCTTCAGGTAAAATTCTTTGACTAGAACTGCTTCAGGTAACTTTCTTTAATTTGTATACACACAACTTGACCAAACAAATCCATTCAGCACACCAAAAAAACAAAAACCATGGACGAAACAAATCCTGTTGTGATCAAGTTGCCTTGAATTTATCTGTTTGTTAGTTCTTCAGGTAACATTCTTTTTGACTAGAACTGCTTCAGGTAACTTTCCTTAATTTGTATACACACAACTTGACCAAACAAATCCATTTAGCAACAAAAAACCTTGACCAAACAAATCCTGTTGTGATCAAGTTGCCTTGAATTTATCTGTTTGTTGTAACTTATCACTACACCAAAGTTAATTTTGCTTTTATTGGCCTGACATTACACTGGGGGCGATAGTCCATAATAAACATCACAAATGCCTATATATATATATATATATATATTAAACGAGAATGAATATTCTCAAATCTCAACTTTCAGCTTTGCTCATATTGGTGAGGATGCTAATTCTAAAACGAGTCATGTTGTAGTGTCTTCCTTACTTTATGGTTTAAATGTATTTCAATCACAAAAGATTTCATATGAGAATACTATTGTTTTTTTTTTTTTTTGGTCAGCAAGGAGATAATAATATATTAAACAGCTATAAGTCTGTTACAACACACACTAGCTATATCCTCAGCTAGTATTCTTTCCACCACAGGCGGTGGGTACAAAAAGACAGCATACGTATTTACATTGCTAGAACCTATTCTAGCCATTGCATCCGCACAGCGATTGGCCTCCCTATAGATGTGTCTTATCTGCTTGTTTGGAACCTCCCTCACAAGATTCCTGCAATCATTAAGCAAAGGTTCTAGATTCAAATTGGTGGTGTTATTATTCAAGAGAGTAACAACACTTAAAGCATCCAATTCAATAACAAGATTATTTAATCCCATTTCTTTTGCTAATAATAGACCATCACGGAGGGCCCACAGCTCAGCCAAGCAACTGTTGGTACTCCCAAAAGAACGGGCATAACCTTTCAGCCATTGTCCTTCATGATTCCTTATCACCCCTCCCCCACCTGCACGTCCAAGATTGCCTAGAGCTGACCCGTCTGAGTTGAGCTTAACCCACCCCATAGGAGGTCTCTCCCACCCCACGGCAACAACTGCTCTGGTTCTAGGGAGCTTCGCATTCAACCCAATGGAAAAGAACTCAATACTGTCCTTAACACTTCTTTTATAACACTCCCGGTTCACCTTACCCGACTTGAAGAGAAAATTATTCCTATGAAGCCATAAATGCCACACTCCCATGGGAAATAAAATCTTCCAGGGAATGCCATTGTTGCTGTATTTTACATCAGCTTTGCAATTAGCTTCAATCCATTTGTCAGTTGGAAGTAGAAAAGTATCCCTCAGACACGTTGGGAAATTTGCTTGGAGCCAAAAATCCTGGGCAAAGGCACAGCCTCTCAACAGATGGTCCATTGTTTCCACGCTTTGGTGGCATATGTTGCACATAGGATCAAGAATACTATTGTTAGTATTAGTTGTACCTTTATTTGTAAGGAAAACATAAGTACCAATTGTACCATGACACCTTAGCTATTACCAAAAAAATCGTGAAAAATAACTTATTAGAAAATAATTGTTATTCTTATTCAAATTGAACCATTATCGCATTATGACAATCTATTATGCATGCAAACCATTAGCAGTATTATATACACAACATTTTTAGTTGTCAAGTAAAGTTTTAATTGATATTTTGGTGCTTTCAACAAAGATGTCTAGGTTCAAATTTCTCCCTTTTTTTTTTTATAATCAAATATCCCATTCTTTAACTATAGAATTATAAAATAAAAAATTATTATTGTCTTATTGCCTATCATTTACAATTAACTACCTGTCATTGTGATTTCAATAATAATAATAATAATAATAATAATATTATTATTATGTATCTAGGCTTATTTTGCAAACTGTATGTATCATTTCCTCGAGAAAAAAAAAAAAAAAATTGTATCATTCCTCTAACCCATTACCATTAGAGGATAGGACCAATAATGCAGCACTAAAAACATCAAAAGTCAAAGTGTTTATATAACAAACACACACACACACACACATATAAACAAAAACAAAACAAAAACAAAACTACTACATAAAGAACAAGATAAGAAAGCGGGGATCAACGGCCGGAACACACTTGTTCCTCATATGGCTTACTGTGCATCAACTCAGTCTCTCTTCAACCTCAAGCTCTTACACTCACACCGATCAAAGCCATCACAGGCTCTAATTTCTTACACTAATCTAAGAACACTTACACACCCATCTTCTTCAACAAATATCAGTCGTTTCAAGGCCAGTTTTTCCATATTTCCGAAACTTCCTGTGCTCTGTGGTCGTAGACGCAAATTTAATGTGAGAACCCAAAATCCAATAACCCCATTTACTATCTTTTGCTTCTATGTTTTCTTGGGTGATATTTTCTGTGTTTTTGTGTGTAGGTTGGAGTTCAGAAAGAGTATGCTTCTGGGGAAGAGAACGAGTCGCTTGTGCCTGACGCAACGTCTGAGGAGAATTTTTCTTGGTCCTCTGTGATATTGCCGTGAGTTTCTAACACTTCTTCTTCACTTCTATGTTTGCTTTATGTGTTTTTTGCTAAAGGGTATTCCTTTATTTTTTTTTAAAATTTGGTGGGTATTGAAAATGTAAATTATTGGTTTAAATCTTGCATTGGATGTGATAGGGGTAGCATTTGTTTGTCATATTGTGTAGTGCAAGCTGGTTTTCAGGATGTAATTATGTGAACTTTGGACTATGCCTTGATCAAACTAGATAGCATTTTTTGGAAGTGCTTTCTCTCATTTTTGCTAGGGAAGCAAGCTGACTAGTTCTAAAATGCTAGCTAATTATGCAAAATTCATGATGATGAGATTTTTCTCTTTGTTGTTCCGAAATTGAAGGGAGTAGGATAAAATTGAGAATAATATGTTGCTAAATTTTTTGTGTTTCTCTAAATAGAATAATAAATTGTTGCCTCAAACTTAACTTTATTCATGCAATTTTAGGTTTCTGTTCCCAGCCTTGGGAGGCTTGTTATTCGGGTATGACATTGGTGCCACTTCTAGTGCTACCCTTTCATTGCAGGTGCAACTTTTTTTTTGTTGACTTAATTCTTCTTGATTTGGTTTTGTTCAAGGATGGAACTAGGATTCGAAGTCGAGGGGCAAATATAATTTTCTTGAGGGGAGCAAATATAATTTTTCTTGGGCTTATTTTCTAAAATCTTAAATATATAACTATTATTTAATATTTTTAAAAAATTTGTGGGGGAGGCCACAGCCCCCCTCAGCTTGAAAATGGTTCCGTCCCTGGTTTTGTTGTTTTGACTTCTGATCATGGCCGATTCATTATGGCATCATGAACTTCCGTAAAGGCTTATAGTAAGTAATACATTTACTTTTATTACGTTGATGATTTCAGTCACCTGAGCTTAGTGGAACAACTTGGTTCAACCTTTCAGCCATTCAGCTTGGACTTGTGGTATGGTTTGAGCGTTATTGTTACAAATTTACAATACATCTACCACTGTTCTGGAAACTTGCAGTCTTATTTCTGCCAACAATCTTATGTAATGTACCACTCCATTCTTTTTATATTGACTTGAATACAGGTCAGTGGTTCCCTTTATGGAGCTCTTCTTGGTTCTATTCTCGTCTACTCAATTGCAGATTTCCTTGGTATCTCCTTTACTTATTTACTTTATCCTGAGGTTTGGAGCTTCTTTATGAATCTTTCTTATCCAATACTTTGGACTTACTCTCAAAGGGAGGCGGCGAGAACTAATCATAGCAGCCGTGCTATATGCGCTTGGTGGACTGACCACTGCAAATGCTCCAGGCCTCGGAGTCCTTTTAGCTGGACGGCTGCTCTATGGCCTGGGTATTGGTTTGGTGGGCTTCTATGAAATTTCCCTTCTGCTTTATGTACATTAGTTGATAAAATATCATATGATTACTCATATGCTAGCCATTTCACTAGTGAATTGGTTTGACAGGCCATGCATGGAGCTCCTCTTTACATTGCAGAAACTTGCCCGTCTCAGATTCGTGGAACTCTAGTATCTTTAAAGGAGCTCTTCATAGTTCTGGGGATTCTGGTATTGTATATTCGTATATGATTCTCTATGTTCATTTCATTCCCTTTCTTTTCTGAAATGAGATGAGCCAGAAAATGAACTTCTCTGCAGTTGGGTTATTTTGTTGGAAGCTTTCAAATTGATGTAGTTGGAGGGTGGCGTTATATGTTTGGAGTCAGTGCACCAGTAGCTTTACTTATGGGACTAGGCATGTGGAGTCTTCCACCATCTCCACGCTGGTTACTTCTTAGGGCTGTACAAGGTAAAGGGTCTTTACAAGACTACAAAGAGAAAGCCGTTCTTGCGCTGAGCAGATTAAGAGGCCGGCCTCCTAGTGACAAATTGTCTGAGAGGCAAATAGAAGACACTTTTGTCTCTTTGAAAACTACTTACGCAGATCAGGAATCAGAGGGGAGTATTTTGGAGGTATTTCAAGGCCCAAGTTTGAAAGCATTCATAATTGGTGGAGGTTTGGTCCTTTTCCAACAGGTATTTTTCTCCCTCTGTGCTGCTATTTGCTATTAAAAATTAATCCTTATACTTTTTGTTTTATGATTAAAAAAACATATAATGGAGAATGTGGAGTTTTTCTTGTTTGTAAGGCAATTTACCACTTGACTGTTACAGATAACTGGGCAACCAAGTGTTCTGTATTATGCTGGTCCAATCCTTCAGGTATTTGATGATTGAGGCCAATTAATTTCTTTTGCGAAATGCTATTCATTAAAGTCAGTTTGTGTAACCATTTGATATTCCTTATAATTCTGATATTCAAGACTGCTGGATTCTCTGCGGCCTCTGATGCTACCCGAGTTTCAGTTGTAATTGGTGTGTTCAAGGTATGTTTGATAATCTTCTTATGAAATCTTTGAATTAAGGAAGAAGCTTCTCCCTTCCTTTTGTTCCACTTTGTAAATCTAATAATGAATAATTTCTGATTGTTCCTCCTTCAGTTACTGATGACATGGATAGCTGTCTTAAAAGTAGATGATCTTGGGAGAAGACCCCTGCTAATTGGAGGTGTCAGCGGAATTGTAAACATCATATGACTATCCATCTAGTTCATATTATTCATCTGTAATGTTCATTAATAAAAAAATATGCTGGGAGATTAACTATGCTTTTCTCTGAGTTTCTACAGGCTATTTCTTTAGTTCTTCTTTCTGCTTATTACAAATTTCTGGGAGGGTTCCCTCTTGTTGCTGTAGCTGCCCTACTTCTCTATGTTGGTTGCTACCAGGTAATGCTTTGGTCTTTTGAGGATTTGGAATTTTCTACACAATTTCTTTCAATTATAAATATGAGGAACACTAAGACAAAGAAAAAGAAATTGAAGGAGAAAGAATTTAATATCTAAATGGCATGTTTTCTTCTTACAAGATCAAAGTGAATGCTAATTCATTAACAGATTTCTGCTCTTTGAATGGTCTTTCAGATATCATTTGGGCCAATCAGCTGGCTTATGGTGTCAGAGATATTCCCACTTCGCACGAGAGGGAGAGGGATTAGTCTTGCAGTTCTTACTAACTTTGGTTCTAATGCTATTGTAACCTTTGCATTCTCACCATTGAAGGTACTGATATGACATTCATCAATCCATTACTTTGGAAGCTGGTTTTCTTATTGTTCATCATTTTCATCTTCCTGTGATTGATTATGGGGCAATCTGCTTATATTGCAGGAATGGCTAGGAGCGGAAAACCTTTTCCTTCTTTTTGGGGCTATTGCTTTGTTGTCACTATTGTTTGTCATACTTATTGTCCCAGAAACAAAAGGTTTGAGCTTGGAAGAGATTGAATCCAAAGTTTTGAAGTGAAAACCTCGTACCAGATCGAATAACTAGCTGAGCTTCAAATACACCAAGAATTTTGGTTATTCTGTGAAATTGTACCTAGCATGGCTTGGAAGGTCATATGTTTCAACTACATTGAGAAATGTGTCTTACCATTACATAAAAGCAACCTCATTATTGTACATTAATGCAGCTAAAGAAATTGTGACTATAAGTAAAGACTAAGGGCTTTTCAGCTAAAACACTAATTAGCTGGTCTTATAGAGGTCCTCTATCAGAAGAAGTGTAAACCAAAGTGCATATTTACTAAACAATTAGTGGTTCCAGACCACCTTGAACAGATTGATTGGGCCTTTTGTACCGGTTACTGATGGCATTGAATCATTGACGTTTCCATTTATGGATTATACTTCCTGCAATCTGAAACTGGACTAGAATCTTGGTGGGAGCAAATGAGAGCTTATATTGTGATACCCCTGAATATATGAATTGAATGGGCAAATTGGGTGTGTGTTCTGTGAGCATGTGCTGAGTCTCACATTAGGTGTTTGCTAGTTCAAATTGGATAATATAAGTGATCAGCCGCACTCCTATTGTAGTTAACTAAAAATATCAGATACTGCTCCTCAAAAAAATAAAAGAAAAAAAGAAAAAAAAGAAAATCTGATACTCCCTTGAATAGTCAAATATATGTTGCCCAATGCATACGCTGAAGATAGCAAAAACTGACATTGATGGCTTACGTGATCTGCTCCAATCCTGTGGTCAATGCTATTCTGCTTTGGGAGATGAATTATCCAGACTTTGTTGTGCCGTCGGTGGACCATTTACTTCATCAAACCCGTTTTAAATGATTAAATTTACCTCTACCTTTCATTTAAAATTTAACTTTACATTTCATTTTTCAATAGCTAAATTTTAAAAAAAATCAGTAATTTAACGCTTAACACCATATCAATTTTAAACGATTAAATTTACCATTACTTTCTATTTTCCAATAACTTAAATTTTTTAGAAAATCGATAATTTAACACTTACACCATATCAATCATGTAAAGTTTTAGTGATGATTGATAATTATGTAGAGACTAAAGATTCAGCAGATAAATTGATGAAGAAGATTTAGATAATATTTTTTGTATTAATTGTTCAGTCACCTCACACTGATCATTCCTCTCTAAACTGACTTCAATTATTTTTGATAAATGACTTCTTCAATTATTTTAAAAGACAAAAAAAGAAAAAGAAAAAAAAGTATTTTAAGTGAAAGAGAAAATCTCATACCCAATCCTCAGCAGTCACTATAGTAGTTTGAGAAATTGGAATCTCCAGCTTTGTCCACAAGCAACCATCTGTTGCCTTACAGGGCGCCACGTGTCCCTGAGCCAATCTCCAATTTGTGGCCGTTAAGAATCCATAATCTAAAACTAAAACACAGATTGTCCAATATCTTTTAAACACGCAAAAGCACTTCAAACTCAATCACCAACTACCTAATACTGTGCTCCAAGGCAGTTTAACTTCCTTCGTCACAACCACCACCAATCCATGGCTGCCACGGTTTCAACAGTGCCAACTGTTAGCAGAACTCCGGTACTATGTTTTCCCGCCATTCTTACACTCTGTTTTCTTTTTGGATATTACTGAGAGTTTTTGCTTTCTTTGCCTTTATCAAACCAAGTTTATTGTAGGAGGTTCCAAATGGGTCCTTGGGTTTATTGGCTAAGATTTGTGAAAAGAAATTGGTCTCATTTTTATTGTGGATAGGTTTTTCAATTATATTGGGTCTTATGCACCTTTTTGTTACTTGATATCTTACACCTTGGTCTGTTTGAGTGTGAATTAGAATAAAAAGCATGAAACCATATTATTAAAGAAGTCCTTATATTATTTGTGATCCATTATCTCATATGTGATACTGAAGCCTTATTATTCTACTATACTTCTTCCTAGAAATTAACAAAGAAAGGACAAAAGAAAAACTCGTGGACTATATGAAAGTTTGATTCCTTGTGGATGAATTTGAATCCCTGACTATGTTGAAAATTATGTGTTTTTGGGGGTCCTAAAAGAGATTATCTTTGATGCAGTTGAGCTTGAACAGCTCTGGTTCTGGAGGCTTGGTACCAAGCTCAGCCTTCCTAGGCAGCAGTTTGAAGAAGGTGAGGTCAAGATTTACCTACCCAAAGGTTGTATCTGGAAACTTTAAGGTTGTTGCTGAGACCAGTGAAGAGAAGCAGACCGAAAAGGACAAGTGGAAAGGCCTTGCCTTCGACACTTCTGATGACCAGCAAGACATCACCAGAGGAAAAGGAATGGTTGATACTCTTTTCCAAGCTCCCACGGGGAGTGGAACTCACCATGCTATTATGAGCTCATACGACTACATTAGTACTGGACTTCGGCAGTAAGCAATAAATATAAAGACTCTCTTATTCTTTATGGGTGGCATCATGCTTTATTATTTTGATATACGTGACTTTCGTTCATCACAGAGTTGTGAATTGTCTTTCAGATACAACTTGGATAACACTATGGATGGTTTCTACATAGCTCCAGCTTTCATGGACAAACTTGTGGTTCATATCACCAAAAACTTCATGTCCTTGCCTAACATCAAGGTTGGTGACTCAATTCTCTTCAAAAATATAGTTTGTTTGTATTGGTTCTGAAACTGATAGCTTGGACGATCATCTTGAATTTTAATCAGGTTCCTCTCATTCTGGGTGTTTGGGGAGGCAAAGGTCAAGGTAAATCTTTCCAGTGTGAGCTTGTCTTTGCCAAGATGGGAATTAGGTGAGTTTACAACTCGGATTGTTTTCTAAATCCATTGTTCTTCCTATACTTTCTGATTGCTTGGTGATGAAATTTCAGCCCCATCATGATGAGTGCTGGGGAACTGGAAAGTGGGAATGCAGGAGAGCCGGCAAAATTGATCAGGCAAAGGTATCGTGAGGCAGCAGACATCATTAGGAAAGGAAAAATGTGCTGCCTCTTTATCAATGATCTTGATGCGGGTGCAGGTAGAATGGGTGGAACTACCCAATACACTGTGAACAATCAGATGGTGAATGCTACCCTTATGAACATTGCTGATAACCCAACATGTGTCCAGCTTCCGGGCATGTACAACAAGGAGGACAATCCCCGTGTCCCCATCATAGTCACTGGCAATGACTTCTCCACATTGTATGCTCCTCTCATTCGTGATGGTCGTATGGAGAAATTCTATTGGGCTCCCACCCGGGACGACCGGATTGGAGTTTGCCTTGGTATCTTCAGGAGTGACAATATTGCCGAGGAGGATGTCGTAAAGATTGTTGATACATTCCCTGGCCAATCTATTGGTAAGTAGAGTAAGATGAAGTTAGTAATTTAAAATTTCTCAACAATGGTAATTGATAAGAGTTTTCAAGAATTAATTAGTACATGTCATTATGTGTCAACAAGATAGACTAATGAAGAAGTTGTTTATAATCTGGTCATTCATGCAGAACTCAAGAAGGGATGCATGTTGGAAAAAATGAAACCACTCCATAATGAAAAATTTTTCATCATTTGGAGCTTGACCTTTCATGTTTTTGCAACCAATTTACAACTTGTTTGCATATAATTGATATTGCTTGACTAATATGCAAATCAGTGACTATAAAGTTTAGCTTAAGAAAAAGAGATCATTATATATGGTGCTGCCATCCTGCAGACTTCTTTGGTGCCCTAAGAGCTCGAGTTTACGACGATGAAGTGAGGAAGTGGATATCAGGTGTTGGAGTACAGAGCGTTGGAAAGAGTCTTGTGAACTCAAAGGATGGTCCCCCAACCTTTGAGCAGCCAAAAATGACTCTTGAAAAGCTCCTAGAGTATGGTAACATGCTTGTTCAGGAACAGGACAATGTGAAGAGAGTTCAATTGGCAGACAAGTACATGAGTGAAGCAGCTCTTGGAGATGCAAACAAAGATTCCATCAATAGTGGAACTTTCTATGGTTAGCACCCCTGATCCTGGAGGCTCTTATGGGTGGTTGATTATGTTTTGGAGTTATAAGCTATATTCAAATAAGATGAGTCTGTTTAAGCCTTCTTTAATTATTAAAATGCAGGCAAGGCAGCCCAACAAGTTCATGTGCCTGTCCCTGAAGGTTGCACTGATCCATCTGCATCAAACTTTGACCCAACTGCTAGGAGCGATAATGGCAGCTGCCAGTATTGAGTTTAAGCCCTTTACAGCCTTCTAGATACGAGGCTATTTAAATTCTGTTTGAGAGTGCGTGGACTTACTGATATCTAGGATTGCTGACTTTTCTCAATACTGAGAGGCATTCCTGGTTTCTTTTTAATGTATACTTTTACCATATTTAGTGCTTTTTTTACACGCATCTTTGATTTCTTGCAGTAAGATAGAAATTTTGAAATACTGTAGCCCTGATCTGCAAATTTCCTCTTTCTAATAGGTTTTTCAGTTTTGTGTTATCAACTAAATACATGCATTTGCAGGTAGTGTGCTTGCACGTGCGTGCGCACACACAGAGAGGTCATACTTGTTTGACAAGAATATGTCTTGAAAGTCTCTTAGATGCTTGAAAATGTAAGAGAAATGATCCTCAATGTGTGCCATAGTAATCTATAAGTTCACTTTGGTTCCTATTAAGTAGTTTATTTTATTATTTTTTTTTTAAGAGAAAAAAATGATAAAATTTTTTCAGTACAATTCCTTTCTAAGCCCTTATGCAACTGCAATTTATCATAAACCATACAAGCAGCTACATTGTGACAGCAAACCAATAATATTTTATACATGCTGATTACTGGCAGTGGGTTTTCAGTATTCTAAAATTCGATAAGCCACCTGATCTGGTTTCTGCAATACACTACATAAATTGATCTTTATAGCTTGCAACATCTGAGTTAATCTTGTTGTACTACTTAGAGCTCAAGTAGACTACTACCTGATAACAATTTCTATAGGGATGACCAAGGAAATGACATTAAACCAGATGCTTCAGTATTTGTAGATGTACCAAAACAAGCACTGTCATTTATAGGAAGGATAAAAACATGTATAAGTATAAACCCTAAGCAAACATTTAGCCTAAAAACTTGTATAAACCCTAGCTAAGTCATAAGAGAGAGTGCGGTGAGATTTGAGGCTTGAAGTTGAAAATCACGATGGAAAATAAAAGGACATTGTAAAAGCTAGGCTTTAGACTGAGATGAGTTCTTCACGATAACCTTGCCTCTCTTTGATTTTCTTTCTGAACAAGCAAAATAAACTTTTGGAGGGAGAGGGATCCGAATATGTATATATATATAAGGAAGCTTTTTTCCTTCTTATGGTGGTTTGCAACTTTGCATGCTATAGTGCTAATTATTGTTGCACGTAATGAGTTATACACTATTGTACACACTCTAACTAAAATCATGTTTTGCTTGTGTTTTCAAAACACGATTTCAGTTATAATTGTGAAATCGTGTTTTGAAAATATGATTTCACAAATTATAAAACATGATTTCAACTGTGTAATTATCATCACTCTAGTGTCTAGTAATAGTATTGTTTTATATCCTTTTATAAAATAAAAAAATAGTAATAGTATTATGGACACTTTTTTGCATAATAATTATGGGCAATTTAGTAACATTACGTGCTTTTTTTTTTTTTTTTTTTTTTAAATAAGGATAAAAGTTTAGAGAATAGAATATTATTATTTGGCTTAACAAAAAAAAAAAAAAAAAAAGAAAAAAAAAAGAAAAGAAAAGAAAAACAAGTAGGATATTACAAAATTTAGAAACATCACATGTTTTTAACTTCTGCTTTAATATCCCATATTAGTCTATTAGATATTCTTAATGCCAAAGAATGGCATCAATTATTTATTATTGTATTATATAATAGATACCATAGAATTTCAATTTATGATAACTCTATATTATTATACTAAAACACTGATAAATTTTTCATGCAGACAAAGTTCAAACCCTAAGAATGGCATCAACTTAACTTGTGGACAAACCTCAATTACATATCTCTTTGCCATTAAGTTGGAACTTGGAATAATGTTCAATAATAAAATTGAAAACAATAAAGACTTAAAAAAAAATAAAAACAAAAACAAAAAACAAAACGCGCACACACAATTTACGTTTGTAAGATATGCATAATGGCCAAGTGTGGAGAGACCATATAACTACCTAAAACATTGATGCCAGCCAGCAATAGAATGTCGTAGTCAACTAATACCATCTTATGTAATGTATTTTTCCATGATTTGATGTAATTCAAAAGAACTAATGAAGTGTTCAATAGTCTTGTAATTCAACTAGTTGACACATCTAGTGTTTTAAGGATCATTTTCATCTTTGACTACAATGACATCCAGGGGCGTAGCCACCAATTTTAGTTTGGAGGGGCCGAATTACATTTTCATACCTAAATACATTTGCATAGCTACATTTTTACCCCCTAATATAAAATTATCCTCTATTTTTTTTTTTTTTTTTCATTCAACATGTTTAGTCTAAATAAAGCACTAAAAAGCAATTGGAAATTTAACAAGAGAAAATTTGGTGCGGACACGAGGTACAAGCCCCCAATTACACGCACGTATAGGAGGAAGAGCAGAAAGAAGACGGCCCAACCCGTGGCCTTATGGATGGAGTCTATTAGTTATTGGGCTTGAGTTTAAGCAAGCTCGAATATTTAATAATTAGGGTTTCTTTAGGGTTTCTTTATGCCTTATTGTTGTTAGCTATTTAAACACTTTTTGGGATTATTGTAAAACAGTTTTGATGATTATTAAAAAACGTGTGTTTTCTTTTACTGGTGCCGACTCCAGTTTTGCTTGGTGCTGACTCCAAGCAATCCTTAGGTGCTGACTCCTAGGGTTTTATCTTTATTTCTATTGTTTTGTGGTTGTCCTACGTCAGTTTTGGTATCAGAGCAAACTTCTGATCCATACCACAACACAACCGTAGACAGCCACTTGAGAGCAAAACCATCAAAAGAGCAATTCAGCCAGAGATGACATTACCTTTCAAGTTTTTGCCCCATGAGATCTTGAACAAACCCAAACCAGCCCCTGCAATCCGCATATATCCCGCAGCCCCACATGAGTTTTTCATCCCCAAGCCAGCAGAAAAGCCAGCAATGCCTCCCAAGCCGGTAGCCAACATCCGTGCCCGTCTCTGATCGCAGAACCGACACCCACAATCCAAAAAAAAAAAAAAAAAAAATAACGGAGAAAGGAGAGACCCACGCCGAGACTCGTCGGCAACCTTGATCATCACCGATGAGATTGACCAACCAATCGAAACCCACAGATCAGCACCGGGCCGCCGCTGCCACCATCATCACCGTTGACCACCGCCACTGAGGACGTCGACCACCGCCGTGTCCCGTGCCGCTGCTGCCTTCCTGTCTTCGCGCCGCCACAGTCATCGACCTTCCTCTTCTCTTCTTCTTTTCTTCAGAGCTAAAGCTGATTTTCCTCCTTCCTTTTCTCCATAGCCGAACCGGTTACAGTGTTTCTTTAGTTTTGTGGCTTTCATTTTCTTTTTTAGTCTGTACTGAGCGTTCTTTTAAGGTTCCTCTTTTGAATTTCTTTAGTCCGTGTCTTCAGTCAGTGTATTTTATTAATTTTTGCAAAAAAAAAAAAAAAAAAAAGAAGATTGTTACTATGATAGCCCACTGCATGTATTGGGCTTTTTAATTATTCATCCACAGGTACATTTGTCCAAGAAGATCCAGTCATTTGAGGAGCCAAGCACGTGACTATCAAGTGCAGTTAGTTAGCCACTGACCAGGGTACAACTCTTACTTTCTTTTGGTGGATTCAACTTTGTCTCATTGAAAAATAATATCTTTATATTTTTTATGTGCATGTCCCACCATACCTTACTGACCTACCCATTTTGTGCTTAAATTAGTTATTTTATTATTTGTGCTTTCTTTCAGTACCCATTCTAAAACTCAAAAAAAAAAAAAAAAAAAAAAAAAAAAAAACCCCAGTTTCTTTGAAATATTTGATTCTCATTATTAATTGTGGAGCTTATTGGAAATTGACTTTTATTTGGGCTATTTTTCAATATTGTGAATTCTGTCACTACTTGACTGCAATTTATTCATGTGGCTCATTAATCTAATCCCTACATGCACTCTTGCTTAACCTTAATTTTACATTGAGAATTGGTTACTTGAGCTTTTGTGAATCTCAATTGCATTCATAAATATAGTGTGCATGCATCTACGTAGTGGTCGCATCATGTCAAACTCTGAACATCAATCCACTTCTGAGTCTAGGACCTCCTTAGAGCAAACCATAGATGAACTAGCAAAAAATGTCCAAAATTTAATGGATAGGGTTGGACAAATTGAAGCGTCTCAACGAGAGACCATTAACCATGAAGGAGATAACATGCTTAGGCAACATAACTTCGGTTACTTTAATAAGGCTCCAACCTTTGAACCTGATCACTATAATCACAATGGCCCTAGGGATTTTGATGATAGGATGTTTAAGGACAAGATAGACGCACCCACCTTTGATGGCTGCCTAGACCCATGGGTTTTCACTGATTGGTTGCGTCAAATGGAGAAATTCTTTGACTATTACCATTGGCCTGAAAACAAGAAAGTGAGGTATGCTAGGATGAAGTTAATTGGAAGAGCTGACCTTTTTTGGGAGGACTTAGAGGAAACCATTAGGCGGCGACGTGAGCCCCCCATTACTGATTGGCTTGAGATGAAGAATGCACTCTCGAGGAATTATCTTCCTTCAACTTATAGGAGCTCCCTTCTTGAGGAATGGGATCGCCTAAGGCAAGGCAATACTCCTGTGGCTGAATATATAGAGAAGTTTAAGGAGTTTAAGAGACGAATTCAAATAGTCGAGGAAGAGGTTGTTACACTCAATAGGTTCAAGAAAGGTTTAAATGCTAGCCTACTAGGAGAGATTATCACATGAGGAGTCACTACCTTAGGAGAAGCATATGAGCTTGCTAGGAATTGTGAGTTAGCATCCAAATCTATCTTTTGGCGACGTTCTGAGCCTCGGAGTGTTCCCACCAACCCTCAACCTTTTGGTAGTAGACCTAGACTTGCCTTACCCCCTAAGGTCAACCCCAATAGTACCCCAATAGAAAAAGAGGACAAAGGAAAAGGTGTGATCAGTGAGCCTTCAAGATTAGGCTCTCGCTTTCAATGCTTCAAATGCAATGGGGTTGGACACATCGCAGATAGATGTCCCTCTAGGGCCCTTGTCATTCAAGAGGGTGATGAAAAGGTTGAAGATGTTGAGGAGCTAGTGTATGATCCAAATGTTGACGGAACCCAAGATGTTGAGGCAGAATGGGAAGATGATCCTAGCTACCTTGCATGCATTAGAGCCATTTCTCCCCAAGTTGATGACTTCAAGGACTTTATTGTCCCTAGAGTGAATGTGGTAAGGTGTGCTTTGACCGAGCAGAGAGACAGTGACGATTGGCGAAGAAGTGCCATCTTCCAAACTTACACCAAGTGTGGAGACAAAACTTGCAAGGTTATTATAGATAGTGGGAGTTGCATTAATGCGGTGTCCTCTAACGTTGTTTCCCGCCTAGGCTTGAAATTGACCCCTCACCCTAACCCATATAAAGTCTCTTGGGTGGATGCCTCCTCTATAGCCATCAAAGAAAGATGTGTTGTCCCACTTCAATTCCTCACCTATAAGGCTGAAATATGGTGTGATGTAATTCCCATGGATGTAGGGCATATCATCTTAGGTAGACCTTGGCTTTATGATTTGGATGTCACCCTCTATGGGTGATCCAATTCTTGCTCATTTATGTTTGAAGGTAAGAAGATTGTGCTCAATCCTTTAAAACCTAAGCCAGTCGACATGAGCAAGAAGAAAGAAGCTCCAAAGGTGAAAGACTTGAACATCATAAGCCCTAAGGCATTCGAGAAGGTAGCAGTTCAAGAATCTATTGTATTTGTCTTAGTTGCCAGGGAAGTTCATGGAGAGACCTGTGATGAGCAACCTGAAGAAGTGAAATTAGTGCTTCAGGAATTTAAGGATGTTTTCCCTGAGGAACTCCCCGATCATTTACCACCCATGCGTGACATACAACACGCTATAGATTTTGTGCCTGGAGCAACCCTACCTAATTTGCCTCACTATAGGATGAGCCCTGCAGAGCATACCGAATTGCAAAGGCAAGTAGAAGAACTACTTAGGAAGGGTTTTGTTCGTGAAAGCATGAGTCCTTGTGCAGTCCCTGCACTCTTGACCCCAAAGAAAGATGGAACTTGGAGGATGTGTGTTGATACAAGATCACTGTGAAATATCGTTTTCCTATCCCTCGGTTGGATGACATGTTGGATATGATGGCTGGAGCAACGATATTTTCTAAGATAGATTTGAAAAGCGGCTATCATCAAATTAGGGTTCATTCTGGTGATGAGTGGAAAACTGCCTTCAAGACGAAGGATGGTTTGTATGAGTGGATGGTCATGCCTTTTGGATTGTCCAACGCTCCTAGTACCTTTATGAGAGTGATGACTCAAGTGCTCAAGCCTTTTATGGGGAAATTCCTGGTTGTGTACTTTGATGACATCCTTATCTATAGTAAGTCTAGGGAGCAACACTTAGACCACCTAACTCAAGTTTGTACTACCCTTAGAAAGGAGAGTTTATATGGCAATCTCAAGAAGTGCTCTTTCTTCACCGATAAAGTCGTCTTCTTAGGTTTCATAGTATCCTCTGAGGGAGTTTCTGCTGACCCCCAAAAGGTTCAAGCAATTGTGGAGTGGCCTGAGCCCAAGAATATCCATGAAATTCGAAGCTTTCATGGGCTCGCTTCCTTTTACTGCCGATTTATTAAGGGGTTTAGTACCATTATGTCCCCCATCACTGACTGCATGAAGCAAGGGGAGTTTGTTTGGACTAAAGCTGCCACTAAGGCTTTCCGTGAGGTGAAGCAAAAGATGACTGAGGCACCTGTCATGCGTCTCCCTGATTTTACCAAGCCTTTTGAAGTGGAATGTGATGCCTCAGGTATTGGTATAGGAGGAGTACTTAGTCAAGAGCGCCACCTAATTACTTATTTCAGTGAGAAATTGAATGACGCTAAGCAAAAGTACTCCACATATGACAAAGAGTTTTATGCCATTATTCGAGCTCTTTGGCATTGGCGCCATTACCTATTGTCCCGAGAGTTTGTTATCTACTCTGATCATGAGGCTTTGCGCTATCTTAATTCCCAAAAGAAGTTGAATTTTAGGCATGGTAGTTGGGTTGAGTTTCTACAACGCTATTACTTTGTGGTGAAACATAGGGCAGGAGTTGAGAATAAGGCTGCTGATGCACTAAGTCGAAGGGTGTCTTTGCTATCCGTCATGAGTGTTAAGGTTACTGGGTTTGAGCGACTTAAGGATGAATATGAGTTATGCCCAGATTTTGGGGAGCTCTACATTAACCTAAGTAATGCCCCACGGCCAATCCTGGATGATTATACCCTTCGAGATGGTTACTTGTTCAAAGCCAACCAATTATGTATTCCTCGGTCTTCAGTACGAGATTTCCTAGTTTGGGAGATACATGCGGGAGGCCTTGCAGGTCACTTTGGCCGAGACAAAACAATTGAGGAGGTAGAACGTCAACTCTATTGGCCTGGTCTTAAGAGGGGCGTTGCCAAGATAGTTGGTCAGTGTCGTACCTGTCAACTGGCCAAACATCGCAAGCAAAACACTGGCCTGTACACGCCTCTACCTGTGCCTGACCGCCCGTGGCAGGACGTGAGTATGGACTTTGTGTTAGGTTTGCCCCGCACCTTTAGGAAGCATGATTCCATTCTAGTAGTTGTTGATCGCTTTTCTAAGATGGCTCATTTCCTACCCTGTTCAAAGACCTCTGATGCTTTTAAGATTGCAAAGCTCTACTTTGATGAGATTGTCAAGCTGTATGGTCTTCCTAAAACCATAGTGTCTGATAGTGATGTTTGTTTCATGAGTTATTTTTGGAAGACCTTATGGCATTTAGTAGGCACCAAATTGAAATTTTCCACAGCATTTCATCCTCAAACTGATGGTCAAACTGAGGTGGTTAATCGTAGTCTAGGCAATCTCCTTCGGTGTCTAGTGGGTGAAGCCAATCGGAATTGGGATTCCATTCTTCCTGTAGCCCAACTTGCATATAATAGCTCTGTCAATAGGTCTATAGGTGCTAGTCCTTTTGAGGTTGTGCATGGATATACACCTAGGAAGCCCTTAGATCTTTTGCCCATGTCCCCACATGTTAGGGTGTCTGAGTCTGCTGAGACATTTGCACGACATATTCATGATTTGCATAATGAGATTCGCAAAAAAATTCAGGCAAGTAATTCTCAATATAAAATTTATGCTGACACTCATCGGCGTCATGCAGAGTTTCAGGTAGGGGATTATGTCATGATTCGGATTCGACCTGAACGGTTTCCCTTTGGGACTGTTAAAAAATTGCAGGCTCATAGTGCCGGACCATTCAAGGTATTGAAACGAATAGGCCCAAATGCATATGTCATTGACCTTCCTCATGATTATGGTATTAGCTCCTCCTTTAATATTGAGGATCTAGTTGCTTATAAAAGCCCTACAGCTATTCCTGATGCCCTTTTTGATGAGTCTTTGCCTAATCCTATTGATGCCACTATTCCCACCCCTCTACCCTTAAATTTACCTTATGCACATAAAGAATCTATTGATACTATTTTAGATGAGCAAATTGTTTCTACCAGGGATGGAGGAGTTCACCGTTTCCTAGTCCGGTGGCGAGGGCGACCAGATTCTGATTGCACTTGGATTACTCGAGATGAGCTACAGCGACTGGATCTTGACTTGCTGGAGTACTTTCAGAGCTCTTCAGATTTCCACTCGACGGGGTCGAGTTCTTCTCACTTGGGGGGAGTTGGTGCAGACACGAGGTACAAGCCCCTAATTACACGCACGTATAGGAGGAAGAGCAGAAAGAAGACGGCCCAACCCGTGGCCTTATGGATGGAGTCTATTAGTTATTGGGCTTGAGTTTAAACAAGCCCGAACATTTAATAATTAGAGTTTCTTTAGGGTTTCTTTATGCCTTATTGTTGTTAGCTATTTAAACACTTTTTGGGATTATTGTAAAACAGTTTTGATGATTATTAAAAAACGTGTGTTTTCTTTTACTGGTGCCGACTTCAGTTTTGCTTGGTGCTGACTCCAAGCAACCCTTAGATGCTGACTCCTAGGGTTTTATCTTTATTTCTATTGTTTTGTGGTTGTCCTACGTCAAAATTGCTTTCTAAGTATTGTCGCTCCCTAACGTCACATATCCCCAGTGGTTTTTTTTTTTTGTTTTTTCATTTAATGTTTTGTGACTAACTAATTAAGTATTGACAAACAATTTGAAACTTAACAAAAACAACAAAAAGACTTGGTCCCAAATAAAATAAGATAACTCTAAGAGAAAATTTATTTTATTAAAAACTTACTTTTTGAACTCAACAACCAAAACTACCAATTAAGAGAGGAAAAAACAAAAAATTTGAAATTAACAACTTTTTTTGTTACAAGGTGGATAGTCTGTTGTTCTTATGAACTATTTTTTGGAACCCAACAATTAGTTGCTCAATTCTTTTTTGTAAGGGCAGCTCTTATTTTTTGGAGGGGCCAAATATTGATTTTAAGGTCTAATATTTTAAACAATTGCAAACTATGCATACATTATTATGAAGTTTTTTAAAAATTTGGGGGGGGGGGGGGGGGGGGGGGGGGGCATGGCCCCAGTGTAGCTCCGCCCCTGATGACATCCACAAAGTAAGTTCATGTTTCTACAAAATCGAATCATTTATATGTAAAATTCATCTTCACTTTGAAGAAACAACCGATTGCGTTTACTCTGGACTATCCACAGATCACTCCGTATCTTCTCACCTCTGTCAATCTGAAACCCTATCCTTAGCTTGATTTCTTTTTTATTATTTTTACAGCGATGTTGACCAAAGCTTTGAGGCTATATTATCAGTTTTCAGGCACTGAGAGTTTATTAGATCAGTAATGCTTTCCCAAATGTCTACATGCCTGGCTTCTGACAACAGCCTTAAAAAAGGACCTAAAAAGAAAATGTAAGCACCGGACTTTGATCAATTACATGTAAGTACACAAAAATAAAAATTAAACAAACTTTCTGAAATACTAAAAGTAAATAATTTTACCATTTAACTATTGCATCTAAACTATCAACTCAAAGATCCAGTTTGAGAAAAGCCAAGATATTGACTACAGACTGAAGCTGACTCCTAATTTTTATACATAGTCATCATCACTGTCATCATAATCAGAAGCTGACTCATCGCCCCTTGGTTCCATTAGTGTATTCATGTCAAATGATGGCTCAATTTCCATCTCCTCCATGTCAATAGTATCATAGCTCAACCGTTCCTCAAACTTGTTATCAGAGCAATTAAGAAGCCATGCAAGAGAACATTTTAAGCCCTTCTTTGCAACCATCCTATGTCTCGGTTTAATGGTAGACTCCAGACCATAAGTAAAGAATGCAGGAAAAATAACCAAGTCATCCAAAGGCCTTTTCATCTCCATTTGGAAGTAGTCAAAGCTAAGTTTCATAATGTCGAGATTCAAAGCAAGCAATTGGGGACACCCCACAACCATCTTCCTCACTTGTTGCAAGGAGAATCCACAGTTCTTAAGAAAATCCACATGCTTTATCACAGGTGTTTTACTGAGGCTAATTACCTGCGGCATCTTCTCAACAACCTTGCCGAAATCCTCGGGACCAATATCAATAATTGAATTAAGCAAACTCTGTTGACTGAGAAGCTTTGGCTTCAAGTCAAGTCCTATAATCTCAGGATACTGTGCTACTACAGAAGGAAGCAATGTTTTTCTAACATTAAACTCCAAAAGAAATTCAACATTAGGTTTTACCCTCTCCTCCAACCCATAGCCCAGGATGTGAGGCCGCTTCTCTATCAGTCTAGCCACAGCCAATCTTGGAATGCCCAAACTCTCCAGGTACTCCACAAAAGGTGTGATGACCCTACCTACTCGCATACCTAAAATCTCAGGATATCTAGTTAAAACCCCTCCAATTTCTCTTCTTGCCACCTCTATTCCAACCAAATATGCCACCGATGTGCTCATGGTCCCCTCAAGCTTGAATCCCAGCACTTCTGGATATCTCTCAAGAACCCGAGGAATATCATTGGGCTTGAAATCCATTCCTTGAAGATACTTGACCACTGGAGCAAGGTCAACAACAACACTAGAATGGAGAACTTGAGGATATCTTCTCAAGAACTCAGTGAAAGTGGATTTCCTAACTCCCAATTTTCCAAGATAATCGAGAACAGGAATCATATTTTTCTTTACACTACAGCCAAGAACAAGTGGATAATTGTAAATGTCTTCAATTGTAAGCCCTACTGTGTGAAGAAAATCCACACGCTCCCTCATAACCTCAGCTGTCACAGGAATCTCCAAACCATCAAGCTCATCAGGAACGATTCCAATTCCCCGCAAGAACTCATAAACCCTGGCACGATTTGTTGCTTTCTCATTCTTCATTTCCAATAAACTAGGATGACTATATAGGGAAGAGGAACCTCCTTATTTCTGACCCAAACGAGCAGCATTTGGCTTGGACATTGATGAACCCACAGAACCCGATGCAAATGTTCTATCAGAAACAGAGTATTGACAGTTTGTAATCAAGCCTATTCTTCTCTCGTGGTCACCCAGTACCGTAAGAATTGATAAGGAAGTCAACTTGGGTTTAAGGAGAGTAAGAACGGGTAACTCCGAATGTACAAGCAAAAAACCAGGTTTTGTAATGCCAGCATAGCTTCTGATGGTCATATTTCAAAAGTTTGTTATGAGTGTATCTGAAAAGAGACAATACATAAATCAAAGATTAAAGCTTATGCTCTTCAAACACTAGATAAGTTATATTAACAAACCAAGTTGCTAAGATCAGTCAAACCACCAAAAAAAAAAAAAAAAAAAAGCAAGGAAATAAAATCTTGCAGTATGATGGTACAAATAGTATTAGGGAAGTTGTGTAAATGCCCACAGTCTGCTAATTTCCTAAACAACGACCTCCTCTAAATAAACAATAAAGCTCAAAACCACTTTCCATTACAAGGTCCATTCTCTGAATCATTAGACCAAAAAATCAATCTGGCTTAGCTCCTTACCCAGTTGAACTTCCAGAAGACAAAACCTAATCACGTGTGACTAAGGCTTCATGCTTCCTTTTTTCAATGGTGTGTAAGTCTTATACCAACAACCTCACCCCCCACTGCTCTAACAAGGGGAGGAGGTGCTACTTGACCTGAAGCTGGATGGCACTCTTCCTTAATTGTTGATTTCTAAAATGTAATTGAAGCCAAACACACAATAACCAAAAGGTCTAAACCAAAATCAATTTGGTTAGCAATGATTTTTTTAACTGATGCACTGAAATGTAGAACCCCACTTTCAATTTGGTCAGCATCTAATTAAATAAACAAAACATGCAAAAATTCCCTCCACTTTCAAACGGCAAGATACAAATTCCTTCCAAGCATGTATTTCAAATTTAAATTCTATACACTTATTAAAAAAAAAAAAAAATCTATATAATTATTATCCCAATTTACTGAATCCAGTTAATTGCCACTTAGAAGTTAGTCGTAGTCCTTCACAACAGAATTAGCTGCAGCAGCATGATATGGAAGTAGAGACATAATCATTCTAGCCATCTTATTATTCCACTCTCTGGTTAATGTAGCATCCTTTGCAACATGCAAATCTAGACAATCAAAAATCTACAATAACATACAGCTGGGATTATACATAGCTCAAAAGCAAGAGCAACACTCAATAACCAGGCAAACTACGAATACCCATTTGAGAAAAGTTGGTAAAAATGCAAATAATGTTTGAAATTTTACAAAGCAAAATCGATGAGTGAGAGAGATAGTGACAAAAGTTAAGCAAAGAAAAAGACTGACCTGTGAGTGCTTGGAACAGAGAGAGAGGGGGCCAAGAAAGGTGAAGATGACGCAGAGGAAGCTACAATCTCAAGCTCTGATTAACACGTAACACTTGCACATAGTAAAGAACTAAGAAGGCACTGTGAGTAGAGGAAATGACAAATGAGATACGGAGGTGGGGTTAGAGAGAAAGATGCTGTCTTTGTTTTTACGCGAAGGTAAAATCTTGATACATTTCTTTGGAAACGAATGAAATGACATGGATTTTGGCCGGCATCAAATAATAAAAATTTTCTTAAAGATTAATGACTTTTTATTTTATTTTATAATTCGGTAGTTACATTTAGGGTGTTCACCAAACTTCATAAACTGCAAAAAGCACACAAAAACTACCTGTAAAATAGCATAATCACACTACACCACAAGTAACAGTATATTGCACCGCACCGCATGGTACAGTGTGGTTTGCGGTTTTATAATAAGAAAACCACACCGTATCGCATTGCACCCTCTCTATATATTAACATATTTATTTATTTTTAATATTAAATATATTATTAATAGTTTAGTTTTCAAAAAAAAAAAAGTTTGATAATCCTAACAAGCGTTGACTAAGAAAGCCAGCCCAAAATAAAGAAAAAACTATCTCAATAGTTTAAAACTTGGCCAAAAACAAAGGGAAAAATTAGTTTTAAGCTGGGTAGAAAAAGTCAAAAATTTGAAAAATATACCGACTTCAAGCCGTTCAAACCACATGTTATACACTGTATCGCTCATGAGACCGCAAAAATCAGGTGCGGTGTAGTTATGATTTTGGCTAAACTCTAAACCGTACTACACGAATGACTGCAAAAGTAAGATGCGGTCCAGTTATGGTTTTAGCTAAACCGTACCGTAAAGTGCAGTGCTAAAAATGGCTCAAAACTGCACCGCACCGTACCGCACCACATCACGAACACCCCTAGTTACAACGAAGAAGAAAGATTTGAATTTCTGATGTCATAAACATATTAGAAGATATAGATTGCAATGGGGCAGATTGTTAGTACCTGTCTTCATCTCTTATATTCTTTAAGGCAGAAGTGAGGAGGTATGTCAAGTTTAGGGTGAGTTTGAAAATTTTTACTAATTCTAATTAGAGTGATAAAATAAAGATGAAAGATAGAGGAAAATGACCGAGAGTACTAATAAAGAAAAAGAGACAAGTATTTTGGAATAGAATAAGTAAAAAAAAGAAAAATTATAGCTAGGATATATAATTATCTCTATATATTATTTTTATATGTTAAGAAGGTTCAAAAAGTTAGTTATGATTTCAAAAAATGTCAAAAATACCCATAATCTAATTAGATAATCCTTATTCTTAAAAAATAAAAACTAGGGTTAAAATTGTAATTCAACAAAGTTCCAAAAAAAAAAAAAAAAAACTACCAAAGAAACTTTTTTCTTAAAAATTAGCACACTTTCTATCTAAACATATCTCACGTATGTTTGATACATTTTTTTTTTCCTAAAAACCAGCCCACACTAAATCCAGTAGTTTCCTCCATTTCAAATCTTAAATTTTAGTTTTATAAAAATAATTTTCTGTGTAACCTCACTAACAATAGATAAATTCAAATTGAAAAATTATATTAAACTCAAAATAAAAAAAGAGCTTCTGCGCATGTAATGAGGCTAGTATATATTAATACAAACATGATTATATATATGGCGAGGAGCATGATGAGGTGAGCAAAAACCTATCTAGTCTTATCACCTTTTCAAGTCGTAAAAATTAGTATAAGACAAGGTAGATTAAACGGGATGGGTTGTTTTGGGCTTTTTACCATCTCAAATTCTAAAGTGACAATGTATGACAAAACATTGATGAGAAAACTTTCAACAGTAGCTAAGGTTACATTTTTTGAAAATTCACTGCCTGCTCCCGATCACATAATTTAATTAAGGGCTTTTATGCATTCTAAATTCACCCATATTATATTAAACAGAATAACAATTAACAACCCATATATTTGAAAAGGCACCAATAAGGTTTGCACTCATAAAACGATGCAACAAGCTTTAAATAGTGTGAAAAATTGTTTCCAAAGTTAATAATTAGGGGGGGGGGGGGGGGTAATGGCATGTACGAATGCATATTTTAGGGAGGTGAGTTTAATTTGTTTTTGCTAGTCATTTTTTAGAAGGGTAAAAGACTAGGAATGTGCATCAAAGCAACCAATCTGGGAAAGTTGACCTAACCCGACATTTAACAAAAATTTTTTATCTTATAATAAATTTTTTATAAATAAATTATCTTTTTTTTTTTTTTGAGAAACTTATAAATATATTATCAGAAATAAACTACTGTCAAATGGACATTAATGGTAAATGTAATGAATAAGAGAGAGAGAGAAAAAAGATGCTTATTGTATTTCTTTTTGAGGAAATGAGATGCTTATTGTATTAATTAAATAAGTTGAGATGCAAAGCAATAAATATTTGAAATAAACAAAAGATGACATGAACAGTAGAGATTTTTCAATTAATTATTATTATTATTAATTTTTTTAATGAAATTTTAGGAATGAACAATAGTGTGTTTTAAAGGTGTATGCTCATTAGTCACACTCATTTTTTTTTTTTTTTTTTGGCTCTTGTAGTATCTCAATGGCTTGAATACTTATAACAATTAACAAAAGGATTTAGAGTCCAATCCCGCCAACACTAAAAAATTAAAATTAATTAATATTTTAATCTGATAATTAAAAATTATCACCAATTGAAACTTTCAAAAAAAAAAAAAAAAAAAAAAATAACGAAAGTCACTCATTTTATATATAAAAAAAAAATAACCCAAGTAATCGTTGGGTGTTTTATAACTCTAATCGTTCTCTATTCTCTCACTCAACATACAAACTCACGCTCTCCGTCTCTCTCATCCCCCGCCCCTCCCCGCCACGGCGCCGCCGTCTCCCTCACTCTCCGTCACCACTCGTTTCGAATCTCTCCTCTCTCTCTCTGCCCTGCCGATTTGAAATATCTACTTTCTCTTTTCAATCGGTCTCTCTATATCTCTAATCTCTACTCTCTCTCTCTCTCTCCCTCTGCTCCTTTAGGGTTTGTACACTCCTTAATCCCCAAACCTAGGGAAAGAACTCTGAATTTTTTGTGAAGAGAGGTATGCTTCGATTCTTGAATATGCTTTTTATTTTTTAGTGGAAGTATTAGCCTTTAGTATAAAAAACAAACGCAGGCAATTGTGGAAGCATTTTTCCAATCACAAAATTGCATCTTCAATTATTTATTTATTTTTGAAGTATTAGTCCTGTTTTGCTTCATGGGTATGCATTAATTCCTATGTTGATGCAGTGAGTGAGTTGTATTTTTTTCACTTTGCAATAAGAATATGTTGTTTGTGTGATTCTATGCTAGTATGCTCCATGAGTACTTGCTGATTTTTCGAATAGAATTTATTGCTTGTATATAAGAAAAAGCAATTAGAATATGTTGATTCAGTATGATTAATTGTGGGTCTTCCATTGATGTGTGTGATTGTTGTGCTCTTACGGTTTTTTAATTGGCTAGTAAAGTCCATGAAGTTGAATGGTTTTGATTGCATAGTACCATGTCCATACTGTGGAACACTTCATAGACATGTATGCAGCCTTGTCCATGTCTGACACAGGCGCACAGGGCTTTTCCCGTGCTTCTTAGACATTAGCACATGTATATATGTAATTATGAATGTGATTATAATTGTGTTAATGAGGGCTAGTTCCCGTCATGGATAAGTATGACATTTGTATTTGTTTCCTTGGAAATTATGAAACTTTAGTGTCCAATTATATTGAAGGAATCAGTTACTTAATACAACATATCTAACATTCTTTTATTGTTTTGTTTTGTTTTGTTTTTTGTTTTTTTTTGTTTTTGTTTTTAAACTTTATATTAATTATAGTCGTGGGATTTTAGAGCTTACTGAGAACATAAAAGCGGTAGCAAAAGCCTAACACCACGACCACCAGGTACTCCTTTTTTTAATTAATGTTATTATATATATATATATATATATTGAACTTGATGTCCTTATCAATGAGTTTATTTTTAAAGAGAATATCAGATTTTGCTTTTCCCTATATTGAATAGCAGTGCAATCAAATTTTAGTTTGTAAAAGTGTTTGATAGATTATATTGGTAAGTTACACACTAGGAAGCGTGGACACTTCATTTGGGGTGCCGTACTCGTGTCTTACTGGTGTCTTATTGGCCATTTTATGTTATAATTTTAAAAAAATTTCTCATGTCACCCGTGTCTTACCTGTACCTGTGTCCGTTGATGGTATTTAACTATGAGAGAGCTAGGGTGCTGAAAAAGTATTTAAGTCATTTCTGCCAAGTGGATGGTAGTTTATTATTCTAAACAGCTGACGTATGTGGAGTTTGTTTCTAATTATTTTATTTATTTATTCCTCTTATGTTTACATCTCTTTGTATGCAGAATCACTCTTTGCAAGATATTTTTGCGATTTTTCTTCTGAGAAAGTGACAACAAGATGGAGGACTGGGGTAATTCTTTCTTCTCTGAATTCTAATTATTTCTGCCATTAATTTGGTGTGCTATTGTAAATCCTAGCTCTTGGGAGATTTTGAAAATCTTGAATTTGCAATGCTATGCTTCTATTCACTAGGATTGTGATACATTAGTGGTTCTATTTTACTATTGATCTTAGATTCTTTTGGTTACTTGACTTGATGAAAATATATTATTATCATTTGTTGATCTATAGGTTAGTCAATTTCTTGGGTGCACTTCCCTTAGTATAGGTATATGCTTTGTTTGTTTCGATGGACAACGTTGTCTGAAGATAGTTTTTCGTGTTTTCCATTATTTGGTAGCATAAAAAAAAATGAGTCAAAGGAAAATTATCATTGGTCAACATAAAAAGTATAGTAGCTATAGCTTATTTTTGGAGATTTTTTTCCACCAAATTTTTTTGAAAAATAACTCTATCTCACAAACTAAATAAGAGAAGTTAGGAGATTTTTTTTCAACTCATTTTAGGTTGCTACCAAACATAGAAAAATGAGATAGTTTTATGAAAAATACTTTTTGGAAAATGACTCATTTTTTTAGAAAAACATTATGACCGAAACATACAGAGTGATAATTTGCTTGATTCTATAGCAACTGAGGCTTAAGAAAAGAAGTATAATTATAGTGGTCAATGTTCTCCTAGTGGGTCTCTTAATTCAGTCAGCTAAATATATGCTTCCAATTTTGTTTGTACAATTCCAAAGTAGTATAATTATATACATACAAAAAGTATAGAGTAGTATAGATACAGTTGCTTTTATTAATTTATTGTTTATTTTTGTGGTGTTTGTTTTCTATTCCTTATTTTCTTACTATTTTTATATTGAGCAAGAATAGGCAAGATGCTTGATTGTTAAACAAGTAAGGCAAGATTTGTATTTTGATAATTATTTGTTAATTTGGACTATTGCCTGTATAAATGTGTTTTTTCTTTTTTAATCTTATGTAAGTAAGATATATTATTGAGACAGGATTACTTCATGAGTACATATTGTAGACACAAAGTAGCATTAGAATTACAGAGTAAAAATAATGCACAGAAGTATAGCAACTCCACAAAGTCTGCAATGGGTTGCTATTGGCAAAACCTAACCCACAAGACCAACCGACCGACGATTTGATGATTGATGATTTTAATTGGGCCATTGAAATTCCTGCATCTTCAAAAGTGGTGATTTTGTTCCCTCCACAATGTCATCATCAAACATTATGGAGCTAG
Source organism: Quercus gilva (assembly GCA_023621385.1). Classification (NCBI taxonomy): domain Eukaryota; kingdom Viridiplantae; phylum Streptophyta; class Magnoliopsida; order Fagales; family Fagaceae; genus Quercus; species Quercus gilva. Next base: position 35,606,267 of record CM042473.1, read on the forward strand.
ATTAATATTTCCAATGAATGTTTACCAAACCAATTCCTCTAACCAAACAATAGATCAATTACTTTCTTTGGTAACCTCCATTGAATCCCAAAAGCTTTAAAGTCAAAACTCTACATATCAAATGCAACATTGCAATGAATCAATAAATGGTCACCACTCCTTGTTGCATTGATGCATACAACACCCCCAAGTAAGGTAAATCCTTTTCAGATGGGATTATCACAGGTAAGATTAAGAATCTTCCCCCAAGTTGCTGTCCATAGAAAGAAAGAAACCCTTTTTGGAGCCTTTACACACTTACTACTCTTCCAAGAGAAATAGACTTCACTGGTACCTCATATAGCAGTGTAATATGAATGAACATCAAATTTGTGATTCCTGTTTAATCTACACCCCATTTTATCACAACCTTCTCTCCTAGAGATATTTGAATAAGGAAATTTTGGAATTTTTTATAATTAACTGAAGAAATTAATTGAAGAGAGAAAAATTTAGTGTTCCCCGTGAACACAGAAATTGTTTTGGGAAACTACAAAAATAATCTAAAGTTACATACATCTAGAAATACTTCCAAACTTGAAAAAGAGGGACCACTTAGCAGCTATAGTCCGCTATGAAAGTCTAGTGAATGTGACTTCCCAATACATAGTGCTGTCATTCTTTTGCATATAGTCTGCTACAAAGCTTCTTTATCTCAGGCCCAATCATTAAAATCTCAATGAATTTGAACATTCCAGCTGTGTGTATCCCCATCTATTTGACTAACCAAAACTGAATACATTGCTGCACTAAGAAGCACGGACACAACACGGGATACAAGACATGAGCAAATCTTAAAAATTTAGGACATGATACAGTGACATGGTAATCAAATAATTAGTAAACACATGTATTTAGGTATATTTTATATATTTTGAAGCATACTTTAGGTTTGAAAGATAACAGTTTCCATCAAAATAATTAAAGAAGGGATTTAAAGAATTTGCATGCATTAACTGCAACAATAGTCAGTGTTGTTTCTAGTTTTTCCTTTATTAGTGAGGGCATAATATTAGTGAAGTTTGTTTCTAATTTTTTTCCTTTATAATTTCTTTAGGTTTATTTTATGTATTTATTTTTTTTATGTTAGAGTCTGCTATATAAATTTACAAAGGTGTATACTACTTTCTTTTTTTTCAGAGGATGAGCAAATTCCACCAATCCCTACAAAGGAGCAGTCTAAAATAAATTGGGATGATGAAGATGTGGACGATGATGATGTGAAGGAATCATGGGAGGATGAAGATGAACCTACAACGGTATGATTGATGATTTAACTACAATCTCTTAGTATTTTATTTTTTACCACACTTGTTGATTGGAAAAGAGGGCCTTTAAAAAAAAAAAAAAAAAAAAAAAACCTAAATCAACACCGTCCTACCATATTCTTCACAAGATAATCGTGTCCTGGATGAGATAAATGTCTCTCCCTTGCCCATCCCTCCCCCACCCTCACCCTCACCACCAACCCCCCCCCCCCCCCAACTCCCTCTCTCTTCCCCTTCCTACCACTGGCTGTCCCACATATTCCTTCCCCCCCCCCCCTCCCTATCCTTTTCTATTTCCACCTCAACTCCCACCTTTTGGTTTGCCTTCATACGCCTTTTGTCATCCCTCCATCCCTTCTAGTTTATGCCCACCATCACACCCCTTACAACCATCCACATTTCCTATTAAATCTTCTGTGCTTACACCTCCACTGTTACCCGTTATCTCCCTACCTAAAACTGATACCAAACCAGCTTCAAACCTTAATACCTCTCCAACTTTATCGGTTCAGGGGGGTAGAAAGATTCCTTTCCGTATTGATGCAAAGTTTTTCTCTTTTTCTTTCAATGGTGGGTGACATGATTCGTATGCTATACATGAGAGCAGCTGGCATGTCAATCACACTGTTTGGGTAGGACGTAAAGGATTGGAGTGGATCCTTTCTTGTTTTGTTGATATTCGTGATTGGGTTCCGGGGAAAGTTTCCATTTGCACATGTTTCCGGTAAAATAATAAGTTGTTGGAATTTTGCGGGAGGTTGAATAAGGCTGGTGTGACAAGGAGTTGGTGGCTTCCTACTCCCTTCTTCATTTCATCCAAACCAGAATTCCTAGGGGTGGGGGGTGTGACAGGCTTTGTTGGGATCTTAATGGCAGTGGGAAGTTTGGTACTTGGTCTTTTTATCATAAGATTCGTAATGCAGCTCATTTCACTTTCCCTTGGAAGGTATTTGGAAAGTTAAGGTTCCTAAAAGGGTGGCTTTTTTTATGTGGATAGTAACTCATGGTCAGATTCTAACGTTGGATAATCTTATGCTTCGTGGTCGTCCTTTGGCGAATCTTTGTTGTTTGTGTTGTTGAATGCGGAATCTGTGGATCACCTATTACTTTTTTATCCGATAACTCATTCTTTGTGGATGTATATACTTCGGTTATTTGGGATCGATTGGGTCATGCCAGGATCAGTTGTGGGCTTATTATTTTGTTGGTATCATTGGCTTGGGAAGCATAGTTCTGACATTTGGGATTTGGTTTCAGGCTGTTTAATGTAGTCTATTTGGAATGAAAGGAATCGGCGGTCTTTTGAGGATGAGGGAAAAATTATGATTCAGTTTTTAGAGATTTGCCAGAGGACCCTCTTTGATTGGTCTCGATGTTGGGGTTTCTCGGATTGTTCTACCCTTATGGATTTTATTTCATCTATTAGAATAGATTAGGGGCTGCTTCTGTCTTTTTGTTCCTTTTTTTCCTTTGTTCACTACAATGAACTCTTTGTGTTTCTCTTGTTATTCTATTCATTAATAATATTCTCTTCTTACTTATCAAAAAAAAGATGGCCTGGTATTGATTGATTGATTGATTAGTTAAATATTGAGGTGTTGTTGCATTTGTATTATTTGTTCTGAATTGAACAATTTACAGAACCACCAAGAACATTATTTATATTCAGATCCTGTTTATTTTTTTACCTTTCTATTCTGGGCTCTTGATTTGTGCCACTCTAGTACACTTCCAGTGTACTTGGTTAGTTTTTTCTAATAAAATTTCTTACGTTACTTATCAATTCTTTTTTTTTCCTTTCTATTTGATCAGCTCAACTGAAATAAATACATAATTTCCTGAAAATTGTTTTGCTATTTTTGAGTTTGGTTTTTGGAGGTAGCACATGCCTCATATTCAGGTTGCCCATATCTGTGTTGTCTTCTGACAGCACCAGTGGTTTGGGGCAAACCAATAAGTCCAAGTAACATGGAACTTAACAAAAAGATGTCAATTGTTTTCTTTCAGTAGTCCATTGTGGTGATTGCATAAATGTTCCCCTGCACATGTTGTTAATTGTTCATTTTGTATTAAAAGTTGTTTTAGTTCGGAAATTTTCCAAAGGATTATTTATTTCACTGTCAAATTTTTGGATGCATATGTTTTACTGGAACATGGATTAGAGTTTGCTATTATGCAGTTGTGGTCTTAAGTTATATGGACTGACATGCCAGTACCTCATGTTTATGGTGTTCGCTTTGTCTATGTTAATGCAAAATCTATTGTGTCTATATGTGATTACCAGGCACCAGAAACTAAACCTCCAGTTGAAAGGGCTCCAAAGAAACCCGCAGTGGAAGCTGCTGAAAAGAAAGGAAAAACTGTTGAAGTAGTAAAAGAAGAGCCACTAGATCCTGTAGCTGAGAAACTGCGCCAACAAAGGTAAAAATTCAAATATTTATTACTGCTAATAATGGATTTATTTTCTTCTTTTGGGTAGTAAATCAATTGTAGGCATGTCTATTTCTTATCTGGTGATTTGTAAATGATTTCTAGATAATCCTTAAAATTATGGGGCAGCAATAAATATTACTTTTTACACTATCTGTCTTGAGCAGCATGATGTGTTAAGGTTGCATTTCTTTTTTGCATCTAATGCTAGACTCAGATTGTTGGTAACTGGTTATGCAAGTTGGTTTCTCTCATTACACTGCGTTCTGCAAGTCTTATGAACCAACAGTTCCAAGTTGGTTTCTCCTGTGCACAATAAAATTGATAATATCCAGAAAACAAGCAACTGAAACTGCATCAATTGAGGTTTTGTTAAGTTTGAAGCTAAGTTTGCAATTGAAACTGACCCTTTTTTGAGCTTTATTTTAAGCGTATCTAGGTAACTTTGTAGGGGGGCTTTTAGCGTGCCAGATTTGCTGTCTCATATCTGGGCTTTGTTTTTTCCTTACTCTTTTTGCTTTTTATTTTTTACTTTAAAAACCGCTCTCTTGTCAGTGTTTGGCATCCAGAAGTGTCCCCCAACAACCTTGCTTGTCATTCTGATCATAGTGCACAGTTGATGGTTGATGTTGCCCATAGTTTTGAACAGTGTGCTTGATAAGTTTTTGCATCATGCTATAGGATGCACGTTGTTCTGTTTTAAATTATGGGCTTGCCTGCATTTGTTTTTCTACTTAAGTTTGTTTGGGATCGAAATCATTGAAAAACAAATGCAAATCATGATTTATTAGAACTGTTTGATCCCTGGTAATTTGGAACTTGTGTATTGATCTTAATAGACAATTAGTGTGGAGGCTTGTAAAAACTTAATAATAGGCATGTTTTATTTGTTTCTGGTATACTGAGAGGATGTTTACTGCAACTATATTGTCCATGACAGACTGGTGGAAGAAGCAGATTATAAATCTACCAAAGAACTATTTGGTGAGGGAGGAGATGAGAAGACTCTTGATAATTTTATTCCCAAATCAGATACTGATTTCTTGGAATATGCAGAGCTCGTATCACAAAAGCTGCGTCCATTTGAGGTGTTTTAAATTGTCTTCTTCTGTTTTGACCAAAGGTGAAGTGAATATCCAACTTGGTTAATAAATGTACCTGTGTTTCTGTGATACAGAAAAGTTACCATTATATTGCTTTACTCAAGGATGTAATGAGACTGTCAATGACTACTTTGAAAGCAGCAGATGCAAAAGATGTTGCATCTTCTGTCACAGCAATTGCAAATGAAAAACTAAAAGCAGAGAAGGAAGCAAATGCTGGTAAAAAGAAAGGTATCTTTTTGTGTACTTTGACTTCCTGGATACTTCAAGAGGATCACACATGGGATTGTAAATCTGTTGTGATGGACAGACATTGACTTATATGTATTTAATGGATTTATCTCTCCATTTTTTCAGTTGGTGCTCTCAGTTGTTCTGTAATGAGGAATTTATCAATAACTTATCAATTTGTGTTTCTCAATTGTTTTTCCTTGCCTGCAGCCCCTAGGAAAAAGCCGTTCCTTGTTGACAAGCCAAACGATGAAATGGTTGTTACTTCCTATGATGCTCTTGATGACTATGATTTCATGTGAGTGTTTTGTTCCAGTCAGAAATTGGATTCAGCATTTAAGTCATTGAAGTAGGGATAAGATCCTCCGGTGTCCCCCTCCCCAGATAATCACGAGTTTTATTGCTGTATTTGTTCTATAAGAAACTGTCACATTGCCTTCTATATTTTATGGTCAATTTTGTTAGTTTTGAATACTATATCTACGTTTGTTTGCATATACTATATGTTGTGCTTTTGCCCAAGTCATTGAAAAACTTGTTACTGTCAAAAGTAAAATTACTATTTATTGAGATTTTTTTATTCAAGTCCTTCAATAATATTGCATTATCAAATATTTTAGGTTGGATAAATGTGATGCGTGTTGAATGGGTGCAAAAAATAATGAATGGAAAAATTAGAAAAATAAATATGCCAACAGGATCTTTATTGACATGCCTGGTAAATTGCCACTGGTTATACCTATGCAGACTATGATAAAGTTGTAATCAAGGATAGATGGTTAAGAAAAATTGATAAAAGTTGTCCTTTCATATTTGCATTATCGTATTCCTTTGTTCTCTTCTTTCCAAACCCACTTCTTGTGATGTGCCTTGGCACCCTATCGAGTTCAACAACTGAGAAATTTGCTATTGACCGGAAAAAAAAGAAAGAAAAAAACCTGAGAAATTAGCCAATGTAGCCATTTTTGTGAAATACTAGTTTTGAATCTTTTGATGAACGTGTAAGTCATGTAAAAATCACTATCATCAAATATTAGTAATAAATAACTTTTGTGATTCTATCATAGCTTTCTTTAATCAAAAGCTAATAGAAGATTACGAAGTTTTTTGAGGACAGGAAAATGACTCTTACTTAGTACTCAGTAGTGGTGTCCTCTCAGGAATGAATAATAGGGCTTGAACATAAGATAGATATGATCCAAGATCGGATGACATTTTATTCATTTCAAGTGAATAGACTACAAATTCTCTCTTTTATTTTGAATTTTCATATTAATCTTCTTGCTCTCAATCCTTGGAACAGAGTAGAAAAACATGTTAGGATGCTAATACTACAAAATATTGACCAGTACTTGTAACTAAATATCACCCACCAAAAACTACCCAAAATGAAATTCAAAATCATAGATCAGAAAGATAAAGGTTTAAATATATGTTGTGAAATTGTTGTGTCCATGGCATTATTTTTACAAATTTGATATAAAAATAGGAAAAAAGTAAAATACGAGGTAGCAATGATGACATAAAAGTAATTAAAATAGGGAAGCCAAGAGCACTAGCAATTTTTTTTTTTTTTTTTTTTGGAGAAACCTTACAGTACTGGCATTGGTTGTGCTAAAAAAACCTACTATGACATACCAAAAAGTTACTTTATTTATTTTAATACATTACTTAATAATACATTCTACATCTCATCTGCTATACTTTTAACATTGTATTTATAAATTTTTTTTCTTTATTATTTGTTTCCAATGGTTAAATTTTTAAATAATTATATTCTTACGGTCGTATTTTTTAAAACCCGACTTTTCTTAACAATGATTAAAAATTAATAAATTATTCTAACGGTCATATATCTAGAAATCCCTTTTTTTTTTTTTTTTTTTTTTTTTTTTGTGACAATCTTATTTTTGGAATTTTTTTCCTTAACGATCATACAGGTTCTTTGAAGAGTATGATAGATGCAATGGAAACTATCAATGTAGTCCATAGAAGTCGTTTAAGTTGAACTAAATTACTAAGAAAACTCACATGCACAACTCATATCAAATTACAATAAAAACTCATATCCATAATTCACACACTCAAAGTTCCTACAACTTGCCTCGTAATTGCCATCAATGTTCGACGAGGTCCAATTGGTGTTGAGAATGAACTTCTTGGTCTCTACTGCATTTATAAAATTGAGCAAATTCCAAAAACTTGCTTGTGTGACACTTGTGTGTTAAAAATCAAGCACTGCCTCTCTCATTCTCTAGAAAATTCTCTTGCATTTTGGATTTTTCTATGAGATGTCTGTCTTTGATTCTCTAGAGACTTTTATGTTGAAGTAAAACTCAGCCCTAAATTTTTTGTAATAGTCTAGAAGGAGCTAGAAATTAAAATAAAAAAAATAATAAACTAAGACCTAGACGTGTGAAGTGAGGTGAAGTACGGGTAAGCACCAAGACTAGTGTGAAGTGAAAAAAGAAAAGTCAAGAGTGGTTGTGTCATAGGGTTAGTAGCTAGGAGTAAGGTGTCAAAGTGTGTGCAATTGTATTTTGTGAGTAAGTATCGTGTGCAGTGAAAGAAAGGTGTTATGCGTGCACTAGTGTTAAAAATCAAGCACCGCCTCTCTCTTCTCTAGAAAATTTTCTTGTATTTCAAAATTTTCTATGAGATGACTCTCTTTATTTCTCTAGAGACTTCTACGTAAAAGTAAAACTCAGCCATAAATTTTTTGTAACAATCTAGAAGGCTAGAAATTAAAAAAAAAAACAATAAACTAAGACCTAGACGTGTGAAGTGAGGTGAAGTACGGGTAAGCACCAAGACTAGTGTGAAGTGAAAAAAAGAAAAGTCAAGAGTGGTTGTGTCATAGGGTTAGTAGCTAGGAGTAAGGTGTCAAAGTGTGTGCAATTGTATTTTGTGAGTAAGTACCGTGTGCAGTGAAAGAAAGTGCTATGCGTGCACTAGTGTAAGTGAGTCAAAGTATTAGTGCTTGTAAAGTGTTGTAATTTAAAGAGTCCAGTTTTTAATAAAAGGTCTTTGCTTAATGTTTTGTTCAACATTGTGTATGAGGATATCATCAACTTGTTCATAATCGAAATTTATAGCTTCATTTTCATCTGGCTCATCTTCAATAATCATGTTATGGAGAATTTTGGACGCTTTCGTGATGTTTTGGAGCATTTCAAGATTGGAAAAATCGTGTAGGTCCACATACAAATGCAAATTGCTGCAATTACATTACATGCTTTACATCCTTCCTATATGCCTCTTGAGATTTTGCAAATAATTTTCTTTTTTGTCCAAGTGGAGGTAGGATTGTTTTTACAAATATTGACCACTTTGGATATATGCCATTGGCAAGGTAGTATCCCATTGTATAATCATTATCATTGATTAAGTAATTAACTGAAAGAGCATATTGTTGTGCGTGCTTGGAAAATATATGAAACTGCTTTAACACGTTAATGTCATTATTTGACTTAGATAATTCAAAAAAATGCATGTCATATCCAAAGATCATATGATACCATCGCTTACAAAATAATAGTTGGCTCATGTTTTTCCATGTAGCTGGACAATTTTTAATTTCCAATGCATCCAATCAATGTTCCTAAACATCCTCGGAAATCTATGGCTTTGGACATGAGCTAACAGTCTAGCAATTTTTTTCATTATTTGGCGACCTCAAGTATTTCTCTGAAAATATCAACGATCACTACAACAATGCTAGTGTCATCGCTCTTACTAGTTGATTTGAATACAACAATTGTTCTTTTTTATTTTATTTTATTTATTTATTTATTTTATTTTGAGAAAAGAATACAATAGTGACAACTGAGAACCATGATTTGAAGTGAATTAGAATTTAATTAGGGATGAAACCTCATCACCATAATAATTGTGAATCTCAAGGTAGAGATTCAACTATTGATTATTATTTACCTAAATTGAGGGATTTACAATTACAATGAAGTCGTCACTTATTTTAATTTATAAACAAAAAAATTAAGAAAATCAAATAAAAAATTTATTTTTATGAATAAGTAATAAAATACATAACTTTGGTCCTCGTTATAATAAAAAAAAGAAGAAGAAGATTACAATAATTAAATTGCTAGTTACAATCTAAAAAAAAGGTAAAAATATACTCACTAAATTACAAATTGTATCATCCAATTTTGCCTAAAATTCAATTCAGTTTTGTAACTTTCAGTTTGGTTATTTTAGTTTACCCAACTTTAATTCGTGTTCAATGTGGTCCTTCAGTCCACTCCATTAGGTAGGTTGCCTTTAAGTTCCCAAGAATGACCATGTTTTGTTATTTTTGAAATTCTGAAATTAAAAAAATAAAAATAAAAATCTAGAAAATATATAAATTTTTTTTTTCTTTTCCAATTAAAAGGATACGTCTTGCAAGTCTCTTGGATGCTTGAAAATTTAAGAACCTTGATCTCAAGGTATGCCATGGTAATTAATAAGTTCACAGGGTTGAAATATGCCGGTATACAGATTTGATTCCAATTTAGTAAAAAAAAAAAATTCTTCGGAAAAAAGAAAAAGAAAAAAACCTTTTCAGTACAACTCACTCAACTCCTTTCCATGCCCTTACACCACTGCAATTCATTATAAACCGCTGAAGCAACTATATTGCGAAAGAAAACTTTATTTGTGTAGTTTATTGATTTCAAAAGTAGGTTGAGTCCAGCTTAGAATTTGCACAAAGACAAAAAAGTTTCGATATTCAAGATAAGGTGTTTATGATCTTTTTACCCATCTCTTTTGCACCAAATTGAATTTTTGAGTGAAACTAGTTTCATTGGAAAGTAGATATCCGGGGTTTCAAAATAGACACATTTGAAATTTGATCTAATTCGGAATCTAATTTGGATTTGAATCAAGTGAGATATTGAGATTTAAAGTTGACACATGAATGTTAAATTCGAGAAGTACTAGAGTGAAAAATTGCACGATTTTGAGTCCAAATTTTGATAGGAGAGGATTTCCTGCTAGGTTTTAACTCTATTTTATGCATTTATATAAATCACTTATTGCACAACTTTTAAAGGCAAGGAGGCTATACTAGAGCAAAATAGTGCTATTCAAAGAGAAAAAATATGGCCTCATGGATTGACAAACACAGTTCGTGGAAAGTATTCATAATAGAAGAGTTTAAGCGATTTGGAGTTGATTGTGGGGTCACAAGACTAAGTTACCTATTGGGTGTAGAATCTTGAGTCATGGGTATATCTCAAATTGTAAAGCTTCGATTCTATTAGTAAGTTACTTCTTGGGGCTGGTGTTAAGCCCCATATTGGTATCTTTGAATGCCTTCATAAGTTTTCCACTTCGTCAACAATGGACTGTGTTAGAACACCTTGATTATAATTGTTGACTTGTTTACTGTGGCAATTATTAATTAACCGGCAATCAATCTGCATTTGTACTGTTAATTTTCAAAGTTGATTAGTTCCCCATAAAATCGACCAAGGGGTCTAAATTACACCTTTCACAAACAATCATTTTCACACATAATGATTACTAGCTGTGGGATTTCACTTTTTAGTAATCTAAAACTTGATCAACCACACGATCAGGTTTTTTTCTGCAATACACTACATAAATATTGATCTATAAAGCTTGCAACAGCAGAGTTAATCTTGTTGAGTTGTAGTACTACATAGAGCTTAAGTAGACTACTACCTAATATCAGTTTATTTATTAAGTGAAAGAAATTGCATACCTCCCATCTCTAGCTCTGTGTGCCACTGAATGTTTTGGTACTAAGCAAAGATGCATGATCTATTCTGCCCATAGCATGTTGTACAGCTAATTCAACGACCACTTCTGAGGATTGAATCAGTGCTAAACATGGAAGGAGCAGAACCCTTGCTAGATGAAGGAAATAGCGATAAACCATATGCTTCACTATTTGTAGATGTACCAAAACAAGCACCGTCATGTGGCAACTCCGGCAGATCAGCATCACCATCTAAAAACTGCATCACTTGCCTCATGCTAGGCCTAGCTGCTGGCATTGACTGTGAGCAAAACAGGCCTAGTTTCAAAACCAATTCCATTTCCTCTTTTACATAACTACCTTCCAATCTAGGATCACTAGCATCCAGGATGGCTCCTTTTCTCCAGTATTGAAAGACATAATCAACCAGAATCATCTCTGCAGGCAGACCTTGTATCTCTATTGGCCTTCTTCCACAAGCCACTTCAAGCATGAAAGCCCCAAAAGCAAACACATCAGTGCAAGTGGTTGCCCTTCCTGTTCTAGTAAGCTCGGGAGCCAAATAACCCACAGTTCCAGCCACATTGGTGGTTTGGGGATTGGCACCATGGTCGCATAATCTGGCAAGGCCAAAATCTCCTAGCCTTCCATTTAATTCGGCATCTAATAGAACATTGCTTGCTTTTACATCTCTATGTAGAACAACTTGTTCCCACTCTTCATGGAGGTAGAGAAGGCCAGATGCTACTCCTTTCAGGATTTGCAATCGTTGAAGCCAGTTAAGTTTTGGATTTTCATTGCCATATAAGAACTTGTCAAGGCTTCCATTGGGCATATAATCATAGACCAAGAGGAGTTCACCCTTTCGCCGGCAATATCCTAGGAGCTGCACCAAGTTCCTGTGCCTCAGCCTACCCATGCTAATGATCTCAGCCACAAATTCCTTCATCCCTTGTTTGGAATCGTGGGAGACTTTCTTGACTGCAATCTGTATATTGGAAGAACGAAGTGTTCCTTTATAAACCTTTCCAAATCCCCCTTCTCCAAGAAGCTCTTTGTTTGAGAAACCTTTGGTTGCTTTGTAGAGATTCTTGTAGCTGAACCTGTGAGGACCATACTCGTTTTCCCAATCTTCTAGTATTTCTGCATATTTCTTCCTCCTCAAAATGAAAATAGCTCCAGTAACCAATATCAGTACAACCACTACTGCTATGATCAACATCATGATAATTTGTCCCCGTTTATCTTTACTTTTCCTCTGTTGGGGAGATTGAGGTAGCTGCGAAACATTGAGGCTTTGTGCTTGTCCACTTTTATTAAAGCTCCATCCAAGAATGTAGTGGTCACTTTTAACTGCACCAGTGGCTGCAGAGAAACCAACAAACATGGATTCCAAGAGAATTTGAGACATATTGATGTGTGTTGACAAGAGAGGCCGATTTGGTTTTGGGATGCTGGTTGGGGCTAGTGTTACCTTCAGTAGTTTTTCTGTTTCATTGTAGTCTATCCAAAGATGCATTGGGTTGCCACTTTTTAGCTCCACGCTTATATTCTTCCCTTCTTGATCAGAAAAGTAGGTTGCAGTAGCTGATTCAATTGATTTCATGCTGTTCACATCGATTCCCACATGGTTGCTGTCTATATCTTGAACTTCTGAACTCTTTCTAGTATCAAGCTCAATGGCAAATAAGTGGTTTGAGCCATTCAAGAGTCCTAGACTATTGGTGGTTGCATTGGGGAATTTCCACGAGGGACTGATGGTGAAGGCAATTCCTTGGCCACCTTTCGATGGTGTTTCAGGAACTATTGCAAATACAAAGTTTGTGGAAAATGAAAGAGACTGAGTTAAACCCGAAGAAGTGTTGAATTTTAGAGGTAGTCGGTAGAAAGCATAACCACGTTGTTTTTCTGAATTGTTGGTGAGTTGCAATAGACCATTGAGGTGGATTCGAGCGGATCCAGCTAGATGCAGATTTGCTTGATGGAAGCCATTGTAGATGAACTGGTCATTTTGAGCAAGCATCAATGGAATCTTATGGATGAAGTAGAGAGTAACCAGAAAAGGGAGTAATGTAAGTCCAGTCGCCATTGAAAAAACTGGGAAAAATGTACATTCCTATAAACACAGGCTCTGTCCGAAATGTCAAAGTCAAACTCCTAGAAAATGGAGGTTTTCCTTCTCTGTCCCCAGATATTTCATGTCAAAGTTATTGTATTGTGAGAACAAGGTCCAAGTCCAACATTTTAGCCCCAAAAAGGAAGAAAAAAAAGAAAGAAAGAAGAAAAGGTCCAAATCCATAACTCATAAATAAAGTAGATTTCCCCTAGAATTCTAATCCCTAGAATGCTAGAACTCATAACTCATAAATAAAGTAGATTTTCAATTGCTAATTAAATAAATTATTTAGAAATTATAGTTAAATTAATAATAAAATGATTAGATGAAGAATTTAGATTGTAATCAAATTAAAATATTTATCAACTTAGAAATTATAAGAGAAGAAGATAAGAACAAAAAAAAAAAAAAAATTATATATATATATATATATTTTAAAATCAATTTTTTTTTTTTTTGCAATTTAGTAAAGCTACTTGGCACAACCCTGGTTTTTAAGCCCAACTTATATTTTATACTAGCATTATACCCGTGCGATGCATGGCTTAATCAAAATTCATACGTAAATAGTTATATATATATAAATATATATATATATATATATATTAATTTACTTAAAATTAAATAATATAATAGATAATAAAAATAAATAAATATTTTACTTTAAGTTATAGTATAATAAATTCATATTGTGTGAAACTAAGGTATTATGAAATGCATATATATATATATATATATATATGACTAAGGCCGACTGAGGCCATATGTGTGCGGAAGTGTAAGATATAGGTTACAAGTGTGAAGACCATAACTATGGTGTTACAAGTGTAAACTAGAATGTGAACTGGGGTTGCCATTTGATTACAAGATTAAGGGTTGTAAAAGGAGGGCTTTGGACCTGTGAGTTATATTTTTGGACCTGCCTCAAAACTGATCTTGAGCTGCCTTATATAGATTGAAGGGAGTCTTGGATTCTGTTGAAGATTGCTGAAAATCCGGAAGATAAATTGCTTTTACTGAAGGTGAATTTCTTTTCCACCGAAAGCAAACAGTAACTTTAGGATTATTGTGTCGGGTACTGTAGATGAACAGTGACTGTTATTGTTCATGAATAGTAGCTTGTCTCATTGCTTTTCTGTTGATCTGTTCATCAACAGTGACTGGTACTGTGGATGAATAGTGATCTCTCTGGACTCTGTTGGGTGCAGGTACTGTTCATGTGAGTAAGCTGTATTGTAGATGAATAGTAACTGATTCTGAAAACTGTTCTGAATAGTAACTGGTGCTATCCTCAACACTTAATCGCTGTCCAAATTGTAACCATCATAAGGATCTTGGGAGTCCTAGAAGGGATCAATTGGGCAACGATTGACTGATGCTTCTGAAGAGGCAGGAGAGACTCTGTCTTCTGACTCTAACCTTTCTGCTTGGATCTGCAATTGCTTGGCAAGATCTTTAAGTTCCTTGCTAGATTTTCCGGTGTGATTTGGACGGAGTCTAGGCTAGACAGAGACCTTGTATTGTAAGCAATGGCTTTTTGAACTGGAGGAGGGAAGTCTTTGTGGATTTTGCTGATGACAGTATTAATTTTGAAACTGTCCCACCATTTCACAAAGAATTCTTTATCCAATAAATTGGAGTTTATGGTGTAGTTCCACATACTAATCTAATGGATCCTATACATAACTGTCATATGTAGGATTGCTGGAAACTGGGAACCATGATTTGAAGTTTGGAATCTGGAGCCAAAATACCTAAGGGCATCCTGTAAAGGTTCTGGGAAGATTTGGGGAATTGGGCCAAACATTTCCCACCACTTAAGGAACCAAGAAGGGATTAAGCTCGAGAACTACGTATCAAACATTAAGAACCACGAATGATCAAAATGCTTGTTCTGGTAAAAAAGAACTTTCTCAAAGGCGTCCATGTAGTCATAGTAACTGTAATGGAGTTCTGAACCTGTGAGAGATTTGAGGTCTGTAAGTTTCTTAAGAAAAGAGGGGTGCTTTCCCCATTCCTTGCAACTGACAAAACCTGTGACGATGAACTTGTGATATAGAACAATTGAAGGATCAGATTTGTTTAAAATGTTTTCTATACGAGAAGACTTTTCCTAAATGAGGATGCTCTTATAGAACTTGATATTTTTCTCCAAGTGCTTTGGAAGGAAATGCCATTCTAAGGGTAAGACTTCCATAGCAAGGGCAAGAGGATCTATTATATGAACTAAATGTGGTTCAATATAAGAGATGTGTTGTACAAAGGGCTTCTTAATGTAAGAAGACCTTCCTTTTCAGGATGGGTAAGAAGGCTTTTGGGGTACTAGGGGGCCAAAAGGTTCTACAACTGTGTAAGGGGTGACTTCCTTAGGAGATGGGGTTGCTAAGGCTGAACTGTAACTAGGTTGACCATAGGATGGCCTTTGGTAATTTGGTTTCGAGATGGTGGAAACCACATAGCGGTTGGCAATGGATGAGGGGGAGAGGGGAAACTAACTGACCAGGAGGGTTCTTTGCCTGATTGGTATTACTGGTTTACTGTTTGGGCAACTTAGGGGGTTGGGGTTGTACGGGCCTTTTCCCGGACATCTTAGTGTGGACTCTGCAAAAATTCACGTGTGAGGAAGTTAGGGATGCTGTTTTGAGTTCCTTCAATGAATTCAATGTCAAAGTCAAAAATTGAAAGGATGGCTTGCCATCGTGCAAAAAATTGTTTTGATGCAATGTTTTGAACAACTTTTTCTAAAACATGTTTTGCAGATTTACAATCAATCCTTATTAAAAACTTTTGATTCAAAAGATCACTTTGAAATTTTGAAATGCATAGTATTATAGATAATATTTCTTTCTTAATAGTACTATAATTTATCTGAGTGGGAGTCCAAATTCCTGAATGAAAATAGACTATTTTTTCAGGGGAAGTGGGATTGCACGTTGGAGAAGAATGCCACCATAACCTATGTTAGAGGCATCAGTTTGGACAATCTTGAAGGAATTGATTGAGGGGATTCCTAAACAGGGGAGTGTCCTAACATATTTTTTGATTTCTTGGACAACTGAAGTATGGGCAGGGGTCCAAGGGGATGGATTGGAATGAAGTCTATCAAAAAGGAGTTTGCTTGTGGCCTGAGATTTTGATAGAAATTAAAAATGTAATTGAGAGATCCTAGAAATATTTGCAGCTGGGTTTTATCTAGGATTTCATCTGGAAACTTCTTAGCAAACTGGATGGATCGGTCTATGGGTTTGATAACACCATGGTGGATATCAAAGCCTAAGAATCGAACACTTGTTTGGAAAAGTTTAATTTTAGGGGCAGAAACAACAAGACCATTGAGCTTGATGGTGTTAAGGAATGCTCGCAGGTGTTTCCAATGCTGGTCAAGAGATTCTGAGAAGATGAGTACATCATCAATGTACACAATTGCATGACTGGAGAATGGATTGAAAATCTCATTCATGATGTTTTGGAATTCAGAAGGTGCATTTTTGAGACCAAAAGGCATTACATTCCATTCATAATGTCCAAAGGGTGTGGTAAAGGCTGTCTTATACCTATCAGACTCTGTGATTTGTATCTACCAAAAACCACTTTTCATGTTAAACTTGCTGAAAACCACTGCTCTACTAAGCCTATTGACTAAGTCTTTTTTGTTGGGAATTGGGTATCTTACCCATTCTAGGACTTTGTTAAGGGGCTTGTAGTTGATCACTAATCTAGGGACACCTCTTTCTATCTTAGCATTTTTCTAAACGTAAAAGGCTGGACGAGACCATGGTGATCTAGATTTTCTGATGATTCCTTTCTTAAGGAGATCCTCAATTTCTGCTCTACAAGTATCCATGAGTTCTTGATTCATCTGGATAGGTCGAGCTTTGGTGAGGATGTCCTTTTCCTGAAAATCTTTGACATAAGGGAGGGTTACTTCATGTCTCTTCCTATGCCAAAAAGCTGTGGGTAGATCAGAACAAACTTCTCATTTGAATTCCTCTTCAAACTTTCTGATCTTTGCCTGGATGTTTTTACAAGCTAGTTGTTCCTTAACTTGCTTATATTTTAAATCATCCTTCAGGTATCTAAGGTGTTGGGTCTTGGCACTAATTAAGTTCAAGGTCTTGGAGATGGAGACTTCTTGGAGGGTGCTAATCTCTCTAGGTTCCGAACTTCTAAGGAACTTAAACTTGATTGGCTGGCCAAAAGGATGGGTAGTGATTTCTTCATTATACGTGGTGAAAGGATACAACAGACATATGAACGAGTTTCCTAAGATTACCCTATCTGTCATATTCTTGACAAGGACGAATGTGGTTTTGAAACATGTGTTGTCCTGGCACACATGGGCTTTTGGAATTTTGAATTCAATCTGCATTTTTCCTCTACTTGCAGAAGTTAACATTTCTTTGGTTTTTCTGAAGTACTTAGAGGGAATGATTCCTTCTTGAATGCAGTTGAGATCAGCGCTTGAATCAATTAAGGCTACAACCTCAAATTCAAAATCTTTGCTGATGACAATCCTAACTTTGGAGTGCCATTTCTGGAAGTTAATCCTATTGATGGTTACTAAGAACTTGTCACTGGTTTGTTCTTGGACCATCTCTGCTGTAGGGTTAACTGTTTCATCAACTTCTTCATCAGAAGGGTTTTGAAATGAGGTTCCTTCCTCATTGCTTTGATGAAAAGTATTTTCCAAATTCTTTACTCTTTGATCAAGGAGATTTTGATCAACCCTAAGAATGGTTAGTTCTTGCTTAAGGGTTCTGACCTCAAATTTGGTGTCCTTGATTTCCTTTTGAAGGTCGCTTTCTATTACTTCCTTCTTAGATTTGGTAAACCTATTGTAGATTTTTTCCAAATCAACTTTGGGTTCCTGAAACTTAGGTTCAGGTTTTCTGGTTTCCCTAACTAAGGTTGTGTGGAACTGGGTAAGCCTTTGAGCTTTGATGACTGGGTCTTCGATCTGTTCTATGAGATCTAAGAGGAGCTCTTCCTGCTTGGTAAGAACATTGATAGTTTTGTTTTTACAACAGCTATCTTTGCATTCTTTGGGTTCATCAAGTCCACTAGAGGTGCTAGAGGAAACTCTAGAGGTGGATGAAGCCTGACGGATCTCTTGGTCACTAGAACTACTAAGAGACTCACTTTCTGAGTGATTAAGTTCTAAGAGTTTGAAGATCTCATATTTACTGGTTTGGTCACTAATAAGGGTGTTGATAAGGAATTTGGCCTTAGCTTTACACTCTTTTCTGAAATGACCTCTTTTACCACAATTGAAGCATTTTCCTGATGCTTTTGGTATGGGTTTACCTGTGGCTTTGGATTTTCCTTTCTTATAGAAATCATCTTGGCTGTACTTCTATTTTCTATAATACTTGGAGGCTGTTTTCTTTCTATGGAACTTTTCAGAGGATTCTTTGCCTCTGTATTTGGATTTTCTCTTGGGAATGACTGAAGGTAAGCCATACTGTATACAAAAGTGTCCTACTTCGTACTTGGCTTTGCCTTTGCTAGTTTTGCTCTGGATTTTGATGTCTCTACACATCTTCATTCCTTCACTTCGGATTGTGCTAGAGATGTCACCATAGGTTAGGTTATCATAATCTATGACACCTAAGGGGCTATAAAGGGTTTCTTTGACCTTTTCTCCAACAATGTGGGTAATCCATTGATGAACTTCTCCTCCGAAAATGGAGAGTTACAATCACTTCTATGCATGACTCTGGTAGTAAATACATCTTCGTACCACCTAAAGTCGCTAAGGGTCTTACATCTAAGGTTACTCAACTGATTGTAAATCCTAGATGTGATGTTGTTGGGTTTTCCTACGAAGTGTTTCATGATCGTATAGATCAGGGTATTGACTCCGTCGGGAATTCCTCTACCTATGCGCTCGTCAAAGATGGGGGTTCCTTCCTCATCTTTTTGGATTTCACTTTTGATGTCTTCTTTAGACTCTTCTGTTAGGCAGTTATTCCACCATTGCAGAAGTTTTCCTGTGAATCCTAAGGCTATGAGCTGTATGACTTCTTTATGGGGGCGTCCTTCATCAAGATAGTTGTTGGCCACCATGGTCATATGCTGGATCTTGTTTAGGATTTCCTGTTTAGATAAACCATCTATGTTACACTCATAAAGTTTACCTAAAGACACAGAAAACTGGTTGCTAACATTCCTTTCCTCGAACTGGAGGTCAGGGGGTGTAGGTCTAGGATACCAATTCTTGGTTAAGCTAGTAGGGGTTACCTTGGGATGGTAAAGCCTTTTCACTTCTAAACATTGAAATTGGTCTTCTAGATGTTCTATCTCATTTTTACTTTCTGAGGAGGTTCTGCTAGAACTACTAGAGGCTGTGTGGATGTCTAGAACTTTCAGCTGGGGGGCTTTCTTAGGTGAAGAGGTGACTGGTTCCTTTCTAAGTGCCTTAAGCTTTTGTTCTACGACTTCTAAAGTTGTCAAATCCTTGGGTTTGTCTAAGACCACTAATTGTCTGGGGTCTCTAATGGTTGAAGTGGTAACTAGTGAAGGGGTGACTGGTTCCTTCTTCACAAGTTCTTCAAGTTTCTGGGTGACTATTTCGAAGGCTGTTTTGTCCTTAGGTTTGAGGCTAGTGTGCTTGGTTGTGGGGAGCTTGACTAAAGGTTTTTCTAGGGTTTGGATAGGTTCGCTAGGGTTTCCTGGCTGGAGGATAACCTTGTATTCTATCCTTTCTTCAATCCTATCAAGCTATTTTCCTATAACACCTAAACGCTTGTTGGTGTAGTTGTTTTGCTCTAAGACCTTCTTGACTACCTTTTCATCTGGGGTAGTATGGCATTTGAAGGGAGAGGCAACTAAATCACTTCCTCAGTGTTTAAAGGTTATGGCTTCCTGGGGTGGATGGCTAGATCTAACAACTTCTGGTTAGCTAGAATTGGTGGCATCCTTGTTGGGAAGTCTGGTCCAATTTGTTTTGGTGATGACATAAGACTTTTTGTGCCACTCAAAATGGTTTTCAAAGTATTCAAAGAAAGGGTCATTGTTGGATATCTCTTTCATGAATTCTTTCCATTTATCCAAAACTTTTTGCTTCTGTTCCCTGGTATGGTTGGCTCTATAGGCTTCTCTTTTGGCTCTATTTTCTTCTGATTCAAACTCTTGCCTAGGGAAACTAAGTTAGGGGTGAACTCTTTGCTTAGGACCATAAGCTGGTGATCGATTCCAGTTTCTTGCTGAAAGGGATCCTGGGGTTCATGCTGGTATAGGTCTTCCATATCAGTACCTGATTGTGAAGGGTGTTTTCGACTTTTGTTGTCGTCTTCCTAATCAACAATTGAGTCTTGTTTGGCTGTGTAGCAGGGTGTGCTAACTTGGGATCTGGTTCTAGCTCTTTGGAACTCTAGTCCTAAGTCTCTTCTAGATTTGGGAAAGGGAGCTAGAGGTCTGGGTGAGCTACATTGGGATGCAGGTCTATCTCTAAGGGGGATAAGTGTCTGCCTAATGGGTTGGTGTAGATCTAGTGGGGATCTAAACCTAAGTTCGTCATAACCTAATGGTGAACCTATTGGTGTTCTAAACCTAGATTGGTCAAAACTTAACCTAACCATGCCGTCGGCTAGTTGCTGGACAAAGTCTAAATCTGGATTTTGGGCTGGGTTTTAGATCTGTAAAAAATGATTCTCATTCTCTAGAGTCCAATTTATTGGGAATGTGACCTCAGACCATTTCAAGGTTCTTGGGACCTGAATATTGGAGCTAAGGTCAGTGGTTTGAATGAGAGTGGTTTCTCCATTTTCTTGTGGTTAAGTGCTTGAACATGGTAAACTCCTTGAATCATGAGGGTACCATGGGTCTTGATATTAAGGGTGAGTGCTTTCATGATATGCGTGTCATGTAAGCAGACTGTGAAGTTGGGGAAATAGTCGAAATGGACTGGTCCACCACTAAGATTGGATTGGATGGTGCCTAGGAGACTATCATCAAACCTAATGTGTCTAGTGTCTCTAAGGGCCATGAGAATGGAACAATTTAGTCCTTCTCTGATTAAAGGCTTAACTCTGACCTAGACTAAACCTATGTGCAGGTAATTGTGTCCTTCCTTCTTATGTGCTTTTAAGGTAGAAGGAGAAAACAAGTAGCACGTCTCGTACTCCTTGTTGATTCCATACACTTGTTTTATGGTTCTAACATGGTAATTTGTCTTGAATATTTTACTCAAGGACCTGAAGACTTATAGATCTTATGGGTAGGAAACTTAGGGATATTCCAATCTCCTAGTTTTAGATCTAGATCTGATAACTCATAAGATTATGAATTGAGAATTTCAGCATCTTGAGGAATCTCAGGGAGGGATGATCTCTGACTGGTAGTAGAGTTACTTCTAAACAACGTATTCATCATAATGGCTAACAACTTAGGTTAACAATCACAACCTAATTACCTTTATCCTCAATAGACTGGATCTAACGTTTAGATCTGAAACAGGGTGTTCTACAAGATGATATCCTAATCTCGTGCTAACTATAACCTCTTAATGCCACAATCCTTTCCACTACAGGGACCACCCTAAACACCTCACAACGGCTAACACGGGCTAACCAAACACAGACATGAGTGGATACCAGGACTAACTGGGTTGAACGAACAGCACAAATTTGGTCTTACGTGTCTCAACAGTACACATTTGCAACAAACTTTGGGGCTAAACACAGAATAAAGAGAAAGCAGATAACTGGAAAATAACTGGTTAATTCAAACAGATAACATAGAATGATAAACAAATAGATTTAGAAGGAGGCTCAGCCTACCAATGATAGATAATCACAATGGAGAGAAAGAAATAATGGATGAAGAAGATAATGAATAGTAATGGAAGAGTTATCAAAAAATAGATGTAAAACAATATTAAACTATCAGGAGATAACGTAATCAAAATAATGATAATGCAGAAAATAATGGATAACTATGGTGGTTATACCAGCCAACTTGATTGATATATATATATATATATAAGTAATAATAAATCAAGTTAGATAATATGTTACATCTTCCCAATTTTCGAAAGACTTATAGAAAAATTGACTTGTTATATATGCGAGACACCACTGTTAATTAACACGGCAACTAGAACTAGGTGGTCCATTGCACTTCTTCATGCTTAATGTAAAAAAGATATCCATGTATAAAATAGGCGAAAACACCATTTTGGTCCTTCAAATTTGTGGTCACAGTTAATTTAGTCACTACATTTTGATAACAATCAATTTAGTTTCTGTTATTTTCAACTTACACTCAATTTGGTCTCTACAATTAAATCACTAACAGAAAGCGCATATGTGGCTAATGGTATGTATTGTTGGCATGCCTAATGTTGCTGTGTCTAAATTTAAGTGTCCACGTCAGCGCTAAAGATGAAAAAAAAAGACACATCAACATTTAAAAAAAAAATCAAATTAAACAAAAATTAAATATGAAAAAGGTGAACCACTAGACCAAAAATTAAAATAATAAACCCATAAAAAATACAAAAATCTTTGAATCCATTGCTTTGTAGCATAAGAAATTATTATTATTATTTTTTGTGTGTGAGTGTGTGTGTGTGTGTGTTGATAGTACAAGAGTTCTGGTCATATTGTATTGTCTTTTATTTGGGTTAAGTTTTGTATGATTGGAAGATGACTGCTTTTGCAAGCATCCTTCATCCTTTTTTTTAATTGGTCTTTTTTTTTGCCCTGTTAAGGTTTTAGGAAAATCTCTTGTATACTCCGTGTACTTGAGGTTTTCGCTCATTTTCAATTAAATTTTTGTTTACCTATTCAAGGAATAAAATAAAATGATATAAAAAGACATTTTCACAGCCAAGCTCTTTCAGAGTTACATTACTTCAATGACTGTTGCTACTGTCTTAGGACACACACACACACACAAAAGGAGCTGTTCCCTACTAAGGATCAAGGGCAAATATTGTAATGCACAGCAGCTCTATCTTTGTGTCTTATATATATATATGTGTGTTTTACATTTAAATTTTGATCTGAGTGGTTGGCAAGAACTATGAGCGGTGAAAGCAATGATGATGACTCAAAAAAGAAAAAAAGAAAAAAAAGAAAAAAAGAAAGTAGAAAGATGAAGGGGATCCAAATTGTGCAAAAGTAATAATTGTATCTGGTGACATTGCTATAAATATTTGTGGAGCCTAGTAGGGTGTTTTTCTGATTTTATGTAATTTCTTTCGCTTCATATAGTCTTTGTTTACTTGAGGACGTTTGTTGTCATTGTATATATTGGTTTGCAACTTTGCAATATGCGCGTAAATGCAGTATTGCTCATTAAATATGGGCAGAAATATTTTAAATTTATGCATCAATTTTTCCTTATAATTAATTTTAATCATTTTGATTCTTGGAAATTAAATTTCTTGGAGTGGGGTGATTGACAAGGATATGACTAGACCTTTTGATGACTGAAATTTTAAATTTTCTTCTGTGCCTTGTTTTACCTGAATGAAGAGATTCAGGTTGTAAAAAACTGGGCATTTCCTTTTCGTCCATGTTGTTACTTGTTATCAATCAATTGAAACTCCAAGATGTATTCGACCTTTCTCTGCCTGATAATGTTGTATAATTATAACTGGTGCAAGTTTGTCCAACTTCTAAGACTATATTAATTTCTAACTAGACCTCCGTTTAAAATGGCTTTGCATGGGACCCAAGTTATGTGGTGTTTTGCACGTCTTCTACCAGTCTTCAAAGCTTAGCTTTCTAAGAAGAGATTTTTTTGCTTTGGCAGAGAAAAATTGGCTTCAAATGAAGTTGGTTTTCATTTGGAGATATGAACAATACAAGTTTGAGATAAGATTGGGTTGCATATTTCCAACCATCACCTCAAATAAAAGCGACATTTTGGTGAAAAGAATCAAACTAAGTTTGAAAAGACTATAACAATGGTGTTCACACAGAAAACACTCAGTGAGAAGCAAGAAAGTTAGAGAGAAAGTTCAGAGATAGAGATGAGAAAAGAATAGAGAATTTCGGAAGAATGTTCACACTACTATTTATCAAGGTTTTCAGACCCAGATCGTTCATTGAACCGTAAAAAGGAAATGTTCAAGGCTTTTGAGGTCGAACCGAGATCGAACCGGGGTCAAACCGTGATGACATCATAATTAATTTAATAATTAATTAAAGCCTAAATATAGATATTAAATTTATAAAACTAGCAAAATTGACTAATATATCTATATATGTGAGGGAAATTTAATGATTTTTAAGCATATATTTAATAATTAAATAAGAAAGTTAATAAAATAAAATAATAACTATGAAAATATTAAAATTTATGATTAATTTTTGAAGTAAAGTTGAATATCTTTGAAGGATTTAAATTATAATTTTTTTATTCCTTGTAAGAGATGGATAATTTAATTAAGTAAAATAAAATTGTGTTAAGTTGTTTTTATAAATAAATAAAATAAAAATTTGCTAAGGGGTTGGACCGCATGGTTCTTGCCACTGGTTCGTGCGGTCCAACCCCGGTTTTAGGGGTTCACGGAATTGCCACATATGCCCGGTTCTTTATGCTTAAAAAATTGGTTTTCATCTTGATTCTCGATTTTCACGGTCCGACATTCTGGTCCGGTTCTGAGAACTATGCTATTTATTACACTTGATGTACAATATATATTACATGGAGATCAATAATTGCTTAACTGAGATCCCGTAAATCTCGAGATTGATCCGCAAAGTGTGGAGGAAAATCAGGAAAGGATTAACTGTCATAACTACCTAATGACCTGCTCTAATGAAGCTAAGAAGCAATTAATCAAAGAAGAGCAAAGGCGACAATGTTTCACTAAATACAATTACATCACTGTTTTAAATAAAACGATACCATTCTGCTTCAGATATAAGAAGTTTGTGCTCTGGAATTTTGAACATTACTTTGGTTTGTGACTTTACTCTTAACATCCCCCCTCAAACATGAGGCTGTGTCAGCCAAGAGTTTGCCACGAAGAAACAGAAAATGAGGACTAGGTAATGCCTTAGTGAAAATATCAGCGAAATTGTCACGGCCAAAGATGAATTTGATCCCTAAAGTACTACAAAGAACACAACCCCTCACATAATGATAATCGACTTCAATGTGCTTGTTTCTGAAATGAAAGACAAGATTGGAGGCCAAAGCAATTGCAGAGTTGTTGTCACACCAAAGAATTGGAATGTGAAGAAGAAACAATTTAAGTTTCTTAAAGGAAGTACGAAGCCAAGTGTCACGCCTCAAACTCGATACCCTGATTTGTGACCATGACTGGCATGCTAATATCAAGCTTAAACCTAATATTAACAAGAACTAACTTAACTTTTACAAAACTTTTACAAAAGCTTCCCTCTTTCTTTTCATCATTATTTCTTTACTTAAATGATATAACTTTTCACTTGACATTCAGAACATCTACACTGTACTCAAAGAATAACATAATCCACCAATTACTCAAATTCTAAATTTCACATAATATATCTCTTAATACTTTAAAGTACATAATTTTCATTAGATTCTAAAATACACAATACTACAAAGTTAAACATCAAATTGTTAATTTGGGATCTATACTTTTAAAACTAAAACCAGCTCCTTCCAAAACTCAACTAAGGCTCCCTCTGCTTTAAAATAAAATCTATTGATTGAAAGAGTGGAAGGGGTGAGCTACACAACTCAGTAAGGGTAAGATACATAAGAATTTAATAAGAATGCATGTAAATCAAATCATTTCATTTTATACATGTTCAAATAGGAGAACATCTTTTCGTGCATAGTATTTTATACCATTTATAATAATAACTTATACGCTTTTCGTAGGAAAATAATTGGTCTCCCTTTTCTTATCAGAATAATATTACCAAAACCTTTCGAATTGAATTTCTTTTATTTCTTACAAAGTCACCAAATATAATATTGATTGTTTAAAATTATATACATACATACATACATATATATATATATATATATTCTCGTTCCAAATTAATCATTTTAACTTAAATTAGATAATTGATAACTTTGTCTTAATCTAGAAACATCTTGACGAATAAGAAGACTTTTCTTTAATAACTGCTCCTTGTAAAATATTATAACTTTCATAGTTATAAAACTTAACGTTTCATAAAGAACAGATATCTGATAATTTTTTAACATAAACTTGTACTTTCATCAGAAGTTTTATCTTTATAGAACACTAAAATCTTTTTATCAGATTCTTTATAGAACACTAAAATCTTTTTTGTAGGAAAATAATTGTTCTCCCTTTTCTTATCAGAATAATATTACCAAAACCTTTCGAATTGAATTTCTTTCATTTCTTACAAAGTCACCAAATATAATATTGATTGTTTAGAATCATATACATAAATTCATACATACATATATATATATATATATATATATATATTCTCATTCCAAAATAATTATTTTAACTTAAATAAGATAATTGGTAACTTTGTCTTAATCTAGAAACATCTTGACGAATAAGAAGACTTTTCTTTATAAACTGCTCCTTCTAAAATATTATAACTTTCATAGTTATAAAACTTAACGTTTTATAAAGAACAGATATCTGATAATTTTTTAACATAAACTTGTACTTTTAATAGAAGTTTTATCTTTATAGAACACTAAAATCTTTTTATCAGATTTTTTATTTTTAAAGCATAACAGAACTTCAGAAACTTTTATCTTTAAAGAACAACTTTTCTTTTCATCATAAACTTCTTTTCAGGAGAGCTTTTAACTTTTCATAATGCATTTAAATAAATCAATCTCTCATGATCAATAAAATAATATAGCTGTTCATAACATATTGGTTAGTCCATATCTGATAAGTTTGTACTTATTTGGGAGGCTTCTAGCACCACTGTGCCAGGCATCCAGCATTCCCCACAATGCTAGGGATTCTCGGAATCATATTATAATACATATCTTCAACCATGGGTGTCGGTTGGCATCCTTCACAAGTTGGCCGTAACCAACAAGGGCGGGTACAATAGAGCCAGTCCTACTTTTAATGGCTAATCATATAACATTTTCCAAGGAAACCTAGTAATTTAACCCCTATTGGCTGAGTTTAAATCACCAGAGGACATAACCCGAAAACATTTTATACTTATACATCATACTGAAATTCATAGTCTGCATAACATTTCATAATAAAAACATTTCCATTATTCTCTTTAAACATCATGTTTGTGGAATTAGTAATAGTATCAATATGCTTAAATCATATACATAAGGTTTCAAAAACTCACGAACATGTCTTTGTTTGAAACATGATTATATGCCATATCTCTAATCAAAAGCCTTTTAATGCATAATATACTTTAAAATAACCTCATGACTTATCAAATGCTCATATAACTTATTTTTTACCTGAAAGCAGAGGAACAGAGACCCAAAGTCGAAGGAGCTCAGACCTGGGGCTGGTAACACCTAAACCAAATATTAAAACTTATTACTATCAATTATTCTTTATCATAAAGTTACACATTCATCTCAAAGCCTATTTCTCATAATCAAAGAAATCCTAATCACCTCAATGAGGTTCCCACAAACATAAGATACATTCATTGATCACTATGATGTATCAAATCATAGAGAAACCAACATTTTCACATTAATATCATATATCTAAAAGATCCAACTTCATTTCAAAAGGTGCTTTGAGATTAGGGCAATAATACATGCATAAACATAAAATCCTTTAAACATGGTCATATAACCATATACACTCATATGGCAACATACAACACGTTGAACAAGACAGCAACGTGAAAAAGCAGTAGAATGGTTTAGAACCCCTACTCACTAAGCCTGGAACCAAGTTATACAAAATTAATCTATGATCTAGACATACCAAAAAATAAGCATATTAAATTATAGCTCAAAACATTCACCCTAACTTTAGAATTAAATCCTCAAAATCAGAGTTATCTTTTACTGTTCACTGCTCATTTCAACAGCATATACCTCATCTGTAAAATACAAATGGGCTATCTAAACACATCCAATCTTCATACAATTTTACAGAGAAACTCCTTTGGATGTCTAGTAAATACATATCAATTTCAAAGTCAAAGAATAAAGCCATGATTTACTAAAAATCATACAAGTCAACATGCTTAAATCTATCCTGATAGAATTTCATGCAATTTAGAAATTGAACCATTATTTTTATATTAATCCAAATGCTGTGAGATCACTTCCATTACAACCATATGTGTCTTAGATTTCATAGGAAATATCCCTAGCATCCAAATTCACTGTTTACAATTTAATACATAATTTATCATGCGTAAACATAGAATCTATCACAATGACAGCTTTGCAACGTTTTCTTGTAAAATCATAAAATGATTGCAAATAGTCTTATTATCATATAGGGATTTTTATACACTCATTAGACATATTAGAAAACACTTACATACAGTCATTTAACCATTAATAGAAAAATTAAATATAACAAAAATCCCAGCAGTAACATCAAAAGTACTCATCCTAACTTTTTCTTACTTCCTTAATCATATACAATCATTAATTAGTAAAAACCCTAATCTACCTTCAACAAATCACCAACACAATTTCAAAGCTTCTTAAAACATCATACCTATAATATATATATATATATATATAGACTTACAAATTCATGATTTCCTAATTTTACAAACCACAAATACCATTACTAAAAATTACTTGAAGAAATCATGGATTCTAAGATGAGAATAGCTAAAACCCTTACCAAGCTTTTGGTTCTTGAGGGGAACTAGAAATAGAATCACTCTTGCATGAAAGGATTTCCCTTTCCTAGTTGCTGGACCCGAAAGTATGAGAGGTAGAGAGCTTGAGAGAGTATTTGAGTCTTCTAGTTTCTTTGAGAGAGCATGAAGAAGGAATTAGATGGAGCTTTATTTTCCTTTTGAGGTGTGGACTTGTGGGTTTGAGAAGAAAGACTCGAGAGAGCTTCTAGCTCTTTCCTAAAAAAAAGAGAGTAAAGTGAGGTGAGAATTCTAATTCATGTGGACCCGTGGGAAAAAGAGAGGGAGATAGCTTCTTGGATGTTCTAGTTGTTTTGAGAAAGTGAAAGAAGAAATGAGGTGAAGTTTGTTTATTGCATGGCCAGCCAAATGTTGGTCTTTGGGTTTGTCAACATGCATGGTACTTTGGCATTATGTGTTTAATTTCCATTGGTTGCATGTGTGGGTGGAATTTCCACTATAACATTTTATGCATCATACCTAATTAAAACACCACCAACTATGCATCTAATAACTTAAATCACTTAATATAGTTTTGTACATAGTATATATTTATAATACAAATAGCCATTAATTATTTATAATCTTTACAATTCTTATTCAAAGGCATTATAAAATAATATGTTTATTAAATACTCTTCTATTAATTTTAGAAAGGAAGTGGCTTAAAAATAATAATTAACCACTCAAACACATAGTTTAATTATAAAGTTGGGTCGGGGTGTTACACCAAGCCAACTTTGCCGTTGTGGAAGCCAAGGCACGATACTCCACCTCGGTGGAAGAATGTGAGATAGTGGACTGCTTCTTGGAAGTCCATGAAATTGGGCTTGAACCAAGAAAAACTAATATCCTAGTAGTAGATTTTCTGTTTGTTAGGTCACCAGCCCAATTTGCGTCAGAGAAGGCAGAGAAGGTAAGTGGACCATGAGCAAGATGAATACCAAAATGCAAAGTTCCATTCATATAATGAAGAACATGCTTGGCTGCCTCTAAATGAGAAGTAGTGGGATGGTGCATAAACTGGCATAGTTGATGCACACTAAAAGCCAAATCAGGGCGTGTGAATGTCAAGTATTGGAGAGCACCCACCTTGCTTCTATACTCAGAAGGATCAGGTAAAACAAATCCATCAAAAGGAGTAAGACAAACATTGGGACAACATGGAGTCTTTGTAGGTTTAGAATTCTCCATCTTGAATCTATGAAGCACATCAGAGGCATATTTGGATTGGCACAAGGTGAGACCAAATCTGGAAGGCACAATTTGAATGCCCAAGAAATAAGAGAGAGCACCCAAATCCTTAAGCTCAAAAGCCTTACTAAGAGCAGTGACAAGGTGAGATACTTGTGAATTGGAATTGCTAGTAATGATAATATCATCAACATACACTAGCAGATAAATGATAGTCTAATAAGAGTGAAATACAAACAAGGTGGAATTTGCCATGGAAGCTTCAAAACCAAGATGCAAAAGCTGGGAAGTAAATTTGTCAAACCAGGCTCTTGGGGCTTGTTTCAAGCCATACAAAGATTTGTGTAATCTACATATATGATTAGGGAATTTGTGAACCATATAGCCTGGTGGTTGCTCCATATACACTTTTTCCTTTAGAAAACCATGGAGGAAGGCATTGGAGACATCCAACTGCCTAAGAGGCCAATGAAAACTCACTGCAATAGAAAGAACAAGTCTCACTGTAGTTGGTTTTACAATTGGACTAAATGTCTTAGTGTAGTCCACTTCTGACTGTTGATGAAATCCCTTAGCCACCAATCTTGCTTTATAACGAGCAATGGTGCCATCACTATGTAATTTTAGTTTATAAACCCATTTACAACCCACTAAATTGATGCCAGGAACGACAGGAACAAGAGACCAAGTCTTCTGCCTTTGCAAAGTAGAAAATTCCTCATCCATGGCTTGAACCCATTGAGGAAACTTACAAGCAATCTTATATGATGGGGGTTCAGTATAAGTATAATCAACCACAGTCTTGTAACATAATTTAGGCTTGGAGATACTATTCTTTGATCTGGTGGTCATAGGATGGGTATTCATAGGAGCAAGAATAGATGTAGTGGAATCAGGATGGGAAGAGGTAGTTGGAAAAGAAATAGATTGAATAGATGGTGATGGAGCAGGAGGTGTAGGAACAGATAGAGATGATGATGTATGATTTGGAGGTGTAGTGTGAGAAATGGAGGTAGGTGGAAAAACACGTGTAGTAAGAGGGATAGAGGCAGATGGATTTGATATTGTGGAAGTGTTAGATTGGGGAAGATGACAAGACGTGTTAGACTGAGTAGTAGAACTAGGTTGTGTAGTATGAGACAGATGGTTAGAATAAGGACCTAGGATAGAGGGCTAATTGGAAGAGTGGAAATATAGTAGATTGGATAGCCAAGTATCTGGATTAGGTGTATTAGGGGCTGAAACAGAAGAGGGAGTAGAAGAAAAGGGAAACTTCGCTTCATTGAACAAAACATGCCCACAAGTATACAGTTTGTGAGTGAGCAAGTCAAGTCATAAGTAGCCTTTTGAAATTGCATAATAGCCCAAGAAAATACACTTTGTGGTCTTATGATTAAGCTTGTGTTGGTGGATGGCCTAAGAAAGGGATAACAAGCACAGCCAAAATATTAAGAGAAGATATATCAGGATGTTGACTATAGAGCTTATACCAAGGAGAAAAGAACCCTAGAGTAGCTGTTGGAAGTAAATTGATTAAAGTCATAGCTGATTGAACAGAAAAAGACCAGTATGGGGAAGGTAGGGAAGCCTAAGAAAGAAGGGTAATGGTAGTTTCAATTAGGTGTCTATGTTTCCTCTCTAGTAAGCCATTCTGTTAAGGTGTATAGGGACAAGAAATCTGATGAAGAATCCCATTGGAAGATAGAAAAGACTCAAAGGACTTAGAAGTATACTCACCTCCACCATTTGATCTAAGAGTTTTAATGGTAGAGAAAAAATTGTGTTTTAACCATAGTATGAAACATGACAAATTTTTAGTAAACTTCAGACTTATCAAAAACTAAGTACAACCATGTAAAACGAGTGAAATGATTAACAAAAATGACATAATATTTGTAGCCATTTATTGAATTAAGAGGTGTAAGACCCCATAGATCAGTATGTACAAGTTCAAAAAGGGAATTAGCTACAAATCTTGAACTAGAAAATGGAAGTCTGTGCATTTTGCCATGAAGACAGTGAATACAAGAATTGAAAAAATTAGCACTATTATTGAAAGACAATCCATTATTTTGTAACAAAAACTTAAGGACTTGAGAGTTAGGATGGCCAAGTTTGCTGTGCCACAAATGCCCACTAGAAGAAGAAAGCTAGATTGAATTGCACAATTTATTAGGAAGCAAAAACTTAGTGGCCTTGTGAGGATAGATGGAATACACACCACCTTCACTCTTGCCCTTGTATATTGCTTTCCCCGTGGCCAAGGCCTGAATGAGCAAGGTGTTTTCATCAAAGTAACACCAATAGTTATTATCATGACAAAGTTTGTGAACTGAAGCAAGATTAGAAGCAATAGAGGGAACTCTAAGCACATTTCTAAGTTGAATAGGAGAATTAGAAGAAGGGATTAGTGAGTTACCTATATGAGTAATAGGCAAATTTTGACCATTACCAACTGTGACATGCTCCTGACCAGTGTAAGGTTTGGGAAAGCTCAAATGGTTGAGGCTTGAAGTGACATGGTCTGTAGCTACATTGTTTGCTAGCCAAGGTTACTCTTGAGCTATCATGGAGTTGGAAGAAGTGGCCTTAGCAGCTAACTTTATGGGTGGATGTTTGCCTTGATAGGCATAATCCATCTTGTGATAGTAGTCTAAGGCAAGATGACCTGTCTTACCACAAATCTGACAGATTGGCCTTTCTGGTCTTGCATTAGAGCCCTGAGATTGTGAAAACTAGTTGAACTGATTAAGTGATGAACCTCTGCCTTTACCTCTTCCATTGTTATTTCTTCCTTTTCCTCTATTTTCAGATTGGTTGTGATTATTATATCCACCAGTGTTGTTAAATCTTGGTGCAATGTTAACTGCCATTGCAAAGGTGGAGTCTTTGATCTCCATTCCTTCATTCAATCATTCTTCTTCTGCATTCAACAAAGTAGCTAGCTCATCAAAACTTAATTTGATGCTTCTTGTTCTGATTGCAGACCTGAAAGCACTGAATTCTTTTGGAAGGCCTTTGATTGCTACATGAAGCAGCTCTTCATCATCCAAGAATATATCAATTGCCATAAGCTTGTCTCTTATCACTTTAATTTTCTACAAATATGTGTCCACAGAATTTGATTCTTTCTTCACATTATGTAGCTCACCCTTTAGATTCATCACATGTGACCTTGAGATTGAAGAAAATCTGTTTTCAAGAACTTTCCAGACTTCTTGAGCTGAAGAACATCCGACAGTTATAGCTAAAACTGAAGGAGTGAGTCTTGAGCTAATGAAATTGAAAAGTGCATTTTCCTTTTATTTCCAGATGAGATAATCTAGATTAAGCACTGAAGTGATGGTACTAGATAAATCCTTGAGAAATTTCTAAGGAACAAGTGGAACTTCATCAAGAAGCTCAAACATGGAGTATGTTTCTAAAACCATGGAGATCTAATACTTCCAAACAATGTAATTGGAAGAATCGAGTTTAACTGTCATCATATTTGACATATTTGACAGTAATAGCAGAGGCTGATTAGTGAGATTGATGAAGGTGGATGTGGAAGTTGAAGGCAAGGTTGTGGAGGTTGAAGGCATAGTCATAGAAGTTGAAGTTGAAGTAGTTTTTACCATTGATGCTGGGATCAATTGCTGCTCTGATACTATGAAAAGAATCAAACTAAGCTTGAAAAGAATATAACAATGGTGTTCACACAGAAAACACTTAGTGAGAAGCAAGAAAATTAGAGAGAAAGTTTAGAGAGAGAGAGATGAGAAAAGAATAGAGAATTCTGGAAGAATGTTCACACCACTATTTATTACACTCGATGTACAATATATATATTACAAGGAGATCAATAACTACTCAACTGAGATCCCATAAATCTCGGGATTGATTCGTTAAGTGTGGAGGAAAATCAGGAAAGGATTAACTGTCATAACTACCTAATGACCTGTTCTAATAAAGCTAAGAAGCAATTAATCAAAGAAGAGCAAACACGACAACGTTTCACTAAATACAATTACATCACTGTTTTAAATAGAATGACACTGTTTTGCTTCAGATGTAAGAAGGTTGTAGTAGTCGTTGGACAAACTAGCCACTGAAGCTCTGGAATTTTGAACATTACTTTGGTTTGTGACTTTACTCTTAACATTTGGAACTGCATTGCATCTTCAAGTTCAGTAATAGAAAAACTCACAAGAGTGTAATAAATATGTTTGTTTTTAGAATGCATAAGAAGATTTATTTATTTATTTATTTATTTTGTTGTATATTATTTTTTGTCAATATCATGAAACAAAATTTGTATTCTTTTCTTCAAACTTACGTGGATTTGAATTTGTCATTTATTTTTTACAAAATTTGTCATTATTTAATATATATATATATATTTTAGTTTTTTTTTTTGGGTTACTTTATCCTAATATTTTTTTGTTTTGACCTAAATTAGATTTTTTTAATTAAGTTTACGTTAATGTTAATACATATTAGCTATCATTTGATACTTTATCCACACACACAAAAAAAAAAAAAAACAACAACAATTAATGTTTAAATTAGGCTAAAAGTAAAATTGTTACTTTATAAAAAAATTGATACAATACTTATTGTTACTTTATCCAAATAAGTCGATAAGAACAAATAGAATTAGAATCTTATTTAAACTTGAACTTGTTTGTTAAATGGATTAGATGAAGAATTTGGATTGTAATCAAATTAAAATTTTTATCAACTTAGAAATTATAGGAGAAGAAAATTATATATATATATATATTTTTAAATCCAAAAATCTAAAAAAATTTCTGCAATTAAAGATGCATTAGAACGTGCCGTGTAGTAATTAAAAAAAAAGTTGTTGCTTTTTTTTTTTTTTTTTATAATACACTACATGTAAAGAAATAAGGATTAGATTAAGAATTTGGATTGCAATCAAATTAAGATTAAATAAAGATTGGATGGATTATATGAAGAATATGGATTGTAATCAAATTAAGATTTTTATCAACTTAGAGATTATAGGAGAAGAAAAATTTTATATATTTTTTAAATCTAAAAATCTAAAAAAAATTCTGTAATTTGGTGAAGTCACTTGGCACAACCACGGCGTCTAAACCCAACTTTTATTTTATATATATATATATATATATATATAGAGCCAGACAAACTTTTGTCTTTTAATTTTCTTTCCAAAAATGTTAGGAGATGAAAATTTGAATTTTTGAGGGAATAGAAATAAATGAGTATTTTTTCCTATCCATTCCATTTCCTTCCACAATCTCACTTAATATATATATATATATAGGGCCAAACAAACTTTTGACTTTTAATTTTCTTCCCAAAAATGTTTGGGGATGAAAATTTGAGTTTTTGAGGGAATAGAAATAAATGAGTATTTTCTTTTACTCATTTCATTTCCTTCCACAATCCCACTTAAACTTCTAAATAAAGAAATGATCTTTCCATTATTTCTATTTAAATTCCCAAACAAGGGAATGGAAGGAATATTTTAAAATTAATTTTTTTTATTCTATCCCCTCGTTCCAATTGAAGTGTTACAGGTTAATGGAATGTGGTGAAGATTTAAAATCAAACGAAAACATAAGCAAGAAAAAGAATATAGACTATTGTTAAAGAAGTGCAATGTCAAGTATATCTACAAAAACAATTTTGGGTGTTACTACGTTAATGCCATGTAGGCTAGGGACTAGTAGTTAATAATATATGCAGTTAAAAGATTAATCTAATTTTATAACATTACAAAAAATCATTTGAATACTTAAAAATTTGTTGTAGTGGTAGCATCACTCAAACAAAAAGTAATTAAAAATTTAATTCTTATGTCATTAATGTGACAGACTATAAATCTTTAATAATAACTTTAATATTTTTCATAAGTTCTAGATGAAACTCTATTATCAAAGTTACAACTTTCACTAGCTTAACATACTACTTCGATTAAAAGTTTTAGGACTTGGATTAAGCTCAGTGCCTAATTGCACTGCACCATCCAAATAATGACACATGGTATCATTCAGATAGGTCCAGTGCAAAGGACACTACATTAGACATAATCCTTACCCAAAACCTTATTATTGAAAATTTCAATTTATTTTAAATTGTTCAAATCATCCACCATAATTTGGGTTTAGAAGTGGGTTTAGGCGGGGGAATGGGCAGAGTAACTGTGTGTGGGGCAAGAATGTGGTAAGTTAGGCAACATTTGAAAGAATAAAGAAAAATAGCATCTTGAGTTTTAGAAACTCGAGATCCATATTATAAATCGGGTCTCAAAGACTCGCTTTGCAAGTGTTTTGCTGGTGAAAATGCCACATGGATCTCGAGTTTTAGAAACTCGAGTTTAATGCAAAAAAAAATTTAGTTTGATCGCCTCTATAGTGGCGTTTTTAAGTCCTATGGTGATGTTTTAAAGCCCTATAGCAGCGTTTTCCTGCAAAAAATTTTATAAGTGTTCAATACCAAGTTCAATGAGCCCTATAGTGGCATTTTTAAGTCCTATAGCGACGTTTTTAAGCTCTATAGCGACGTTTTCCAGCAAAAATTTTTTATAATTCGATTTTTAAGCCCTATAGTGACGTTTTTAAATCCTATAACGGTGTTTTTCTGCAATTTATGGAACTCGAGTCTTTAAAACTCGATTTCCACGTGGATTTTT
This sequence comes from Quercus gilva, assembly GCA_023621385.1. Taxonomy (NCBI): domain Eukaryota; kingdom Viridiplantae; phylum Streptophyta; class Magnoliopsida; order Fagales; family Fagaceae; genus Quercus; species Quercus gilva. The sequence continues at coordinate 35,642,810 of CM042473.1, forward strand.
TTTCACATCACACCCATCCACTTACAAATCGAGACTAAAAAACTCGAGTTTTATCTTGGAACTCGAGTTTTAAAGACTCGAGATGTTAGTTTTCCACTTTCTTTTACAACGTGACAACTAACTAAATTTTTTAATATTTATTGTTATTTAAAAAAAAAATTCGGGTTTAGGCTGCAAGAGTTTGATGGGCTCTGATAATGAGTTACTGGGTTTAGCAAAGAATGGGCCTGAACCCATCTAATCTTCTTCCCCCATTTTAATTTCCCACGATTTCTTCATCAATCTCCGTTTGCTGGCGGAGATTTGGTGCGAGAGAGAAAAAGAGAGAGAGAGAGAGAGAGAATGAACCAAAACCAGCAACAGCAAGCGAGCGATGGTAGACACGACGATGACGCTGCGCTCTCTGATTTTCTCGCTTCCTTAATGGACTACACTCCCACTGTAACTCTTCTCTCTCTCTCTCTAAAATTTGAATTCATTGTTTTTTACATTAAAATTTTAATGGGTTTGTATTGAATTTTACTTTCTCAGATACCAGACGAGTTGGTGGAGCATTACTTAGGCAAGAGTGGATTTCAATGTCCCGATGTTCGATTGTACGTGTTATTTATTTATTAATTTTTTCAAATAAAAACTGAAATGAAACAAACTTTAAGATTTATGTTGTCAAGGTTCTTCGTCTGTTTCTGAGGATTTGAATAAATATTATCAGTGTTTGTTAGTTTTTCATTTTTGAAATTTAGTGCTTAATTCCAAATTTTGATGGGAATTAACTGAGGGGTGTGCTTTCAAAGTTCTTATAACCATGGTGCTCAGGGAGAGGAGGTGGGTTCAAGTTCTTATAAATTTGAGTAACTTTACAAATAAAGAAAAGTTCAAATCTTGCTGAAGACATTAAAGAAGAATGGATTTTGATGTTATATTTATGTATGTTTTTGGGTTTTTTCTTTTAATGCTATATCTTGTCTGATTAAATTTTATTTGGCTTTTATGTTTGCAGAATTAGGCTGGTGGCTGTTGCTACGTAAAAGTTTGTATCTGAGGTTGCAAGTGATGCTCTTCAGTATGCTACTCAACTCTTCTTATACCATTTCATCGTGTAGATACATTCATGCACATACATGTAGATACATGGTGCACCAATATATGTTTTCAAATTCAAAAAATATGATCCTTTTCTATGATTTGGGAATACAAACTGGATTGCAACAAGTATTTTAGGTTTTGAGGGAGAGGCATAAGGATGGGTGTAGAAGTTGGGGAGGTCTTTGTACTTGACATATTATTTATTTATTATGTTTCTTTGAAATAAAACACCAGTAATTTCAAAGATGCAAAGTGGAGTTGTGTTTACTACTTAGATGCTTTATCTACTACATGCTTGGCTTCTTATACTTCAATCAGCTATTTCAATGTCTGCATTGAATATCTACATACTAATTGACAAATAACACATCCTTGAACTAAAATGGGTGGTGAATATTATTTTATTAAAAAATTAAAATTAAAATTTTGAAAGTCTGAGTATATGTTGTTGGTAATCAGATAACAAAAACCAACTGGTGACCCAACTTAGACCTCGTATGGGTGTGTGAAGGAATATAGGCTTTGTGACATAGATGCTGTATATCTGGCTTTGAATGTGTGTTTTCTAACAGTTTTCTGTGTTAGTTTGGATCCAATTTAGAAGTCAATTTGATCCTAAATTTTTTTCATGGAAGAGCTATAGGTCACCCTCCATACTAACAACTTGAAATTCCAGTCCTTGGCAGTTGCTTTTCTATGTTTAACCTTGTATGACATCTAATATAGGCAATGCAAGGCAAGACAGGCAGCAGTTGTAAAGGACAAAAGGGATAAGCAGCAAAAGGTGCTCTGCATGCACTCTTTGTGTTCATTTGCCTTTATATCATGATTATTGCTGGCTTGCCTAAGTTTTTCCTGGGTACAGGATAAGCGCCTAATATTGACAATGGAGGACCTCTCAAGATCACTTCGTGAGGTAAGCATTGAAGTGTTTTATGACATTTATATGCCAGTTTTACTGTAATTATTATTATTATTATTATTATTTATTTCCTAAGATGTGTGTGTGTGTGTGTGCTACGGTCTTTTTACGGTATGATATCATTTAGGATTTGTTTATTAATGTATTTTTTTTTTTTTTTAGGAGCCTTTAAATAGGCCTACAATTTGTAAAACAAGAATAGATGTCTATTATCAATCAAATTTTAGTTAGTTTATTTTTTATCATATGGTGGAATCCAAAATTCTCTCTTGTGGATTCAAGGAGTCCCTGATGGAAATTTTCCATTTTGCATTAATTGGTATAAGAACTTGTTGACATTCTGATATGGGGAAAGCGAAATGAAGGAAACTACCCTATTCACAGTGATTGTGGGGAGCAGGCCCTCAAGGTGGTAATTGATGCTAATGATGAGTGATTGACTTGTGGACTCTAGGAGATTTTCTACATGCTTATCAATCTATGTTTAAAATTCAAAAGAGATCACAAATATGGTAGGTATATTTGTATCAGATTCTGCGCTTATGGCCAAACTCTTGATCAACATGTTCTTAATTTTAATGATATCTCATGCTTTAATGGTAGATCATACCAATAATTCATAGATTTGATCATTGATCTTGAGGATTGTTTTGATAATGCAAAAATCCTTAAGGATTTCAAGGTGCAACTTGTATGAAGCAAGCTTGAGAGTGATGTGGAAGATTGGTGGAATGATATAGAATATTTCAAAATGTGAAGAGGTAAGCCTAAAATTTATTCATTGCCAAGAATGTGGAAGGTGATGGTAAACTTCTTCTTTACATGTGATTTTGATGAAAGATTGCTTCATACAAATCAAATTATATGGTAATTAATTCATACAGTATGAATAATAACAAGAATTATGGCTTTCACTTATTAAGTGAAGAGCCAAGTTTTGAGTTCAATAATGTCCAACCAATTTTGAAAGAAATATCAAAGATGTTGAATGTGATGAACAAGTTAAGATTGAAGGCCAAAATAATGTTTTGAAAGAAATTTTTGAAGAGGCTAAAGAAGCAAATTCGAATTGATTGAGGAGAATGGTGAAACTCATGGGTGGAAATTGCTGAGAGTAGTTTGGAAGATTTATTAAAGTCAAATATGATGTTGAGCTTATAACTCTCAAGTCTTTGGATCCTATTGACAATACATCAAAGATCATTTGTTTTCTAGGAGTACAAAATTTTAATCTTGTCTTCAATCCTTTATTGGTTGAGAAGAAATTTTAAGTTATGCCATCATAAGGACACAAGTTTCAAAGTTGGATCAAGTTATTGAAATATTTGAAGTATCTATTTAATTCCTTTGTCTGGTTAGACACATTTCTGTGTGGCTATATTCTCTAGAATCTCCTATCGTTTGAGTTGAGATATGGGCCTTTCATTACAGTAATTGGGTTGGTTTAGCGAGAAGCCTAACCCTATGATACGATCCTCTATACATTGTGTGTTTTTTTTTTTATTATATACATCAAAATCATGTATGAGAGGAGTCACACAATCTTTAGAGATCAAGGTTTGTTTTGTCGCCCCTTTTGAAATGGTGGCTAGGATGTTTTATCATAATATTTCATGTAATATTCTAATTATAATTTTAGAGGGGTTTCTTTGATAGATCATGATTTAATTCTGGCACATCCTATGTCTGATGGTTGTTCTTTCGTTGTTGTATACATCTGCATTGATTTGATTTGTAAGTTAATCTGCAAAATGAGGTGGAATTTCAGGATGGTACTTGGTCTAGGGAATCCTAGAAGGGTAATGATTAAACTTTCAATATTTTTTGGTTTGTTAGATTTGAACCTAATGCTTATGCAACATTGGTCTACCTTTGTACCAACTAAGCCAAGGCCAAGGATGGTTCACAAATTTTTTTTTATTGCAGTTAGACCTCAGTTGTAGTGTTGGATACGATTCTTTTTTGGCAAAAATATTGTTTCCATCTTTAAAGTTTGCATGAAGTTCATTTTTTGTCCCTAAACTATCAAAAGTTCTTTTTTCATCCTTAAACTATTGAAAACGTTCACACTTTATGTCATTTTGTTCACTTTCGTTAACTTTCTGTCCTATGTGTCTAACAAAATGCCTAGGTGGCATCACTAGATAAAAAATAAAAAAATTCTTCCCTTCCTTTCTCACATTGTCTTGGCAACCAAATACAAATTAATCACAATCTCACCTAACCATCCTTACTCTGCCTCATTGCTGTGGACATCCTCATCGTTGCAACCACCACCACAACACCTCACTGTTGGTGTGACGGGATTGAGATCTGCTTGCATCCTGTTGGTGGTGGGATCACAATCTCCCCCACACCCACTTCTCTTTTTTATTTGTTTTCTATACTCTTTTATTGTACAACAATTGTATCTGAATGAACATTTGTGGAAAAGAGAGAGATTTGGGAGGATATATACCAATGAAAGAATAAAGGTATGATGGATTTCATGGTTGCTTGGGTATAAACAAAGACATGACTGCCTTGTTCCGCCATGGGCAGCCATACTTGGTGAATCTGACCACCCCCTGATTTGTTTCAGCCATATGGTACGTATCCAAAAAAAAAAAAAAAGTTTCAGCCATACGGTAAATGTTTTATTTTTCACTAAACCTGTGCTACTAACAACTGACACATTTTATATGACAAATTTATGCACTTAATTCGTTAAAAATAGTGAAGACATTTTACTGGGTCTCTAATTGGGGTTGTGGTTAAACACCCATGGAACCATAGATTAACGTGACATTACATACAGAGACACAAGCCAGCATTATATGTCCTAAGGGCATATGGAATATTATTGTCCCAGCTTTGAATTCATTTGTTTGAAAGTTGCAGTAGAATTAATTGAATGCCAGTTATGTCTCTTTGTTGGCGTCTGGAATTGTTCTTGATATATTGTCTCTGATTTAGATGTTCTATAATTTATTTCCCTGATTTTGTTATTATTATTAGTATTTTGGTCATCATCATAATCAAGAACCTGATCCTTGGTCACTTTTCCTTTTTTGGTTAGTAATCCATTGTTTTTTATTGATGAGCAGTATGGCGTGAATGTGAAGCACCAAGACTATTTTGCTGATAGCCCTTCAACTGGGGTGGATCCTGCTTCAAGAGATGAATGAACTTTGGATTGAATCTATACAAGAGGGTTTCATGTTCTTTTACATTATGTAGGGATTGCACAAATACTGCTATGTAGGTGGGTGATGTTCACTCCATCTTACATGAATATTTAATAGTTATCATAATTAATACTTTTTTTTAATCTTAGCTTCATTTGTCTGCATCCCTGATTTCTTGCAGGAAGGTAGAAATTTTGACATGCTGTATCTCTGATATACAAATTCGTCTCTAGTAGGTTTATCTGTTTTGAGATATCAACTTAACACATGCATGTGCACATGGTCTCATGTGAAAACACACACAAGAGAGACCATACCTATATCCATACTTCTTAATAGGGATGAATCTTGCAAATCTCTTAGATGCTTGAATATGTAAGAGCAGTGATCCTCACGGTGTGCCACAGTAATGAATAAGTTCACTGGGTTAAGTATGCAAGTGTAGAGATTGGGTTCCAATTAGGTAAACTTGTTGATCTGTGTATTTAGTACTCTCTTTTTCTTTTTTCTTTTGAATAGAGAACTTTTTTCTGATGCCACTCCAACTTCTTTATATCCCGTTTTGCCACTGTAATTCAGTATAAACCGTACAGCTAGCTAATTTTTGAAGGCTATCAATAATTTTCATACAAATTGATTGCTGGCTGCCGGTTTGCTATGTTCTAAAATTTGATAAGCAACCCAATCTGGTTTCTGCAACTCACTTCATTAATTTTGATCTATAAAGCTTGCAACTACTGAATTAATCTAATTGCAGTACTACTCAGAGCTCAAGTAGATTCCTACTAATATTATATTTTATATTGTTACATAATGATACTATCATATTCTACATTAAGGAAAAGACTATACATCATATTATTCACGAGTTCCTTTTTATCCTCTTTGCACCCCCGAAGACAATGTCTCTGTGTGCCACTGGTTGATTTGGTCCCGAGCATAGTTCCACGATGTTGTCTACCCATAGCATGATATGCAAGTAATTCAACGACCACACTTGAGGATTTAATCTGTGCTAGAGGAGGGCGACAAATACTTGCCAAATGATTGAGGAAGTGACAACAAGATCTCAGATTCTTCGACACTTGTAAAGTTACCAAAACAAGCACTGTCGTGTGGTAATTCTGGCAGATCAGCGTTGCCATCCAAAAACTGCATCACTTGCTTCATGCTAGGCCTGGCTGCTGGCGTTGAGTGTGAGCAAAGCAAGCCTAGTTCCAAGACCAACTTCATTTCCTCCACCACATAATTACTTTCCAATCTAGGATCACTAGCATCAAGGATGGCTCCTTTTCTCCAACACTCGAAGACCCAATCAACCAAAATTACCTCTTCAGGTTGTCCTTGTGGCTCTATAGGCTTTCTTCCACAAGCCACCTCCAGCACGAAAGCCCCAAAAGCAAACACATCAGTGCAAGTGGTTGCCCTTCCTGTTCTAGAAAGCTCAGGAGCCAAATAACCCACAGTTCCAACCACATTGGTGGTTTGGGTATTGGTACCGTGGTCGCATAATCTGGCAAGGCCAAAATCTCCTAGCCTTCCATTTAATTCAGCATCTAATAGAACATTGCTTGCTTTTATATCTCTATGTAGAACAACTTGTTCCCACTCTTCATGGAGGTAGAGAAGGCCAGATGCTACTCCTTTGAGGATTTGAAATCGTTGAAGCCAGTTAAGTTTTGGTTTTTCATTGCCATATAAGAACTTGTCAAGGCTTCCATTGGGCATATAATCATAGACCAAGAGGAGTTCACCCTTTCGCCGGCAATATCCTAGGAGCTGCACCAAGTTCCTATGCCTCAGCCTACCCATGCTAATGATCTCAGCCACAAATTCCTTCATCCCTTGTTTGGAATCGTGGGAGACTCTCTTGACTGCAATCTGTATATTGGAAGAACGAAGTGTTCCTTTATAAACCTTTCCAAATCCCCCTTCTCCAAGAAGCTCTTTGTTTGTGAAACCTTTGGTTGCTTTGTAGAGATTCTTGTAGCTGAACCTGTGAGGACCATACTCGTTTTCCCAATCTTCTAGTATTTCAGCATATTTCTTCCTCCTCAAAATGAAAATAGCTCCAGTAACCAATATCAGTACAACCACTACTGCTATGATCAAAATCATGGTAATTTGTCCCCGTTTATCTTTACTTTTCCTCTGTCGGGGAGGTTGAGGAAGCTTCGAAACATCGAGGCTTTGTGCTTGTCCACTTTTATTAAAGCTCCATCCAAGAATGTAGTGGTCACTTGTAACTGCACCAGTGGCTGCAGAGAAACCAACAAACATGGATTCCAAGAGAATTTGAGACATATTGATGTGTTTTGACAAGAGAGGCCGATTTGGTTTTGGGATGCTGGTCGGGGCAAGTGTTACGTTCAGTAGTTTTTCTGTTTCATTGTAGTCTATCCAAAGATGCATTGGGTTGCCACTTACTAGCTCCAAGCTTATATTCTTTCTTTCTTGATCAGAAAAGTAGGTTGCAGTAGCTGATTCAATTGATTTCAGGCTGTTCACATCGATTCCCACATGGTTGTTGTCTATATCTTGAAATTCTTGACCCTCTATAGTATCAAGCTCAATGGCTAATAAGTGGTTTGTTGAAAGGCCATTATTTGAGGCATTCAAGAGTCCTAGATAATTGCTGGCTACAACGTCGGTGAATTTCCACGAGGGACTGATGGTGAAGGCAATTCCATGGCCACCTTTCGATGGTGTTTGAGGAACTATTGCAAATACAAAGTTTGTGGAAAATGAAAGAGACTGAGTTAAACCCGAAGAAGCGTTGAATTTTAGAGGAAGTTTGTAGAAAGCATAACCAACTTGTAATTCTGAATTGTTGGTGAGTTGCAATAGACCATTGGGGCGGATTCGAGCGGTTCCATCTAGATGCAGATTTGCTTGATGGAAGCCATTGTAGATGAACTGGTCATTTTGAGCAAGCATCAATGGAATCTTATGGATGAAGTAGAGAGTAACCAGAAAAGGAAGTGATGTAAGCCCAGTCGCCATTGAAAAAACTGGGAAAAATGTACATTCCTATGAACATGGGCTTTGTTTAAAATGTCAGAGTCAAAACTCAAAAGTCCTAGAAAATGGGGGTTTTCCTTCTTTGTCCCCAAATATTTCATGTCAAAATTATTGTATTGTCAGAAAAAGGTCCAAGTCCAACATTTTAGCCCCCCCACCCCCAACCACAAAAAAAAAAAAAAAAAAAAAAAAGAAAAAAAAAAAAGGTCCAAATCCAACTGGATGTGAGAGGGATGGACTCCAGTGGGTCATAATAATCTTTCTCTAATTACAAACTAAAACCAAAAAGATGATTTTTGATGATATGTCGTTCTCACCATTTTTAAACACAATAGAGAAATTGTTTTTTTTTTTCTTTTTGTTTTGTTTTGTTTTTTTATGAATAAGATTTTTACTCAAAACATTACAGGCGGCTAAGACTAAAGGTCCGTTTGGATACAGCTAAAAACTGAAAACTGAAAACACTGTAGCAAAATAATTTTTAAATGTGTAAATAGTACCGTGGGACCCATTTTTAATAAAAAAAATTGCTGAAAAGTGAAAATTGTGGGTCCATGAACAGTGCACGGATGCACTATTCATACACAGAGAGTCAACATATGCGGCTACTGTTTATGAACAGTAGCCGCACAATAACCTCTTTACTCCCGCAAGCGCCTAAAAAAAAAATAAATAATAAAAAAAAAAAAAGAGAAAACGTGAAACGCAAAACGTGTTCAGCCCAATCCAAACGGAGACTAAGTGTGCGTTTGGAAAGTGCATTTCCAAACGCGTTGCATTTTGTAGACTTTTTTTTTTTTTTTTTACTTTTCAGCTTTCCCAAACATTTTTTTACTGTTTATCACTGTTGTGGCTACTGTTCATTGAACAGTAACCGCAACATGTGACTTTTTCCACAACTTTTATTGTTCACGAACCCACAATTTTCATTTTTCAACAACTTTTTTTATTAAAAATGGGTCACACAGTACTATTCACACATTTAAATATTATTTTGCTACAGTGTTTTCAGTTTTCAGTTTTCAGCGGTATCCAAACAGACCCTAAGAGTCTAAGAAGCTTCCTTAGTTTCTTTTTGTTTTGTTTCTGGCAACCTTCCAGCCTCTTTAGCCTATGTTTGTAAGGAAGATGCCCTGTCTCTGTTTGTTTCTGTCTGATATATACTATTACAATTTACCAAAAAAAAAAAAAAGACAAAGAAGCTACATAGGCAATTTCTAAATACAGCACCCAAGTGGGGGCGGTGTTATGTGATTTTTAGGGGGTTGCTGAACCCCTAACTTTATCTTTTTTTTTTTTTTTTTTTTTTTTAGAGAGTTTCAACCTAAGACGTCCGCTTCTAATAATTGTTCTTTATTATCAGACCAAGACACTAATCAGTTTTTGGTGTAGGCGAGAATTGAACTCCAGATCTCTTATGCAACTATCAGAGACTTTACTAGTTGAGCTAACTAAAACCCACCCCTAACTTTATCTTTAAAAAAAAACTTTATCTTAAAAATATTTTTGCAAATTGTGATCATAGACCAGCCTAGGATAAAACTAAACATCGCATATTAGTTCATCCAAAAGCATCTCTCTCTCTCACACATAAATCTTATCTCGTATCTCTTTTCTATTTGACTCTCTCGATTTCTTCGACTTTAAGAGTAAGTAGTGAGTGTTTATGAGTTGTTAGTATATATGCGTGATTGTGTTTGATACCGATTGTGTGCGTTATTATGTATGGATGAATGTGGCTATGTGAGTCAATAATTAATAAAGTGCCACTTGGTTGAGTTTTACCATTTAGTTTAAAATATTTTCATAAAAATAATGACAATTGCATAAAAATAAAAAATGTTGTACAAACTTTACAAAATAAAATTGTCACACCTACTTATATTGATAATAGACAATGACAATTGATAATAAACTATGTAGTGATTTCAAAATATAAAAACCCATGGAAATAAATTATAATTTTTTTTTGTGGTGTCGATAACTCTATATATTCAAGTAATCTTTTTATTAAATTTGTTTAATTTAAGTTTTTTAGCGACTCCTTTAAAAAATTTCTGAAGCCATCAGACAAGCCTCAAGCAACAAAAATAGAAAGTAAGAGTTATCGTAAACTAACTTTGAACTCAAACACCAAATATAGTGGAAGGAAACTTTGGCATTAATATTAGAATTCTGTGACTTTGAATGACGATACACTAACATGCACGTCAATTTATGCAAAAATTTTTGTCTATTTAGAAGAACCGACTCTTCTTATTTTAGCTAATCAAATTTTAAAATACCCACAGAAGATTATTTATTCTATACTATATTTTATTAAAATATTAAATTTTTTATTTTTTTTAAATGTTTCTATATTTACATCCAACAATCACGTCCACTCTCTTCATTCACCACTTTTTAGCCGTCCACATTCAAAATCGAACGGCCAAAAAGACGTAATTGGAAGATGGGACATGTCGGTGTCAGCGGGAGCGTAGGGTCGGGAAACCGAGGATTCAATTTTGAAGCCAGCCCGACTAACGAGGAGAAGAAAAGCAAACAAACAACAACAACAACATATACTAATTATACAACCCTCGTCAATTACAACCATACCCCTCCCTATACACCCATTCAGATACAATGATTGCATTAATTTCTATGACGTGGACCCATCGTCGATGAACTGAAAAGTTGAAGAACCCACACTAATGGGCCCCACCCACTCTAAAATAATAATAAATAATAAAAAAAATGGTGAAATCAAAGCTTTTTATTTTCTTGGGTCAAGAATAAGATGACCTTTTGGACGGCTCAGATTCTGGGCTAGTCGTACCGTTGAATGAAGCGCCACGTGATTGCATTTAATTAGCTGGGTCCCAGGGAAAACAGAGAAGCACATGGATGCTTTGGCCTCGGTGACAGACAGACAGGATCGATTACGTGGAGGGTTTTGATTGGGTGGAAATTGAGAACAGTGTGGGGACCACCTGAGTGAGCAATAATAATGTCAGTTGGATGATGATGATGGTAGTAAGAGATGAGAAGATAAAGGATTCTTGTGTGCATAATAACCGTTTTGATAAACCTAAAGAACGAATATCAAAACGGTTTGCATAAGCTACCGTGACTTGTATATATACACAAATATTATAGCAAAATCCCACTTTTTAGGCTTCGTTGGCTATATTTTGAATTTGGGTTTTTAAAAGTGGGCTTGGGCTGCGAAGATTTGATGGGCTCTGATAATGGGTCCTTGGATTTGGCAAAGACTGGGCCGGAACCCATCTAATCTTCTTCACCTATTTTAATTTCCCACGATTTCTTGATTCTTTATCCATCTCTGTTTGGCGGCGGGGATTTGGTGTGTGAGAGAGAGAGAGAGAGAGAGAGAGAGAGAGAGAGAGTGAACCTAAAACCAGCAACAGCAAGCGAGTGATGGTAGACACAAAGATGAAGCTGCGCTCTATGATTTTTTGGCTTCCTTAATGGGCTACACTCCCACTGTAAGTATTTTTTTTTTCCTCTAAAAATTTTGAATTTATTATTTTTTTTTTCATTAAAATTTTAATGGGCTAGGGCCCCCTTACTAGAGAAGGCCCCAAATTTGGGGGCAAATTTATTTATTTATTTTCTATATACAAATATTTTTGAGAGATATTAAAACATTTTAGTTTACATTTTTTTTTTTTACTATTAAGAAGGTTTAAAGAATTAAGTAATGTTAGAAATAGAGATAAGACAAATTTAAATAAATAGGTCTTATAAATAGACGTGTTACTAATTACAAGTAATTCAAATAGAAAAATATTAAAAATACTATAAATTTTACTACATAACTTTTATTTATTTAATTATTTTTATACAAGATAAAAATTTTATTCTAGGATAATCTAAGTGTGCATAAACGCGCTTCCCAAACGCGTTTGCGTTTTTTTTTATTTTTATTTTTTATTATTATTATTTTTTTACTTTTCAGCTTTTTCAGTCGGTTTTTTTACTTTTCTTGTGAACAGTGCACATTATGTACTGTTCACAGACCCACAAATTTTATTTTCTATTTTTTTCATTAAAAATGAGTCCCACGATATTATTCACACATTTAAAAATTATTTTGCTTCAGTGTTTTTCAGTTTTCAGTTTTTAGCTGTATCCAAACGGACCCTTAAGTGTATATGTGTGCGAAATTCTCTTCTAGAGACTTAAATCTCGGCCATTGCCTCCCACACCCCACAAGAACTTATACTTGTAGAGTGATCACTGCACCAAGGGTGCGTGGTGATTTTCATAACTTTTATAATTTGATATGACAATGAATATGATAGGTAAATTTCAACAAACTATTGAATGCATTTTTGAATGAATATTTGTGATTGGTGATATATTATTGTAATTCTCTTGTTGTAAATTTTATAACATTTCTAGTATTTTTGTAAGCCTCATGTCATTGATCACATTCATTACAACATTAATTTGTAGTAAAATTTGTTATAACTTTAGCATTTTCTAAAAAACAAATCATATTAAAAATTAAAAAGAATGAATTTTTAAAAAATTATTATATAAAATGTTAGCTAAATATTATTTAAGTGATAACATAAATACCCCATTTAAAGATTTCGCCTTGGGCCTCGAAACGCTTGGGTCGGCCCTGCTTGCATTAAGGATAGATCATTTTCTCCAGCACTCAAACACCCAGTCAACCAAAATTACCTCTTCAGTAAGTCCTTGTACCTCTACAGGCCTCCTTCCACAAGCCACCTCAAGCATGAAAGCCCCAAAAGCAAACACATCAGTGCAAGTGGTTGCCCTTCTTGTTCTAGTAAGCTCTGTAGCCAAATAACCCACAGTCCCAATCACATGGGTTGTTTGGGGATTGGCACCATGCTCGCTTAATTTGGCAAGGCCAAAATCTCCAAGCCTTCCATTTAATTCAACATCTAAGAGAACATTGCTTGGTTTTACATCACTATGTAGAACAACCTGTTCCCACTTTTCATGGTGGTAGAGAAGGCTAGATGCTACCCCTTTAAGGATTTGAAATCGTTGAAGCCAGTTAAGTTTTGGTTTTTCATTGCCATCTAAGAACTTGTCGAGGCTTCCGTTGGGCATATAATCACAGACCAAGAGGAGTTCACCCCTTCGCCGGCAATATCCCAGGAGTTGCACCAAGTTCCTGTGCCTCAGCCTGCCCAAGCTAGTGATCTCAGCCACAAATTCCTTCATCCCTTGTTTAGAATCGTGGGAGAATTTCTTGACTGCAATGTGTATTTTGGAAGAAGAAAGTGTTCTTTTATAAACCTTTCCAAAACCTCTTGCTCCAAGAAGTTCTTTGTTTGAGAAACCTTTGGTTGCTTTATAGAGATTCTTGTAGATGAACCTGTGAGGACCATACTCGCTTTCCTAATCTTCAAGTATTTCTTCATACTTCTTCCTTCTTATAATGTATGCAGCTCCGGTGATTGTTATCAGCATGAGAGTTATTACTAGAAAAACTATGATCATTTGTCTTGGTAGCTTTTTTGTTTTCCTTTGTCGAGGAAGTAAGGGAAGCTTTGAAAAATCAAGGCTTTGTGCTTGTCCATTTCTATTAAAGCTCCATCCAAGAATATAGTGGTGGCTGGTTTGGTATTAGGATATTGGTCGGGGCTAGTGTGACATTCAGTAACTTTCTATCTATATCGTTTGCATCAGTACTTTTAACAGTATCAAGCTCAATAGCCAATATGTGGTTTGTTGGGAGGCCATTATTGGAGGCATTGAAGAGCCCTAGAAACTGGATGCCAATAGCATGGGCAAGTTCCCACGAGGGAGAAAAGGTTAAGGCAAGGCCATGGCCACCCAACATCGACAGTTGAGGAGCTATTGCAAATACAAAGTTTGTGGAAAATGAAAGAGACACTGAGGAAGAGGAAGTGTTGAATTTTAATTGAAATTGGTAGAAAGCATGACCAAGTTGTTGGGTTGAAATGTTGGTCAGTTGCAATAGACCATTGGGGTGGATTTCAGCTATTCCATTTAAATGCAGATTGGCTTGATTGAATCCATTGTAGATGAACTGGTCATCTTGAGCAAACATCAATGGAATCTTATGGATGAAGTAGAGAGTTATCAAAAAAGGAAGTGATCGATGCAAGCCCCGTCGCCATTGAGTAAAGTGGGAAAAATGTACATCCATGTTAGCACAGGGGCTTCGTTTAAAAATGTCAAACTCCTAGAAAATGGTGGTTTTCCTTCTTTGCCCCCAAATAGTTCATGTCAAAATTGTTGTAATGAGAGAACAAGGGTCCAACTGTCCAAGTCCAACTTTTTAGCAAAAAATAAAAAAGAAAACTAAAAAAAAAGGAGAAGGGTCCAAAATCCAACTAGATGTTAGAGGGATGAACCATGGAGGACTCCGCTGGACAGTCATAATAATCTTTCTTAACTACAAACTAAGGAAAATGATTATTTGACGAGATGCCATTCTCATCATTTAAAGCACAATAGAAAATTTGTTTTTGGTTTTGGTTTTGTTTTTTTATGAATAACATTTTACTCAACATTACACGCCGCTAAGAAGCTGCATATAGGCCTCAACCCTGCATAGCTCTATATATTAAACATAACCAACAACAACAAAAAAAGTACTAATTGTCATAATCTAATTGAACTCAACCATCAAAGATGCTAGGAGGAATCTCTTAAGAGGGAAATTTTGATGCATCTTCTCATTACATCGGTACCTGTGAATTTTAATGCATAGTGACACACTCTAAGAGGGAAATTTTATGGGAAAACAAGAGAACAATATCATGAAATTCTAGGTATCAGTTTCTTTCTAGGGTCAAACATTGAAAATAGAGGAAGAAAGAACCTAGGCAATGATACCTAGAGTCTACTGTCAAGTACAATAGGAACCTCAGAATAAACAGCAGGCTTTGCTTGGAATTGACAAACATTGGAACAAAGGTAGAAGACTCTCAACCTAAATTTATAATGGTAAATCCATAGTCAACTGCTAACGTTAGTGAAATTTGGGTCCTTTAAATAAAGTCCCCAAATTATGATAATTTAAATAAAGTTCTCAAATTACATCAAACATGGAAAGAAAATTAAATCATAGTGAGATTACAACATCAATGGAATTAAATTCAAACAAACATTATCTATCTAATACCAGCATAAACATTAACTTTACAAATCCAATCATTTGGTTTTAGAAACTATTCTGTTTTTACCTTTACAAACACAACCATAAGCAATAATAATATATTAACAATCCATTCATTTAATTTTATTTATTCATTACCCTTCTAATTTTTTTACTCTTATTTTCTCCATTATTTCTTATCTAACCTTTACTCTTTCTCCAACTCCTCTCCATCTTTTTTTTTTTTTTTTTGGTCTTTTCTTCTTCTTCTTCTTCTTCTTCTCAATTCTATCCCCCAATTTATCATTACTCTTTCTCTCTCTCTCTCTCTCTCTTCACTTTTCTTGTCTCCATTTTTTTTTCCTATAATTTTTTTATTATTTCCTTTGCACATTTCTCTTATCTAAGTCTATCTTTTGCCATAAAAAGGTGATCTCTCTCTCTCTTTCTTGCACCTCTCACTTTATTTTATTTATTTATTTATGAAGAGGAAAAAATTATGCTGATAGATATGGGCCTGACGGTCGTCACGCCTGGGTCGATAGTGGACAGGCCCAGCCTCTACCCAATCCATTGTGGATTGGATACTTACGACGCACGTCATCGAATCCGGACCTAAATGGAGTTCTAGCACAAAAAGGATTCTGAGTTCCATAATAAATCTTCTCTACAAGGAAAAACCTTGTATATCACGTTTAGGATTCTACAAAGAAGAGTCCTATAAGGAAAAGACTTCGACTCCAAGTAAAAAAGGTCAACTTTCGACTACTATAAAAGCCCCAATACCCTCACAAATCGAGGTACGCATAATAAACCCCTCTCTAGCACTCTAGAGTTGTGAGAATCTTTCTGACTTAACCTTCGGAGGGTATTTGGCCGGCACCACACCGGTGCTCTTCGAAAGGTTCTCTCTTCTTTTTGTTGTGCAGGTTTATTTTCGAGCATACAAGCATCGTGCAACTCACTGGTGAGATTTTTGGCATCATCAGTTGGCGCCGTCTGTGGGAAACGACGTATTGCGCGATTCGTAAGCCATATTATCGTTTCAAGGACAAAAGGGTTGCATGGTACTCACACGCTCGATGGCAACCACCAACGATGTTCAAGGGGAGGAACCACCTACGACTGCCCTTGAGAGACAAGTTCGAACCCTGGCGGCCGCAGTGGAGCGCCTCACCAAACAAAATTTCGATTTGGAAGAACAGTTGCGCCAGAAAAACGCAGTACGAGACGACCAGCAAGAAGACCAAGAGGGGACCAGCGGCGCAAGAAAAAACCAGGAGAGACCTGAAGGCAGCCACGCCCCTAACAGACCAGAGAGGCAGAACATGAGCATGCCATCCCTCACGGATGCCACTCCACCACATATCGTCGCAGAGATGCAGGCGATAAAAGAGCAGATGGAAGTTATGATGAACGCACTCAAGGGGCGAGTTTCCAGTGACCTTGACGATCTCGTCAACCGCACAGATTCACCCTTCACTGCAGCCGTGAACTCCTTCCCCTTATCGCACAAGTTTCGGATGCCACAGATCGACAGTTATGACGGAATAAAGGACCCTTTAGATCATCTAGAGACGTTCAAAACTCTGATGCACCTTCAGGGGGTCGCGGATGAAATAATGTGCAGGGCTTTCCCTACAACACTGAAGGGAGCCGCGAGGATCTGGTTCAGTCGGTTGACACCGAACTCCATCAGCACATTCAAGGAATTGAGCGCCCAGTTCACGTCTCACTTTATCGGGGGACGCAGCCGTGAACTCCTTCCCCTTATCGCACAAGTTTCGGATGCCACAGATCGACAGTTATGACGGAATAAAGGACCCTTTAGATCATCTAGAGACGTTCAAAACTCTGATGCACCTTCAGGGGGTCGCGGATGAAATAATGTGCAGGGCTTTCCCTACAACACTGAAGGGAGCCGCGAGGATCTGGTTCAGTCGGTTGACACCGAACTCCATCAGCACATTCAAGGAATTGAGCGCCCAGTTCACGTCTCACTTTATCGGGGGACACAGGTACAAGAAGTCGACGGCTTGCCTAATGAGCATCAGACAGCGAGAAGACGAGACGTTGAGATCTTACATAACCCGTTTCAATAAGGAGGCGCTTTCAATTGATGAGGCCGACGATAAAATACTCGTAGCAGCATTTACGAATGGGCTGAGGAAGGGTAAGTTTTTGTTTTCACTATATAAAAATGACCCGAAAACTATGCCGGACGTGCTCTACAGGGCCACAAAATATATGAATGCCGAAGACGCTCTACTAGCTCGCGAGGAAAAGCCTAAGAAGAGAGAAAGGCAGGAAGATGCCCGAGAGGAAAGAGGGCGGAAGACGGCAAGAACCGGAGAGCGAAGGGATGATAGGCGCTCCGAGCCCCCTACGGGGAGATTCACAAGCTTCACTCCACTGACCGCCCCTATCGACCAAGTCCTCATGCAAATCAAGGATGAGGGGACATTAACTTTCCCTGGAAAGCTGAAGGGAGATCCCAACAAACGGTCCAGAGATAGGTACTGTCGCTTCCATCGCGATCACGGACATGACACAGCTGACTGCTATGACCTGAAACAGCAGATTGAAGCCCTTATTAGACAGGGAAAGTTGCAGAAGTTCGTCAGCAAGGAAAGGACGGATCATCAACATCAAGAGCAGCCACCCCGCCAAGATAATGAGCACCCCAGACCACCTATAGGGGATATAAGAATGATCACAGGGGGCACGGCAACTATAGGGTCGTCCAAAAAGGCCAGAAAAACATACCTCAGGATGGTTCATAACGTCCAGCTAACAGGCTCCGTACCAAGAATAGCACGGATGGAAAGCCCGATCATAGGATTCTCAGAAGAGGATGCCCGACGTCTTCACCACCCTCATGAGGACGCGCTTGTTATCACCTTACAAGTGGGAGACTTCAACATGCATCGAGTGCTAATCGACAATGGTAGCTCAGCGGACATCTTATGCTACCCGGCGTTCCAACAGATGAGGATTGATAGAGAACGGTTAATACCGACAAATGCTCCGCTGATTGGCTTTGGGGGTACGAGGGTATTCCCATTAGGTGCGGTCACGCTTTCGGTTACAATAGGTGATTATCCTCAACAGATCACAAAGGAGATGACTTTCCTTGTGGTCGACTGCTCATCTGCTTACAATGCTATCATCGGACGACCCACCCTCAACTCATGGAAGGCGGTAACGTCAACATACCACCTAATGATCAAATTTCCTACGGAGCACGGGGTGGGAGAGCTACGAGGAAATCAGATGGCCGCACGAGAGTGCTACATTGCTATGATGGAGATGGAAGGGAACCTACCACTTCAAGACGCTGGACGGGCAAAAGCCGCAGCAACCATGGAACACGGAGCACCTACGGAGATACCACCAGTAGAGACGACATGAAGAGCATCGACGCCCCCCAGTTTCCAGTTTATTACTAAGTTTTTATTAGTTTTTTACTACGAACAATTTTTTCTATTATTTAGTTTTGCTATCGCAAGTTTTTCTTCAAACGATTCTTTCTACAAGTGCCTTTTTAAGCCCAAGGGGGCAGGTACCCTTTTTCTTCTACATGGTTTTCTTTCAATAAGAGAAATAGTCAGACACGCATGTGTTCTTCCTACTTGATAAGCTAAGTCCAAAAAATGGACGGATATAAAACTAAGTCCACAAGCTGGACGGATCATCCCAAGAGGATGAAAAAATAAAGTCCAAAAAGTGAACGGATATAAACTAAGTCCACAAAATGGACGGACGACCCCAAGTGGACGACCATCAAGGTGACTTAGTCACCTCAACAAGTCCACAACCTCAAGTGGACGACCATCAAGGTGACGAGGTAACACTTAGTCACCTCAACAAGTTCACGACACCAAGTGGACGACCATCAAGGTGACGAGGTAAAACTTAGTCACCTCAACAAGTCCACGACCCCAAGTGGACGACCGTCAAGGTGACGAGGTAAAACTTAGTCACCTTAACAAGTCCACTACCCCAAGTGGACGACCCACAAGGCGACGACCCACAAGGTGACAAAGTAACTCTTAGTCACCTCAAGAAGTCCACAACCCCAAGTGGACGACCATCAAGGTGACGAGGTAAAACTTAGTCACCTCAACAAGTCCACGACCCTAAGTGGATGACCATCAAGGTGACGAGGTAAAACTTAGTCACCTTAACAAGTCCACTACCCCAAGTGGACGACCCACAAGGCGACGACCCACAAGGTGACAAAGTAACTCTTAGTCACCTCAAGAAGTCCACGACCCCAAGTGGACGACCATCAAGGTGACGAGGTAACACTTAGTCACCTCAACAAGTCCACGACCCCAAGTGGACGACCATCAAGGTGACGAGGTAAAACTTAGTCACCTCAACAAGTCCACGACCACAAGTGGACGACCATCAATGTGACGAGGTAAAACTTAGTCACCTCAACAAGTCCACGACCCCAAGTGGACGACCATCAAGGTAACGAGCTAAAACTTAGTCACCTTAACAAGTCCACTACCCCAAGTGAACGACCCACAAGGCGACGACCCACAAGATGACGAGGTAACTCTTAGTCACCTCAAGAAGTCCACGACCTCAAAGTGGATGACCAACAAGGTGACAAGGTCACACTTACCAAAGTGGACGGACAAAAAATAAAATAATAATATGAAGTCCATGACCAAAGTGGACGGACAAAAAATGGACGACCACCAAAAATGGACGGATGCATGGACAAAATGGACAGATGCATGTCCAGGCATCCGTCCATAAAGAAAGTGGACGGAGGTCCACATTAAAAAAAAAATAAAAAATAAAAAATAAAATAATATGGCCGTCCACCAAAAAATGGATGGATGCATGGACATGCATCCATGCATCCGTCCATAAAGAAATGGACGTGCATGTCCAAGAAGTGGACGGACACACCATGTCCGTCAAAAAAAAAAAAAAAAAAAAAAAATGTGGCCGTCCACCAAAAAATGGATGGATGCATGGACATGCATCCATGCATCCGTCCATAAAGAAATGGACGTGCATGTCCAAGAAGTGGACGGACACACCATGTCCATCAAAAAAAAAAAAAAAAAAAAAAAAAAAAAGGCCGTCCACCAAAAAATGGATGGATGCATGGACATTCATCCATGCATCCGTCCATAAAGAAATGGACGTGCATGTCCAAGAAGTGGACGGACACACCATGTCCGTCCAACAAAAAAAAAAAAAAAAGAAAAAGAAAAAGTGGCCGTCCACCAAAAAATGGATGGATGCATGGACATGCATCCATGCATCCGTCCATAAAGAAATGGACGTGCATGTCCAAGAAGTGGACGGACACACCATGTCCGTCAAAAAAAAAAAAAAAAAAAAAAAAAAAAAAAAAAAAAGGCCGTCCACCAAAAAATGGATGGATGCATGGACATGCATCCATGCATCCGTCCATAAAGAAATGGACGTGCATGTCCAAGAAGTGGACGGACACACCATGTCCGTCAAAAAAAAAAAAAAAAAAAAATGTGGCCGTCCACCAAAAAATGGATGGATGCATGGACATGCATCCATGCATCCGTCCATAAAGAAATGGACGTGCATGTCCAAGAAGTGGACGGACACACCATGTCCGTCAAAAAAAAAAAAAAAAAAAAAAAAAAAAGGCCGTCCACCAAAAAATGGATGGATGCATGGACATTCATCCATGCATCCGTCCATAAAGAAATGGACGTGCATGTCCAAGAAGTGGACGGACACACCATGTCCGTCCAAAAAAAAAAAAAAAAAAAAAAAAAAAAGAGAGGATGTTGCACGTCCATGAACAAAAGTAGACGGACAACCAAAAATTTTTAAGTAACACTCAAAGGTGGACGGACACAGACACCACAACAAAAAAAAAAAAAAAAAAAAAAAAAAAATTGTAACACTGAAAGGTGGACGGACACACACAAACAAAGAAAATTTTTGATGAACACTTAGTCACGTTGGCAAGTCCATGAGCCAAAGTAGACGGACAAAATACCTTAAGAATAGCATGCTAATAGAGGACTAAAACGCGTCCGAAGGTTGAAAGTTCCAGCATCACATATCAATGGCCAACCGTGCAAAAGGATGCCCAATCCTACGTATAAGCCCAACACAAAGGGCCAACGCTTTAGCAAGACCTCAGGGCTAAACACTACAAAAGGAAGCCGACAGACACCTAATCCTCATCCCAATGGGATGGATTGACAACCAAGGATACCGACATTCAAGGATGCCAATGGCGCCTGATTCTCATACAAAATTCAGGTCTTCCTACCTACGGGTGGAAGGATAGACCAAGTCACTCACAAGTGCCTTGGTACAAAATTTAAGTCCTTCTACCTACGGGTGAAAGGACGGATCAAGTCACTCACAAGTGTCTTGATACAAAATTCAGGTCTTCCTACCTACAGGTAGAAGGACGGACCAAGTCACTCACAAGTGCCTTGGTACAAAATTCAGGTCTTCCTACCTACGGGTGGAAGGATAGACCAAGTCACTCACAAGTGCCTTGGTACAAAATTTAAGTCCTTCTACCTACGGGTGGAAGGACGGATCAAGTCACTCTCAAGTGCCTTGGTACAAAGTTTAAGTCCTACTACCTACAGGTGGAAGGACGAACCAAGTCACTCACAAGTGCCTTGGTACAAAATTCAGGTCTTCCTACCTACGGGTGGAAGGATAGACCAAGTCACTCACAAGTGCCTTGGTACAAAATTTAAGTCCTTCTACCTACGGGTGAAAGGACGGATCAAGTCACTCACAAGTGCCTTGATACAAAATTCAGGTCTTCCTACCTACAGGTAGAAGGACGGACCAAGTCACTCACAAGTGCCTTGGTACAAAATTCAGGTCTTCCTACCTACGGGTGGAAGGATAGACCAAGTCACTCACAAGTGCCTTGGTACAAAATTTAAGTCCTTCTACCTACGGGTGGAAGGACGGATCAAGTCACTCACAAGTGCCTTGGTACAAAATTTGTGTCCTTCTACCTACGGGTGGAAGGACGGACCAAGTCACTCAAGTGCCTTGCACAAAATTTATGTCCTTTTAACTACGGGTGGAAGGATGGACCATGTCACCCAAAAGTGCCTTGGTAAAAAATTTAGGTCCCCTACGCCATAAATAATTTCAGGCCAGCCTGTCAAAGTCTCTCAGGATCCAAATCGAATTGTCACCCCACGAGTCCTTTCACTCCGAGATCACGGACCCATAGGGTGAAGGGGGCAACTGAAGAGGAAAAAATTATGCTGATAGATATGGGCCTGACGGTCGTCACGCCTGGGTCGATAGTGGACAGGCCCAGCCTCTACCCAATCCATTGTGGATTGGATACTTACGACGCACGTCATCGAATCCGGACCTAAATGGAGTTCTAGCACAAAAAGGATTCTGAGTTCCATAATAAATCTTCTCTACAAGGAAAAACCTTGTATATCACGTTTAGGATTCTACAAAGAAGAGTCCTATAAGGAAAAGACTTCGACTCCAAGTAAAAAAGGTCAACTTTCGACTACTATAAAAGCCCCAATACCCTCACAAATCGAGGTACGCATAATAAACCCCTCTCTAGCACTCTAGAGTTGTGAGAATCTTTCTGACTTAACCTTCGGAGGGTATTTGGCCGGCACCACACCGGTGCTCTTCGAAAGGTTCTCTCTTCTTTTTGTTGTGCAGGTTTATTTTCGAGCATACAAGCATCGTGCAACTCACTGGTGAGATTTTTGGCATCATCAATTTATATATATTTTTTTATCATCTTCCTTCTTTTAAAGATTTTTTTTTTATTCTTCCTTACAGATTTGCTTTTTGAGTTAATAATTTTTGTATTTTCACAACTCTACTTTGGATAGATGTGGTTTAATATTTAACTATTATAATTCTTAACTCTCTCTCTCTCTCTCTCTCTCTCTCTCTCTCTCTCTCTCTCTCTCTCTCTCTCTCTCTCTCTCTCTCTCTCTCTCTCTCTCGAATTTGCTATGTGAGTATATTTCTTTTGAAAATAATTAATCACAATGTATTTATCTTTAATAATGTTGCAAATCTCCTGTTGTGCCAACTCATTCACCACATTATCATCATTTTTTTTCCTATCATTTTTATATATTTTAAACAATATTATATATAAAGATATATTAAAATATTAAATTTACAAATCCAATCATTTAATGTTAAAAACTATTCAATTATTGCCTTTACAAATCCAACCATAAACAACTTTATCAATCCATTCATTTAATTCTTTTTAACCATTTCCCTTCTATTTTTTTTACTCTTCTTTTCCCCATTATTTTTTTATCTAATCGTTTACTTTTCCTCCAACCCTTCACCTCAATTTTTGGCTCTGCTTCTTCCTATTATTATTTCCCCACTACCCATACTTTTCTTCCAACCATTCCTCTCCCTTTTTTTACTTTTCTTCTCCCCATCTTCTTTTCTATAAATTTGCTACTACTCTCTTTGTAATTTTTTCTTTTATTTAGTTCATGTTTTGCCAAAAAATGTGATTAATTTCTCCCTATCTCTTGCATTTTTTTTCTTTCTTTTAATGGACTTATATATATATATATATATATATATATTATTTCTTGCCTCTTTGCTTTGGGTTGATGAGGGTTTTTTTTTTTTTTTTTTTTTTTTTTTTTTTTTTTTTTTTACAACTGTACTTTGCAGCTCGTATGACTTTGGCTAAGTGAAATTATTAATTGTTAAAATACTTATTTTATTTGCTAAGTGAGTATATTTATTTTAAAAATAGTTAACCATAATATTCTTCTAAAAAAAATTTAATTATAATATATGTAGGGACACGATTTGTAAGGGACCCTAAACAATAAAATTTGTAGAGTGCGGGTAAGAAAAAGGAGTGGGCACTAACCAAACCCCCGTACAGCCAGTGTCCAAAACTGTTATATAATTTTGGTAAGGATTAAAGGTTCCATGGGGTTTCATGGTTGTGATCTTTCTTGGGCTTTAATGGGGATTTTGGCCGTGTTTTTGGCGTATTTCTTCTCTTCGGCTTAGTCCGAAGAGTTCAACCCCTTATTCTGGCTTTTTTCTTTTTTTCCCCCCCTAGATAGGGAATCATCTTTCATTATATAGCCTCCATTTTCCTGATTTTAACCGTCCATTTGTCAGTTATTCGGACGTTGTGCATTAGGGACTGTCTTATCACCTACTTTTTCAGGTTTTATGTCCGTTCCCAGACATTTCTGGCATACTCTAAAAGTTGATGTGATTGAAGCCCCCAGGTTTAGTAGTCATATCATCATTTAACGAGGCCAGGATGTTGGTGAGACTTTTCAGTGGACATTGGCGTCTTCGGACAGGCCCTTTTTACACAGGGTCCATTTTCCGTTTTCGGCCAATGATTTCCTTAGTGCGGGTCTTGGGCCGGTTGTGGAATGGGCCATGTATGTTGACATTTAGGGCCCCACAATATATTTTCAATAAATTTTGGAGAATAAATTATAAATTATAACATATTACAAAATAATTATATATTCATATATGATTTATGGGCTTGTGTGGGTCTGCAAATAAATGAGAAAAAACAATGCCATTGAGCTACAACACTCTTGGCAAAAATGAATTCCCTTAAAATCAAGTCAACGAGAAAAAAAATTCACATCAATTGTATGTAAAGCATAATATATATAGATTAAAATAAACTTGTTTACGTCAAATGTTTCACATGAAAATAAGCTTAGGGGTAAAAGGGAAAAATAGAGTTTAATGGTGGCCGATTTTCAAGAGTTACTTTAGAGGGAGCAAAAACTAATATGCTTTTTTTCCATTTTTAATTAGACGTTGACAACCTATTCGGGGAAAAAAAGAGTTAGCAGATAAGAGATATATTTATTTTGTTATAAAAATATACTATTATGACTAGGACCTTTTTACACTCATGGGGCTTAAGACAATTTTCTAAATGGCCTATATGGTGGAGTCTGCCCTTTGCAATGATCCTCATTGTTAAATCAGTAATGAATTAGTTCATAGGGTTTATTTATGTAAGTGTGGAATGGTTAGCATTAAGCATTAAATAACTCTTTGATATGTCTATCCAGTAAATGTTACTACCAACTCCTTTTTATGACCTTATGGCATTGGCAGTGCAATTCAGTTTTCTAAAATTTTACGAGCCACCCAATCTAGTTTCTGCAATACACTATTGATTTATAGTTATAAAGCTTACAACAACTGTATTGATCTTATTGTAGTAAAGTACTACTTAGATCCTAAGTAAATTGCTAACAAATATGAGATTCTACAATAAGTAAACGAAACTGTATACATCACATTCTTCACTATTTCATTTTTTCTATTCTCCCCTGAAGGCGATCCCTAATCAGTGCTAGCAGATCAATTTGCATCTGATTCATCTACCACTATATAGCACAGAATCAGTGCTAGAGGTGGCCGTCAAACCCTTGTCGAATGATGAATTAATTGAGAATAAGATCTCAGATGCATCAACATTTGTAAAGTTACCAAAACTAGTACTCTCATGCGGTAATTCCTGCAGATCAGCATCGCCGTCCAAAAGCTGCATCACTTGCCTCATGCTAGGCCTCACTGCTGGCGTTGAGTGTGAGCAAAGCAAGCCAAGTTTCAAAACCAATTCCATTTCCTTTACTACATAATTACCTTCCAGTTTTGGATCACTAGCATCAAGGATGGCTCCTTTTCTCCAGCACCCGAAGACCCAATCAACCAAAATGACCTCTTCTGGCAGTCCTCGAATCTCTATAGGCTTTCTTCCACAAGCTACCTCCAGCATGAAAGCCCCAAAAGCAAACACATCAGTGTAAGTGGTTGCCCTTCCTGTTTTAGTAAGCTCTGGAGCCAAATAACCCACTGTTCCAGCCACATGGGTGGTTTGAGGAATGGCATCGTGGTCGTATAATCTGGCAAGGCCAAAATCTCCAAGCCTCCCATTTAATTCAGCATCCAATAGAACATTGCTGGATTTTACATCTCTATGTAGAACAACCTGTTCCCACTCTTCATGGAGGTAGAGAAGGCCAGATGCTACTCCTTTGAGGATTCGAAATCGTTGAAGCCAGTTAAGGTTTGTCCTTTCATTTCCATATAAGAACTTTTCAAGGCTTCCATTGGGCATATAATCATAGACCAAGAGGAGTTCACCCTTTCGCCGGCAATATCCCAGGAGTTGCACCAAGTTCCTATGCCTCAGCCTGCCCATGCTAATGATCTCAGCCACAAATTCCTTCATCCCTTGTTTGGAATCATGGGAGACTTTCTTGACTGCAATTTGTGTATTGGAAGAACGAAGAGTTCCTTTATAAACCTTTCCAAAACCTCCTTCTCCAAGAAGCTCCTTGTCTGAGAAACCTTTGGTTGCTTTGTAGATATTCTTGTAGCTGAACCTGTGAGGACCATACTCGCTTTCCCAATCTTCTAGTATTTCTGCATATTTCTTTCTCCTCAGAACGAAAATAGCTGCAGTGATCAATATCAGCATGACCACTACTGCTATGATCAAAATCATGATAAGCCTATCTTTACTTTTCCTCTGTCGGGGAGGTTGAGGAAGCTTCGAAACGTCAAGGCTTTGTGCTTGTCCACTTTTATTAAAGCTCCATCCAAGAATATACTGGTCACTTGTAACTGTACCAGTGGCTGCAGAGAAACCAACATACATAGATTCCAAAAGATATTGGGACAGATCTATGCGTGTTGACAAGAGAGGCCGGTTTGGTTTTGTGATGCTGGCTGGGGCTAGTGTTACATTCAGTAACTTTTCTGTTTCATTGTAGTCTATCCAAAGATGCATTGGGTCGCCACTTACTAGCTTCACGCTTATATTCTTCCCTTCTTGATCAGAAAAGTAGGTTGCAGTAGCTGATTCATTTGATTTCAGGCTGTTCACATCGATTCCCACATGGTTGTTGTCTATATCTTGAAATTCTGTAGTCACTATAGTATCAAGCTCAATGGCTAATAAGTGGTTTGTTGAAAGGCCATTATTTGAGGCATCCAAGAGTCCTAGATAATTGCTGGGGAAAACATTGGTGAATTTCCACGAGGGACTGATGGTGAAGGCAATTCCATGGCCACCTTTGGATGGTGTTTGAGGAACTATTGCAAATACAAAGTTTGTGGAAAATGAAAGAGCCTGAGTTAAACCCGAAGAAGTGTTGAATTTTAGAGGAAGTCGGTAGAAAGCATGACCAACTTCTTGTTCTGAATTGTTGGTGAGTTGCAATACACCATTGGGGTGGATTTGAGCGGTTCCATTTAGATGCAGATTTGCTTGATTGAAGCCATTGTAGATGAACTGGTCATCTTGAGCAAACATCAATGGAATCTTAAGGATGAAGTAGAGAGTCATCGGAAAATGAAGTGATGTAAGCCCAGCCGCCATTGAGAAAAGGAGGAAAAAGATTTATCTCTGTGGACAAATGGCTTTTGGTTGTTTAAAATGTCTCAAAGACTCGGAACTCCTAAAATATTGCTGTTTTGATCCTTTTAATGACTTGATAAACTCGAAGTCGGAATACTTCTCAATATTTCCTGAGCACACCAAATAAGAAAAGTGTACAGGACCTTAGCATCCCTTAAAATGAATAGTATAAGTATCTAGATGTAGCGGCCTTAAAATTATTTTTAGAATGCCCATGAAGAAGCTTGAATTATACCAATTCTAATAATAAAAAAACTTGAATAGATTAATACTACCAAAAAAAAAAAAGCAAATAAATAAAGTTTTATAATTTTCTTTTACTAACAAAATAAAAAATAAAAAAGAAATTGATGAGAAGTAAAGTGAGAACTAAAAATATTGAGATAAGAGTAATAATATGTGAGAGAGTCTAAAATAATGTTAGAAAAGAGAAAGCCTGAAATAATGAGAGAGTTTGAACAAGTTAATTGATTAAGGGTTTTTTATTTTTATTTTTTAATGACCTCTTTGATAAATTTTTGTTTATTTGTTGTTGTTTTGGCTATTTTTGTTGTTATTTGAGCTAATTTTTATTGTTACTATTTGGAATTTTATTTTATTTTTTCTTTCAGGAAGTAAGGATTATATTTGGGAGACCAAAATTATATATATATATATATTTTAACTCAAATTCTTGGGATTCTCAAGCTAAAGATTTCAAAATTTTTAGATTAGACAAAACAAAAGAGTTTAGTTTAAAAATAATTATATATATAATTTTTTTAAACAAGTATAACTCATGTGAACAACCTGAGCTTAATGTAAATCTATCCATAGAGGCCCGTTTGGTAAGAGATTTTTAGTAACGTTGTTTAAGTTTTGCAAAAATATGTATGGTGAAAAAGTGTGTGGAAATACGTGTTATGGTGTTTAAAGTATAAATAATAATTTTCGTTATTTAAACACCGTTACTATAAGGCCTAGATAACAAGACTTTTAATGTCAAAGACACTTGTGTTTACAAGATTTTTTTTTTTTTTTTTTTCCTTCAATGGTTCAGATCAACTTCTTCTATCAATTTTACAGGGGAAATGAGCATTTGTCTCTAATTTACAAATTATGCAGCAAAATTCCTTATTTTGAAACTACTTAGCAAAATACCATTGTTTTTTAAACTTGATTTTAACAAAATCGAGTTATAGGTGAAACTTGACATTAGTAATGTCGAGTTCTTTGTATATTTTTTCACTTAAATTTTTAAAAACATTTAAGTGAAACTCAACATTACTAATGTCGAGTTCCACTTTAAAATATACATATAACTCGATTTTGAAGATATCAAATTTTACACCTAACTCAATTTTGTTAAAATCGAATTTAAAAAACAGAGATATTTTACTAAAAAATTTCAAAATAAGGTCATTTTACTACATAGTTTGTCCATTTTCCCCTCCATTTCACCTGTTATAAGCGGTCAAAACATATACTTCAAGATTGCTTTTTAAACGCTATAGCCTCCTGTGAGGAAATTTTTATCCTTCAACGATTCAGATCAACTTCTTATATCAGTTTGACCTGTTCAAAGCGGTCAAAACAAATACCTCACAACATTAAATTGAGTTTAATTTTCAAGACTGGAAATTTGTTTGAAAATTTAGAGGCCATGTTTAATTTAGATTTTGCTGGCAGTGGTCTTGCCCTTCTACTGTATGTTCCTACATATGAAAGTGAAGGTCCCGGATGTAAAGGATTTGACACAAAAAATTCAACCATTTATGTCTTCATTGTGTCAAAAATTTCAAGATAGCAGTTAAATAAGATGTAGAAGACTTAAAATTGTTTGTATAATATCTATTAAATTTCTTAATTTGCAAAAGGAATTTTCAACCTTCTAATTTCGTCATGTCCAAAATTTCAAGGTCACACCGAGGCAAAAGAAGACTATTAAAAAGTTTTGATCTCCGCATTCTTCACCTAACAAAAAAAAAAAAAAAAAAAAAAATGCAATACATTTCACTTCTTACAATAGATTAATATTGGAATAAAGAAATTTAAAAATCTGAATATGAGGCAGAGTGAAAAGAATGACAAAGAAAAGAAGGGGAAAATCTGAATATTCTGTATAATTAAGGACAATTAATGTTCTTTGATTTTAGTCTCAATCAATGATGTCAACATATGATATATATATATATATATTTTGATGAATATCAACATATGATATATAGGTGATTAGATGATTAGATCAGCACATAAATAGGTGATAGGCAGGACTATTTTTTTTTTTTTTTGAAAGGGTGATAGGCAGGACTAAAATAATGTTAGTGGGGGGTTTGTAATTACCTCTATGTCCTCACAATCACAACTTGCGTCTAGTCTAACAGCACGAGCATCCATATGAACGACCGCTGTCAATTCGTATCCGTAAGTGGTAAGCTGATAATTCTCCAACCAAAGATTGACACTACATCAAGAGAGAGTTACCAATTTAGAAATTCGTTTTTTTTTTTTTTTTTTTGAAACTGAACTTGACATTCATTAAACTGAAACTGGAATACAACAGAACACAGAACACAGCAAAGAAGAAAGAAGAGCTAAAAAATACATAATCAACCTTTGGCCCTATCTAAAAGCAACACATGCCGTAGCATAGGTGGCTCTACTTCTTTCCACCGCTGAGAAGAACCTGCTGCCTTAGCAAACTGAGCAAGCTCATGCGCCGCTCTGTTGTAGTCCCTTTTCAGGCATTTCACATTCCAGCTCCTAAAGTACCGAAGCAACTCCAAAGATCCTTGGATGACCATCCCAAACTCACCATTGCAGTTGCCCTCATTGATGGCCTCAAGCACCCCAACTGAATCAGATTCCACAATGATTTGCTGAATCTCCAACTCCATGGCCAAGCGAACTCCTTCATCCACTGCAAAGGCTTCCGTAACAGCTGCACTATAATCACCATTCAATACCTTGCAACACGCAGCTACAACCATCCCTCTACTATCTCGAATAACCACTCCCACAGTGGACCAACCCCCACAACCCGCTGTAGCACCATCAACATTTATCTTACAAATTCCTGGAGGAGGTGCCGCCCATCCAACTTCTGGGG
The DNA here is from genome assembly GCA_023621385.1 of Quercus gilva. Classification (NCBI taxonomy): domain Eukaryota; kingdom Viridiplantae; phylum Streptophyta; class Magnoliopsida; order Fagales; family Fagaceae; genus Quercus; species Quercus gilva. The sequence continues at coordinate 35,673,656 of CM042473.1, forward strand.
CCTGCTGCTTAATATGCTTGTATAGAATGGCATTCTTGTAGTCCTCTTGAGTACGCACCGCAAGGTTCCAAATCTGGGAATGGGGACTACATTTAGCTTCATGAACCACCATATTCCTATTATACCAGATGGCCCACGCAGTGGTAAAGAGGGTTTCAAGGTCAAGTGGAGATCCAGCATCCAAAATTTTTAAGGCTAACTCCACAAGGCACATGTTCCCAGCCAGCAAATTAATTGGACAGTCTTGCCAATTCCACCAAACTTCACATAGCTTATCACAATATATTAATGCATGACTAGTACTTTCCATTGCTTTCTCACAAAGTGGACATTCGGCCGCAACCTTTACACCTCGCTTTGCCAAGTTAAGCCTCGTGGGCAGCCCATCCAAGCAAGCTTTCCAAGCAAAAATTCTAACTTTGGCAGGAAGTTGGAGTTGCCACACTTTCTTCCATAGCCTAGTCCTACAATCTCCACTTGAGCACTCGCCCATCTCAGCCCTCTCCACCACCTGAAGAGCAACATAATAAGCACTTTTGACAGAAAAAATACCTCGTTTGTTCCCCATCAGGATTATGCTATCTTCCGGTAAATTATAGCTTAGAGGGATGTTTAGGATAGTGTTAGCCTCAAAAGGAAGGAAAATCCTCCTAACTATGTCCACTTTCTAGTGCCTAGTTTCTTCATCAATTAGCGATGATACCATTAGGAAATCACCAATTTCTTGTTGGGGAAAGCAAACTTTGTAGGTAATGGGAGTTGGTAGCCACTTGTCTTCCCATATATGAATCATTTTACCATTTCCAACCCGCCACCTTATGCCCCTATGAATTACCTCCAAGCTGTTATAGATACTTCTCCATGCATAAGAGGGGTTGCTTCCAAGCTTTGCACCCAAAATATCACTATAGGGGAAGTACTTGGCCTTATAAATCCTAGCAATCAAAGAGTTTGGGTTGATCAGGATACGCCACGCTTGCTTCGCTAACATTGCAAGATTGAAGGCTTGTAAGTTGCGAAAGCCCATTCCTCCTTCTGATTTTGATTTGCACATTTTCCTCCAAGAAACCCAAGCCATTTTAGCATCTTGATCTCTTTGACCCCACCAGAAATTTCTCTCCATTCTTTCTAAGTCCTCACACAGACCCTTAGGGAGTTGGAAGCAACTCATAGTATATGTAGGAATAGCTTGTGTAACTGCTTTAATTAAAATTTCTTTTCCTCCCACAGAAAGCATTCTTTCTTTCCAACCAGAGAGTTTTTTTCCAACCTTCTCCTTTATTTCTGCAAAGACTTGATTCTTTGACTTGCCTATCACTGAAGGAAGACTCAAATATTTCCCCTGCCTTAACTCTTGCATTGGCCCGAGAACTCCCAGGACTTCCTCTCTTGTTTCAAATGGGGTATTATGGCTAAAGGTCACCGAAGATTTATCCATATTGATTTTTTGCCCCGAAGCAGCCTAAAAAAGCCCCAACATTTCAACAAACTTGCTGACCTCCCCTCTATCAGCCTTACAGAAGAACAGACTGTCATCCACAAAGAATAAATGAGTGACTCTAGGGCAGCCCCTACAAATGGACACTCCACTGAGAATATTTTTATTGCTTGCATCAGTTATAAGGGCAGAAAAGGCTTCCATACATAGAAGAAAGAGATAGGATGATAATGGGTCACCTTGTCGAAGTCCCCTAGTTGGAGAGATTTTACCATGAGCTTCCCCATTAATCAAAACAGAATATGTAACTGTTGTAATACATTTCATCACCCACCCAATCCATTTCTCATGAAAACCCAACCTCCTTATTACCCTCTCAATGAAATCCCATTCTACCCTATCGTAGGCTTTGCTCATATCAAGCTTAGCTGCCATGAAGCCATCCTTACCACACTTCTTATGATCTAAATAGTGCATTAACTCAAAAGCAATAAGTACATTATCTGTAATTAATCTCTCTGACAGGAAGGCACTTTGATTCTCAGAGATTATTTGAGGCAACACTTTCTTAAGACGGTTAGCAAGCACTTTGGAGATCAATTTGTACGCTACATTACTAAGATTGATGGGGCGTAAATCTTTCATTCTATTGGGCATTTTAACTTTCGGCACTAATGTAATATAGGTATTATTAATATCAGATAATGAGGCATTTGAATTAAGTACATTTAATACCATGTTAGTTACATCAGCCCCAACAATATCCCAATATTTCTGATAAAAGATAGCAGACATACCATCTGGCCCGGGTGCTTTGGTTGGATGCATTTGCCTGAGAGCTGCTCTGACCTCCTCTGCAGTGAACACCTTAGTAAGTTCCTCATTCATCTCCTCAGACACCTTGGCTTGAATTAGGCTTATCACCTCTTCCATCTGGGACGGAAGTGTGGAAGTATAAATATTTTCAAAATAACTGATGGCTGTTCTAACAATCCCCTCCTTACTGTCACACCACATACCTTCATCATTCCACAATCCAACAATTGTATTCTTCCTTCTCCGCTCTGACGCACGGTGATGAAAATATTTAGTGTTTCGATCCCCCTCCCCTAGCCATTGAACTCTTGATCTCTGCTGCCACCACACCTCCTCATCATCCAACAAGAGATTAATCTCCTTTCTCAGCCTATTAATTTCTGCCCCATTTTGAAGTGCAGTATCATTTTTTAACAGCTCACCCAGCTTTTCCTTCTTCTCTTGAATCTTTTTCGGAGTCTGCCCAAACACATCTTTACCCCACTTCGCTAGGTTGTCCGCACATATTTTAAGCCCTGCACTAAAACCACTCGGATCATGGAGATTAGTGTTAGCATTCTAGACCTCCTTAATCAGTTCCTTGCAGTCAGCCCGTCTTGTCCAAATAGCCTCAAAGAAAAATCTGCGCTTACCACGCTTATGAAGAGCATGAGAATCAGCGAGTAACAGGGGACAATGGTCAGACGTAGTATCCTCTAAATGCTGGACTCTTACATTTGTGAAGTGCTCTATCCATTCTGGAGTTGCAAGAGCCCTATCCAATCTCAGATAAATTCTATCACTGCCTTCCTGTTGATTGCACCAGGTATACTCAAAACCGAAGAAGCCCAGGTCTTTAAAACCACACTTATGAATAATATTTCGGAAGGCCTCCATCTGATTTTGGGGTCTCAGAGCTCCCCCTAATTTTTCTTCTACTGATGTAATTTCATTAAAGTCACCAAAACATAACCAAGGTAAATTAAATTGAAGATTAAGAGTATCGAGATACCTCCAAGATTCTTTCCTCCTATGTGTCTCTGGATGCCCATAAAAACCGGTCAACCTCCATTTGAAACCAGACCCTTCTTCTATTACTACTGCATCAATGTGGTGTCTTGAATAGCTCTTAATCTCCAAATTAACTTCCTTCTTCCAGTACATTGCCAATCCTCCTCCTTTCCCTTGCCTTTGAACATAAAGACCATTGACAAATCCCAATTTCATCTTCAGCTTTTTCATTTCAGCAATCGTCATTTTTGTTTCCGATAAGAAAACCACTTCGAGATCCCAGCGCCGCACAAGACTGCGCAGCATTCCAACTGGCCGGGGGTTCCCAAGCCCCCGGCAGTTCCAGCCTAAGGTCATCATGGCTCTCGGCGGTGCTGCACAGCAGTCACCGCCGTTTCCTTTGTGTTTTTCCCTTGTTTCCTCTTCACCTTTCTATTCTCCTCTGCTTCTAATTCTTCTAATTCTCCTGTTCTCTTTATTCCACTTCTTTTTTCCTGGCCCATCACATCTTCTTCTTTAGTTAGGCCCTTCTCCCTTGCAAGCCTTTTCCAACTCCCTATAGTCTTAGGCCTCAAATCCTTAGTCTTATGGCCCAAGTCTAGGAAACCATCATCCTTATATTCTGAGAAATCCACTATGGGCTTGACTGGACTTGTTACTTCCATTTCCTCCAATATACGCCTACTTCGACAGCCCACTACTGATTGGCCCGTTCCTGTTGCGTCGCCCTCACCTCCATTATTTTCAAAATTCAAACCTTTCCTGTGAGCACGTGTGAGTTCAGATATCTCAGCATTTGGTGGGCTTACCGCTGAGTTGTCCCATCCACCAGAGAGACCAGCCGCCTGACTTGCTATCCTTCCATCATTTCCCACGTCATCCCTCCCATTTTGCTTCTCTGCAAACCGGTCTTCTGTACCACTTCTACTTCCTTCTCCACTGCCAACCATGGCTGCCTCCGCCCAAGTTGGTTGTTCCGCAGGCCATCGCTCATCCTTGCTTGACGGATGGCTCATTTCCTTCCTCATCTTCATCTTTTCCAGCCCTCCTTTAGCGCTACCGTTGGCCCTTATCCATTCTCCATACTGATGTTCCGTCGTTTGCCCCGGTTTCGTATCTTCACAGTGTCTATCATCATGGCCCAACCTTCCACACCTGTAGCATACTGTAGGGAGCCTTTCATATTTGAACATGACCCACACCTTCTCCCCTTCTTCATTCAACAAGTAACCTCCCCTACGTAAAGGCTTGTGCAATGGCAGCTCTACTTTGATTCTCATATACCTCGCCTGCTCAGACTGCCAAGCTCTTTTGTCAGCTTCTATAAACTTGCCCATTCTTTTCCCAATATCCCTACCTGTTTCTTCCACCATAAGCTCAAATGGGACACCCCAAATTTGGACCCAAAATGATGAGTGAGAGAAGACAATATTCGTGACTGTCAATCCCTTCTTCCACCTGCACAGCAACAGCAGATTGTTATCAAAGTTCCAGGGGCCATTCTTCTCAACCCACTCCATTTGGTATTTAGAGCTGAACTTGAATTGAAGGATCTCATTCCCCACTTCCACGATCCTCAAATCTGATCCCATCTTCCACACTGATCTTAGAGTGCTTTTTAACGCACGAAGATTTTGTTGGCGATCAGATAGAAGTTTTCCAAACAAACTGAGATGGCACTCTTCCAAACATTCGGCTCTACTAGCAGCAGTTATTTGAATACCTTCTTCCTCTTCTTTAGTAAGCTGCAGGTTCTGCAGTCCGTCCAAAATGACTTGATCCATGCCTAGAGATTGCAAATTGACCACATGCAAAACAAAGAAAGCTTCTAGATCTTCACCGCAAAGGCCCACAGTTACAGAAAAAGAAACTATGGGAGACAACCACTCCTACTTGAGAGAGACCATAACTCCCTTACACGAGAGAGAGACAAAAACTCCTACTGGGGAGAGAACCAATCTAGAAATTCGTTTGCAGCTTATATATAAGAAGTTACTAATAAAAGTTAGGGCATCCTAGCGGACCCAAATGCAATTAAATGTGAGCAAGGATTAGTTTGGGAGTTTCCCATTAAGTGTGTGTTTAGTTTCAAATTAAAAAGTCAATTTATTTTATTATTAAATTTATTTTTACTATTATTTATAGGTTTATTACGTATTTTGATATTATTCATAGGTCTTATTATACTATTTCAACTTACTTTTACTTTTATTTATAGTATTTTTAGTAAAAGATTTTCAATTTTGACAAAAAAAGCGGATTCTAAACTAACCCTAACAATCGCAAAACGAAAAAATAGTGGCAATATTTTTTTTTTTCAAAATGGAAAATTAAAAATAAAATCACATCAAATGCCTTCAAAAAATAGTAAAAAAGTTATCAAAAATTCAAAATTACAAGTGGCGGCCAGCCACTCAAATCATGTAGTCAACAGAATCTAGTGACTATATGTCTGTACTGACATCAGCAATGACGTCATTGCACGGATGCTGATGTCAACAGCCCAATCGTCTGATGACAACCACCAAATTATTCTACTACATTCTACGTACGACTGGATCAATACCACCCTCTGATACCAAGTTGAGTTGTGGATTATGAGATATTATGGTTAAAAAAAAAGAGAAAATGGAGAGATATAGAGAGAGAGCTACCAAGGAGACTCGGTGGTAGAATGAGAAGGTCCAAGCTGCAATTAGACTTAAGAAGAGAGAACCCTATAGAATCCTACCTAGATGTAGAGACAATGCGGCTTCTGAAAATTATAGAGATAAACAAGGAAGCATAAAAGATAGTCCGAGAGGCTAGGTTTGAGACCTGTGAACGAATTATGTAGCTAGTTGGATATTTATGAACTTTCTAAGACAGGTACAATGAAAACAATACTATATTTGTTTTTAATGGTATGTAAAGCATAATATACATAGATTAAAATAAACTTGTTTACGTTAAATATTACACATGAAAATAAGCTTAGGGGTAAAAGGGAAAAATAGAGTTTAATGGTGGCCGATTTTCAAGAGGTACTTTTAGAGGGAGCAAAAACTATTATGCTTTTTATCCATTTTTAATTAGACGTTGACAACCTATTCGGGGAAAAAAAGAGTTAGCAGATAAGAGATATATTTTATTTTGTTTTAAAAATATACTATTATGACTGGGACCTTTTTACGCTCAAGGGGCTTAAGACAATTGTCTAAATGACCTATATGGTGGAGTCGGCCCTTTGCAATGATCCTCATTGTTAAATTAGTAATGAATTAGTTCATAGGGTTTATTTATGGATCGAAGTGTGGAATGGTTAGCATTAAGAATTAAGTTTCTCTTTGATATGTCTATCCAGTAAATGTTACTTCCAACTCCTTTTTTATGACCTTATGGCAGTGCAATTCATTATAAACCATACAACGAGCTATTTTGTGAAGGCAAATAATAATATTCATGCATAGTCATTGTTGGCTGTGGGTATTCAGTTTTCTAAAATTTGATGAGCCACCCAATTTAGTTTCTACAATACAGTATTGATTTAGCTCGTGTTTGAAAGTTTAGAGAGGGAGGAGAGTAGAGAAGAGTAGTGGGGAGGAGAGTAGAGAGGAATGGTTTTCCTCCACCTTGTTTGGATGTTTTTAAAATTAGTAAGGAGGAAGGGAATAATTAGCCCTTCCCCTTGTTTGGAAGTTTAAAAATTAAGATGGAGAGAAGAAGAAATGATTAAAATAAATAAATTTACTCCTATTTGAAAATAGACTTGTAACGAAGGTTTTGAAACCCGGACCGTTCAATGAACCGTAAAATAGAGAGGTTCAAGATTTTTAAAGTTGGACCGAGATCGAATCGGAGTCGAACCGTGATTATGTCATAATTAATTTAATAATTATTTAAAATATAAATAAATATATTAAATTAATAAAAGTAGAAAAATGAACTAAAATAGTCCAAATAAATATAAAGATCTATTTTTCAAATGTCTTTTTTATATCATAACTTTCATAAGGCAAATAAAAAATATTAAATCTTAAGCAAACCTAAATCATTTTTTGTTAATGCTCAATATTTTACTCTTTTAATTTTTTTTTATGAAAACTTATGTGTAAATTATCTTGAGTAATGCTCAAGCCCATTTGACCACCCATTAAATTGTTTTAGGCTAAAGCTCATTTGAACATTCAACCATTTATGAAAATTTTAAACATAAAAAATAAATAAAAGCTAGAAGGATGACCGTACAAAGCATTAAAAATTAATAAAATAAAGAACAAAGCCCAATAAAATTAAAAAAAGGAGTGAATGACACATTGACAGCATGCATTTATTTAAATTTTAAAAATAAAAAATAAGCAACAGCCAGAAGAGGTACCGGACAAACAATTAAAAAATTGCTTAAACTCAATAAAGTTTAAAAAAGAATGGTTGACAGCATGTTTTAGCGTGTGACAGAAAGCAAGTTGTCATCATCTTCAAAGTACACTAGAAGACTCTAGAGTGCATAAGAAAAAACGCAGGATGAGAGGAAAATGCAGAAACAAGCAACAAAAACAACACAGAGAAGATAAAATGCAGAAACGGCAGTCGGATGAAATGCAGAGAGAGAATGGGCGAGTGAGACTGAGAAGAAGAATAAAAAGAAATGTTGGTGCGATCTCAAGGTCTGAGGTTGAAGCTTCAACAATGGCTGACCAGTAAGTACAAAAAAAAAAAAAAAAAACTTTGAATCAACTGAACCTGCGAAACCGTGATAACCGTCCACGGTTTTTAAACCCAGGTGGTTCAGCCGCGATTCGCATGGTTCACTGAGTTTTTCTTGTATGCCGGTTTTTAAGCTTAAAAGAATCGTTTTGATAGACGGTCTCTGGTTAACCCGGTCGGACCGTACGGTCCAGTCCGGGTTTCAAAACAATACTTGTAATATTGGTTTATGATTAATTTGTTAGATTAAATAATTATGACTATAGCATGCAATATTTTTTTTTTGATAATTTTTTTTATGTGAATTAAATAATCAACATTGGTCTATGATTAAATATTTTTTTTTACTTTTTTATTATACTAAAAAAACCATCCTTAATTGATAATAATTAAAATAAGAAAAAAAAATTTTGGTTTGTTTGTTTACTGAAAAAATCAACAAAATATTGAATTTTGAGTGTTTCCTTCATTTATTATTATTGTAGGAACTGAGTTTGAGCACTTTTGGTTTTGGATGAGTGGACTCAAACCCAGCTAGCCCAATACAATGAATTTATAGAGAGTGGGCCAAAGAACTAGGCCTTAGCGCATGGACAACGGTCAATATGGCTTGCATGGAAATCGAACAGAGATAAACTGAGGTTAAAAAAGTTTGTCCTCGGTACAATCCGAGAAGCTTCTCTCTAATTAATTAATGAATAAGAGTGATTACAGGAATTCTCCCGCCCTCTCTCTATGGGGGGTTTCTCCTATTATATAGTCTTCCTTCATTGATCTCTGCCTTCCACTTATTGATCATCCAAGCATATACCTGAGTGTCTGTCTCATTAGCCACCTTTCTAAGCCTCCTGTGAGTTGCAGCAACCAAGACAGCATTGTTCAGAGGTCATTTCCTCATTAATGCGGCCAGGGTGTCAGTCATGGGCATTTAATGTGGAGGTGACAGTTTTTCCTTAGGATGCTCTGAGAGGCTGCCCCTGATGACTTACTGCCTTTCCCTCCTATGATCTCGGCTGTCTGAGGACAGAGGCCTCCTTGGAAATGTCTCTTGGCAACTTGGGTCCTCTACTTTCATCCTCGGACATTTCTATCTCCTTAGCGTGGGCCTTGGGCCCAATATAAAATGGGCTTGGGCTGCCGAATTTTTTGGCCCCACAATAGCCCCTCAAAATCCTACTGTCCGATTCCTCAGTCGGGGAGGAGGGTTTTGATATTCTCAGGCCTATGTAATGGCTAGTCAAGTCTCGTTTTCCTTGAGTGCCAGAGCCCTTTCACTTGCCTAAGGCACGTTCCTAGCGTTTCGGTATAAGGAGTGCGCCCGCATTAAATTCTGGCGGCTCTGTGCTTCCCACATTTAATGATGTGATGACAATCAAACGGTGGGGATCTTTTTGACTTTATGGGCAGGAAAACCCACACGGTTACTCTTAATTGGGGGTATACATACCCGTTTGAACTGATTTGCCTCTTTACTTTTGCATTCAAGAGCTCTTGCGCACATACTCTGAATCGATTTCCCCTTATTCCTCCTTTTCCTTCGTCTTTCCTTGAGTTTCTTAGCCATTCCTAGGAATGGGTAAATTTAAGAAGTTGGTTGAGTCTGAAGAGGCGATGAAGAAGTTCATCGCAGATCATAGGATACCTAGTAATGTGGGTTTAAGATACTGTGAAAAGGGGGGGAGTGGTATATTATGAGGGAGGAGGATGAAGTAGTGGTTCCCATAATTGCCTTCCTCGAGGGTGGTATGAGAATCCCTATGGGGTCAGTGATGAGGGACTATCTTAGGCACTTTAAACTAGCTCCTACCCAGTGCGCCACTAACGTGTTCTGGATCCTAGGTTGTGTGGACGCCTTGAATGAGAAGATAGGGTTGGGGTTAACCCACCACGATGTAAACTGGTGCTACAACTTCCAGCACTTAAAGGGTAAGTCCTATTACATGAAGACGAGGGAGGATAGGGTTCGGCTTATCCAATGCCTCCCTAAGTCCAGCAAGGGGTTAAATAAGGACTTTCTCATTCTGTCCGGGGCGTGGCACGACGGCCTTCACTGCTCGACCGTAGAGGGGACACCAGGTGGGGTACTTAGAGTAGGACAAGGTCTAGTATTTTTCTGTCATCATGGCTTGCTTTGTTTGGTTGCTAACAAGAACATGCTTCCTTTTCTGTAGATCCACACGCTTTTGAGCGCCATTTTCACTTAGTTAGTAGGGCGGATCTAAAAACTGTTCTCAGGGCAGAGATCTTTGTGAACAAGGCTGACAACCAAGTTAGAGCAGCTCACAAGATCCTTAGATACGATCTAATCCAGAAGGCGTTCTCGACACCGAAGTATGTGGTCAGGGCCAAAGATCCTCGGCTTTACAAAATCACTATGGCCGAGCACGGGTTCATGCATCCTGAGGGATCTCCTATTCTAGAAGGCATTCCGTCGACAGGCCCTTCTTCGTCCCATCAAGCTGTGAAGGGCGAGGGAGAAGGTGTAGAGAGAGAAGAAGAAGTTAATCCGCCCGAAGATCTTTCTGGTGACTTTGCTGATCCCAACCTGATCGAAGTGGACATCTTGTTAGAAGGGATTTCTTTTCAGGTCGAAATGGGTTTCAAGAGGAAGCCCTAAACCAGCCTGTTCGATCTGATTGAGGGCTAGTCGGGGAAGGATGCGCCAGGGGGGGTCTCATTCCAAGCTTCCTCCTTCTTCCCCCAAGTTTAAGCCTACTCAGACCCAGTCCTCTGTCCAATTTAAGCTTCCACCTCCTCCTCTTTAGCCAAGCTTGCCACCAAGGCCTGAGTCCTTCGATCCCAAACAGAAGAAGGATAAAGGCAAGCGGCCCATATGGGCTGATAGATCTCGCTCCCCCCAAGAAGAGGATGAGGCTCGGCGACCCCCAAAGCAGCTAAAGACCGGGCATCAGGGCCAGGATAGAGAAGTTGATACTCGGCCTGAGTCCCAAGTTTAGCTCCCTGCGTCGATGCTTCATGGGGCTCCCTTAATGGACAACGCCTCCCTTAGGGGCTTCCAAGGAGGCGAGGGCACCCATGTGGCCAATGCGCTGGAAAGGTCCTTGCTGTTGTCAACTGATATGGCTGAGCTGAGGAACTTGAGGAGGCAGGAGGTGGTCCTTAGTCTTAAGAAGTACCTGGGCATGGTAGAACCTTTGACACTTATGCTTTCATTGAATTTTGCTCTTCGATTCCCAACTTATTGTGAACTTATTTCAATTCACAGACTGTCCAGGCCACTTTTAGGTTGGAAAAGGTGGCCGATAATTAGAGTAGGGCCCTGGATAATGAGCGTGATAAGCACCTGGAAGTTACTCGGACCCTTAAGATCTCCGAGTTTGATCTTGCGAAGGCCAGGAAGGACCTTAAGGAAATGACAAGGGCCAGAGATAGCGCCGAAGCAGGCCTAGTGGGCGCCCAAAAGTGGGCTCAGGACCAAACGAGGCGCTTGCTTGAGGCGGAGGAACAACTGACTATTACCAAAGAGCAAGTCGCAGAGCGGAAGAAAAAGGCAACTAAGGTAGAGGGAGCCAAGAACGTTGTAGAATTTGCTCGGGATGAGGCCCTACGGGTTTAGGTAGAGGCAGAGTTTGCCAAGGAGGAGGCTTAGGCCTCTAAGGAGGCGACCGAGGAGGAGGCTTATGCCTCGAAGGTGTCTGAGACGGAGGCTGCCCTCAAAGCTCAAGTCCCTAGGGTATGTAGGCTCTACTACTCCCAGGTTTGGAATGAGGCTCTCAGACAAACCGGAGTTGAGGCCTCATCTGAACTGTGGAAGGTGGAGAATGTGTACTACCCACCAGCCATCCGTGAGGCTGTTTCACCTAATTCCAAGGCTGAGGTGGTCTTTGAGGAAGTTGGTATTGCTCCAAGTGAAGCTGCTTTGGCTATTACTACTTCTGATGAGCCTGCCAAGGAAGCCGAGCATCCCGAGGTAAAGGAGACACATGAGGGCCCTGACTAGGAAGTGTTCCAGGATGCTACAAGGCCCTTTTCTAAAGCTCAGGCCCCTGATGCCGATGAGGCATCTCTTCTAGCCAATCCTTTGCGGGTTACTTCCCCACTTGAAGGCTCCAAGGATTCGAAGATCCGTTCTGCCTAGCTCCCCAAGGAAGGACCTAAAATAAAGTTGAAGAAGTAGCCCCTCTTGGCTGGCACCAGTTGTACTTTTGCTTAGTTTTTTTTTTTTTTTTTTTTAAAACATTGCAATGCAATCACTACTATGTAATTTCTATGAACTTAATGAAGTGTGCATCCTATTTCCCTTATTTACCTTGTTTATCTTTTCACTTGCACAATTCTAACTCTAATTGTGCCTCGGCTGACTATGGCGATAATTACAATAATCGTAAAGCTGTTTATACAAACGGAGACCTACCTATCCTTTGTTTTTGATTGAGAACCAGAATAGATGAAAGTCACCAAATCATTCGGTTCTTTAACGGACATTCAAACTCATGTAGAACAACCCTCTAGGTGTGGGACAAACAAAAGCCGTGTCTATGACACCCTAAAACGCTTTAAGCGACGCTCTTGGGCCTAACTCTGAGATTTTTATTACGAGAAAGGTCATCGTTGTCTGCGATGATCACAACGAGCATCAAAATAGTTAACTAAATTAGGCTAGCTTGCTCACAGACTTTGTTTGATACTTAGGCAAGTTCTGCATAGTGTTAATTCTACCAAAGCAGGTGATCCTAGGACCAGGCAAGACCTTGTCTTTGTCTAGCACCTAGATTCTTCTTGAAGTAACTAGTTTTCCCTTAGGTTTGAGTCCGAGGACCATGCAAAACCTTGGTTCTTTCTAGTACTTAGTCTTCTCTTGAAGTAACTAATTTCCCCATATGTTTAAGTCCAAGGACCATGTAAGACATTGGTTCTTTCTAGTACTTAGTCTTCTCTTGAAGTAACTAGTTTCCTCATAGGTTTGAGTCCAACGACCATGCAAGATCTTGGTTCTTTCTAGTACTTAGTCTTATCTTAAAGTAACTAGTTTCTCCATAAGTTTGAGTCCGACGATCATGCAAGACCTTGGTTTTGTCTAGTACTTAGTCTTCTTGAAGTAACTAGTTTCCCCATAGGTTTAAGTCCAAGGACCGTGCAAGATCTTGGTTCTTTCTAGTACTTAGTCTTCTCTTGAAGTAACTAGTTTCCCAATAGGTTTGAGTCCGAGGACCATACAAGACCTTGGTTTTGTCTAATACTTAGTCTTCTTGAAGTAACTAGTGCTTCATCATTACTGTTTAGAGTGAAGGGACTTGTCTTCAGCGTTGGAAAGCTTGCCCCTAAAGTGACAACGGCCTTGCGCTCGCTTTGCCGAGGAGGGGTCCTTCCTCAGGCTGGGCCCTTGGTCCAACATTGACCTGGACATGGGCGGCCCGGCCTTCCACCCCCACGTATGACCGTGGCTCCATCGCGCCACTTTTTCGCCACTTCTAATTATGAGGCGTCTTTTGGCTACTGGAGTTACATGCCTAACATTTCGGTATGCGAGGCACGCCCTTATTAATATCTTTGTGGATTAATGTAGATCCATCGGCTGGTGGTTTCTTTGGAAATTGGGCGAGGTTAATACCGCTTGTAATTCTTCCTTTGAATTTCGAGCGGATTAATTTCCACCAGCCTTCGCCTTCTATATAAGGCGCTCTAGGGGAATCGTTCTCTCACATTTTACAAATTTTTGAGTTCAACAGGAACTTCAAGTTCTCCACCTTCTGGGCATTTCTAAGGACCTTGTCAAGATTGTGATCAAGGCCTAGGGAAATGGGATGGCACTGGATAAGGGCAAGGGTAAGGAAGCCAAGCCCCTTTCAGGAGCCGAGAATGCCGCTTCGACCTTGGATGACGCGGTGGAGGCAAAGGAAACATAGGCCAAAGACCTTCCTTCCTTTCAACCGAGCAAGAAAGAGGGCCCTCCTCCTTTAGTCGAGAGTCGAAGCAGGCGTAGATAACATTTTTCTCCAGTACGCAGATTTGCTTGCCCTTCAAGCTGGTAGTGATTCACATCCAGTTTACTTGCTGATGGAGGTTTGTAAGGTTGTAGAATGGTTGATGCCCTAGTGTTGCCGCCTCTTCCAACGCTTAATTATCATGAAACTAGGAGAGAATTAAGGGAACGTCTTGAGATAGGGCCATCAGGCGCTTCCGCTTCTTCTCCTTTCTCATCGCCGATTCCACCCATACTGGCTCAATTGCCGTTGGTAGCCTTAAAATAAGCCTGCCTCGACTTCTCTTTTTATAGTTAGCTTTAGAACAAGCCTGCCAAAGGTTTTGATTTTATAGTTTGTTAGGTTTTAAGGTCTTAGGATTTTATGTATTTAGAACCTAATTTGTAATGTTGGCAAACCATGATCAAAACAATGTATTTAGTCTTGTTTAGGCTTGCTCAAAGTTGGTTTAATATTGTAAAGTTGGAATCAAGTGGCTGCTGAAGTATTAGTGACTTTCGGCCTGATTCGATCGATCAGAAATTAGACTCGATCGATCGAAAGTCACTTATCAGCAAAATCAGCAAACGTAAAAAGGCCATAACTTATTCGTTTGAAGCCCAAATCGCGAGCCGTTTTTTCCAGTATTTAAAGGACATCATAAGCTAACCCTAGGTAGGGTTTTTAGAGCTTTTTAGAGAGATTAGAGTGCCTCTTGTGCCTCTTTGGTATTTTAGGGTTTTGTACCCAAACCTCTCTTTGGTTGTTGCTCATATTGCTGTTTTGTGTAAATCTCTTGTGAGATCTTTGAGGAGCTTTCCTTTACACAAAGCTTAGGGTTTTCAAGATTGAGATTCTTCAACATCTTGATTATCAACTTGGTTGCTGCCTTTGAAGCTTAAAGATTAACAAGCGAGGAGCTTGTACCTGATTGAAGGAAGACAAAGAAAGAAGTAGTCCGTGGATTCGGAGCCTGCGCGTGGTCGTGTCAGGAAGTTACTATTGGTGGGTAGCATTAGGAAGTCAAGCGGGGAGCTTGTAAGTCCTTTTGTAAGAACTTCAATTCTTTCTTAGTGGATTCCGTTTTGCCTTGAGGATCGGTGGGTAAAATCCTCCCCAGGTTTTTCCGTGTGGTTTCCTGGGTGATCATATCACTGTGTTATTTATTTTCCGCTGCTTTATATGTTTTACATGCATGATATGATTTTGTGATTGTTTTAACCTAGAATTGCTTAATTTGACTAAGTAAAAACTTGGCTAATTAATCTAGGCTACGCAATTTATTTGTGGTTTAAGGGGTCTAAATTTCCAACATAGTTAGCTTTAGAACAAGCTTGCTTAAGCCCCTATTTTTATAGTTAGCTTTAGAACAAGCCTGCCTAAGCCATTTGGTGTATGATGTACTTTTCCCTTTATTTAATAAAGAAGTGGCTGTACTTTTTACTTACTTTACTTTCTGAATATTTCGTTTCTTTTCGATAATTGTTTCATGAGTGAGTGTGTTGTTGTTTTCCTCTCCCATGGGACTTAGAGTTGGTGTTATTGATAGTAACGAATAATAGTCACCCCAACTTTAATAAAACTGGCGGTGGTATTCAGCCGCTAACTTTGAATGAGCTAACAGCGTAGGAACAATCAGGAACATGACCATGTGCTTTACACCGTAGGCTGCGCAATCATCAAAGAATGTTGCCAATGCACGTTGATTTTCCCGAGGCAAGAGGTCCGAGGACCCGGCTCGGTTGAGACTCCATTTAACCACAACAAAAGATTCCAGGATATCAATATGCTCCTTCTGGGCTATCAGACCCACGAGAACTAGCCCTTTGGTAAGGGTACGAGGCGTATACTTGACGTCTGGAGCCCTAAGGACCGTCCCTCATTTAGCAATCCTCCCCGCGTAGTCAGTACTTTTGAGCAAGCATCAATGGAATCTTATGGATGAAGTAGAGAGTAACCAGAAAAGGGAGTAATGTAAGTCCAGTCGCCATTGAAAAAACTGGGAAAAATGTACATTCCTATTAACACAGGCTCTGTTTGAAATGTCCAAGTCAAACTCCTAGAAAATGGTGGTTTTCCTTCTCTGTCCCCAGATATTTCATGTCAAAATTATTGTATTGTGAGAACAAGGTCCAAGTCCAACATTTTAGCCCAAAAAAGGAAGAAAAAAAAGAAAGAAAGAAGAAAAGGTGCAAATCCATAACTCATAAATAAAGTAGATTTCCCCTAGAATTCTAATCCCTAGAATGCTAGAACTCATAACTCATAAATAAAGTAGATTTTCAATTGCTAATTAAATAAATTATTTAGAAATTATAGTTAAATTAATAATAAAATGATTAGATGAAGAATTTAGATTGTAATCAAATTAAAATTTTTATCAACTTAGAAATTATAAGAAAAGAAGATAAGAACAAAAAAAAAAAATTATATATATATATATATATTTTTTTAAATCAAAATTTTTTTTTTTGGCAATTTAGTGAAGCTACTTGGCACAACCATGGTTTTTAAGCCCAACATGGTATCATAATAATTTTTCTTTCTCGTAAACGTAGGCCTGCTCATTAATCATTTATACACATGTGGATCAACGTACGTTTGCTATGTTTAGCAAACTTTGTTCGTTCTGTGAAAGGTCGATATGCCGTCGTTTCGGTTCTTGTACCTTACCGTGGTCTGAAACGTCCGTTAAAAGTGTTGCTTCTCTGAGATCTCTTGTGTTTGGGTTAGTGTGGATTTTGTCTTTGGATGATTGGATGCAATTGCCTTTTTTAACTGTTTTTATGGTCAAAGTTATTTAATCAATATACATATATATTAATTAAGTATATTAATTGCTTTGTAACAACTTTGAGAAATTTTTATTTTATTTTATTATTATTATCTATATATATATATATATAACCGAAGTTTTTGAAGCTTCTACAATTTTCTACATCAGCACAATAATAATAATAATAATAATAATAATAATAATAATAATAATAATAATAATAATAAAACTTTTCTAAACCCTAAACCGACAATTTTTCATATTAGCACAATATTAAATAATAATAATAATAATAATAATAATAATAATAATAATAATAATAATTATAAAAAATTTTCTAAACCCTAAACCGATGCTCTGCTTCTCTATATTAAAAACCCGATGCTGTGCTTCTCTATATTAAATAAAGAATAGAGAGCATTTGTGACCGTGAAACACAGAGGCTGTTGGAGAGAGAAACTTGAGGGATGCTTCTTCACTCAATAAGTTTAATTTTCTGGGTTTTGTTTCTGTGCATTCATGAGTTTCAGTTTCATGTTCTGTTCTATTCTATTTTGTTTTTTAGTTTTATATATTTGGCTTGATATCTAGGTTATTAGACAAGAAGAGAAGGTAGTGGAGCAAACACAGGCTACGAAGGGAAAAGATATTTCAAATCCACAATGTTTCTACTCTTTCTCTCTGAATCTTTCTATTATTTGCCTTTGTTTTTTGGTTTTTGATCTTAGTTTCATATTCTAGGGTTTTTAGGTTTATTGTGTTTATGCAATCAAAATTTGGGCAATCCTGATTGATTTATAATCCGGGTTTGCTTTCATTTGATTAAAAAATGGGAAATTTCGTTTCATTTGATTAAAAAATGGGAAATTTCATTGTTTTTGTTGGGCAATTTGGGTTTTAATCTATGACTTATTACTTGATTTGGGTTTTAATCCTGTTTTGATTTTTTTAGTCAAAGATATATTTACTAATTTTAATTTTCGCTTAATTTATGATTGTTACTAAGGGGTTTTGTGTTTTTTTTTAGGCTAACTTTATAATCTACTTGATAATTTAATGTGCTTTTGATTTTAATCCTATCCCTCATTAGGCACATCTCTTAGGCCTGTTTAGTTGTCCATGAATCAAAACCAGCATTCACAAATTGTCACTGTAGTGGATAGAATGACTTATTTGTGTTTTATGATGTGGATTTTAGCAAAATATTTTTAATTTTGTTAGAGAAAATTGGAACATGTTTGAATTCAAAAATGGCTTGAGAGTGAGGCTATGATTAGCTATTGTCCTGCCCTATATGTATATAAGCATGCAAGGCTGTGTATGTATTTTTCTCATTGGGAATAATTAATTTCATTAAATGTCTTTCTTATAAGGAGGTTATTGTTTTAAAATTGTAGGTTTGGAGATGTGTCATAGCACACATTCTTTGGCGAAGATGTTGAGTTGGGGGGTTGCCATTTTTCATCGCTTGGAGTTTTTAAAATGGTTAATGATGTTTTTAATATAATTTTAGGATTTTCCCTCTTACCTGTTTTCTTTATTTGGCCATTGGGTTTACTAATCTATTTAAATTGTGTTCTTTTAATTTAAGGTTTTTTGAGCCAAGTTTGATCTTATCGAAATAAAAAAGTTTTTGAGCAAGGTATGCTTCTTTAGTTTTAGATATTAATTTCTGCGTGTCAATGTCTTTGTTACTATTTTATTTGTATATTTAGCTACTATAGTTTCTTTTCTTTTCTTTTTTTCTATTTTGGGTTTCTTTGTTGCATGTTATATAGTTTATTTGGAGTTTGATATTAAAATTCATGTTTGTTTTATGTAGTTTGTTTTAAATCTAACCCTCATATGTAAAGGGTTTGTGATGTTTCCTTCCTTAGAGGTATAGAGCATGTGTATGCACACTTCACATGAAACTGTAATTTGTGTATACGCAAATTTTACTATCAATAGAAAATTTTCTGTTGCGATTGTTTAAATATGAGTGATGAAAACAAGTTTGAGTAAAAAGTTGTGTCAATAAGAGGGTGTTTGAACCTAACCAATATAGCTATAATGTTATATAGATTTTGTAGATATTCTTAGTTTAGTATGAGATTTTAGTAGCATACTAGTGTTCAATACATAAAATTAAATTCATTGCTTTTCATATGTTTAACTTTTCATAGCATAATTAAGCATAATCCTCACATGAAGCTTTTTTTTTTTTTTTTTGGGTGTGGATATTGTGCTTTCTGCCATGCACAGCAGAGGACTGAACCTATAGAGTTTAGAGGCTGGCTACAAATTCCAGCAATAACAAAGTGAAAAGGTAGAGCTGTGTTTTTTCTTCTTCCATATCAATTTTTGAAGCATATTTTGTGAGACTTCACTGTGATTCAAGCTGATATATTGATTATTGAATCTAATAGGCAAATAGTGGGTTATTTTTCATTGCTTTTTTGCCTTTGAAAAGTGGGGGGATTTACTTTGCAGGAACCAGTTTCCACAATTAATTTAATTGTAAGAACTGATCACTTCACTATTAACGAGTACTACTGTGAAATTTGAGGGTGCTTAGACAAGGGAAAGGACTAAGAGGGTCACATATTGATAAAAATAAAGAATAATGGATTAACAACGTTGAAGGGGTTATTGATACATGATTGCATGTCATAACACTGAAGATATGGCCCTCGGTAGTACATTGGAGATTTTAAAATCCATTGCATAATATTTATCTGCACTTGAATGTCCAAGCAATTTGATCGGTAGGATATGGGCTTAGATAGTAGATTTGGAAGCACTGACACATATATGTTTTGGAATTTTTGCTGTTAAATTGAAGTTTTGCAATGATTTATAACTGTTATGCTACTATTTGAAAGTAGAGTAATAGACAATTTCTAATAATGTCCACTTTCATTTAGTGTTTTCACTTTTTCCATGTTGAGAGATATCAAAACGCTGTTTTCTTCCATTGTTGTTATGCAATTACTTGCTAGGATGTCAATGTCAGTTTCGAAGCCATTTAAAATAATAATCATGGAAAGAGTATTCCACTTTACTTGCAATTTTTAGTACTTTCTAGAGGATCCCTGATTTACTAAAGCCATATTTTTTTTTTTTTTTTTTTCAGAGAGGCTCCTCATAACTGGAGCACATGCACAGGATTTGATATCTTTGGATGGCAGAAAAGTTTGTAAATATGGAACTCGGAGAAGATAGCTACAGGTTTGTGTTGGAATCTGTCATCTCATCTTCAGTATTTTTTTCAGCGAATCACTCACCGTTCTTCTCTCCTAGATCACCAACATGTCATTTATCAGAATCCAAACAGTCCAACAGTCAATGTGATGTCATTCGTTCAAGTATTGATCCTCTTAAACTTTATTAGGATGAAAATATGCCAAGCGTAATGGAAAGGAAAGTGCGTTTTGTTAGGAATTTTTTTTTAATTATATCCAATTAACTTGCAGAAGATGGAGGATATGAGAATGCAATTTGTAGATTTATTATCAAGCATTGAATTTGTAGATTTTCAATTTTTCTATTTTCAAGTGCAAGTATTCCTTTCCCTTTCTCAATTGGGTTTTTATTTATTTATTTTTTTTTAACACTTTAAAACACCATTTTATTCCAAAAGAAATCTAATCGAGTTTGTGGCTGGTGCAACTTTTCTTCTTTATTGCCTTTTTAATTTAACCATTTGAATAATTGTATAATATATTTATCCAAAGTAGGATTTACTCTTTACGATATGTGCATAGGTTTACAACCAAAACATTTGTGATTCAGAGAAGTTCTGCACAATCCTTTGGGCTGAACACTACCCAAATGTAGTGCAGTGCAAAAGAAGAGGAAAGAGAACATCAATCTACACCAAAAAAGTTGGGAAAGTTGACATTCGTCATACATCCTTCAATGGAATAGTTTTATCTCTTTCTTCAACCATAAATTGTTTTATTATAAAAGTGAAAATGACCCATTTTTTATGCAAACAAATGTGCAAGATAACATAGATTATATTGGTGGTGAATAGTAGATTTTATTGCAGTTGAGCATTGTATGAAGGCATCACCATAGCATTTTTTTTTTTTTTTTTTTTTAATGCCAAGTTATAGCAGCAAAATAAATATTTTTATTTTTATTGAACTATCCCATGCATCACACGGATTAGCGACTTGTTATTTTAAAGTTGAGAAGAAACTTCTTTGAGATCAAGTGTGTTATTTTTCATTTAATTGTAATTTTCACCTAATTACAAAAGAAAAAGGTTAGAGTTACTATCAACTAATAAGAATTTTGCAACTCAATTAACATCTCTTTATGTTTTTAATGGTCAGGGTTTAAATTTTCTCTTTCAAATATCAAATTATATTTTATATCAATATCACAAATTAAATAATATAATAGATAATAAAAATAAATAAATATTTTACTTTAAGTTATAGTATAATAGATTCATATTGTGTGAAACTAAGGTATTATGAAATGCATATATATATATATATATATATGACTAAGGCTGACTGAGGCCATATGTGTGCGGAAGTGTAAAATACAGGTTACAAGTGTGAAGACCATAACTATGGTGTTACAAGTGTAAACTGGAATGTGAACTGGGGTTGCCATTTGATTACAAGATTAAGGGTTGTAAAAGGAGGGCTTTGGACCTGTGAGGTATATTTTTGGACCTGCCTCAGAACTGATCTTGAGCTGCCTTATATAGACTGAAGGGAGTCTTAGATTCTGCTGAAGATTGCTGAAAATTCGGAAGGTAAATTGCTTTTACTGAAGGTGAATTTCTTTTCCACCGAAAGCAAACAGTAACTTTAGGATTATTGTGTTGGGTACTGTAGATGAACAGTGATTGTTATTGTTCATGAATAGTAGCTTATCTCATTGCTTTTCTGTTGATATGTTCATCAATAGTGACTGGTACTGTGGATGAATAGTGATCTCTTTGGAATCTGTTGGGTGCAGGTACTTTTCATGTGAGTAAGCTGTACTGCAGATGAATAGTAACCGATTCTGAAAACTGTTCTGAATAGTAACTGGTGCTATCCTGAACACTTAATCGTTGTCCAAATTGTAACCATCATAAGGATCTTGGGAGTCCTAGAAGGGATCAATTGGGCAACGATTGACTGATGCTTCTGAAGAGGCAGGAGAGACTCTGTCTTCTGACTTTAACCTTTCTGCTTGGATCTGCAATTGCTTGACAAGATCTTTAAGTTCCTGGCTAGATTTTTCGGCGTGATCTGGACGGAGTCTAGGCTAGACAGAGACCTTGTATTGTAAGCAATGGCTTTTTGAACTGGAGGAGGGAAGTCTTTGTGGATTTTGCTGATGACAGTATTAATTCTGAAACTGTCCCACCATTTCACAAAGAATTCTCTATCCAATAAATTGGAGTTTATGGTGTAGTTCCACATACTAATCCAATGGATCCTATACATAACTGTCATATGTAGGATTGCTGGAAATTGGGAACCATGATTCGAAGTTTGGAATCTGGAGCCAAAATACCTATGGGCATCATGTAAAGGTTCTGGGAAGATTTGGGGAATTGGGCCAAACATTTCCCACCACTTAAGGAACCAAGAAGGGATTAAGCCCGAGAACTGTTTATCAAACATTAAGGACCACGAATGATCAAAATGCTTGTTCTGGTAAAAAAGAACTTTCTAAAAGGCGTCCATGTAGTCATAGTAACTGTAATGGAGTTCTGAACCTGTGAGAGATTTGAGGTCTGTAAGTTTCTTAAGAAAAGAGGGGTGCTTTCCCCATTCCTTGCAACTGACAAAACCTGTGATGATAAACTTGTGATATAGAACAATTGAAGGATCAGATTTGTTTAAAATGTTTTCTATACAAGCAGACTTTTCCTAGATGAGGATGCTCTTATAGAACTTGATATTTTTCTCCGAGTGCTTTGGAAGGAAATGTCATTCTAAGGGTAAGACTTCCATAGCAAGGGCAAGAGGATCTATTATATGAACTAAATGTGGTTCGATATAAGAGATGTGCTGTACAAAGGGCTTCTTAATGTAAGAAGACCTTCCTTTTCGGGATGGGTAAGAAGGCTTTTGGGGTACTAGGCAGCTAAAAGGTTCTTCAACTGTGTAAGGGGTGACTTCCTTAGGAGGTGGGGTTGCTAAGGCTGAACTGTAACTGGGTTGACCATAGGATGGCCTTTGGTAATTTGGTTTCGAGATGGTGGAAACCACATAACGGTTGGCAATGGATGAGGGGGAGAGGGGAACTAACTGACCAGGAGGGTTCTTTGCCTGACTGGTATTATTGGTTTACTGTTTGGGCAACTTAAGGGGTTGGGGTTGTACAGGTCTTTTCCTGGACATCTTGGTGTGGACTCTGCAAAAATTCACGTGTGAGGAAGTTAGGGATGCTATTTTGAGTTCCTTCAATGAATTAATGTCAAAGTAAAAAATTGAAAGGATGGCTTGCCATCGTGCAAAAATTTGTTTTGATGCAATGTTTTGAACATCTTTTTCTAAAACATGTTTTGCAGATTTACAATCAATCCTTATTAAAAACTTTTGATTCAAAAGATCACTTTGAAATTTTGAAATGCATAGTACTATAGATAATATTTCTTTCTTGATAGTACTATAATTTATCTGAGTGGGAGTCCAAATTCCTGAATGAAAATAGACTATTTGTTCAGGGGAAGTGGGACTTGCACACTGGAGAAGAATGCCACCATAACCTATGTTAGAGGCATCAGTTTGGACAATCTTGAAGGAATTGATTGAGGGGATTCCTAAATAGGGGAGTGTCCTAACATATTTTTTGATTTCTTGGACAACTGAAGTATGGGCAGGGGTCCAAGGGGATGGATTGGAATGAAGTCTATCAAAAAGGAGCTTGCATTGTGGCCTGAGATTTTGATAGAAATAAAAAATATAATTGAGAGATCCTAGAAATTTTTGCAGCTAGGTTTTATCTAGGATTTCATCTGGAAACTTCTCAGCAAACTGGATGGATCGGTCTATGGGTTTAATAACACCATGGTGGATATCAAAGCCTAAGAATCGAACACTTGTTTGGAAAAGTTTAATTTTGGGGGCAGAAACAACAAGACCATTGAGCTTGATGGTATTAAGGAATGCTCGTAGGTGTTTCCAATGCTAGTCAAGAGATTCTGAGAAGATGAGTACATCATCAATGTACACAATTGCATGACTGGAGAATGGATTGAAAATCTCATTCATGATGTTTTGGAATTCAGAAGGTGCATTTTTGAGACCAAAGGGCATTACATTCCATTCATAATGTCCAAAGGGTGTGGTAAAGGCTCTCTTATACCTATCAGACTCTCTGATTTATATCTACCAAAAACCACTTTTCATGTCAAATTTGCTGAAAACCATTACTCTACTAAGCCTATTGACTAAGTCTTTTTTGTTGGGAATTGGGTATCTTACCCATTCTAGGACTTTGTTAAGGGGCTTGTAGTTGATCACTAATCTAGGGACACCTCTTTCTATCTTAGCGTTTTTCTGAACGTAAAAGGCTGGACGAGACCATGGTGATCTAGATTTTCTGATGATTCCGTTCTTAAGGAGATCCTCAATTTCTGCTCTACAAGTCTCCATGAGTTTTTGATTCATCTAGATAGGTCGAGCTTTGGTGAGGATGTCCTTTTCCTAAAAATCTTTGACATAAGGGAGGGTTACTTCATGTCTCTTCCTATGCCAAAAAGCTGTGGGTAGATTAGAACAAACTTCTCATTTGAGTTCCTCTTCAAACTTTCTGATCTTTGCCTGGAAGTTTTTACAAGCTAGTTGTTCCTTAACTTGCTTATATTTTAAATCATCCTTCAAGTATCTAAGGTGTTGGGTCTTGGCACTAATTAAGTTCAAGGTCTTGGAGATGGAGACTTCTTGGAGGGTGCTAATCTCTCTAGGTTCCGGACTCCTAAGGAACTTAAACTTGATTGGCTGGCCAAAAGGATGGGTAGTGATTTCTTCATTATACGTGGTGAAAGGATACAATAGACATACGAATGAGTTTCCTAAGATTACCCCATCTGTCATATTCTTGACAAGGGCGAATGTGGTTTTGAAAAATGTGTTATCCTGGCACACATGGGCTTTTGAAATTTTGAATTCAATCTGCATTTTTCCTTCACTTGCAGAAGTTAACCTTTCTTTGGTTTTTCTAAAGTACTTAGAGGGAATGATTCCTTCTTGAATGCAATTGAGATCAGCGCCTGAATCAATTAAGGCTACAACCTCAAATTCAAAATCTTTGCTGATGACAATCCTGACTTTGGAGTGCCATTTTTGGAAGTTAATCCTATTGATAGTTACTAAGAACTTGTCACTGGTTTGTTCTTGGACCATCTCTGCTGTAGGGTTAACTGTTTCATCAACTTCTTCATCAGAAGGGTTTTGAAATGAGGTTCCTTCCTCATTGCTTTGATGAGAAGTATTTTCCAAATTCTTTACTCATTGATCAAGGAGATTTTGATCAACCCTAAGAATGGTTAGTTCTTACTTACGGGTTCTGACCTCAAATTTGGTGTCCTTGATTTCCTTTTGAAGGTCGCTTACTATTACTTCCTTCTTGGATTTGGTAAACCTATTGTAGATTTTTTCCAAATCAACTTTGGGTTCTTGAAACTTTGGTTCAAGTTTTCTAGCGGTTGTGTGGAACTGGGTAAGCCTTTGAGCTTTGATGACTAGGTCTTCGATCTGTTCTATGAGATCTAAGAGGAGCTCTTCCTGCTTGGTAAGAACATTGATAGTTTTGTTTCTACAACAACTATCTTTGCATGCTATGGGTTCATCAGGTCCACTAGAGGTGCTAGAGGAAACTCTAGAGGTGGATGAAGCCTGACGGATCTCTTGGTCACTAGAACTACTGAGAGACTCCCTTTCTGAGTGATTAAGTTCTAAGAGTTTGAAGATCTCATCTTTACTAGTTTGGTCACTAATAAGGGTGTTGATAAGGAATTTGGCCTTAGCTTTACACTCTTTTCTGAAATGGCCTCTTTTACCATAATTGAAGCATTTTCCTGATGCTTTTGGTATGGGTTTACCTGTGGCTTTGGATTTTCCTTTCTTATAGAAATAATTTTCGCTGTACTTCTGTTTTCTATAATACTTGGAGGCTGTTTTCTTTCTATGGAACTTCTTAGAGGATTCTTTGCCTCTGTATTTGGATTTTCTCTTGGGGATGACTGAAGGTAAGCCATACTGTATACAGAAGTGTCCTACTTTGTACTTGGCTTTGCCTTTGTTGGTTTTGCTCTGGATTTTGATATCTCTACACATCTTCATTCCTTCACTTCAGATTGTGCTAGAGATGTCACCATAGGTTAGGTTATCATAATCTATGACACCTAAGGGGCTATAAAGGGTTTCTTTGACCTTTTCTCCAAACAATGTGGGTAATCCATTGATGAACTTCTCCTCCCAAAATGGAGAGTTACAATCACTTCTATGCATGACTCTGGTAGTAAATACATCTTCGTACCACCTAAAGTCGCCAAGGGTCTTACATCTAAGGTTACTCAACTGATCGTAAATCCTAGATGTGATGTTGCTGGGTTTTCCTACGAAGTGTTTCATGATCGTATAGATTAGGGTTTTGACTCCGTCGGGAATTCCTCTACCTATGCGCTCGTTAAAGATGGGGGTTCCTTCCTCATCATTTTGGATTGCACTTTTGATGTCTTCCTTAGACTCTTCTGTTAGGCAGTTATTCCACCATTGCAGAAGTTTTCCTGCGAATCCTAAGGCTACGAGCTGTATGACTTCTTTATGGGGGCGTCCTTCATCAAGGTAGTTGTTGGCCACCATGGTCATATGCTAGATCTTGTTTAGGATTTCCTGTTCAGATAAACCATTTATGTTACACTTATAAAGTTTACCTAAAGACACAGAAAACTGGTTGCTAACATTCCTTTCCTCGAACTGGAGGTCAGGGGGTGTAGGTCTGGGATACCAATTCTTGGTTAAGTTAGTAGGGGTTACCTTGGGATGGTAAAGCCTTTTCACTTCTAAACATTGAAATTGGTCTTCTAGATGTTCTATCTCATTTTTACTTTCTGAGGAGGTTCTGCTAGAACTACTAGAGGCTGTGTGGATGTCTAGAACTCTGAGCTGGGGGGCTTTCTTAGGTGAAGAGGTGACTGGTTCCTCTCTAAGTGCCTCAAGCTTTTGTTCTACGACTTCTAAAGTTGTCAAATCGTTGGGTTTGTCTAAGACCACTAATTGTCTGGGGTCTCTAATGGTTGAAGTGGTAACTAGTGAAGGGGTGACTGGTTCCTTCTTCACAAGTTCTTCAATTTTCTGGGTGACTATTTCTAAGGCTGTTTTGTCCTTAGGTTTGAGGCTAGTGTGCCTGGTTGTGGGGAGCTTGACTAAAGGTTTTTCTAGGGTTTGGATAGGTTTGCTAGGGTTTCCTGGCAGGAGGATAACCTTGTTTTCTATCCTTTCTTCAATCCTATCAAGCTGTTTTCCTATAACACCTAAACACTGGTTGGTCTAGTTGTTTTGCTCTAAGACTTTCTTGACTACCTTTTCATCTGGGGTAGTAGGGCATTTGAAGGGAGAGGCAACTAAATCACTTCCTCGGTGTTTAAAGGTTATGGCTTCCTGGGGTGGATGGCTAGATCTAACAACTTCTGGTTAGCTAAAACTGGTGGCATCCTTGTTGGGGAGTCTGGTCCAATTTGTTTTGGTGATGACACAAGACTTTTTGTGCCACTCAAAATGGTTCTAAAAGTATTCAAAGAAAGGGACATTGTTGGATATCTCTTTCATGAATTCTTTCCATTTATCCAAAACTTCTTGCTTCTGTTCCCTAGTGTGGTTGGCTCTATAGGCTTCTCTTTTAGCTCTATTTTCTTCTGATTCAAACTTTTTGCCTAGGGCAACTAAGTTAGGGGTGAACTCTTTGCTTAGGACTATAAGCTGGTGATCGATTCCAGTTTCTTGCTGAAAGGGATCCTGGGGTTCATGCTGGTATAGGTCTTCCATATCAGTACCTGATGGTGAAGGGTGTTTTTGACTTTTGTTATCGTCTTCCTGATCAACAATTGAGTCTTGTCTGGCTGTGTAGCAGGGTGTGCTAACCTGGGATCTGGTTCTAACTCCTTGGAGCTCTAGTCCTAAGTCTCTTCTAGATTTGGGAAAGGGAGCTAGAGGTCTGGGTGAGCTATACTGGGATGTAGGTCTATCTCTAAGAGGGATAGGTGTCTGCCTAATGGGTTGGTGTAGATCTAGTGGGGATCTAAACCTAAGTTCATCATAACCTAATGGTGAACCTACTGGTGTTCTAAACCTAGATTGGTCAAAACTTAACCTAACCATGTCGTCGGCTAGTTGCTGGACAAAGTCTAAGTCTGGATTTTGGGCTGGGTTTTGTATCTGTAAAAAATGATTCTCATTCTCTAGAGTCCAATTTGTTGGGAATGTGACCTCAGACCATTTCAGGGTTCTTAGGACCTGAATCTTGGAGCTAAGGTCAGTGGTTTGAATGAGAGAGGTTTCTCCCATTTTCCTGTGGTTAAGTGCTTGAACATGGTAAACTCCTTGAACCATGAGGGTACCATGGGTCTTGATATTAAGGGTGAGTGCTTTCATGATATGCGGGTCATGTAAGCAGACTGTGAAGTTGGGGAAATAGTTGAAATGGACTGGTCCACCACAAAGATTGGATTGGATGGTGCCTAGGAGACTATCATTAAACCTGATGTGTCTAGTGTCTCTAAGGGCCATGAGAATGGAACAATTCAGTCCTTCTCTGATTAAAGGCTTAACTCTGACCTAGACTAAACCTATGTGCAAATAATTGTGTCTTTCCTTCTTATGTGCTTTTAAGGTAGAAGGAGAAAACAAGTAGCACGTCTCGTACTCCTTGTTGATTCCATACACTTGTTCTATGGTTCTAACATGGTAATCTGTCTTGAATATTTTACTCAAGGACCATGAAGACTTATAGATCTTGTGGGTAGGAAACTTAGGGATATTCCAATCTCCTAGTTTTAGATCTAGATCTGATAACTCATAAGATTATGAATTGAGAATTTCAGCATCTTGAGGAATCTCAGGGAGGGATGATCTCTGACTGGTAGTAGAGTTACTTCTAAACAACCTATTCATCATACTGGCTAACAACTTAGGTTAACAATCACAACCTAATTACCTTTATCCTCAATAGACTGGATCTAACCTTTAGATCTGAAACAGGGTGTTCTACAAGACGATATCCTAGTCTCGTGCAAACTACGACCTCTTAATGCCACAATCCTTTACAGTACATGGTCCACCCTAAACACCTCACAATGGCTAACACGAGCTGACCAAACACAGACAGGAGTGGATACCAGGACTAACTGGGTTGAACGAACAGCACAAATTTGGTCTTACGTGTCTCAATAGTACACATCTGCAATAAACTTTGGGGCTAAACACATAATAAAGAGAAAGCAGATAACTGGGAAATAACTGGTTAATTCAAACATATAACATAGAATGATAAACAAATAGATTTAGAAGGAGGCTCAGCCTACCAATGATAGATAATCACAATGGAGAGAAAGAAATAATGGATGAAGAAGATAATGAATAGTAATGGAAGAGTTATCAAAAAATAGATGTAAAACAATATTAAACTATCAGGAGATAACATAATCAAAATAATGATAATGCAGAAAATAACGGATAACTATGGCGGTTATACTTGCCAACTTGATTGATATATATATATATATATATATAAGTAATAATAAATCAAGTTAGATAATATGTTACATCTTCCCAATTTTTGGAAGACTTATAGAAAAATTGACTTGTTATATATGCGAGACACCACTGTTAATTAACATGGCAACTAGAACTAGGTGGTCCATGGCACTTCTTCATGCTTAATGTAAAAAAGATATCCATGTATAAAATAGGCGAAAACACCATTTTGGTCCTTCAAATTTGTGGTCACAGTTAATTTAGTCACTACATTTTGATAACAACTAATTTAGTTTCTGTTATTTTCAACTTACACTCAATTTGGTCTCTACAATTAAATCACTAACGAAAAGCGCATATGTGGCTAATGGTATGCATTGTTGGCATGCCTAATGTTGCTGTGTCTAAATTTAAGTGTCCACGTTAGCGCTAAAGATGAAAGAAAAAGACACATCAACATTAAAAAAAAAAAATCAAATTAAACAAAAATTAAATATGAAAAAGGTGAACCACTAGACCAAAAATTAAAATAATAAACCCATGTAAAATACAAAAATCTTTGAATCCATTGCTTTGTAGCACAAGAATTTTTTTTTATTTTTTATTATTTTATTATTATTTATTTTTATTTATTTTTATTTTTTTTGTGTTGATAGTACAAGAGTTCTGGTCATATTGTATTGTCTTTTATTTGGGTTAAGTTTTGTATGATTGGAAGATGACTGCTTTTGCCAGCATCCTTCATCCTTTTTTTTAATTGGTCTTTTTTTTTGCCCTGTTAAGGTTTTAGGAAAATCTCTTGTATACTCCGTGTACTTGAGGTTTTTGCTCATTTTCAATTAAGTTTTTGTTTACCTATTCAAGGAGTAAAATAAAATGATATAAAAAGACATTTTCACAGCCAAGCTCTTTCAAAGTTACATTACTTCAATGACTGTAGCTACTGTCTTAGGACACACACACACACACAAAAGGAGCCGTTCCCTACTAAGGATCAAGGGCAAATATTGTAATGCACAGCAGCTCTATCTTTGTGTCTTATATATATATATATATATGTGTGTGTTTTACATTTAAATTTTGATCTGAGTGGTTGGCAAGAACTATGAGCGGTGAAAGCAATGATGATGACTCAAAAAAGAAAAAAAGAAAAAAAAAAAAGAAAAGAAAGTAGAAAGATGAAGGGGATCCAAATTGTGCAAAAGTAATAATTGTATCTGGTGACATTGCTATAAATATTTGTGGAGCCTAGTAGGGTGTTTTTCTGATTTTATGTAATTTCTTTCGCTTCATATAGTCTTTGTTTACTTGAGGACGTTTGTTGTCATTGTATATATTGGTTTGCAACTTTGCAATATGCACGTAAATGCAGTATTGCTCATTAAATATGGGCAGAAATATTTTAAATTTATGCATCAATTTTTCCTTATAATTAATTTTAAACATTTTGATTCCTGGAAATTAAATTTCTTGGAGTGGGGTGATTGACAAGGATATGACTAGACCTTTTGATGACTGAAATTTTAAATTTTCTTCTGTGCCTTGTTTTACCTGAATGAAGAGATTCAGGTTGTAAAAAACTGGGCATTTCCTTTTCGTCCATGTTGTTACTTGTTATCAATCAATTGAAACTCCAAGATGTATTCGACCTTTCTCTGTCTGATAATGTTGTATAATTATAACTGGTGCAAGTTTATCCAACTTCTAAGACTATATTAATTTCTAACTAGACCTCCGTTTAAAATGGCTTTGCATGGGACCCAAGTTATGTGGTGTTTTGCACGTCTTCCGCCAGTCTTCAAAGCTTAGCTTTCTAAGAAGAGATTTTTTTGCTTTGGCAGAGAAAAATTGGCTTCAAATGAAGTTGGTTTTCATTTGGAGATATGAACAATACCAGTTTGAGATAAGATTGGGTCGCATATTTCCAACCATCACCTCAAATAAAAGCGACATTTTGGTGAAAAGAATCAAACTAAGTTTGAAAAGACTACAACAATGGTGTTCACAAAGAAAACACTCAGTGAGAAGCAAGAAAGTTAGAGAGAAAGTTCAGAGATAGAGATGAGAAAAGAATAGAGAATTCCGGAAGAATGTTCACACTACTATTTATCAAGGTTTTTGGACCCGGATCGTTCATTGAACCGTAAAAGGGAAATGTTCAAGGTTTTTGAGGTCGAACCGAGATCGAACCGTGATGACATCATAATTACTTTAATAATTAATTAAAGCCTAAATATAGATATTAAATTTATAAAACTAGCAAAATTGACTAATATATCTATATATGTGAGGGAAATTTAATGATTTTTAAGCATATATTTAATAATTAAATAAGAAAGTTAATAAAATAAAATAATAACTATGAAAACATTAAAATTTATGATTGATTTTTGAAGTAAAGTTGAATATCTTTGAAGAATTTAAATTATAATTTTTTTATTCCTTGTAAGAGATGGATAATTTAATTAAGTAGAATAAAATTGTGTTAAGTTGTTTTTATAAATAAATAAATAAATAATTTGCTAAGGGGTTGGACCGCATGGTTCTTGCCACTGGTTTGTGCAGTCCAACCTCGGTTTTAGGGGTTCACCGAATTGCCACATATGCCCGGTTCTTTATGCTTAAAAAATCGGTTTTCATCTCGATTCTCGATTTTCACGGTTCGACCTTCCGGTCCGGTTCTGAGAACTATGCTATTTATTACACTTGATGTACAATATATATTACATGGAGATCAATAATTGCTTAACTGAGATCCCGTAAATCTCGAGATTGATCCGTAAAGTGTGGAGGAAAATCAGGAAAGGATTAACTGTCATAACTACCTAATGACCTGCTCTAATGAAGCTAAGAAGCAATATCAAAGAAGAGCAAAGACGACAGTGTTTCACTAAATACAATTACATCACTGTTTTAAATAGAACGATACCATTCTGCTTCAGATATAAGAAGTTTGTGCTCTGGAATTTTGAACATTACTCTGGTTTATGACTTTACTCTTAACATCCCCCCTCAAACATGAGGTTGTGTCAGCCAAGAGTTTGCCACGAAGAAACAGAAAATGAGGACCAGGCAATGCCTTAGTGAAAATATCAGCGAAATTGTCACGGCCAAAGATGAATTTGATCCCTAAAGTACTACAAAGAACACAACCCCTCACATAATGATAATCAACTTCAATGTGCTTGTTTCTGAAATGAAAGACAGGATTGGAGGCCAAAGCAATTGCAGAGTTGTTGTCACACCAAAGAATTGGAATGCGAAGAAGAAACAATTTAAGTTTCTTAAAGAAAGTACGAAGCCAAGTGTCACACCCCAAACCCGATATCCTGATTTGTGACCATGACTGGCATGCTAATATCAAACTTAAACCTAATATTAACAAGAACCAATTTAACTTTTACAAAACTTTTACAAAAGCTTCCCTCTTTCTTTTCATCATTGTTTCTTTACTTAAAGGATATAACTTTTCACTTGACATTCAAAACATCTACATTGTACTCAAAGAATAATATAATCCACCAGTTACTCAAATTCTAAATTTCACATAATATATCTCTTAATACTTTAAAGTACATAATTTTCATTAGATTCTAAAATACACAATACTACAAAGTTAAACATCAAATTGTTAATTTGGAATCTATACTTTTAAAACTAAAACCAGCTCCTTCCAAAACTCAACTAAGGCTCCCTCTACTTTAAAATAAAATCTATTGATTGAAAGAATGGAAGGGGTGAGCTACACAACTCAGTAAGGGTAAGTTGTAAATCAAATCATTTCATTTTATACATGTTCAAATAGGAGAACATCTTTTCGTGCATAGTATTTTATATCATTTATAATAATAACTTATACGCTTTTCGTAGGAAAATAATTGGTCTCCCTTTTCTTATCAAAATAATATTACCAAAACCTTTCGAATTGAATTTTTTTTATTTCTTACAAAGTCACCAAATATAATATTGATTGTTTAGAATTATATACATACATACATACATACATACATACATACATATATATATATATATATATATATTCTCGTTCCAAATTAATCATTTTAATTTAAATCAGATAATTGGTAACTTTGTCTTAATCTAGAAACATCTTGACGAATAAGAAGACTTTTCTTTATAAATTGTTCCTTGTAAAATATTATAACTTTCATAATTATAAAACTTAATGTTTCATAAAGAACAGATATCTAATAATTTTTTAACATAAACTTGTACTTTCATCAGAAGTTTTATCTTTATAGAACACTAAAATCTTTTTATCAGATTCTTTATAGAACACTAAAATCTTTTTTGTAGGAAAATAATTGTTCTCCCTTTTCTTATCAGAATAATATTACCAAAACCTTTCGAATTGAATTTCTTTCATTTCTTACAAAGTCACCAAATATAATATTGATTGTTTAGAATCATATATTCATACATACATATATATATATATATATTCTCATTCCAAAATAATTATTTTAACTTAAATCAGATAATTGGTAACTTTGTCTTAATCTAGAAACATCTTGACGAATAAGAAGACTTTTCTTTATAAACTGCTCATTGTAAAATATTATAACTTTCATAGTTATAAAACTTAACGTTTTATAAAGAACAGATATTTGATAATTTTTTAACATAAACTTGTACTTTTAATAGAAGTTTTATCTTTATAGAACACTAAAATCTTTTTATCAGATTCTTTAACTTTAAAGCATAACAGAACTTCAGAAACTTTTATCTTTAAAGAACAACTTTTCTTTTCATCATAAACTTCTTTTCATGAGAGCTTTTAACTTTTCATAATGCATTTAAATAAATCAATCTCTCATGATTAATAAAATAATATAGCTGTTCATAACATATTGGTTAGTCCATATTTGATAAGTTTGTACTTATTTGGGAGGCATCTAGCACCACTGTGCCAGGCATCCAGCATTCCCCACAATGCTAGGGATTCCTAGAATCATATCATAATACATATCTTCAACCATGGGTCTCGGTTGGCATCCTTCACAAGTTGGCCGTAACCAACAAGGGCGGGTACAACAAAGCCAGTCCCACTTTTAATGGCCAATCGTATAACATTTTCCAAGGAAAGCTAGTAATTAACCCCTATTGGCTGAGTTCAAATCACCAAAGGACATAACCCAAAAATATTTCATACTTATACATCATACTGAAATTCATAGTCTGCATAACATTTCATAATAAAAACATTTCCATTATTCTCTTTAAACATCATGTTTGTGGAATTAGTAATAGTATCAATATGCTTAAATCATATACATAAGGTTTCGAAAACTCACGAACATGTCTTTGTTTGAAACATGATTATATGCCATATCTCTAATCAAAAGCCTTTTAATGCATAATATACTTTAAAATAACCTCATGACTTATCAAATGCTCATATAACTTATCTTTTACATGAAAGCAGAGGAACAGAGACCTAAAGTCGAAGGAGCTCAGACCTGGGGCTGGTAACACCTAAACCAATTATTAAAGCTTATTACTATCAATTATTCTTTATCATAAAGTTACACATTCATCTCAAAGCCCCATAATCAAAGAAATCCTAATCCCACCTTAATGAGGTTCCCACAAACATAAGATACATTCATCGATCACTTGATGTATCAAATCATAGAGAAACCAACATTTTCACATTAATATCATATATCTAGAAGAGACAACTTCATTTCAAAAGGTGCTTTGAGATTAGGACAATAATACATGCATAAACATAAAATCCTTTAAACATGGTCATATAACCATATACACTCATATGGCAACATACAACACGTTGAACAAGACAGCAACATGAAAAAGCAGTAGAATGGTTTAGAACCCCTACTCACTAAGCCTGGAACCAAGTTATACAAAATTAATCTATGATCTAGACATACCAAAAAATAAGCATATTAAATTATAGCTCAAAACATTTACCCTAACTTTAGAATTAAATCCTCAAAATCAGAGTTATCTTTTACTGTTCACTGCTCATTTCAGCAGCATATACCTCATCTGTAAAATACAAATGGGCTATCTAAACACATCCAATCTTCATATGATTTTACAGAGAAACTACTTTGGATGTCTAGTAAATACATATCAATTTCAAAGTCAAAGAATAAAACCATGATTTACTAAAAATCATACAAGTCAACATGCTTAAATCTGTCCTGATAGAATTTCATGCAATTTAGAAATTGAACCATTATTTTTATATTAATCCAAATGCTGTGAGATCACTTCCATTACAACCATATGTGTCTTAGATTTCATAAGAAATATCCCTAGCATCCAAATTCACTGTTTACAATTTAATAT
The DNA here is from genome assembly GCA_023621385.1 of Quercus gilva. Taxonomy (NCBI): domain Eukaryota; kingdom Viridiplantae; phylum Streptophyta; class Magnoliopsida; order Fagales; family Fagaceae; genus Quercus; species Quercus gilva. Next base: position 35,709,320 of record CM042473.1, read on the forward strand.
ATAATTTATCATGCGTAAACATAGAATCTATCACAATGACAGCTTTGCAACGTTTTCTTGTAAAATCATAAAATGATTGCAAATAGTCTTATTATCATATAGGGATTTTTATACACTCATTAGACATATTAGAAAACACTTATATACAGTCATTTAACCATTTATAGAAAAATTAAATATAACAAAAATCCCAGCAGTAACATTAAAAGTACTCATCCTAACTTTTTCTTACTTCCTTAATCATATACAATCATTAATAAGTGAAAACCCTAATCTACCTTCAACAAACCACCAACACAATTTCAAAGCTTCTTAAAACATCATACATATATATATATATAGACTTACAAATTCATGATTTCCTAATTTTACAAACCACAAATACCATTACTAAAAATTACTTGAAGAAATCATGGATTCTAAGATAAGAATAGCTAAAACCCTTACCAAGCTTTTGGTTCTTAAGGGGAACTAGAAATAGAATCACTCTTGCATGAAAGGATTTCCATTTCCTAGTTGCTGGACCCGAAACTATGAGAGGTAGAGAGCTTGAGAGAGTATTTGAGTCTTCTAGTTTCTTTAAGAGAGCATGAAGAAGGAATTAGATGGAGCTTTATTTTCCTTTTGAGGTGTGGACTTGTGGGTTTGAGAAGAAAGACTCAAGAGAGCTTCTAGCTCTTTCCTAAAAAAAAGAGAGTAAAGTGAGGTGAGAATTCTAATTCATGTGGACCCGTGGGAAAAAGAGAGGGAGATAGCTTCTTGGATGTTCTACTTGTTTTGAGAAAGTGAAAGAAGAAATGAGGTGGAGTTTGTTTATTGCATGGCCAGCCAAATGTTGGTCTTTGGGTTTGTCAACATGCATGGTACTTTGGCATTATGTGTTTAATTTCCATTGGTTGCATGTGTGGGTGGAATTTCCACTATAACATCTTATGCATCATACCTAATTAAAACACCACCAACTATGCATCTAATAACTTAAACCACTTAATATAGTTTTGTACATACTTAGTATATATTTATGATACAAATAGCCATTAATTATTTATAATCTTTACAATTCTTATTCAAAGGCATTATAAAATAGTATGTTTATTAAATACTCTTCTATTAATTATAGAAAGGAAGTGGCTTAAAAATAATAATTAACCACTCAAACACATAGTTTAATTATAAAGTTGGGTCGGGCTGTTACACCAAGCCAACTTTGCCGTTGTGGAAGCCAAGGCATGATACTCTACCTCGGTGGAAGAACGTGAGATAGTGGACTGCTTCTTGGAAGTCCATGAAATTGGGCTTAAACCAAGAAAAACTAATATCCTAGTAGTAGATTTTCTGTTTGTTAGGTCACCAGCCCAATTTGCGTCAGAGAAGGCAAAGAAGGTAAGTGGACCAGGAGCAAGATGAATACCAAAATGCAAAGTTCCATTCATATAATGAAGAACACGCTTAGCTGCCTCTAAATGAGAAGTAGTGGGATGGTGCATAAACAGGCATAGTTGATGCACACTAAAAGCCAAATCAGGGCGTGTGAATGTCAAGTACTGGAGAGCACCCATCATGCTTCTATACTCAGAAGGATCAGGTAAAACAAATCCATCAAAAGGAGTAAGACAAACATTGGGACAACATGGAGTCTTTGTAGGCTTAGAATTCTCCATCTTGAATCTATGAAGCACATCAGAGGCATATTTGGATTGGCACAAGGTGAGACCAAATCTGGAAGGCACAATTTGAATGCCCAAGAAATAAGAGAGAGCACCCAAATCCTTAAGCTCAAAAGCCTTACTAAGAGCAGTGACAAGATGAGATACTTGTGAATTGGAATTGCTAGTAATGATAATATCATCAACATACACTAGCAAATAAATGATAGTCTGATGAGAGTGAAATACAAACAAGGAGGAATTTGCCATGGAAGCTTCAAAACCAAGATGCAAAAGCTGGGAAGTAAATTTGTCAAACCAGGCTCTTGGGGCTTGTTTCAAGCCATACAAATATTTGTGTAATCTACATATATGATTAGGGAATTTGTGAACCATATAGCCTGGTGGTTGCTCCATATACACTTTTTCCTTTAGAAAACCATGGAGGAAGGCATTGGAGACATCCAACTGCCTAAGAGGCCAATGAAAACTCACTGCAATAGAAAGAACAAGTCTCACTGTAGTTGGTTTTACAATTGGACTAAATGTCTTAGTGTAGTCCACTTCTGACTGTTGATGAAATCCCTTAGCAACCAATCTTGCTTTATAACGAGCAATGGTGCCATCACTATGTAATTTTAGTTTATAAACCCATTTACAACCCACTAAATTGATGCCAGGAACGACAGGAGCAAGAGACCAAGTCTTCTGCCTTTGCAAAGTAGAAAATTCCTCATCCATGGCTTGAACCCATTGAGGAAACTTACAAGCAATCTTATATGATGGGGGTTCAGTATAAGTATAATCAACCACAGTCTTGTAACATAATTTAGGCTTGGAGATACCATTCTTTGATCTAGTGGTCATAGGATGGGTATTTACAGGAGCAAGAATAGATGTAGTGGAATTAGGATGGGAAGAGGTAGTTGGAAAAGAAATAGGTTGAATAGATGGTGATGGAGCAGGAGGTGTAGGAACAGATAGAGATGATGATGTATGATTTGGAGGTGTAGTGTGAGAAATGGAGGTAGGTGGAAAAACATGTGTAGTAAGAGGGATAGAGGCAGATGGATTTGATATTGTGGAAGTGTTAGATTGGGGAAGATGACAAGACGTGTTAGACTGAGTAGTAGAACTAGGTTGTGTAGTATGAGGCAGATGGTTAGAATAAGGACCTAGGATAGAGGGCTAATTGGAAGAGTGGAAATATAGTAGATTGGATAGCCAAGTATCTGGATTAGGTGTATTAGGGGCTGAAACAGAAGAGGGAGTAGAAGAAAAGGGAAACTTCGCTTCGTTGAACAAAACATGCCCACAAGTATACAGTTTGTGAGTGAGCAAGTCAAGTCATAAGTAGCCTTTTGAAATTGCATAATAGCCCAAGAAAATACACTTTGTGGTCTTATGATTAAGCTTGTGTTGGTGGATGGCCTAAGAAAGGGATAGCAAGCACAGCCAAAATTTTAAGAAAAGATATATCAGGATGTTGACTATAGAGCTTGTACTAAGGAGAAAAGAACCCTATAGTAGTTGTTGGAAGTAAATTGATTAAAGTCATAGCTGATTGAACAAAAAAAAACCAGTATGGGGAAGGTAGGGAAGCCTAAGAAAGAAGGGTAATGGTAGTTTCAATTAGGTGTCTATGTTTCCTCTCTACTAAGCCATTCTATTGAGGTGTATAAGGACAAGAAATCTGATGAAGAATCCCATTGGAAGATAGAAAAGACTCAAAGGACTTAGAAGTATACTCACCTCCACCATTTGATCTAAGAGTTTTAATGGTAGAGAAAAAATTGTGTTTTAACCATAGTATGAAACATGACAAATTTTTAGTAAACTTAAGACTTATCAAAAAGTAAGTACAAGTGTACAACCATGTAAAACGAGTGAAATGATTAACAAAAATGACATAATATTTGTAGCCATTTATTGAATTAAGAGGTGTAGGACCCCATAGATCAGTATGTACAAGTTCAAAAAGGGAATTAGCTACAAATCTTGAACTAGGAAATGGAAGTCTGTGCATTTTGCCATGAAGACAGTGAATACAAGAATTGAAAAAATTAGCACTATTATTGAAAGACAATCCATTATTTTGTAACAAAAACTTAAGGACTTGAGAGTTAGGATGGCCAAGTTTGCTGTGCCATAAATGCCCACTAGAAGAAGAAAGTTGGATTGAATTGCACAATTTATTAGGAAGCAAAAACTCAGTGGCCTTGTGAGGATAGATGGAATACACACCACCTTCACTCTTGCCCTTGTATATTGCTTTCCTCGTGGCCAAGGCCTGAATTAGCAAGGTGTTTTCATCAAAGTAACGCCAATAGTTATTATCATAACAAAGTTTGTGAACTGAAGCAAGATTAGAAGCAATAGAGGGAACTCTAAGCACATTTCTAAGTTGAATAGGAGAATTAGAAGAAGGGATTAGTGAGTTACCTATATGAGTAATAGGCAAATTTTGACCATTACCAACTGTGACATGCTCCTGACCAGTGTAAGGTTTGGGAAAGCTCAAATGGTTGAGGCTTGAAGTGACATGGTCTGTAGCTGCACTGTCTGCTAGCCAAGGTTGCTCCTGAGCTATCATGGAGTTGGAAGAAGTGGCCCTAATAGCTAACTTTATGGGTGGATGTTTGCCTTGATAGGCATAATCCATCTTGTGATAGTAGTCTAAGGCAAGATGACCTGTCTTACCACAAATCTGACAGATTGGCCTTTCTGGTCTTGCATTAGAGCCTTTAGATTATGAAAACTAGTTGAACTGATTAAGTGATGAACCTCTGCCTTTACCTCTTCCATTGTTATTTCTTCCTCTTCCTCTATTTTCAGATTGGTTGTGATTATTATATCCACCAGTGTTGTTAAATCTTGGTGCAATGTTAACTGCCCTTCATTCAATCATTCTTCTTCTGCATTCAACAAAGTAACTAGCTCATCAAAACTTAATTTGATGCTTCTTGTTTTGATTGCAAACCTGAAAGCACTAAATTCTTTTGGAAGGCCTTTGATTGCTACATGAAGCAGCTCTTCATCATCCAAGAATACATCAACTGCCATATGCTTATCTCTTATCACTTTAATTTTCTACAGATATGTGTCCACAGAATTTGATTCTTTCTTCACATTATGTAGCTCACCCTTTAGATTCATCACATGTGACCTTGAGATTGAAGAAAATTTGTTTTCAAGAACTTTCCAGACTTCTTGAGCTGAAGAACATCCGACAGTTATAACTAAAACTGAAAGAGTGAGTGTTGAGCTAATGAAAGTGAAAAGTGCCTTTTCCTTTGATTTCCATATGAGATAATCTGGATTAAGCACTAAAGTGATGGTACTAGATAAATCCTTGAGAAATTTCTAAGGAACAAGTGGAACTTCATCAAGAAGCTCAAACATGGAGTATGTTTCTAACACCATGGAGATCTAATACTTCCAAACAATGTAATTGGAAGAATCGAGTTTAACTGTCATCATATTTGACATATTCAACAGTAATAGCAGAGGCTGATTAGTGAGATTGATGAAGGTGGATGTGGAAGTTGAAGGCAAGGTTGTGGAGGTTGAAGGCACAGTTGTAGAAGTTGAAGCTAAAGTAGTTTTTACCATTGATGCTGGGATTGATTGCTGCTTTGATACTATGAAAAGAATCAAACTAAGCTTGAAAAGACTATAACAATGGTGTTCACACAGAAAACACTCAGTGAGAAGCAAGAAAATTAGAGAGAAAGTTTAGAGAGAGAGATGAGAAAAGAATAGAGAATTCTGGAAGAATGTTCACACCACTATTTATTACACTTGATGTACAATATATATATTACAAGGAGATCAATAACTGCTCAACTGAGATCCCATAAATCTCGGGATTAATTCGTTAAGTGTGGAGGAAAATCAGGAAAGGATTAACTGTCATAACTACCTAATGATCTGTTCTAATGAACCTAAGAAGCAATTAATCAAAGAAGAGCAAACACGACAACGTTTCACTAAATACAATTACATCACTGTTTTAAATAGAACGACATTGTTTTGCTATAGATGTAAGAAGGTTGTTCTATTAGTTGGAAAAACTAGCCGTTGAAGCTCTGGAATTTTGAACATTACTTTGGTTTGTGACTTTACTCTTAACATTTGGAACTGCATTGCATCTTCAAGTTCAGTAATAGAAAAACTCACAAGAGTGTAATAAATATGTTTGTTTTTAGAGAATGCATAAGAAGATTTATTTATTTATTTTGTTGTATATTATTTTTTGTCAATATCATGAAACAAAATTTGTATTCTTTTCTTCAAACTTACGTGGATTTGAATTTGTCTTTTATTTTTTACAAAATTTGTCATTATTTAATATATATATATATATATATTTTAATTTTTTTTTGGGTTACTTTATCCTTATATTTTTTGTTTTGACCTAAATTAGATTTTTTTAATTAAGTTTACATTAATGTTAATACATATTAGCTATCATTTGATACTTTATCCACACACAAAAAAAAAAACAACAACAATTAATGTTTAAATTAGGCTAAAAGTAAAATTGTTACTTTATAAAAAAATTGATAAAATACTTATTGTTACTTTATCCAAATAAGTCGATAAGAAAAAATAGAATTAGAATCTTATTTAAACTTGAACTTGTTTGTTAAATGGATTAGATGAAGAATTTGGATTGTAATCAAATTAAAATTTTTATCAACTTAGAAATTATAGGAGAAGAAAATTATTTATATATATTTTTAAATCTAAAAATCTAAAAAAATTTCTGCAATTAAAGATGCATTAGAACATGCCGTGTAGTAATTAAAAAAAAAGTTGTTGCTTTTTTTTATAATACACTACATGTAAAGAAATAAGGATTAGATTAAGAATTTGGATTGCAGTCAAATTAAGATTAAATAAAGATTGGATGGATTATATGAAGAATATGGATTGTAATCAAATTAAGATTTTTATCAACTTAGAGATTATAGGAGAAGAAAAATTTTATATATTTTTTAAATCTAAAAATCTAAAAAAAATTCTGCAATTTGGTGAAGGCACTTTGCGCAACCACGACGTCTAAGCCCAACTTTTATTATATATATATATATATATATATAGAGCCAGACAAACTTTTGTCTTTTAATTTTCTTTCCAAAAATGTTTGGAGATGAAAATTTGAATTTTTGAGGAAATAGAAATAAATGAGTATTTTTTCCTATCCATTTCATTTCCTTCCACAATCTCACTTAATATATATATATATATATATATATAGGGCCAAACAAACTTTTGACTTTTAATTTTCTTCCCAAAAATGTTTGGGGATGAAAATTTGAGTTTTTGAGGGAATAGAAATAAATGAGTATTTTCTTTTACTCATTTCATTTCCTTCCACAATCCCACTTAAACTTCTAAATAAAGAAATGATCTTTCCATTATTTCTATTTAAATTCCCAAACAAGAAAATGGAAGGAATATTTTAAAATTAATTTTTTTATTCTATCCCCTCGTGCCAATTGAAGTGTTACAGGTTAATGGAATGTGGTGAAGATTTAAAATCAAACGAAAACATAAGCAAGAAAACGAATATAGACTATTGTGAAAGAAGTGCAATGTCAAGTATATCTACAAAAACAGTTTTGGGTGTTACTACATTAATGCCACGTAGGATAGGGACTAGTAGTTAATAATATATGCAGTTAAAAGATTAATCTAATTTTATAACATTACAAAAAATCATTTGAATACTTAAAAATTTGTTGTAGTGGTAGCATCACTCAAACAAAAAGTAATTAAAAATTTAATTCTTATGTTATTAATGTGACAGACTATAAATCTTTAATAATAACTTTAATATTTTTCATAAGTTCTAGATGAAACTCTATTATCAAAGTTACAACTTTCACTAGCTTAACATACTACTTCGATTAAAAGTTTTAGGACTAGAATTAAGTTCAGTACTTAATTGCACTGCACCATCCAAATAATGACACATGGCATCATTCCGATAGGTTCAGTGCAAAGGACACTACAGTAGACATAATCCTTACCCAAAACTTTATTACTGAAAATTTCAATTTATTTTAATTTGTTCAAATCATCCACCATAATTTGGGTTTAGAAGTGGGTTTAGGCGGGGGAATGGGCGTTTTTAAGTCCTATGGTGACGTTTTAAAGCCCTATAGCAGCGTTTTCTTGCAAAAAAATTTTATAAGTGTTCAATACCAGTTTTAGTGAGCCCTATAGTGGCGTTTTTAAGCCCTATAGCGACGTTTTTAAGCCCTATAGCGACGTTTTCCTGCAAAATTTTTTTATAATTCGATTTTTAAGCCTTATAGTGACGTTTTTAAATCCTATAACGGTGTTTTTCTGCAATTTATGGAACTCGAGTCTTTAAAACTCGATTTCCACGTTGATTTTTTTCCACATCACACCCATCCACTTACAAATCGAGACTAAAAAACTCGAGTTTTATCTTGGAACTCGAGTTTTAAAGACTCGAGATGTTAGTTTTCCACTTTCTTTTACAACGTGACAACTAACTAAATTTTTTAATATTTATTGTTATTTAAAAAAAAATTCGGGTTTAGGCTGCAAGAGTTTGATGGGCTCTGATAATGAGTTACTGGGTTTAGCAAAGAATGGGCCTGAACCCATCTAATCTTCTTCCCCCATTTTAATTTCCCACGATTTCTTCATCAATCTCCGTTTGCTGGCGGGGATTTGGTGCGAGAGAGAAAAAGAGAGAGAGAGAGAGAGAGAGAGAATGAACCAAAACCAGCAACAGCAAGCGAGCGATGGTAGACACGACGATGACGCTGCGCTCTCTGATTTTCTCGCTTCCTTAATGGACTACACTCCCACTGTAACTCTTCTCTCTCTCTCTCTAAAATTTGAATTCATTGTTTTTTACATTAAAATTTTAATGGGTTTGTATTGAATTTTACTTTCTCAGATACCAGACGAGTTGGTGGAGCATTACTTAGGCAAGAGTGGATTTCAATGTCCCGATGTTCGATTGTACGTGTTATTTATTTATTAATTTTTTCAAATAAAAACTGAAATGAAACAAACTTTAAGATTTATGTTGTCAAGGTTCTTCGTCTGTTTCTGAGGATTTGAATAAATATTATCAGTGTTTGTTAGTTTTTCATTTTTGAAATTTAGTGCTTAATTCCAAATTTTGATGGGAATTAACTGAGGGGTGTGCTTTCAAAGTTCTTATAACCATGGTGCTCAGGGGGAGGAGGTGGGTTCAAGTTCTTATAAATTTGAGTAACTTTACAAATAAAGAAAAGTTCAAATCTTGCTGAAGACATTAAAGAAGAATGGATTTTGATGTTATATTTATGTATGTTTTTGGGTTTTTTCTTTTAATGCTATATCTTGTCTGATTAAATTTTATTTGGCTTTTATGTTTGCAGAATTAGGCTGGTGGCTGTTGCTACGCAAAAGTTTGTATCTGAGGTTGCAAGTGATGCTCTTCAGTATGCTACTCAACTCTTCTTATACCATTTCATCATGTAGATACATTCATGCACATACATGAAGATACACGGTACACCAATATATGTTTTCAAACTCAAAAAATATGATCCTTTTCTATGATTTGGGAATACAAACTGGAATGCAACAAGTATTTTAGGTTTTGAGGGAGAGGCATAAGGGTGGGTGTAGAAGTTGGGGAGGTCTTTGTACTTGACATATTATTTATTTATTATGTTTCTTTGAAATAAAACACCAGTAATTTCAAAGATGCAAAGTGGAGTTGGGCTTACTACTTAGATGCTTTATCTACTACATGCTTGGCTTCTTATACTTCAATCAGCTATTTCAATGTCTGCATTGAATATCTACATACTAATTGACAAATAACACATCCTTGAACTAAAATGGGTGGTGAATATTATTTTATTAAAAAATTAAAATTAAAATTAAAATTTTGAAAGTCTGAGTATATGTTGTCGGTAATCAGATAACAAAAACCAACTGGTGACCCAACTTAGACCTCGTATGGGTGTGTGAAGGAATATAGGCTTTGTGACATAGATGCTGTATATCTGGCTTTGAATGTGTGTTTTCTAACAGTTTTCTGTGTTAGTTTGGATCCAATTTAGATGTCAATTTGATCCTAAATTTTTTTCATGGAAGAGCTATAGGTCACCCTCAATACTAACAACTTGAAATTCCAGTCCTTGGCAGTTGCTTTTCTATGTTTAACCTTGTATGACATCTAATATAGGCAATGCAAGGCAAGACAGGCAGCAGTTGTAAAGGACAAAAGGGATAAGCAGCAAAAGGTGCTCTGCATGCACTCTTTGTGTTCATTTGCCTTTATATCATGATTATTGCTGGCTTGCCTAAGTTTTTCCTGGGTACAGGATAAGCGCCTAATATTGACAATGGAGGACCTCTCAAGATCACTTCGTGAGGTAAGCATTGAAGTGTTTTATGACATTTATATGCCAGTTTTACTGTAATTATTATTATTATTATTATTATTATTATTATTATTATTATTATTTATTTCCTAAGATATGTGTGTGTGTGCTAGGGTCTTTTTATGGTATGATTTCATTTAGGATTTGTTTAGTAATGTATGTTTTTTTTTTTTTTTAGGAGCCTTTAAATAGGCCTACAATTTGTAAAACAAGAATAGATGTCTATTATCAATCAAATTTTAGTTAGTTTATTTTTTATCATATGGTGGAATCCAAAATTCTTTCTTGTGGATTCAAGGAGTCCCTGATGGAAATTTTCCATTTTGCATTAATTGGTATAAGAACTTGTTGACATTCTGATATGGGGAAAGCAAAATGAAGGAAACTACCCTATTGACAGTGATTGTGGGGAGCAGGCCCTCAAGGTGGTAATTTATGCTAATGATGAGTGATTGACTTGTGGACTCTAGGAGATTTTCTACATGCTTATCGATCTATGTTTAAAATTCAAAAGAGATCACAAATATGGTAGGTATATTCGTATCAGATTCTGCGCTCGTGGCCAAACTCTTGATCAACATGTTCTTAATTTTAATGATATCTCATGCTTTAATGGTAGATCATACCAATAATTCATAGATTTGATCATTTATCTTGAGGATTGTTTTGATAATGCAAAAATCCTTAAGGATTTCAAGGTGCAACTTGTATGAAGCAAGCTTGAGAGTGATGTGGAAGATTGGTGGAATGATATAGAATATTTCAAAATGTGAAGAGGTAAGCCTAAAATTTATTCATTGCCAAGAATGTGGAAGGTGATGGTAAACTTCTTCTTTACATGTGATTTTGATGAAATATTGCTTCATACAAGTCAAATTATATGGTAATTAATTCATACAGTATGAATAATAACAAGAATTATGGCTTTCACTTATTAAGTGAAGAGCCAGGTTTAGAGTTCAATAATGTCCAACCAATTTTGAAAGAAATATCAAAGATGTTGAATGTGATGAACAAGTTAAGATTGAAGGCCAAAATAATGTTTTGAAAGAAAATTTTGAAGAGGCTAAAGAAGAAAATTCGAATTGATTGAGGAGAATGGTGAAACTCATGGGTGGAAATTGCTGAGAGTAGTTTGGAAGATTTATTAAAGTCAAATATGATGTTGAGCTTATAACTCTCAAGTCTTTGGATCCTATTGACAATACATCAAAGATCATTTGTTTTCTAGGAGTACAAAATTTTAATCTTGTCTTCAATCCTTTATTGGTTGAGAAGAAATTTTAAGTTATGCCATCATAAGGATACAAGTTTCAAAGTTGGATCAAGTTATTGAAATATTTGAAGTATCTATTTAATTCCTTTGTCTGGTTAGACACATTTCTGTGTGGCGATATTCTCTAGAATCTCCTATTGTTTGAGTTGAGATATGGGCCTTTCATTACAGTAATTGGGTTGGTTTAGTGAGAAGCCTAACCCTATGATACGATCCTCTATACATTGTGTGTGTGTTTTTTTATTATATACATCAAAATCATGTATGAGAGGAGTCACACAATCTTTAGAGATCAAGATTTGTTTCGTCGCCCCTTTTGAAATGGTGGCTAGGATGTTCTCTCATAATGTTTCATGTAATATTCTAATTATAATTTTAGAGAGGTTTCCTTGATAGATCATGATTTAATTCTGGCACATCCTATGTCTGATGGTTGTTCTTTCATTGTTGTATACATCTGCATCGATTTGATTTGTAAGTTAATCCACAAAATGAGGTGGAATTTCAGGATGATACTTGGTCTAGCGAATCCTAGAAGGGTAATGATTAAACTTTCAATATTTTTTGGTTTGTTAGATTTGAACCTAATGCTTATGCAACATTGGTCTACCTTTGTACCAACTAAGCCAAGGCCAAGGATGGTTCACAAATTTTTTTTTTTTGCAGTTAGAACTCAGTTGTAATGTTGGATAGGGCTCTTTTTTGGAAAAAATATTGTTTCCATCTTTAAAGTTTGCATGAAGTTCATTTTTTTTCCCTAAACTATCAAAAGTTCTTTTTTCATCCTTAAACTATTGAAAACGTTAACACTTTATGTCATTTTGTTCACTTTCGTTAACTTTCTATCCTATGTGTCTAACAAAATGCCTAGGTGGCATCACTAGATAAAAAAGAAATTCTTCCTTTCCTTTCTTACGTTGTCTTGGCAACCAAATACAAATTAATCACAATCTCACCTAACCATCCTTACTTTGCCTCATTGCTGTGCACTTCCTCAGCGTTGCAACCACCACCACAACACCTCACTGTTGGTGTGATGGGATTGAGATCTGCTTGCATCCCGTTGGTGGTGGGATCACAATCTCCCCCACACCCACCTCTCTTTTTTATTTGTTTTCTATACTCTTTTATTGTACAACAATTGTATCTGAATGAACATTTTTGGAAAAGAGAGAGATTGGGGAGGATATATGCCAATGAAAGAATAGAGGTATGATGGATTTCATGGTTGCTTGGGTATAAACAAAGACATGACTGCCTTGTTCCGCCATGGGCAGCCATACTTGGTGAATCTGACCACCCCCTGATTTGTTTCAGCCATACGGTTTGTATCCAAAAAAAAAAAAAAGTTTCAGCCATATGGTAAATGTTTTATTTTTCATTAAACCTGTGCTACTAACAACTGACACATTTTATATGACAAATTTATGCACTTAATTCATTAAAAAAGGTGAGACATTTTACTGGGTCTCTAATTGGGGTTGTGGTTAAACACCCATGGAAACATAGATTAACCTCACATTACATACAGAGACACAAGCCAGAATTATATATCCTAAGGGCATATGGAATATTATTGTCCCAGCTTTGAATTCATTTGTTTGAAAGTTGCAGTAGAATTAATTGAATGCCAGTTATGTCTCTTTGTTGGCGTTTGGAATTGTTTTTGATATATTGTCTCTGATTTAGATGTTCTATAATTTATTTCCCTGATTTTGTTATTATTATTAGTATTTTGGTCATCATCATAATCAAGAACCTGATCCTTGGTCACTTTTCCTTTTTTGGTTAGTAATCCATTGTTTTTTATTGATGAGCAGTATGGCGTGAATGTGAAGCACCAAGACTATTTTGCTGATAGCCCTTCAACTGGGGTGGATCCTGCTTCAAGAGATGAATGAACTTTGGATTGAATCTATACAAGAGGGTTTCAAGTTTTTTTACATTATGTAGGGATTGCACAAATACTGCTATGTAGGTGGGTGATGTTCATTCTATCTTACATGAATATTTAATAGTTATCATAATTAATACTTTGTTTTTAATCTTAGCTTCGTTTGTCTGCACCCCTGATTTCTTGCAGTAAGTTAGAAATTTTGACATGCTGTATCTCTGATATACAAATTCGTTTCAAATAGTTTTATCTGTTTTGAGTAATCAACTTAACACATGCATTTGCGTGCTTTGCATGTGTTGTGTGCATGCAAACACACATGGTCTCATGTGAAAACACACACAAGAGAGACCATACCTATATCCATACTTCTTTAATAGGGATGAACTTGCAAATCTCTTAGATGCTTTAATATGTAAGAGCAGTGACCCTCATGGTGTGCCATGGTAATGAATAAGTTCACTGGGTTGAAGTATGCAAGTGTAGAGATTGGGTTCCAATTAGGTAAACTTGTTGATCCGTGTATTTAGTACTCTCTTTTTCTTTTTTCTTTTATTATTTTAAATAGAGAACTTTTTTCTGATGCCACACCAACTTCTTTATATCCCATTTTGCCACTGCAATTCAGTATAAACCGTACGGCTAGCTAATTTTTGAAGGTAATCAATAATTTTCATACAAATTGATTGCTGGCCGTGGGTTTGCTACGTTCTAAAATTTGATGAGCAACCCAATCTGGTTTCTGCAACTCGCTTCATTAATTTTGATCTATAAAGCTTGCAACTACTGAATTAATCTAATTGTAGTACTACTCAGAGCTCAAGTAGATTCCTACTAATATTATATTTTATATTGTTACATAATGATACTATCATATTCTACATTAAGGAAAAGACTGTATACATCACATTATTCACGAGTTTCTTTTTATCCTCTCTGCACCCCCGAAGACAACGTCTCTGTGTGCCACTGGTTGATTTGGTCCCGAGCATAGTTCCATGATGTTGTCTACCCATAGCATGTTATGCATGTAATTCAACGACCACACTTGAGGATTGAATCTGTGCTAGAGGAGGGCGACAAATACTTGCCAAATGATTGAGGAATTGACAACAAGATCTCAGATTCTTCGACACTTGTAAAGTTACCAAAACAAGCAGTGTCATGTGGTAATTCTGGCAGATCAGCGCTGCCTCCAAAAACTGCATCACTTGCTTCATGCTAGGCCTGGCTGCTGGCGTTGAGTGTGAGCAAAGCAAGCCTAGTTTCAAGACCAACTTCATTTCCTCCACCACATAATTACTTTCCAATCTAGGATCACTAGCATCAAGGATGGCTCCTTTTCTCCAACACTCGAAGACCCAATCAACCAAAATTACCTCTTCAGGTTGTCCTTGTGGCTCTATAGGCTTTCTTCCACAAGCCACCTCCAGCACGAAAGCCCCAAAGGCAAACACATCAGTGCAAGTGGTTGCCCTTCCTGTTCTAGTAAGCTCGGGAGCCAAATAACCCACAGTTCCAGCCACATTGGTGGTTTGGGTGTTGGTACCATGGTCGCATAATCTGGCAAGACCAAAATCTCCTAGCCTTCCATTTAATTCAGCATCTAATAGAACATTGCTTGCTTTTACATCTCTATGAAGAACAATTTGTTCCCACTCTTCATGGAGGTAGAGAAGGCCAGATGCTACTCCTTTGAGGATTTGAAATCGTTGAAGCCAGTTAAGTTTTGGTTTTTCATTGCCATATAAGAACTTGTCAAGGCTTCCATTGGGCATATAATCATAGACCAAGAGGAGTTCACCCTTTCGCCGGCAGTATCCTAGGAGCTGCACCAAGTTCCTGTGCCTCAGCCTACCCATGCTAATGATCTCAGCCACAAATTCCTTCATCCCTTGTTTGGAATCGTGGGAGACTCTCTTGACTGCAATCTGTATATTGGAAGAACGAAGTGTTCCTTTATAAACCTTTCCAAATCCCCCTTCGCCAAGAAGCTCTTTGTTTGTGAAACCTTTGGTTGCTTTGCAGAGATTCTTGTAGCTGAACCTGTGAGGACCATACTCGTTTTCCCAATCTTCTAGTATTTCAGCATATTTCTTCCTCCTCAAAATGAAAATAGCTCCAGTAACCAATATCAGTACAACCACTACTGCTATGATCAAAATCATGATAATTTGTCCCCGTTTCTCTTTACTTTTCCTCTGTCGGGGAGGTTGAGGAAGCTTCGAAACATCCAGGCTTTGTGCTTGTCCACTTTTATTAAAGCTCCATCCAAGAATGTAGTGGTCACTTGTAACTGCACCAGTGGCTGCAGAGAAACCAACAAACATGGATTCCAAGAGAATTTGAGACATATTGATGTGTGTTGACAAGAGAGGCCGATTTGGTTTTGGGATGCTGGTCGGGGCAAGTGTTACGTTCAGTAGTTTTTCTGTTTCATTGTAGTCTATCCAAAGATGCATTGGGTTGCCACTTACTAGCTCCAAGCTTATATTCTTTCTTTCTTGATCAGAAAAGTAGGTTGCAGTAGCTGATTCAATTGATTTCAGGCTGTTCACATCGATTCCCACATGGTTGTTGTCTATATCTTGAAATTCTTGACCCTCTATAGTATCAAGCTCAATGGCTAATAAGTGGTTTGTTGGAAGGCCATTATTTGAGGCATTCAGGAGTCCTAGATAATTGCTGGCTACAACATCGGTGAATTTCCACGAGGGACTGATGGTGAAGGCAATTCCATGGCCACCTTTTGATGGTGTTTCAGGAACTATTGCAAATACAAAGTTTGTGGAAAATGAAAGAGACTGGGTTAAACCCGAAGAAGCGTTGAATTTTAGAGGAAGTTGGTAGAAAGCATAACCAACTTGTAGTTCTGAATTGTTGGTGAGTTGCAATAGACCATTGGGGTGGATTCGAGCGGTTCCATCTAGATGCAGATTTGCTTGATGGAAGCCATTGTAGATGAACTGGTCATTTTGAGCAAGCATCAATGGAATCTTATGGATGAAGTAGAGAGTAACCAGAAAAGGAAGTGATGTAAGCCCAGTCACCATTGAAAAAACTGCGAAAAATGTACATTCCTATGAACACGGGCTTTGTTTGAAATGTCGGAGTCAAAAGTCCTAGAAAATGGTGGTTTTCCTTCTGTGTCCCCAAATATTGCTGTCAAAATTATTGTATTGTGAGAAAAAGGTCCAAGTCCAACGTTTTAGAACAACAAACCACACCCCCCCCCCCCCCCCCCCCCCCCCCAACAAACAAAAAAAGAAAGAAAAAAAAAAAAGAAAGAAGAAAAGGTCCAAATCCAACTGGATGTGAGAGGGATGGACTCCAGCGGGTCATAATAATCTCTCTCTAATTACAAACTAAAACCAGAAAGATGACTTTTGATGGTTTGTCATTCTCACCATTTAAAACACAATAGAGAAATTGTTTTTTTTCTTATTGTTTTTTTTTTTTTTATGAATAAGATTTTTACTCAAAACATTACAGGCGGCTAAGACTAGGAAGCTTCCTTAGCTTCTTTTTGTTTTGTTTCTGGCAACCTTCCGGCCTCTTAGGCCTATGTTTGTAAGGAAGATGCCCTGTCTCTGTCTGTTTCTGACTGATATATAATATTGCAGTTTACCATCAAAAAAAAAAAAAAAACTAAGAAGCTACATATGCAATTTCTAAATACAGCACACAAGTGGGGGCGGTGTTATGTGATCTTCAGGGGATTGATGAACCCCCTAACTATATCTTTAAAAATAAACTCTATCTTTAAAAATATTTTTGCACATTGTGATCATGGCCCAGCCTAGCATAAAACTAAACAACAACAAATATCAGTCCATCCAAAAACATATCTCTCTCTCTCTCTCTTTCACACATAAATCTTATCTCACATCTCTTCTCTATTTGACTCGATATCTTTGACTTTAAGAGTAAATAGTGAGTGTTTATGAGTTGTTTTTTATGAGTGTTTATGAGTTGTTAGTGTCTCTCTTTGTTGTAAAATTTATATTACATGTGTGATTGTGTTTGATACTGATTGTGTGCATTATTATGTATGAATGAATGTGGTTATGTGGGTCAATAATTAATAGAATGCCAGTTGGTTGAGTTTTACCATTTAGTTTAAAACATTTTCATAAAAATAATGACAATGGCATAAAAATAAAAAATGTTGTACAAACTTTACAAAATAAAATTGTCACACCTACTTATATTGACAATAGACAATGACAATTGATAATGAACTATCATGTAACGATTTCAAAATATAAAAACCCATAGAAATAAATTGTAATTTTTTTTTTGTGGTGTCGTTAACTCTATGTATTCAAGTTCTCTTTTTATTAAATTTGTTTAATTTAAGTTTTTTAATGACCCTTTTAAAAAATTTATGGAGCCACCACACAAGCCTCAAGCAACAAAATAGAAAGTAAAAGTTATCATAAACTAACTTTGAACTCAAACCTCAAATATAGTAGAAGGAAACATTAGCGTTAATATCAGAATCTCGTGACTTTGAATGACGATACACTAACATGCACGTCAATTTATACAAAAATTATTGTCTATTTAGAAGAACTACTTTCTTATTTTAGCAAATCAAATTTTAACACACCCATAAATGATTATCTATTCTATATTATATTTTATTAAAATATCAATTTTTTTTTTATTTTTTAAATGTTTTAATTTTTACATACAACAGCCCCACTCTCTTCATTCAACACCAGGAAACCTAAAGAAAGAATATAAAAATGGTTTGCATAAGCTACCGTGGCTTGTATATATATATATATATATATCTTACCAAAAAAAAAAAGTGACATGTATATATTTGCACAAATATTGTTGCAAAATCCCATTTTTTAGGCTTCGTCGGCTATATTTTGAATTTGGGTTTTTAAAAGTGGGCTTGGGCTGTGAGAGTTTGATGGGCTCCGATAATGGGTCATTGGATTTGGCAAAGACTAGGCCGGAGCCCATCTAATCTTCTTCTCCCATTTTAATTTTTCACAATACAGCTTATTTTGTTGAAAATTAAAAATATTATAATAAAATAATTTTTAAATATGTGAATAGTATTGTACAACCCATTTTTATTTTTATTTTTATTTTCTAAATAAAGTGTCCTGAGTTCTGTAAACGGTGCCCTTTGTCTCCTAAAAGCTAAAACGCATGCAAAAAAAAAAAAAAAAAAAAAAACGTCGCCAGAGGCTGGAAAATAATTCCTATCCAAACGTTACTTCATCCATCTCTGTTTGGCGGCAGGGATTTGGTGCGAGAGAGAGAGAGAGAGAATGAACCTAAAGCCCGCAACAGCAAGCGAGCGATGGTAGACACGAATATGAAGCTGCGCTCTCTGATTTTTTGGCTTCCTTAATGGGCTACACTCCCACTGTTAAGTTTTTTTTTTTTTTTTTTTTTTTTTTTTCTCTAAAAATTTTGAATTTACGGTTTTTTTTTTTTCATTAAAATTTTAATGGGTTTGTATCGAGTTTGACTTTCAGATACCAGACGAGTTGGTTTCTGTTATTGAGAATTTGATAAATGTTATTACTTGTTGGTAATTTTTCCTATAGAAATTTTTAGTGTTTTTAATTCCAAATTATGATGGAATCAACTAAGGGCGTGTTTTCAAGTCCTTATAAATTTGGTTTTGGTTAAAGCTCTAGCTTAAATGCCACTTTTACTTCTTTTAAGGAGGTGGGTCCAAGCTCTTACAAAATTTGAGTGACTTACAAATGAAAAAAGGTTTTTAAGTCTTGCTGAAGATATAATAAAGAAAGGATATTTGATGTTATATGCCTATTGGGTTTTTCTTTTAATGCTGTATATTGTCTGATTAAATTTCATTTTGGCTTTATTTTTGCAGAATTAGGCTGGTAGCTGTTGCTACTCAAAAGTTTGTATCTGAGGTTGCAGGTGGTGCTCTTCAGTATGCTACTCAACTCTTCCTATACCATTTCATCACACACATCTAGATACACCAAAATACATATGCAAACACATAGAATGTGATCCTTATGATTTGGGAATATAAACTAGAAGGCAACAAGGATTGAAGGTTTTGGGAGAGAGGCATAGGGGTGGGAGTAGAAGTTGGTGAAGTCGATGTACTTGACATATTTTATTTTATATGCTTCGATCCGAAGAAATACTAGTGATTTTGGAGGTGTAAGGGGGTTTGGGCTTACTACTTAGATGCTTTCAACAGTTAGCTACTATGTGCTTGGCTTTTTATACATCAAAATCTGCATTGGATATTTACATTTGCATAATATTAGACAAATAGGCAATAGCACCACGACCTTGAACTAGAATGGTGGTGAATATTATTATATTGAAAAATGAAAATTAAATCTTTGAAAGTCTAGACTCTAGAGTATGTGTTGTCGGCAATAAGATAACAAAAACTAACCAGTGACCCACCTTGCTGGGATTTATAGTGCAAACTTATACCTCGTATGGGTGTGTGAAGGTATAGAAACTTTACGACATAGATGCTACATATCTGGGTTTAAATGTGTATTTGTTCTTTGTTAGTTTGGACTTTGGATCCAAATCCGATGTCAATTTGATCCTAACATTTTTTCATGGAAGGTCTAATTAATGACTTGAAATTACACTCCTTGGCAGTTGCTTCTAGTTTGTTATTAGATGTTTAACCTTGTATTACATCTAATATAGGCTATTCCAGGCAAGAAAGGCTGCAGTAGTCAAGGGCAAAAAGGATAGGCAGCAAAAGGTGCTCCACTTGCACTCTGTGTGTTCAGTTGCCTTTATATCATAATTAGTAAATTGCATGTGTGATGCACGAATAATGTTATAATATATTATTTAAAATGGTTTTTGATAATTTTGTACATAATTGCTAGTAACCTGTTTTTAATGAAAGGATAATAATATATTGGGTTATTTTTCTCTGAGTTACAATAGCTTAAGAACAACCCTTTTGCAAAACCAATTCTCTCACCACAAATCATTTAGGTCCTATGAATTGAAGAATGTAGTCAACCTTGTCCCACCACAAATCATTTAAAGCCAATTTTCTCACAATTGCTGCTTTTCCAACATCATCTTCCTTATAAGCCGACCATTGCTCACAAATGACCATGTTTTGAAGACTTCTTATGATTTTCAATCTCTTAAGCATAACTAATGTTGAAGCAAATCATGTTTTAGCAACATCAAATAATTTCAAATGCATCATTCATTCAACATCGCCAATCTCATGTAAGAATGGCAACGGGTTGGGTTTAGGTGGAGTTTTTTTATGCTCGAACCCGGCCTGTGGGTCCAACCCTGAAACCCGGACCGCCCCGTTTAATAAACGGGTTTTTTTTTTTAACATCTAAACCCGCCTCGTCGAGCCCCGTGGGCTCCTCCAGTCACTTTAGGGCCTTAATCCATGGCCATACAATCTTAAAAAAAAAGAAAAAAAGAAAAAAGAAAAAAGAAAAAAAAGGGAGTTTCCCTTTCAAACATAGATTCACAATATCACAAACACAAACTCACAAATTTAAGAGAGGACATGAACCCAAAATAAAAATTGGAGAACTCAGTCCACCAAGCCTCTATCTCCGATTTTGGACTCCTACTCGGCCTCTCTCTATCTTAGACCACTAAGATCTCCGACGATTGGTGGTGGTTTTAGCCATCAATCCCACCTTTAGGCCAAAGCTTAGGCTTGACTCAACAGGACCAAGAGCTCTTCAGATCATCACCAAAGGGCCTCTTTACCTGTTACGGCCTAAACCTTGCACATCTCTCTTTGATCTAACCTCCGTGCTTCTCCCTGGCAAATAGCAACCACCACGTGATGAGAGTGAAGGTGAGAGTGGGTTTGTGAGTGAATGAGAGTGAGGGTGAGGGTGACTAGGTGAGACCGTGTAAGGTGGCTTGAGAGAAAATGAGATTGAGAGTTATTGAGGGTGAAGTGAGAGCACTGAGAGGCTGAGGCAGCTTGAGCTAAGAGAGACATTAGAGAAATGAAAATAGGGTTAAGGTTTGATATAAGTGACATATATATAGGTAGGTATTTTAGTGATTTTGCTTTGAGTTTAAACGGGTTGGGTCAGGTCTGGGTTTGGGCTGGGTTTTTATCAAAACATGGACCCGACCTAGACCCGCTTTGGGCCTTTTTTTCTAAAACCCAAACCCTACCCTATTCGTTATCGAGTTAGGCCAAGTACCTCCGGGTCAGGCATAAATTGCCATCCCTAATCTCATGGAGTGATTTATTATGAAAATAAATATGAAAGATGCATCTTCAGCAACTTTTGTAATCCAATTTTATTCTTCCAAACAATCTCATTTTGAGAAGAGTATTTTCCAGATTACGTGTATGCACAACACAAGGAATTCAAAATATATGAGGATATTTAGCTTCAACAATAGACCCAGCTGACTTTATAATTGCTACATTATTAGTAATGATTTGGACAACATTTTGAAGTCCAACCTTAGCTATGCATTCTAGAAACAACTGAGAAATATAGTGCTTGTTTTTGTACTCTTTTGTACCACTAATGGTTGTTAAGAAAATTGGCCTCCTTTTTGATGTAGCCATAAAATTGATAAGTGACATTTTTTTTGCATTCATTCACCTATCACTTGCTATACTTAAACCCCTTTGTTTCCAAGTATCTTTTATTGTCCTCAACAACATCTCAACATTTCCCCTTTTCTTTTGCGAAAGGTTGTTCTGAAGCTATTGTAACTCGAAGGAACATAACCCGATATATTATTATTTGCTGCATTTTTCATAATCTCAATAAAATACAGGTTTCTAGCAAAATGGAAGGGTAGAATAAAGTGTTCTAGCAATGAGACTATCTAGATGATCTTGACATTTATAATTAAAAGCCTTTTCTAAATGAGAATTTCCAGCCATTTTTTTCTTGTATGGAAGAATGCTGGTTGACTTGTAGTTGTACTGTCAATAAGAATAGGACCAAGAGTAGTAGAAGTAGAACCAACACCAGATCGAGGGAGTAAATGTACTAGCCTACACTTTCTTATCTGAATAGCCGTATCTTCTAATTGTTGCATCTCTGCAATATACTTATTTGAAACCATAGAGAATGCTTTTATCCCTTTGCTGGGAAATCTCAACAAATGTGCTTTCACCCTAGAATAAGACCCCTGGAAATTCTCCAAATAGTAATTACATCTAAAACATTTTTTTCCACCAAAAAATAGTAACATATTCCAACAATGGAAGAACATTCAGACCATTATCTGCTGGCTGGTTAGTGACAAATTTTTTGGTCAATTTTCGGTACTCATTTAACCTACAAATAATTCAATAACAATTTGCACATTATATTTATGTCATTATCAAATAATAAAATTCATTTACAAACCAAAAACAAAAACAAAAAAAAAAAAGTCAGAAACTAAGACCCACTTATATCAAATAATATTATATTAATATAGACAAATGCCAACCATAAGACAAAACAAATACTGCCCCTGATCCACCCAATACATATAGTCATATATTAACCCAAAGACAACAATCTATAGAGATCCACAGTTTGTGTAGATCACAGTCACAGGCCCATTTGGAGAGACCGGCATTGATCCACCCAAAAAAGAAAACTAGTTACAAACTTACAATACACTGACCCACACAACAAAGTAAACAATAGTTACAATACACATAAAAAACAAAAGTTAAATAGGGTCGAAAGTGGCAAGAAAAAGTGAGAAATTGAGAAAGCAGCTCAGTTAGTGCGAGAGAGAAAGCGAGAAACTGAGACCGAGAGAGAGACTTATAAACCTTTCCAAAACCTCCTGCTCCAAGAAGTTCTTTGTCTGAGAAACCTTTGGTTGCTTTATAGAGATTCTTGTAGATGAACCTGTGAGGACCATACTCGCTTTCCCAATCTTCAAGTATTCTTCATACTTCTTATAATGTATGCAGCTCCGGTGATTGTTATTAGCACGAGAGTTATTACTAGAAAAACTATGATCATTTGTCTTGGTAGCTTTTTTGTTTTCCTTTGTCGAGGAAGTAAGGGAAGCTTTGAAAAATCGAGGCTTTGTGCTTGTCCATTTCTATTAAAGCTCCATCCCAAGAATATAGTGGTCGCTACCAACTGCACCAGTAGATGAAGAGAAACCAACATACATAGATTCCAAAAGATATTGAGACAGATCAATGTGTGTTGACAAGAGAGGCTGGTTTGGTTTTAGGATGTTGGTCGGGGCTAGTGTGACATTCAGTAACTTTTCTGTTCCATTGTAGTCTATCCAAAGATACACTGGGTTTCCACTTAAAAGCTCCAAGCTTATGTTCTTCCCTTCTTGATCAGAAAAGTAGGTTGCGGTAGCTGATTCAGTTGAGTTCACGCCGTTCACATCAATACCAACATGGTTTTTGTCTATATCGTTTACATCAGTACTTTTAACAGTATCAAGCTCAACAGCCAATATGTGGTTTGTTGGGAGGCCATTATTGGAGGCATTGAAGAGCCCTAGAAACTGGATGCCAACAGCATGGGCAACTTCCCACGAGGGAGAAAAGGTTAAGGCAAGGCCATGGCCACCTAACATCGGCAGTTGAGGAACTATTGCAAATACAAAGTTTGTGGGAAATGAAAGAGACCCAAAGGAAGAGGAAGTGTTGAATTTTAATGGAAATTGGTAGAAAGCATGACCAAGTTGTTGGGTTGAAATATTGGTCAGTTGCAATAGACCATTAGGGTGGATTTCAGCTATTCCATTTAGATGCAGATTGGCTTGATTGAATCCATTGTAGATGAATTGGTCATCTTGAGCAAACATCAATGGAATCTTAAGGATGAAGTAGAGAGTTATCAAAAAAGGAAGTGATGCAAGCTAGGTCGCCATTTGAGGGTTTGTTTGGATACCGTTTATTGCTAAAAACTGAAAACTGAAAACACTGTAGCAAAATAATTTTTAAACGTGTGAATAGTACTGTGAGAATCAATTTTAAAGTTGTTTTTGTTGAAAAAAGTACCTGCGGGTTTTGTGAACAGTGCACGGGACCCACATATCAAAACGCAAACGCACAATTCATTTCATTTTAGCAACGTCCAAACAGATATTGAGTAAACTGGGAAAAATGTATATCCATGTTAGCATAGGGGCTTTGTTTATAATGTCAAACGCCTAGAAAATGGTGGTTTTCCTTCTTTTCCCCCAAATAGTTCGTGTCAAAATTGTTGTAACGAGAGAACAAGGGTACAACTGTCCAAGTCCAACTTTTTAGCAAAAAAAAAAAAAAGGTTCCAAAATCCAACTAAATGTTAAGAGGGATGAACTATGGAGGACTCTGCCGAACTGTCCTAATAATCTTTCTAAACTACAAACTAACAAAAATGATTATTTGACGAGATGTCATTCTCATCATTTAAAGCACGATAGAGAAATTGTTTTTTTTTTTAATTTTTTTTTAATTTTTATTTTTTTATTTTATGAATAACATTTTACTCAAAACATTACACGCGGCTAAGAAGTTGCACACAGGCCCCAACCCTGCAAACCTCTACATATTAACATAACCAACAACAACAAAAAAGTACTAATTGTCATAAACTAATTGAACTCAAGCATCAAAGATACTTGGAGGAATCTCTTAAGAGGGAAATT
Organism: Quercus gilva; assembly: GCA_023621385.1. Lineage (NCBI taxonomy): Eukaryota > Viridiplantae > Streptophyta > Magnoliopsida > Fagales > Fagaceae > Quercus > Quercus gilva. Next base: position 35,734,181 of record CM042473.1, read on the forward strand.
TTGATGCATCTTCTCATTACATCAGTACCTGTGATTTTTAATGCATGATGATACACTCTAAGAGGGAAATTTTATGGGAAAACAAAAGAACAATTCTAGGTATTTTCTTTCTAAGGTCAAACGTTAAAATGGAGGAAGAAAGAACCTAGGCAATTATACCTAGAGTCTACTGTCAAGTACAATAGAAACCTTAGAATAAGCACCAAGCTTTGCTTGGAATTGACAAACATTGGAACAAAGGTAGAAGACTCTCAACCTAAATTTATAATGGTAAATCCATAGTCAACTGCTAACATTAGTGAAATTTGGGTCCTTTCAATAAAGTCCCCAAATTATGATCATTTAAATAAAGTTCTCAAATTACATCAAACATGGAAAGAAAATCATAGTGAGATTACAACGTCAATGGAATTAAATTCAAAGCATAAACATTAACTTTACAAATCCAATCATTTGGTTTGAAAAACTATTCTGTTTCTACTTTTACAAACACAATCATAAGCAATAATAATATATTAACAATCCATTCATTTAATTTTATTTATTCATTACCCTTCTAATTTTTTTAATCTTATTTTCTCCATTATTTCTTATCTAACCTTTACTTTTTGTCCAACTCTTCTCCACCTCTTTTTTTTTTTGGTCTCTTCTTCTTCTTCTTCTCAATTCTATCCCCCACTTTACCATTACTCTTTCTCTAACCTTTTCTCTCTCTCTCTCTCTCTCTCTCTCTCTTTTTTTCCTTTTTTTTTTCTCCATTTTTTTTCCTATAATTTTTTTATTATTTCCTTTGTATATTTCTTTTATTTAAGTCTATCTTTTGCCATAAAAAGGTGATTTCTCTCTCTCTCTCTCTCTCTTGCAACGCTCTTTTTTTTATCATCTTCTTTCTTTTAAAGTTTTTTTTTTTTTAATTCTTCCTTACAGCTTTGCTTTTTGAGTTAATAGTTTTTGTATTTTTCACAACTCTACTTTGGATTGATGTGGTTTAATATTTAACTATTATAATTCTTAATTCTCTCTCGAATTTGCTATGTGAGTATATTTCTTTTGAAAATAATTAATCACAATGTATTTATCTTTAATAATGTTGCAAATCTCCTGTTGTGCCAACTCATCCACCACATTATCATCATTTTTTTCCTATCATTTTTATATATTTTAAACAATATTATATATAAAGATATATTAAAATATTAACTTTACAAATCCAATCATTTAATGTTAAAAACTATTCAATTATTGCCATTACAAATCCAACCATAAACAACTTTATCAATCCATTCATTTAATTCTTTTTAACCATTTCCCTTCTATTTTTTTACTCTTATTTTCCCCATTATTTTTTATCTAACCGTTTACTTTTCCTCCAACCCTTCACCTCAATTTTTGGCTCTGCTTCTTCCTATTATTATTTCCCCATTTTACCCATACTTTTTGTGGGTGAAAAAGCCCAACGCCATATGTAGGGTCTGTGGCCCAATTTGAATAAAACTTCCTAACCGAAGAGGTTAAAAGGATCAATACCCTGCCATCCTGGTGAAAATGCAACCAAGGAAGGATTAATATTTCGTCCAAAGACAACCTGGCATGTCCGAAGAGGTTCCGCTCGTCAGACCTCCAAAGAACTTGATCAAGTAGAAGACTCCTCAGAGGGGAGTTAGCGCTGGGCCTTCCTAAGCTCGGAGATATCCTGAAATATCTTACAAATAAAGCTGCCATCACCGCATTTAATGCATTGCAGCAACTTTCCTGGCCGCATTTATGTGGAGAAGACACCTGAACAGTGAAACCTCAGCCACTACCACTCACTGCAGATTAAAGCAAACTTCTGATGTGACTAATACTCAAGTGGACGCTTAGATGAAGGACAAGTGTGCGGTGAAGATGAAGGAAAAAGGTGTATATATATAAAGGAAACAGGTCTCACATAGGGGGGGGATTTTTAGGAAGTTGATAAATGCAAGACCTTTTCGGATCAAAGATATTTTTATTGAATACTAGCCTGAGTGTCTTTTGCCCTGTTTCGCTTGCATGAACCGTTGCTAAATCCATACCCAGCCCAACTGTTTAACCCATTCTCTACAAATTCATTGTTGGGGATTTGTTGGGCTCATAATACGGGAAGTTATTGCCTAGTCCATCAAATTTCGACCCTACAATTGGCGCCGTCTGTGGGGAACAGCTTGAGCCAAGGTGGAAGCAACACCTCAAAGAATGGCTAAACCAAGGCAATGACCAGCGGAGTCCAGGTCATCTCAGCACACCGATCCCTTTCTTCATCTGGAACGGAGGCAGGATCGTGAGGGCAGTGTACACACTGCACGTGACGATTAAAACCAGTCGCATGGAGAGAGCCACATGTCCCATGCAGAGAAAAACAAAGACATGCAGAAGGAAATCGATAGGCTAAAGAGGGAGTTGCGCCATGCGAAGAGGAAGCGCAGTCCCTCGTACTCTGATGAAGATGCGGAGGACGAACAGGATGTTGTTTACAAACAGAAACTTCGAACGCCAGTCGGCGAATCCTTTACCTATGAGGAAATGCAGCATGACGAGGGGAACCCTCAGAACCCCTTACCTAGAGGCGTAGGGAACGACGCTATGAGTAAAGCCCTAGATCAGATTTCCAGATCTCCCTTCACTCGTAACATCGAGAATGCTAGACTTCCTCGACGTTTCCACCAGCCTACATTCACCATCTATAATGGCCGGACAGACTCAGTGGAACATGTGAGCCATTTCAACCAGAGGATGGCCGTCCACTCCAGGGACGAAGCCCTGATGTGCAGAGTCTTCCCATCCAGCTTGGGACCGATAGCCATGAGGTGGTTTGACAATCTGAAAGCAAAATCTATAAGCTCTTTCCAAGAGCTGACTCAAGCATTTGGTTCACGTTTTGTCACGTGCCGAAGGGTTCCGCAGTCTATGGCTTCCCTATTGTCAGTCAGTATGAAAGGAGGTGAGACTCTGAAGTCGTATTCAGATAGGTTCTGGGAAACGTATAATGAGGTAGAGGAAGATTATGAATTGGTGGCCATCAGCTCTTTTAAACTGGGCCTCCCCACTGAACATCCCTTAAGAGCGTCCTTAACGCGCAAGCCTACTACCAATATACGCAAGTTGATGGATAGGATCGATAAGTACAAAAGAGTTGAAGAAGATCAGCAGTAGAGTAAGGGAAAGGAGAAGGTTATCCATCAGGAGGGGAGGGATTTCAGGACGGACAGGCAGAACCACAACAGGCCGAGGAAGGACTGGGCCGGACAAAGTACATCGAACTTCTAGAAGGTCAATGCGGTTTTTCGCGAACCAGTACACCAAGTCCTGGATAAAATAAAAAATGAACCGTTCTTCAAGAGGCCGAACAAGATGGTAGGAAACCCTAAAAGGCGCAACCACAATCTTTACTGTCAGTATCACCTTGACCATGGGCATGCTACTGAGGATTGCAGGAGCCTGTGGGACCATCTGGATCAGCTGGTCAGCGAAGGCAGACTAAAGCACCTTCTACACCACTCATACGGTCAGGGAAATCACGCAAATGCAGGGCCCAGGAGAGGCGATCCTGTGAAACCTCCCTTGGGTACAATCAATGTTATTTTTGCCGCACCAGGAAGGACGGGGTCTTGCCCATCCAGAGTACTGTCTGTTGCTCGGTTGTCCTCGAAGAGTGCTAACAGAGATCCGAAGAGATCCAGGATGGAGGTTCCGGTTTTGGGATTTTCGGACAAGGACAAAATCGGGACTATACAGCCGCACGATGACGCCCTGGTAGTAACTCTGAGAATAGGTGGATACGACGTGAAGAGGGTGATGGTAGATGAGGGCAGTGCCGCAGAAATAATGTACCCAGACCTATATAGGGGGCTGAACTTATCCCCCGAAGACCTAACTCCATACAGATCCCCTTTAGTCAGTTTTGATGGCAAAGTGATCATTCCGAAGGGCCAAATCAGACTACCTGTGCAAACCGGACACGAGACGGTGGAGGTAGATTTCATAGTGGTGGATGCCTACTCACCCTACACTGCTATTGTGGGCAGACCTTGGCTTCATACCCTTGGGGTCGTATCCTCCACACTTCATTAGAAAATTAAATATCCGTCGACGGGATAGTCGAGGAGATCTGAGGAGATCAGTCTACATCTAGGCAATGTCTAGTGGCAGCTATCCAGCACCAACCTCAGGCTGAGCCCTTGGACCGTAACGAAGAGAGTTTATAGCAATCAAAACCTTCGGTGCTGGACACCGAGACCTCAGCCGAAGAGGCAGAATGCGAAGGCTTGGCAAGAGTAGTCGTGGATAACGACCCAGAGAAGTTTTTTCAAGTCGGATTCATGCTGCCTCCTCAAGAGAAGGAAGAGCTGATAAAGTTCCTCAGGGCAAACGTAGATGTATTTGCATGGGACTCTGCGGAAGCCCCTGGGGTAAGCCCAGATTTTATTTGCCACAATCTAAACGTTAATCCCACCATCGTCCCCAAGAAGCAACCGCTCCGACGTCCTTCGAGGGAACACGCTGACGCGGTTAGGGATGAAGTGATGAAACTCAAGCAGGCGGGGGCTATTAAAGAGATCTTTTACCCCGAATGGCTGGCTAACACGGTGGTGGTAAAAAAGAAAAACGGAAAGCAGCGGGTGTGTGTGGACTTCACCGATCTTAATAGAGCTTGTCCGAAAGATCCGTTTCCCATGCCGAAGATAGACCAACTAGTTGATGCTACTGTGGGACACCCTCGGATGAGTTTCTTAGACGCATTCCAGGGTTATCATCAGATACCGCTGGCTCTCGCCGATCAAGAGAAAACAACTTTCGTAACCCTTGTGGGGAATTACCACTACAAGGTAATGTCGTTCGGCTTGAAAAATGCAGGGGCTACCTATCAGAGGATGATAACCAGAATGTTTGAGCCGCAGCTGGGTAAAAGCATGGAAGTTTATATTGACGACATGGTGGTAAAAAGCAAGGTCATAGCTAAGCATATTGGGGACCTTAGGGACGTCTTTGAAATTCTGAGGAGATACAGACTGCGCTTGAATGCTTCCAAGTGTTCATTCGGTGTTGGATCGGGCAAGTTCTTAGGGTATATGGTCACTCACAGGAGAATCGAGGTTAACCCCGATCAGATAAAAGCCATCAATAATTTGCGAGCTCCTCGGAGCCCCAAGGAAATTCAGAAACTGACTGGGATGATCGCTGCCCTTAATAGATTCATTTCCAGATCGGCAGACAGGTGTAGGCCTTTCTTCTCATTGATCAATAAATGGAAGAATTTCGAATGGACGGAGGAATGCGCTATTGCTTTTCAGCAACTTAAGGACTACCTGGCTAGACCTCCCATCATGTCCAGTCCCGAGCCAGATGAAGTCTTGTTTGCTTACATCGTTGTGGCTCCTAATGCCGTAAGCTTGGTGCTGATCCGAATAGACTATGGTGTGCAAAAACCAGTTTATTACGTAAGCAAGTCACTGCAGGAAGCGGAGGTTCGTTATTTGCCGCTGGAGAAAGCCATTCTGGCAGTTGTGCTAGGTACGAAGAAGCTGCCCCATTATTTTCAAGCCCACACCGTTATAGTCCTCACCCAGCTTCCACTTAGAGCCATACTCCGAAGCGCCGATTACACCGGAAGGATTGCCAAATGGGGGACGATCCTCGGGGCTTTTGATATCAAGTACATGCCTCGCACGTCAGTGAAGGGCCAGGTCCTTGCGGACTTGGTCGCCGAGTTCGCAGAGCCCCATTTAGAGGAGGTAACACCAATGCTGGGCACTAAAGGAAGGACCGTTGGTATGGTTTCTTCACGGAGCCCCTTGCCCTGGGGAGTATACGTGGACGGCGCATCGAATCAGCGAGGCTCAGGAGTGGGGCTAGTGCTAATATCCCCAGAGAGAATTATCATCGAAAAAGTATTAAGGCTAGATTTCTCAGCAACAAATAACGAGGCAGAATATGAGGTTCTGTTGATGCGGATGAAGATAGTACGAAAGATGGGGGGAAAGTCAATTGAGATGTTCTCAGACTCAAGGCTAGTCGTCGGCCAAGTGTTGGGAGAATTCGAGGTGAAAGACGAAAGGATGCAGGGATACTTGAGCCTGGCTAAGTCCCTACAATCCGAGTTCGAATCCTTCAACTTGCGGCACATCCCCAGAAGTGGCAATACACATGCCGATTCTTTAGCCACCCTTGCCACCTCTTCAGCACAGGAATTGCCAAGGGTTATCCTCGTCGAGGACATACAGAGACCTACGGAGTTAAGAAAAAGGCATCCCAAGTTCATTGCGTCGGAACCAACCCGTGTTGGATGGACCCCATCATCAAGTTTTTGAAGGACGATGCGTTGCCCGAAGAAAAAGGGGAAGCAGACAAAATACGGAGAAGAGCTACAAGGTTCTGGTTGTCCGAGGATCGCAAACTTTATAAACGCTCTTATTTAGGCCCATACTTATTGTGCATGCACCCGGAGGCGACTGAACCCTTGCTAGAGGAATTGCATGAAGGGATCTGTGGAGGCCATACTGGTGGGAGGTCTTTGGCTCACCGAGCCATTACTCAGGGTTATTGGTGGCCGAATATGCAGAAAGAGGCCTATGAGTACGTCAAAAAGTGTGATCAATGCCAGCGGTTTGCGCCGAACATACATCAGCCCGAGGGCGTTCTTAATCCGCTGACCAGCCCATGGCCTTTCGCTCAATGGGGGTTGGATATTGTAGGCCCATTTCCTAAGGCAGCGGGAAACAAGAAATACCTCCTGGTCGGCACGGACTATTTCACCAAGTGGGTCGAAGCCGAACCTCTAGCAAACATCAGGGATGTGGATGTGAAAAAATTTATCTGGAAAAATATTGTCACGCGGTTTGGGGTCCCCCGTACCCTCATATCGGACAATGGGCTTTAATTCGACAGCAAAGCATTCAGGAATTATTGTAGTGAGCTGGGATCACGAACAGATATTCTACCCCTGCATACCCCCAGGGAAATGGGCAAGCGGAAGCTGTCAATAAAGTCATCGTTAACGGATTGAAGAAAAGGCTAGACGAAGCCAAGGGTAGATGGATGGAAGAGTTGCCTCACGTGTTGTGGGCATATAGAACTACGCCTTGCAGGTCTACTGGAGAAACCCCCTTTTCAATGACCTATGGGGCTGAAGCCGTGATACCTCTAGAGACTGAATTCCCAACATACAGGACAAGCTCCTTTGATCCGATTAGCAACGATGGGTAGCTGGAAAAGAGTTTGGATCTAATTGAAGAACGAAGGGAAAATGCAATGGTCCGACTGGCACATTATCAGCAGAAACTAAAGCAGGGCTATGACGCCAATGTGAGGCTGAGACCCCTGGAGCCTGGTGATCTGGTCCTAAGGAAGGTAGTAGGCAATGCAAAGAATCCAGCCTGGGGAAAGCTGGGACCGAACTGGGAAAGGCCGTATCGCATCACTTCGAGGGCTGGCGTTGGAGCATACTTCCTAGAAGACCTGGATAATCATGTAGTGCCCCGGCCATGGAATGTAAATAACCTCAAAAGGTACTACTATTAAAAGAATTTTCCCTTCAGTCATGATACCGTTCTGTTATGTTAAGTTCTCAAGTGTTTAAACTTAAATCCAATCATGCCTGCAGTCTTCGGACCAGATGATTTGGGTTAGTTAACACTCCCTTTACGATTCTCATAAGTGTTTAAACTTAAATCCAATCATGCCTACAGTCTTCGGACCAGATGATTTGGGTTAGTTAACACTCCCTTAACGATTCTCAAGTGTTTAAACTTAAATCCAATCATGCCTGCAGTCTTCGGACCAGATGATTTGGGTTAGTTAACACTCCCTTTACGATTCTCATAAGTGTTCAAACTTAAATCCAATCATGCCTGTAGTCTTTGGACCAGATGATTTGGATTAGTTAACACTCCCTTAACGATTCTCAAGCATTTAAACTTAAATCCAATCATGCTTGCAGTCTTCGGACCAGATGATTTTGGTTAGTTAACACTCCCTTTACGATTCTCATAAGTGTTTAAACTCAAATCCAATCATGCCTGTAGTCTTCGGACCAGATGATTCGGGTTAGTTGACACTCGTTCACGTTATTAGTCTAATCTGGTGCTTGGCGGAATATGCAAACTTAAGCCAAAATTACGTCAACTGTCATTATCATAAGGCCTTGTTTAACCGTGTCTAAAAGATTACCGTGGTTTTGGCTGGCTCTTAGTTATTAAACCATCATTGTTAACCATAATGACACAATTTAACATACTCCGTAAAAGCAACAATGAACAAAAAGTAAACTACTTCATTAATTGAAAAGACAATTTCATTACAAAATAGGTGATAAAGGGCCCTAACTATTACACAGTTTTAACATCCTAAGCCTTATTCTGAGGCACTGGATCAATCTTTGGCAGATCACCCGCATTTCCGGTCTGAAGAGGTGCTTGGCTCGTCTCGGCTGGGACTGCAAGATTTTGACCGGCCGAGGAAGCTTCCAAGGTGTCTGGCAGGTCACAGATATCAGGGTCGTAGTAAACACTCCCAAGCTGCCTCAAGTTAGACTCTGGGGGAACTCCGGCCGCGTCAAGGCATTTGTCCCACGTTACCTCACAGTACCCCCTGCAGACCTTGGCAAACTCCTCAGTCAGCCTCGTCTGGGTCTCTTGCACCCCCAGCAGGTAGGCAGCCTACTTCTCGGCCTTAACTGCTTCCTTGGCTAACTGAGCGTCCTCCTTGGCCATTGTAGCAGCATCCCTGGCTTTGTCTAGCTCAGCCCGAAGTTCTTTCACCAACGCCCTCCCTGTTTCCAGATTGATTTCGGTGGTATATAACTTCTGGCGTTGGTCTTCGGCTTACTTTTCAACGTTCTTCAGGCCTGCCTCCGCACTTTTCTTCGCCTTCGTCTTCTCCTTCAGCTGCTCGAAGATGCGGGCGCACTCGTCTTTTGCAACGCCCAGTGCTTTCTCGACCTCTTCCCTTGATTGCACCTCAGCTTGCACTTCAATCTCTTTCTTTTTGTTCCACTCCTCAGCGACAAATATCTGCTGGGCAATCTGCACAACAGACGAACATTCCTTATTGTTAGTTATTAGACATAGCAAAAAGAGGGTAAGAAGGTCAATTCCCTTACCATGCCTAGATCCCTTTTTAGGGATAAGAAAAGCTCCTGTTGGTTGAAGCGCCTGTAGGAATCCATGTCCCTTGGAAGGAGCAAGGGCTGCTCCAAAGCCTCCGCAATGTAACCGGCCTTTCCTCCACCATAATTTCTGATGGAGGCATCATAGGGGATGTCCGCACCATCCAGCGTTACCTTCGGAGGCCATGTCCGAGAGCCCCGGTGCACATCGGCGGCTGAAGGGTCTTCCCTGCTTTCAATAGATGATGCCCTTTTTCCCCTGGTATCATGGGCCACCTTCTACTGCTTGAGCCCCTTTTTAGGCACAGCCTCAGTGCCTTCAGCCTCAGTCGCAACCCTTTTCTTCTTTAGATCCGGCAGCGGCATCAAGCTGGGATCTAAAGGGGCTTGAGGAGGAAGAGGAGGGAGATCCGCGGCTGGTTGGGATGGACCAGTGCCTTTGGAGGCGGCCTTCGGTTTTCTATTCTTCATCAACTCTGATAAGCTCTGCATGTCTTCGTCCGAAGAGTAGGCAGACACGATTAGCCTCTCTGGATGGACAGCCGATTGCCTATCTGTTTCCTCCTTAACGTCTATAATTTGAATCTCTTCCGAAGCCTCACCCTCAAATCTGAACTGGTCGATCTGCTCGTCAAGTGAAGGTGTAGAAGAAGCAACTCTTTCCTCCTCTGCTACTGGTTTAAGGGGAACTTGTGCAACGGGCTGAACGAGTAGTGGTATACCCTGCGGATTAGGATGGGGCACCGGGGCGAGGTCGAAGGGAGCTAAGAAGTTCTTTCGAGCCACGTCAATACGGTTGATGTGGCGATCCTCGAGTGTTATTGTGTTACCGATCGGCTGAAGTTCGGACTTCGGAGTATAGCCGAGGATAAGGGGAACGGACCTGAGCTGTCCGTCTTCACTTACAAAAATCTCTGACCGAAGAAGGTAGTTCAGGGCCGCGGTATTTGTGAGACTCAGCCGAGGAGATACGTGACGCCTATCTGTAAACATTGCAAGGGAACTGTCAAAAAAGATTGAAATATGACGAAGGGAATTCCGAATAGCTGAAAGCAAAAAAATGTTAGAGAATCTCAATGGGGGATGTCCCACCTGGCTCTCCTGGCTGGGTTGGGCAATGAATTCCATCATGCCATGCGCCCGAGACGATCAGATAATCGTCCTTCATCCCTTTATTAGACTTGGGGAGACAGGAGAGAAGTCTGACGACATTGGATCGGGACCTTAGATAGTATCCCGCTCCCTCTTTGGTACGACACTCATACATGTGTACCACATCGTGCCAGGTTAGTCCCAATCCTAAGTGACGGTTTAGGTCGTCAACTGCCCCTAAAATCCTAAACGTGTTAGGTGCGCACTAGTTAGGGCTAAGCCTATGGGCGGTAAGGTAACTTCTGGTAACTGGACCCATGGGGATGGTCATTCCCCCCTCCAGGAAAGCGATAATGGGGATTATAACTTCACCCACTTCTCGGTCCGTTAGTAAGCCCTCCGTGGGGCAATACTTCAAGCCCACTTCCTGAGGAATGCGATATGTCGCCCTAAACTTCTCTATCTGGGAGGGGCTGTCCACTAGGTATTTAAATCTACCCATTTTGAGTTAGGTTAGAGGGAGGGGAATGCGAAACAGCAACTGAAGAAAATCTACCAAAGGCCGAAGAGGCAATCTGAATAGATTTCGAAAATCTCGAGCAAAGAACTTACGCAGAATCGAATTGGAAGATGTTCTTTAGCCTCGCGGGAAGATTGTAGCGGATTCTGAGATGAGTCGAAGTAGATGATAGGAAAGGCTTTGGGAGTCTGAACGCTTGAGTTCGCTGGAGAGTCTGAAATTTGTAGAGTGAGAAAACAACCCCCTCTGGGACTTTATATAGAGGTGGGCAAAGTGGTGGGACTTATCCCGCCCGAAGTTTTTAAGGGAATCTCGTCCGTTGGATTTGCGACGTGCCATTAGATTTCATGGACAAGACGCCGCCTGGAGCAATTAATGACGCCTCGGAAACGACGCAACAGCAGCGGTAATAAAGAAGGCGCCTAGATGCATGCGGCCACACACGTGTGGAGTCAAAAATTCAATGCTTTCACTTGGCAAGAGGTCAAAACCCCACTTTTTCTCTTTGGATGCGAAGGAAAAATTGGAATTTTGAGGGGTTATTGTGGGTGAGAAAGCCCAACGCCATATGTTGGGCCTGTGGCCCAATTTGAATAAAACTTCCTGACCGAAGAGATTAAAAGGATCAATGCCCTGCCATCCTGGCGAAAATGCAACCAAGGAAGGATTAATATTTCGTCCGAAGACAACCTGGCATATCCGAAGAGGTTTCGCTCGTCAGACCTCCAAAGAACTTGATCAAGTAGAAGATTCCTCAGAGGGGAGTTAGAGCTGGGCATTCCTAAGCTCGGAGATATCCTGAAATATCTTATAAATAAAGCTGCCATCACCGCATTTAATGCACTGCAGCAACTTTCCTGACCGCATTTATGTGGAGAAGACACCTGAACAGTGAAACCTCAGCCACTACCACTCACTGCAGGTTAAAGCAAACTTCTGATGTGACTAATACTTAAGTGGACGCTTAGATGAAGGACAAGTGTGCGGTGAAGATGAAGGAAAAAGGTGTATATATATAAAGGAAACAGGTCTCACATAGGGGGGGGATTTTTAGGAAGTTGATAAATGCAAGACCTTTTCGGATCAAAGATATTTTTATTGAATACTAGCCTGAGTGTCTTTTGCCCTGTTTCGCTTGCATGAACCGTTGCTAAATCCATACCCAGCCCAGCTGTTTAACCCATTCTCTACAAATTCATTGTTGGGGATTTGTTGGGCTCATAATACGGGAAGTTATTACCTAGTCCATCAAATTTCGACCCTACACTTTTCTTCCAACCATTCCTCTCCTTTTTTTTTTACTTTTCTTCTTCCCATCTTCTTTTCTATAAATTTGCTACTACTCTCTTTGTAATTTTTTCTTTTATTTAGTTCATGTTTTGCCAAAAAAATGTGATTAATTTCTCCATATCTCTTGCATTTTTTTTCTTTCTTTTGATGGACCTTTTTTATATATATTATTTCTTGCCGCTTTGCTTTGGGTTGATGAGGGTTTTTTTTTTTTTTTTTTTTGACAACTCTACTTTGCAGCTCGTATGACTTTGGCTAAGTGAAATTATTAATTATTAAAATACTTATTTTATTTGCTAAGTGAGTATATTTATTTTAAAAATAGTTAACCATAATATTCTTCTAAAAAAAATTTAATCATAATATATTTTCAATAAATTTTGGAGAATAAATTATAAATTATAACACCTTACAAAATAATTATATATTCATATACAATGTCTGGGCTTGTGTGGGTCCACAAATAAATGAGAAAAAACAATGCCATTGAGCTACAAGGCTTTTGGCAAAAATGAATTTGCTTAAAGTCAAGTCAACGTGTAAAAATATTCACATCAATTGTATGTAAAGCATAATATGTATAGATTAAAATAAACTTGTTTACGTCAAATGATACCCATGAAAATAAGCTTAGGGGTAAAAGGGAAAAATAGAGTTTAATGGTGGCCGATTTTCAAGAGGTACTTTAGAGGGAGCAAAAACTAATATGCTTTTTTTTTTCCATTTTTAATTAGACGTTAACAACCTATTCGGGGAAAAAGAGAGTTAGCAGATAAGAGATATATTTTATTTTGTTATAAAAATATACTATTATGACTAGGACCTTTTTACACTCATGGGGCTTAAGACAATTGTCTAAATGGCCTATATGGTGGAGTCTGCCCTTTGCAATGATCCTCATTGTTAAATTAGTAATGAATTAGTTCATAGGGTTTATTTATGTAAGTGTGGAGTGGTTAGCATTAAGCATTAAGTAACTCTTTGATATGTCTATCCAGTAAATGTTACTCCCAACTCCTTTTTATGACCTTATGGCATTGGCAGTGCAATTCATTATAAACCATACAACGAGCTATTTTGTGAAGGCAAACGGTAATTTTCATGCATGGTAATTGTTGGCTGTGGGTTTTCAGTTTTCTAAAATTTTACGAGCCACCCAATCTAGTTTCTGCAATACACTATTGATTTATAGTTATAAAGCTTACAACAACTGTATTGATCTTATTGTAGTAAAGTACTACTTAGATCCTAAGTAAATTGCTAACAAATATGAGATTCTACAATAAGTAAACGAAACTGTATACATCACATTCTTCACTATTTCATTTTTTTCTATTCTCTCTACCCTGAAGGTGATCCCTAATCAGTGCTAGCAGATCAATATGCGTCTGATTCATCTACCACTATATAGCACAGAATCAGTGCTAGAGGAGGCCGTCAAACCCTTGTCGAATGATGAATTAATTGACAATAAGATCTCAGATGCTTCAACATTTGTAAAGTTACCAAAACTAGTACTCTCATGCGGTAATTCCTGCAGTTCAGCATCGCCATCCAAAAGCTGCATCACTTGCCTCATGCTAGGCCTCACTGCTGGCGTTGAGTGTGAGCAAAGCAAGCCAAGTTTCAAAACCAATTCCATTTCCTTTACTACATAATTACCTTCCAGTTTTGGATCACTAACATCAAGGATGGCTCCTTTTCTCCAGCACCCGAAGACCCAATCAACCAAAATGACCTCTTCTGGCAGTCGTCGAATCTCTATAGGCTTTCTTCCACAAGCTACTTCCAGCATGAAAGCCCCAAAAGCAAACACATCAGTGTAAGTGGTTGCCCTTCCTGTTTTAGTAAGCTCTGGAGCCAAATAACCCACTGTTCCAGCCACATGGGTGGTTTGAGGAATGGCATCGTGGTCGTATAATCTGGCAAGGCCAAAATCTCCAAGCTTCCCATTTAATTCAGCATCCAATAGAACATTGCTGGATTTTACATCTCTATGTAGAACAACCTGTTCCCACTCTTCATGGAGGTAGAGAAGGCCATATGCTACTCCTTTGAGGATTCGAAGTCGTTGAAGCCAGTTAAGGTTTGTCCTTTCATTTCCATATAAGAACTTTTCAAGGCTTCCATTGGGCATATAATCATAGACCAAGAGGAGTTCACCCTTTCGCCTGCAATATCCCAGGAGTTGCACCAAGTTCCTATGCCTCAGCCTGCCCATGCTAATGATCTCAGCCACAAATTCCTTCATCCCTTGTTTGGAATCATGGGAGACTTTCTTGACTGCAATTTGTGTATTGGAAGAACGAAGAGTTCCTTTATAAACCTTTCCAAAACCTCCTTCTCCAAGAAGCTCCTTGTCTGAGAAACCTTTGGTTGCTTTGTAGATATTCTTGTAGCTGAACCTGTGAGGACCATACTCGCTTTCCCAATCTTCTAGTATTTCTGCATATTTCCTTCTCCTCAGAACGAAAATAGCTGCAGTGACCAATATCAGCACGACCACTACTGCTATGATCAAAATCATGATAATCTGTCCTTGCCTATCTTTACTTTTCCTCTCTCGGGGAGGTTGAGGAAGCTTCGAAACGTCAAGGCTTTGTGCTTGTCCACTTTTATTAAAGCTCCATCCAAGAATATAGTGGTCACTTGCAACTGTACCAGTGGCTGCAGAGAAACCAACATACATATTTTCCAAAAGATATTGGGACAGATCAATGCGTGTTGACAAGAGAGGCCGGTTTGGTTTTTGGATGCCGGTTGGGGATAGTGTTACATTCAGTAACTTTTCTGTTTCATTGTAGTCTATCCAAAGATGCATTGGGTTGCCACTTAGTAGCTCCACGCTTATATTCTTCCCTTCTTGATCAGAAAAGTAGGTTGCAGTAGCTGATTCTTTTGATTTCAGGCTGTTCACATCGATTCCCACATGGTTGTCGTCTTTATCTTGAACATCCGGACCCTCTGTAGTATCAAGCTCAATGGCTAATAAGTGGTTTGTTGAAAGGTCATTCTTTGAGGCATTCAAGAGTCCTAGATAATTGCTGTGACTAACATTGGTGAATTTCAACGAGGGACTGATGGTGAAGGCAATTCCATGGCCACCTTTGGATGGTATTTCAGGAACTATTTCAAATACAAAGTTTGTGGAAAATGAAAGAGCCTGAGTTAAACCCGAAGAAGAAGTGTTGAATTTGAGAGGAAGTCGGTAGAAAGCATGACCAATTTCTTGTTGTGAATTGTTGGTGAGTTGCAATACACCATTGGGGTGGATTTGAGCGGCTCCATTTAGATGCAGATTTTCTGGATTGAAGCCATTGTAGATGAACTGGTCAACTTGAGCAAACATCAATGGAATCTTAAGGATGAAGTAGAGAATTATCAGAAAATGAAGAGATGTAAGCCCAGCCGCCATTGAGAAAAGGAGGAAAAAGATTTATCTCTGTGAACAAATGGCTTTTGGTTGTTTAATTTAAAATGTTTCAAAGACTCAAAACTCCTAAAATATCGTTGTTTTGACTTGATGAAAGTCGGAATACTGTCTCAATCATTTCCTGAGCACACCATTTAAGAAAGTGTACAGGATCTTAGCATCCCGTAAGATGAACAATATTAGTATCTAGATGTGGCGGCTTGAAAATTATTTTTAGAATACCCATGAAGTAGCTTGAATTATATAAATTCTAATAATAAAAAAACTTGAATATATTAATATTACAAAAAAAAAAAAAACTCAAATAGATAAAATTTTATAATCTTTTTTTTCTAACAAAATAAAAAAGCAAAAAGAAATTGATTAGAGGTAAAGTGAGAACTAAAAATGCTAAAATAAGAGTAATAATGTATGAAAGTCTGAAATAATGTTAGAGAAAAGAAAAATGGAAGAAGTGAGAGGGAGAAAGAGAGCAACAAAGGATACGTGTTGCGACTGTAAGCCGAGAGAGAAATGGTATCTCTCTTGATACCACTTTTTAGGAAAAAAAAAAAATGAAATTAGAGATTATTTTTATGGAATGAGTTTTTTTTTTTTTTTTTTTTTTTTTTTTTTTTTTTTTTATGATCTCTTTGTTAAATTTTTGTTCATTTGTTGTTGTTTGGTCTAATGTTGTTGTTGTTTAGGCTATTTTTGTTGTTATTTGGGCTAATTTTTATTGTTACTATTTGGGATTTTATTTTATTTTATCTTAAATGAAGTAAGGATTATGTTTGGGAGACCAAAATTATATATCTATATATATATATATATATATATTTTAACTCAAATTCTTGTGATTCTCAAGTGAAAGAGTTCAAAATTTTTAAATTAGAAAAAACAAAAGAACTATGTTTAAAAATAATAATTATAATTTTTTTAAACAAGCATAACTCGTGTGAATAAGCTGAGCTCAACGTAAAGCCGTCCCTAGATAACAAGACTTTCAATGTCAAAGACACTTGTGTATACAAGATTTTGGGAAGGTTGCCTTTTTAACTCTATAGCCTTGTGTGAGGAATTTTTATTTATTTATATATTTTCCTTCAATGGTTCAGATCAACTTCTTCTATCAATTTTACGGAGAAAATGAGCATTTGTCTCTAATTTACAAATCATACAGCAAAATGCCATTATTTTGAAATTATTTAGTAAAATGCCCTTATTTTTTAAACTCGATTTTAACAAAATCAAGTTATAAGTAGAACTCGACATTAACAATGTTGAGTTCTCTGCATATTTTGTCACTTAAATGTTTTTGAAAATTTAAGTAAAACTCGACACTATTAATGTTGAGTTCCACTTAAAAAAAAAAATTTAACTTGATTTTGACAATATCAAATTTTATACAAAACTTGATTTTATTAAAATCAAGTTTT
Source organism: Quercus gilva (assembly GCA_023621385.1). Taxonomy (NCBI): domain Eukaryota; kingdom Viridiplantae; phylum Streptophyta; class Magnoliopsida; order Fagales; family Fagaceae; genus Quercus; species Quercus gilva. Next base: position 35,751,058 of record CM042473.1, read on the forward strand.
AAAAATAGGGCGATTTTATTAAATAATTTTAAAATATGAATATTTTACTACATAATTTGTCCATTTTTCCCTCAATTTCACCTGTTATAAGCTGTCAAAACATGTACTTTGGATTGCTTTTTAACGCTATAGCTTCCCGTGAGCAAATTTTTATCCTTCAACGATTCAGAGCAACTTCTTCTATCCGTTTGACCCGTTCAAAGCGGTCAAAACATATACCTCACAACATTAAATTGCGTTTAAATTGAATCCTCTGTAGCAACAACTTTTCAAGACTGGAAATTTGTTTGAAAATTTAGAGGCCATGTTTAATTTAGATTTTGCTGGCAGTGGCCTTGGCCTTCTACTGTATGTTCCTACATATGAAAGTGAAGGTCTGGAATGTAAAGCATTTGACACAAAAAATTCAACCATTTTTGTCTTCATTGTGTCCAAAATTTCAAGGTAACAGTGAAATAAGATGTAGAAGGCTTAAAATTATTTGTATAATATCTATTAAATTTCTTTGCAAGAGGAATTTTCAACCTTCTGCTTTTGTCATGTCCAAAATTTCAAGGTCACACCAAGGCAAAAGAAGACTATTAAAAAGTTTTGATCTCCTCATTCTTCACCTAACAAAAAAAAAAAAAAAAAATGCAATACATTTCACTTCTTACAATAGATTAATATTGGAATAAAGAAATTTAAAAATCTACATTTTTTTTTTTTTATGATATATAGGTGATTAGATAATTAGATCAGCACATAATTAGGTGGTAGGCAGGATTAAAATATCTTCCAAGATTACCAATAAGCATTTAAAACTTAGGGTAAATTCCAAATAACTACCCTGAGGTTTAGAGAAATACCAAACACATCCAAGACAATTAAAAAGCAACCATTTTAGTCCTAAAAGCGAACACCGTTAACTTGACGTTTGTTCACTCCACCCAAAACAAAAGCTGCACAGTTTTTTCTCCATTTCCAAGAATAAATGTTCAGGAACCCCAAACTCATTTGTTCCCGCCAGCCTTTGTTCCCGCCAGCCTAAATGCATTTTGCAAATGCAAATGCTTTCTAGTTTTAGTCCATTTTAGTCCAGCTACTGGACGCGTTGTTTGATAATAAATAAATGTAATTTTATTCCAAACAAACTCAATTAAAATGCAAATAGTCCAGCAAATCACTTGTGAATGAATCAGTTGGATACATACAAGATTCCGAAATTCTATATAAATCAAAAAGCAGACTTCTATTTCATAAGATTAAAAGGAAACCAAAAAGGCAAAAACTGTCTAAGACCCACCAGGTCCATTGTGTAAGTTGTTCACTTTATGTCCTTTTCTTTTTTTTTTTTTTTCTTTTTTTTTTTTTCATTTCCAAGGCAACAAGTTCAGAAAATGTACCTCACATGCATGTACACCATCTGTACCCGCCAGGCCAAATCATCACCTTTGAGTCCAACACGTTTTCATCATTTTTGCTCTTCCCAAGAGCAACAAAGGGCTCTTAATATAAATTAGAAGAAAGTAACTGAAGTCAGTTGGTTCAATGGTTCTTTTTAGACTTCATCAAAGTTACAGCCTCTTAGAATTTCAACTCTTACTCCAAAAAAAAATTTCGGGCTGAAGAAAGAGAAAGAGGGCTTGTGTTCATGTTTTAATCCGAAGAAAGGTACAAATTAGTTCTTGATATCAAAATATAGCTAAACTTCTTGTAATAGAAGAAGTATTAATTACTTGAAAAATAGTTGATTTAGTTTTTGTTTTTGTTCTGGTTTCTTTTGTGGGTTCTTCCTTTAGCAACTTGGCTCTTTTGCTTAGTAATTTCAACTCTTCTGGCATGTAATCTTGGATTTGTTTTTTCTAAGTTTTAGTTTTTGGTATGCCAAGAAACCCAGTGTGTTCAAGGCCGTAGTTACTGATTTTTTTTTTTTTTGAAACTTTGTTTTATAGATATCAATGGCAGCAACACCAACTGCAACACCAACTCTGTTTTCTTTGCTTGTCCATCATGGTCCAACAACATCGGTCATTCATGATGTTGATAGGAATCGGTATTTATATATGGATATGTGTCAAGATGTATTAGAGACTGCACTTGTGGACTTGCCTGCAAACATAAGTGCAGACATCAACATTAAGTGTGAAATACCAAACTCAATGGACATCATGAATGTGAATAATGATATTGATATGCTGCGTATGTTTGATGCATATGAAGATGAAGGGTGTCGTAAAATTCACATTCATGTTTCATTTGGGCTTCATGATCCACAGTGCACTACTTCTCAACCCAGTCAAGAACAAGCTATGGTTGGTATGACTTCTTTCTCTGAAGATCCTGATTTTAGTGACTTTGGCAATGATATTTTGGCTGGGGCTGCTATGAATTTTAGTCATGACATTAATGCCGTTAAGGGGAAAGAGGTTACTAATGAAATGCTATTGGCATTGGCTAGTGTTCCTGAGGATTTTGATATTCTTGCTCCTATGGGTGTAGATTTTGAATATCCTGAAGAAGAATTACACATTAATGCTTCTGATGAAGAGTGGCAAGTTGGAAGTGAAGAAGAAACTGACAGTGACAGTGAGTATGAAGTAGATGGGCCTATGGTTGAGAAAAATTCTGAAGGTGAGGATGATGGTCTCTCAGACTATGGCTCTGAAGGTCATGAGGATGGGCCTAATTCTGATGTTGAAGACATAGAGCAAATTCATGTGGATAGGGCTATTCAAGGAAGAGGTTCATTGTAGAAGAAGGTTCAATAAGGCTAGAAAATGGCATGGTATTTACTAATGTGAATGAGTTTAGGGAAGCGTTAAGGGATTTTGCAATTCAAGAAGGATTTGAACTTGTTAGGGTGAAGAATGATAAAGCTAGAGTGACTGCGCATTGTGCCAGTGATGGATGTCCATGGCGGATTCATGCTACTATAACACCTGATGAGATTACATTTAGGATCAAAACCTATGTTTCACAGCACACATGTATTAGGACCACAAAAAATTCAAATGCAACCTCCACTTGGATTGCTAGAAAATTAAGGAGCAAACTTTATGCAGACCCTGACTTGAGGTATTCTAGTATGCAACAAGATCTGCTTGAGAAGTTTGGAGTTCAAGTAAGCCAAAGGAGGTTATATCGAGCAAAGAGAAAAGCTAGAGAAGAGGATTATGGCAACCATGCTAGGTCTTATAAGAAAATACCAGCATATGCTAATGTGGTCTTAGAAACCAACCCTGGCAGTATAGCAAAGATTCAGTATGAAAGACCTGACATTGCAATGAATCCTACCTTGAAGAGGTTCTTTTTATGCTTTGATGCTATGAAGAAAGGCTTTATCAACGGTTGTAGGCCATTCTTAGGAATTGATGGTTGCCACCTCAAAGGGCCATTTGGGGGTGTTCTACTTGCTGCCATTTCTCTTGATGGCAACAATGGCTTATTTCCAGTTGCAATTGCCATTGTAGAGGTTGAATGCAAGGATAGTTGGCTATTTTTCTTACACCATTTAGATGATGCATTGGTTAGCATGATTGATAAGCCACTTTGTATTATGTCTGATCAACAAAAGGTATGTAGATTGATTATTTTAATACTTTAATTTAATGTGTCAATTTTTTAAATCCTTTAAGTAATTTTTTTTTTCCTATTTGAGGACGTCAAATGCATCAAATATTCTAGAAGTGTTTATTTGGTATAGTCTTTATTTTATATAGTGATTTGAACATTGATAATTTTGATATTATTTGATATAGTCTTTATTTTTTTTCCTTTGTTTATTCTATCATAATTTAATGCTAGCATTTGCCACATGGTAATCTAGTTAGATGTTATTTTGTAAAGTTGAGCTGTTTTATTTTTTAAGAGTTAGTATTTTTAGATATACATTGTATGTTTATGCCATGAACATATTCTATTTTTAAGAATTGCATTTTTAAAGTTAAGTTGTTAATCATTTCATTGTCATTATGGTTTCTTAGGGTTTAACTGATGCAGTAGCTCAAGTCTTCCCTGGAGCAAGTCATAGGCTATGTTGTAGGCATATATACAGTAATTTTAAGGTTAAATTTCCAGGCCTCATGCTTAAGATAAATTTTTGGACTGCTGCAAAAGCATATAATGAGTTTTTGTTTAACAAGGCTATGCACCGTATAAGAGTGAACAATGAGACAGCCTATGTTTGGTTGATGAGTAAGCCCAAGGAAATGTGGGCTAGACATGCATATGATCCAAGAATTAAGATTGATCATGTAACTAATAACATGACAGAATCATTTAATCAATGGGTTGGAGACCTTAGAGCTAAACCAGCTCTTACCATGTTAGATGGAATCCGGATCAAGATTATGGGAAGACTAAATAAAAGGTTTGAGAAGGCCAATACATCAGATACTTTGGTTACTCCTAAGATAAGGAAAACGTTGGACTTGATCCAACAAGATTCGAGGTTTTGCAAGGTAGTAGCAGCTGGTGATGATGAGTACCAAGTTGTTGATGGTTTTACTACATTTGTAGTGAATTTGATTGTGAAGACATGTGCTTGTGGTTATTGGAAGATAAGTGGGCTGCCATGCAAGCATGCAGCAGCATGTATTATGCATAAAAGGGCAAATGTAGAAACTTATTGTGATGAATACTTGACAAAGTTCACCTACCTGAAAGCATATGGTGAAATCATTCATCCCTTACCTGATTTGAATGATATTAATGATGATGAAGAAGTGGAGCCTCCTATCCTCCGTAGGTTGCCTGGTAGACCAAGGAAAAATAGGAGGCGAGAGCCAGGAGAGCAACCAACTGGTTTGAATGTTGCTAGGAGGTCAAATACTATAAAATGTCAAACTTGTAAAAGGTTTGGTCATAACAAACGCACCTGTCAAAGAGATTCAACTGTTGGCAGTATAAGGGGTACCAAGGTTGTAAATAGTAATTTTGTTTCTTTTAATTATAGTTGTATGTGTTTTAGTATTTGAGTTTCTAATTCTCTCTTAATTTTGTAGGAAACAAGGACTAGGGAAAGCTCTGGTGTAGGGGCACATGCTAATGTAATGAATAATGTTGTTGAGGATGGTTTGGATGCTACTACACAACAAAGTGTAAATGTTGCTGCTACTGGTATGAATGAGTCTACTCCATTGGCTAATGATGAGCCTAATGGAAGTGATTATGCTGCCTTTTGAAGTTGGTGGAATTCGGAACCATTTTTGGACAATTATTTTTGTTGTTTTGGTGCCTGTCAGTGTTGGTTTGGATGGTGTGTTTTAGCAAATAGACAGCATAGTGGACAACTTTGTGCAGATAGTTTTTGTTTATTGAAGCACAGCATAATGGACATAATGTGAACAACTTACACAATGGACATGGTGGGTCTTGGACAGCTTTTGCCTTTTTGGTTTCCTTTTCATGTCATGTATTAACTTAGACTGATAGTTATTAGTGTAAGTTTTTGTAAGTAATAGATGGTACAATGCTGTGAATGTAACTAATGATATATATGACTTTGACAATGCTGTCAATGAATATTTATTATGAACTTAATGGGAATGCAAATGTAAATTTAAACTTACTTGTCTATACTTGTTACTTATTAATTTTGTGAAAATAGTTTTTATTTTTGGTTAATGTTTTCATCATAGGAATGTGAAAGTGGATTATCTTATGCATAACATTATTTAACCAATTGACATGGTTGTACAATCATGAATTATCCTATCCATATGTAAGAAGTGTTGCTGTTAAGGAAAATTCCCACATTATGAGTGTTGATATATCAGGTAACAAAAATATTTCAAATATTAGAGGCTATGCAAATATTATGAGATTGATTGAAGAATCCTCTTCTCACACAAAGTCCACGGCTAATCAATTGCATAGATTACCACTATCAAGGAAATATAGTACACATGTTTACAACTTCATCAAAGGAAAATATATTTCCTTAAATCTCTCATATACATTTTTAATCCCATGAAATAGAAGTCTGCCTTATGATTTATATAGAATTTTGGAATCTTGTATGTATCCAACTAATTCATTCACAAGTGATTTGCTGGACTATTTGCATTTTAATTGAGTTTGTTTGGAATAAAATTACATTTATTTGTTATCAAACAACGGGTCCCATAGCTGGACTAAAATGGACTAAAACTAGAAAGCATTTGCATTTGCAAAATGCATTTAGGCTGGCAGGAACAAAGGCTGGTGGAAACAAATGAGTTTGGAGTTCCTGAACACTCATTCTTGGAAATGGAGAAAAAGCTGTACAGCTTTTGTTTTGGTTGGAGTGAACAAACAGCAAGTTAACGGTGTTCGGTTTTAGGATTAAAATGGTTGCTTTTTAATAGCCTTGGATGTGTTTGGTATTTCTCCAAACCTCAGGGTAGTTATTTGGAATTTACCCTAAAACTTAAAGGGGAGGCACTCCGCACTTGCATGAGATTCAAAATTAGTGTTAGTGGGGGTTCTGTAATTACCTCTATGTCCTCACAACTTGCATCTAACAGCTCGAGCCGCGCGTCCAAAGTGAACGACCACTTTTTTTTTTTCTTTTTTTTTTTGATGAGGTGAACGACCACTTTCAATTCATATCCGTAAGTGGGGAAACATTCTAGAAATTCGTACGTTTGCAGCTTATGTATAAGAAGTTACTAATAGTAGAAGTTACGGCATCCCAGCGGACCCCAAATGCAGTTAAAAGTGAGCAGGGATTAGGGTTTGAGGCCTTAAGCGAAACTTTTAAATTGGGCCTCTTTTACTGTTTAAATATTTACTTTATATTATTATCTTTATACTAAATATTTTTATTTAAATTTTATTTTTTCTTGCTTGTTAAGATTCAAAATTATTCAAATAAAAAAAATTATTAATTAAAATTTTTTATTCAACTTCTTTTAAAATATTCTTTTTAATTGATAATAATTGCAATTATTTCATTGTTATCTTCTAACTCTGTTTCATAAATTTATTGTTCATTTGTAAGATTTTTAACTCAATCTTTAGTTATATTTTTTTTATTGCTAGTGACAAATTAATCTAGAGATTTGTTTTGAGATTTGGTTTAAAAAGTTTTTTAAATTTTTTTTATACCAAATTCACAGATTTATTTAATAAAATCAAATAGAATAAATACTTTTCAAAAAATAAAGATTAAATAACGCCTAATTGGACCAAGAAACAACAAATTAAGTAGCTAGTGTTAGACTATTCTTTATATTTTAAAATAAGAATTTATGAATTAAAAAAAGAAGAAGAAGAACAAAACGATAAATCTAGAAGAGTGTAGTCATTGTAATACAACCACTAGAGGAGTGTTTACTCTTTACCAAACATTTGCTTCAAAAACCCAGAGAACCTCTACCATGTTCTTTGAAAAGAAAAAAAAATTGTCTTCTTTCTCCCATTCTTTTCTAAATAACCTAGAGAAAGTAAAATAAGAAAGCTATGTCACAAAAAGGTAAAATATTGGCTTTGTTTTCTTGAAGGGACTATCACTTGCCGAGGGAGCTGCTTGTAACTGACTACCATTTTAGGTAGAGACAGAAGATCTAGCGGCAATATTTGATTATTTGGGAGAATATTTCAATCTCTTCAGGTAATCAGTTTTAGTTTAGGAGTTTTGGAGAGATTGAGAGAGTTTGGTCTATGTATTTACTTTTTAGTGTCTAGGAGACTTAATTTAGTCTAAAATTCTGAAGAATTCTAACCGTTTGAAAGAGAGAGTTAAACAAAATACACGCATATTGAGATTGAAATTTTCATAAATTGGCTAAATTTTGGGGCTTAATTAATACTCTCCAAGATAATTAATAATCTAAAATTTTCTTCTACTAGTTGTTGATACCCATTTCCGCGACACATTTTCTACAAGCCCAATTTAACCAAGCCCTAATTCCTTGTGGGCTCAATTCGTGTATTTTATTTTATTTTATTCTTTTAAGCATGGCCCAAGCTCATGCGACTTAATGGGGTAATTTGAGAAAGTGTGGTTTGGAAGGTATGGGTCGGTTCCTTTCGGACCTTTTGCATGAGCTCAACCCATGCATGCTACCAAGTGGGCAAGGGACATTGGTAGCACTTCAGGCTCATGGAGGAGGTCTTGTACCCAAAATTTCCACCTCAAAATAGCTTTTATGCTTTGGGTGACTGTGCTCCTAATTTTCAGCCTAGCTCCATTTTCCACACCAAAACACAACTGACCCTAAACTAATTAGCTAGCCTATTGTAGCCACCAAATGCAGCTATCAAAAGTCTACAATGACAAGGAAACAATAGCTAATGGAGTCAGCCACTTTATTTCCAAAATCATGCTAAAAGCATGCTAAACTCTTCTCTAAACAAAAGCAACCCAAGCCAAAACATCAAATTAGTATCATGGGGGTTAAAAGCCTCTTTCATTACTCAAAAACCAGTCATTAGCAACACCCCAAACTTTATATGAAACTCTCTCTTCAACTCAAAAAAAAAAAACTTACCAAGTTCTACCTAGAGACCTGAAACTTCAGAAGAAAAGCCCATTCAACCAGTCAACAATCTCACGATTCTGAACCTTAGGGGTGGAAATATGGGTACAAGGGAACCTTTCCTCTCTTCCTCATAACCTCTCTCAATTCCTCTTTTCGGTGATTGTAGGTCGAAGTTTCAGACCTATTGAACCACGTTTTTCCCATAGTGTTGAAACTTGAGAGCAAAAACCCACTAAGCCAGGAAACATTTTCACAATTCTGAACCTTAGGGTTGGAAATATGGGTACAGGAGAATCTTTCCTCTCTTCCTCACAACCTCTCTCATTTTCCTCTTATCGGTGATTGTGGGTCGTAGTTTCAGACCTGTTATATTTTTATACTTTTTCTACACTTTTCTTATTAGCATTTTGATTCTCTTTTGTTAAAGCACCATTAGCCTTTTGTTCATTATACATTTGGAATTTTGGGCTTGATTCTCTACAATAAACACTTCTAAATAACTCAAGGGGAGATTTGGGTCATTTTCGCATTTTCGGCCCTTGTCGCAAAAACGTCCCCGACACCAGTCTTTGTTTTTTAAATATAGTATTGGAAAAGTATTGAATAATATTTAAGATTATATTTTTAAATTTTCTTGACCTGGGCTTGATTTTGGGGGCCTTCTATTACATGGGGCCCTTAGGCAATGGCATCAGTTGCTTCTACTATTGAGCCACCCTTGGCAAGGATTAGTTAGGGAGTTTTCCACTAAGTGTTTGTTTGGCATGATTAATTTTGCTAACTTATTATACTTTTAAGCTTATTTTTGATACTATTCATGAGTCCCACTGCACTTTTTGGTACTATTCATGAGTCCCATTATACTATTTCAACTAATTTTTACATTTATCTACAGTACTTTCAGCAAAAAGTTTTCAGTTTCAACAAAATAAGCGGATCTCACACACCCTAAGTGTGTGTTTGGTTCCAAATTAAAAAAAGTCAACTTATTTTACTATTAAGTTTATTTTTGCTACTATTTATGGGCCCCATTACACTTTTTGGTACTATTTATGAGTCTTACTATACTATTTCAGCTAACTTTTACCTTTATCTATAGTATTTTCAGTAAAAAATTTTCAGTTTCGGCAAAATAAGTAGATCCCAAACAGACCTTAACAATAAAAAAAAAAATAGTGGCAATTTAAAAAAAAAAAATGGAAAAAAAAAAAAATCACATCAAATGGCTTCAAAAAAATAGTGGAAAAGTTATCAAAATTACCAGTGGCGGCCAGCCACTCAAATCATGTAGTCAACAGAATCTAGTGACTATGTCTGTATTGACATCAGCAACAACGTCATTGCACGGATGCTAATGTCAACAGCCTAATCATCTGATGACAACCACCAAATTATTCTACGACATTCTTCGACTGGATCAATACTCTCTAATACCAAGTTTTTTTTTTTTTTAGGAATAACCCAACACAGGCTGAAAATAGATAAACTAAAACAAGTCATTTGCAACATAATTGAAAATGTTTGGAGGAATAACCTCCCCCCAAACTCTTAACAGAAAAGAGAACCTAGCATCCTTAGCTAAAGCATGGGCAACATAATTACCTTGCCGCCTTACATGGATGATAGAGTAGGATTGAAAACAACCCCTATAGACATGAAGTCTTTTACTAAGAGCCCAACCCGCACATTTGAGACCTTTCCTGCCTGCAGACTCTTCACCACAAGTTCTGCATCTCCTTCAAAGCACACCTTGTGAAAGTCGAGTTCCCGAGCAAAGATTGCAGCTCTTCGGGCAGCCAACAATTCCAAAGTCTCCACTTATGTTGGCATGGGTACCTTCTCGGACAGAGCAGCTAACACCTGCCCCTCATTGCTGCGTATGACCACCCCAATGCCTCCCTTCTGCTCCTCCCCAAACATCGCCCCGTCAAAGTTCACTTTCATAGAGCCCTCTAGTGGGGGCTACCATCGCACCGGTCCGACCCTATTCTGTGGTTCTTGCTGTTGCTTTCCTTGTTGAAACTCATCTAATAGGGTTGAGGCAGATTGGGCAAGCTTCGAACTTGGCAAGGCCAGTTCATTGATTCGCAGTTTATTTCTTCAAATCCAGATTAACCACGCAATCATGGCAAACTCCTCCAAGCTTTTTCCTTCCGCCTTTATAATGCTAAACAGATCGCCCATTGATTCAATGCACGTGAATTTGCTCCTAACCTCTGTAAAAGAATGCACCCACCCCTCACGGATATTGTCACAGTTCCAAATTGCGTGGAGCACGTCTTCACCCTTACACTTACATTGATCACACAAAGGGTTGTCTAGCACGTCTTCACCCTTGTTGTGGTTTATTTATTTATTTATTTTTTTTTTTTTTGCAGTGATTTGATACCCAATTCGACAGTGGGTAGGTTGAGATGGTGATAGGCAGGTCAACACATAATTACTTACTAATTAAATTTATCTATATATCATATCATCTATATATATATAACCAAAACCTCTAAAGCTCCCACAATTTTCCACGTCATCACTATTTTCTTTTTCTTTTTATTTTATATTCTTTTTATTCTAGGTTTTATATCTTATATATTTATTATTTCTCTTCAATGTATAATTATCTTATCAGTGTTATAATACTTTAATTTAAGTAAAACTCTATTAGACATATTTTGTTGACATCTCTAGAGCTTACCACATCATTATTATTATTATTATTATTATTATTATTATTATTATATATATATATATAATATAAAATCGAAGATTAAAAATTAATTAGAATTTTTTAATACAACTCACGTTAGAATTTAAAAAAAATGGACTTACTTTAGGTTTCAAAAAAAAAAACTAAAAAGAGAGAGACTTTGGTTAGGACTCTACTTCTCACGTCATTATTATTATCTATATATAATATAAAACTGAAGATTAAAAAAATAATTATAATTTTTTTTTAATTAGACCTCACGTTAGAATTAAAATAAAAATAAAAAATAAAAAGGACTCAATTTAGGTTTCAAAAAAAAAAAAAAAAAGAAAAAAAAGAAAGACTCATGTTAAAAATTAAAAAAAAAATGATTAAGAAAAAAATAGAGAGACTCCTGGTAGGACTCTCTGTTCTCTCCTTAAAATGCTTACCATCTTAAAACCTTAAACTTAACTTCACTTTATGATTTAAAAAAAAAAAAAAAAAAAAGACTCACGTAAAAACAAATGTAGGTTCTTTCTTTTTTATTTGTTTCCATATGTGCTTGAGATTTTCTTTCTATCTTATTCTTTTGTTATGTTTATAATTGATTTTCTTTTGAGTATTTGGGTTAATCTCCATATTTTGACAGTGTTTTTGTGGGTTCGGTCTTTGTATTGAAATTTCTAATAATTATTTTATATTTTATATGATAGATGAAGCATCTCTATTTTTAGAGAAAAATCAAAACTGTAACCTATGTTTTCTAGCCTAGGGAATGGTAAATTTTTATTTGGTATATTATATATGAATTATTTGAATTTGAAAAGTTTTGTTTGGTTTTGAAGTAGAATTTGATGATTCTATAAAATTTGGAAGTTTTAAGTTTTGGAGTTTTTGGTATTTGCGTCTCAATAGGTTGATCTTAATTATTTACCTTATATGTTTTTGCTTTATTGAGAATTTTTATTTGAGTTAATGTGATTTTTTGTTTTCTTAATTAAAGCTATGAAGCATCTCTATTTTTTAGAGAAAAATCAAAACTACAACCTATGTTTTCCAGCCTAGGGAATGATAAATTTTTATTTAGTATATTATATATGAATTATTTGAATTTGAAAGGTTTTGTTTGGTTTTGAAGTAGAATTTGATGATTCTATAAAATTTGGAAGTTTTAAGTTTTGGAGTTTTTGGTATTTGCGTCTCAATAAGTTGATCTTAATTATTTACCTTATATGTTTTTGCTTTATTGAGAATTTTTATTTGAGTTAATGTGATTTTTTGTTTTCTTAATTAAATCTATAATTTTTGGTTGATTAATTATTTGTTTGGATTCAACGTAAAAGATAATGGAATTATGTGTTATAATTTTGATATTGTTCCATGTTTTAAATTGTTTATATTGTTATTACTATGACTAAGTAAGATTGAGAAAGTCATATTGCTGCTCAAATTTGAAACTTGATGTGTCTTCCTCATATTATGGTCTTTGTTTATATCTTTGTAATTTATATTAGTTTTGAGTGTGTGTATACATATAACTTTTGGAAATTTTACTTTATTAATTTAAGAATTATAAATTATTTTGTAAATTTCAGTAACTAAGTACTTGTAGTGAGATGTTGACAACATAAGCATATATATATATATATATATGGTATTAACATTTTATAAAAATCTCTCTTACAACCAAATAACATTTTATGTTAGATAACACTTCTAAACTATAGAAAAGTATAGAAGTTAAATATTTCTTCCCATTGTATTTTATTTAATTATGACAATTCTAATTTTTTTTTTTTTGGTAAATGCTAACTAGCTAAATGTCTATAATATCCATATTATTGATCCAATTTTCTATTTCTAAATTTCTTAGATTTTATTATATAAATAACTTTTCCCGTGCATTGCACGAGTTAGTGACTAATATATTATATAGTAAAAGATGGACTTAGTTCTCCTATAATTTCCAAGTGGATAAAATTTTTAATTTGAAATCCCTTCTTTGGATAAAGTTTGATTAACACAAAAACTTAATAATTTAATATCAACTTAACTTCTTCTCATCTATCCAAAAAAAAAAAAAAAAATTCATCACTTCTAAACTATAGAAAAGCATAGAAGTTAAATATTTCTTCTAATTGTATTTTATTTAATTATGACAATTCTATTTTTTTTTTGGTAAATGCTAACTAGCTAAATGTCTATAATATCCATATTATTGATCCAATTTTCTATTTCTAAATTTCTTAGATTTTATTATATAAATAACTTTTCCCGTGCATTGCACGAGTTAGTGACTAATATATTATATAATAAAAGATAGACTTAGTTCTCCTATAATTTCCAAGTGGATAAAATTTTTAATTTGAAATCCCTTCTTTGGATAAAGTTTGATTAACACAAAAACTTAATAATTTAATATCAACTTAACTTCTTCTCATCTATCAAAAAAAAAAAAAAATTCATCTTCCCACCCCCCCCCTTTTTTGATTTCTATGTCAATTTGTTCTTTTCTTTTTCTTTTTTTTTTCTTTTTTTTTTATTATTTTATATTTAGATAGATAAAATTGTATTTAGGTTTTTTCTTTATTTCTTTTTTAAACTCTCTCTCTCTCTCTCTCTCTCTCTCTCTCTTCATTTTTTTTTATTATTTCTTGCAACTCTATTTAATATTGATGAATCATTATGACCTCTCTCACATAGTTTTTGTTGATTTGATTTTGTTTGAGTTAATACTTGATTATTTTAGAAGCAAGAATTTGAGTTTATTTCGAATCATAATCTTGGCTATACTATTACTAATAACATATTGGCATTCAGTCTATCTCAGTCCACATCATCAATTCGGTTTGATTCGATCTACTTCTGCCTGCTTTGGTCAATTTTGGTTCAATTCCGTCTACTTCAGTTCACTTCAGTTCAATTAGGTCCATTCAGTCTACTTCGGTCAATTTAGTCTTATTCGATCCAATCTGGTCTAATTCAGTCTAATTTGGCCCATTTGGTCAATTCAATCCACTTTGATCTATTTGATCCAATTTGGTCCATACGGCTCACTTCTGTCTATTTGGTCTAATTTAGTCATTCCCGTCCACTTCAGTCTATTTGATCCATTTTATATCACTTCGGTCAAATACGGTGTACCTATTTAAAAAATGACAAAATACAAGTTTGATTTGAGAGTACTATTAATTATTTGAATAATATCAGTTGTAATCATATGATAAGTTTTGGTTATCATAATAATTTTCTTAAGAGAATGAAAATTTGAATAATAACTTTAAAACTTAAAAATTTTAATTGTAACAAAAGAAATTAAGAAAATATAATGCATAAAAAAATAGTTAGAAGAATATGACCATTTCATAAAAAGAATAATATCAATCAAAAATATTAAAAAAAAAATGATAAAATTATATATTTGTAAAAACAGAATGATGGAAATGACTTTTTAAAATTGTTTAATTTTTAAGGATAAAAAATTATCTACAATAAAATTTAGAAAATATATTATACATATTTAGTATAAGTTTGTTATGATTTTTTATTATCATAATAATCTCTTTTAAGATGATAAAGAATTTGAATAATTTATTTAAATAAAAATTATACATATATGTATTTTGTTTGAAGGTATAATCAATCTCATGTAATTCGTTTAAAAGTACTAACTTTCACTTAGATTTATATATTCATAGTTTTAAGGTTTAAAAAGAATTTCCCTTAAATTTAGCTGGGCGGAAGTAGATTGAAATGCTACATTAATGTGGCTCAACAAAAATATAGTAATAATAAATGTTATGGTTAAAATTTTAGATATTACAAGTTTGAGATCTATATTATTTTTAATAAATTTGTATTTAGAATATGTACTTTCAATCCAAACATATATTTTCCTTATATGTAAGTGCATAAAAATGAACCAAAGTGGACCATAATAGACTAAAGTGGACACAAATGGACTAAGTGGAACGAAGTGGACCGAATGGACATAATAGGACCGAATGGGAAGAAGGTAAATCAAAGTGGACCGAATAAGAACGAATGGACAGATTAGGACCAAAGTGGACATATGAACTGAATAGGAACAAATAGAACAAAATAGGACAAAGTGAACCAAACAGGACCATAGTGGACTGTATAGGACCAATGTTGACTAAATAGGACCGAAGTGGACAAAATGGACCAAATAGGATAGAATGGATTGAATAGGACCAAAGTGAACTAAATGGACTAAAAATGACCAATGTGGACTGAATAGGACTGAAGTATAGAATAGGACCAATGTGGACCCAATAGGACAACCATAGACAAATAAAACCAAAGTGGACCGAAGAGGACAAAATGAACTAATTACAACCAAAGTGAACTGAATACGGCTTCTAAATATTTATCATTTTTATTGCATTTGTAGGGCTCATATTTCTAATTTATAATATCTATTTTTTTTAAACTCAAAATTAAAGAGTTTAGCCCAAATATGATAAAATTTATACTTTTCAATCCAAAAATTAAGAAAAAAATAATAATTTTTGAACTACACTTGAAAAGAAAACCTACAAAAAGAATTAATTTAAGGCATAATTAGTCCAAAATGGACCAAAGAAGACCAAAATTGACCGAGTGTACCATATTGGACTAACTGAGACCAAAGTACATTGAAGTAGAGCCAATTGGACCGAATAGCAATTGTTTAATTTTTAGGGAGAACAAATTATGTTCATCAAATTTTAGAAAAAAAAAATTATACAATATATTACAATTACAACAATTACAATATAATTATTTGCGTAGATCTACGACTAGTATATATAAAAGCAGAGATCTCATCATGTGAGAGTCTAAGGTTTTGTCAAGTGACATACTTCTTAAAATGAGAATATTGAACTCACACCACAATATTCCAAATCGTTATCAATTACTTTTTTTTTTTGGGTAAATACATCATCATTAATTTACCACTTTTCTTAGATGTTGCATCAATAATTTACTAAACTTCAAGTAATAAATAGGATAGAGGGATGTTAATTATTAATGACCTTTTGTTTTCCAAATTACACACACTCTCCAAAGAATTTAAATTGACCATTATTTCTTTAGCTTCTTTGTTTTAAATTTTCATATGTTTAGCCCTTGCCACTTCTCCAATTCCCAAAACATACCACACCATTTGGTTTTTTTAAAAGAACATACCACGCATACTTCTCTTGCACTATTACTACATACATTTTGCTTTTGTTATGCTTATGTTGCTAAGATTATAATTATTACTTGTATAGTTTGCTCAAACTAAAATAACATGTCTTATTGTGTTCCTAGGAAATGTTATCTTCATCTTATGAAAGATGTGCTGGATCCATGGGCAAAAGAATTTTTCGAGGAAACACAGTCATCCACTTGGGTTGGTAATCAACAATAATCCCCATCTTACCAACATTCGGTGGCCTAGTTGGTAAGAAACTAGGCAAACAAGTCTCAAGACTTGAGTTCGAACCTCAACAACTAGCTTTATGTAAGTGCTCCTTATATTCCATCTTCATCCTAAACAGTCGACCTAACTTAACTAATCTGGAGTATGGGATCTTGCTTGAGAGCAGTTAGGGTGCTACTATGTTTACACCAAAGTAAGAAAGCTACACTAGTCATCCTCCCCCCCCCCCCCCCCCCAAAAAAAAAAACAATTTTCTCTTTCCAAAAGCAAATCCCCATCTTGCTCATACCTACCCATGGTCCTTAGTGGTAATTTTCTTCTCTCTCTTTTTGGGTACTAAGATATTCCTTTATTACATATACTTTTTACTTGCTAATTATGATTCTTATTGCCTTTTGGGTTTCTAAAAAATGATCCAGCTTTGTCCAATTTTAGTTTTTTTTTTTTTGGTTAATTGCAAGCATAATATTAAATTATGGCTTTTACTAATTATTTGTGTCTAACATTGTGGTGACACATCTTCCAAAAAGCACTTTTGACAAATAATTTATTTTATGAATTCCTCAATATCTTTCTCAATCTGTAAAGAAGGAAACATCATTGCCACTGCAATGATATCTACATAATTTCTATCTTTTAACTCAAAGAATGATATCAACGAAATTATTGTTTTCCTATATTTTTCAGTATTGTTATATACATCTTGATTCTTATATGCTATTATTTTTCTCGATTGATTTGATACATCCAAGAGGGAAACCTTCGCATAGGCAACATGTAAAAATTAAATGTTGTTGTTATTTGCTTGATTTTCATTTAAGTTTTAAAAAGTTTAAGCCACCACAAGTATTAACACTTTGAAGATTCCGATAAAAAAATATAATCACTTTGAAGATTGCAAAAAGATTAAAGGTCTGTTCAGTAACTGTTTGTTCCTCTTATTTTCTGTTTTTAAAAACAATTTTCTATTTTTAAAACTTAAAAACTTGTTTGGCAACTCAAAATAGACAGAAAACAAAAATTGTTCTCAAAACTCAATTTGTAAAGAAAACTAAAAACATGCAAAATGTCGTTTTCAATTTCTATTTTTCAAAAGTAAAAGAAAATATGTATTTAATTTAATGAATCTGTCTCACTTAATAAGTTAGCATTAGAGTTCAAATTCTAATAACAAAATATTTTAATATTTTTTTTTCCTTCAAAAAACTATTTTTTTAATTTCAACTAACCAAACATATTTTTGATTTCAAAAATACAAGAAAATTATTTTTTCTTTATATTTCCAAAAATAAGTTTTTAAAAATAGAAAATAAAAACTATTACCAAATATAATTAAGGTATGTTTGGATGGAGGAGTGGAAAAGTGAGAGGGTGGAAAATTGTGAGAGGATAGAAAAGTGGGAGGATAGAAAATTTTTAATTTTCTCTCTTATGTGTTTGGTTAGAGGGGTGGAAAAGTGAGAGGGTGGAAAACTCTTTTGTTTGGTTAGAAAGAAAAATAAAAGAATAGAAAATGTAATTTATATAAATTGACTATTATACCCTTATTACATAACATGTAATAAATAAATTTATTTATATTCATTAAATAAAACACCATCATTTTTACACTATTATTTTTACAAAACACTTATATCAATTTACCTATTATAAATACTTTTTTTATTAAAATAATATTTTCCTTTTCTTTATTATTTCCCAACAACCCCCCACCTAACCCCTCTCCTTTTTTCTGATTCATAAAAACACGTCTCTATCTCCTCTTCTCTATGTCTCCATTTTATCTCTTATCTCTATCTCCGCCTCTCTTTCTTCTCCTTTTTTTTTTTTATTTGGTGAGGTTGGGGGTAGATGGCCAGATTTTGGACTAAAATTTTTGGATGAACATGGGTTTGTCAAAAATAAAATGATAGATGATGATTTCGTTTTTTGGATGGGTTTTTGGATGAACACGGTAAAAATTTTGTTTTTTTTTTTTTTTTTAGAATCTTTTTCTTTCCTCCTCTTCTTTTACAATTTCAGTTTTATGCTTTTATTATAGATGATGATTTTGGGTTGGGTTTGATTAAGGGCAGTGATTTTGAGTGGGATTTTCTAATTGTTTTTCCGTTAATTTTGGGTTAATTTTTTGTGCTAGATTGCAGTGTTTGGTGGTGGTGCTGGGTTTGGTGGTTATTTCCTGCTTCTTTCTTCTTATTCTGCCGCACCCGTGCTGGGTTGTTGTAGACGTTGGAGAGGGCATTTTTGTAAAAGGGCAATGAGGCAGTTTTCTCTCATGCCTTTTCCTCCCGGGAGTCGAAATTTGTGGGCCCGAGAGAGAAAATTTTCTCCTGGGTTTTCCACTCTCCCTATTTTCCTCTCTTTCCCAAACAGTGGAAAATACTGTATTCCACTCAGTTTTCCGCTCTATGTTTTCCATCCCCCTAAAATCACCCCAACCATACACAGTGTAAATGTCTAACGAAAAACCACACAATTTGATAGATCATTTCTTTAACCAATAAAAATACATGCATTTTAATCCTTTTATATTGTAACTAATAATTTTAATGCGTAGTTATTTGGTGGTAGAGATAAAGAAGAAGCATGATGTGCAATGTTGGGAGAGCTATTAAGCTATGTAAGTTTTTTTTATCAGAGCTTTTTTTTTTTTTTTTTTTTTTTTTGAGATATAATAGAAAAGTTTTAATACAGCCATTATGCATTTGTATCAACTTTTGTGTATGCACACGCGTTCATATGTGTGAGTATAGTTGTTATTATGTGTTATTGTTTCCACTTTTTTTTTTTTTTAATAATCTTAGTGTATGTTTAGTTGGAGGTAGAAAAAAAAAAAAAAAAAAAAATAATGAGAGAACCATACAAAAATGTGTTCTTCATGTCATAAAAATCATAGATTTCTAACCATACAAAAATGGAATAACAAGCGCCCGGACTGTTTGCCTGCAAATCTTACGTACTGACCAATTATGTCTATGATTGATACCCTAAATAGCCCTTTATTCAAAACCTCATGCATGAATCAATTCCCCAACAATGCATCTAAAGCAAATCCACCATAACGCCAAAACAAAAACAAAATGCATTGAGCATATGGAATACAAAATACAAGTAACCATACATTAAAAAAAATAAAAAAATAAAAAACATTTTACATGGTCAAAGTCTAGTAAACTGAAGTTTGCCAACTCTCTTCAATTTTGACATTTTGATGTTGGGGCCCTTAGATCATATATGGAAGATTTTTAATCCAGATCAATTTGACCAGATCAGACCATCTCTATACCAAACAGCATAGGAAAGGGAAAAGATATCACTTCACTTGGAGATGCTAAACAGTCAACAAGTCAAAAGTATAGAAAGCCAATGCCAAATTTGCGGCAAGAACCTTTGTACCCATCTTTGATAAATAATTTTGAAAAAATAAACCCCAGAGGAATGGTACATCCCCCTTTAAAAGGAGAAAGACAACTCCTCTGCCATAAACTTTTTATGCAGCTAGACCAGCAAACTACAATGACCTGATCCTACTACATGTTGTGGGGTGTAGTTTCAGATTCAAAACAAGAAAAAGAACTTGGGAACAATTCATGGCGAATAAAAGAAAACAAATCTGAAATTGTTTGCATCAATAATAGTGCATATGAAGGGAAGGAGTTGTCTCAGCAGATCAGATTTGCTACTGTTTTACTGGCAGTAAAACCAGCCCTTTATACTTGGGAATATAAGCCATAAACATCATACACTTTGGAAAGTTCTCAACCATACAACTCAAAAATCAATTACACTGCTTTAGCAAGTTCAAGCTAAAAACTAACTGAGCTTAACCTGGATACTGTTCTTAACTGTAACAGCAAGCTGCCAAGCTGCATTAGTCTTATAGCACACTGCCAGGAGCTTGTAGCTCAATGGCAATGCCCAGACTCCTATATAAGGAGAATAAGGGTTTCAATCCCTCTGCTCCACTTGTTATAACACTTGATTTTTTTTTTTTAATGTCTTATAGAACATGAGCTTTAAAAGTAGTTATGGCTAACATGCCCATTACAGTGCCAATCCTATAAGATCAAAGCAAGAAGCTTCAATTATGATTCAGACCAATCCAAAAAAAAGAGGCATTTCACGCTTGTTAAACAAAACTATGGGAAAAACAGGCAAAACTCATATCTAAATTATTTAGACGGGTTTCCAACATGTTAAATCTTGCAATAACCTAAGCCTAACCCATAAGATAGAATCCCACCCCAACTTTGAGGTTCTAGCTGGACTCTAGGGACACCTCCAAGGAGAGCACAGCTTTAGAACATTGGGTCAAAGTGCAAGAAGCTAAGAAGCACGGGTGCGTTTCGGGACTCGGGTGCGGGTGCGGGTACGGGTGCGGGACTCGGCAATTTTTGAAAAATGTAGATGCGGGTGTGGCGGGACTCGGCGATTAAAAAATTATTAAAAATATTTTTATATAGTTAATTTAATATTTTTACATATAAAAAATCAAATAAATGGTATAATTTATTATTAAAAAATAATTATTTATGATTTGTTTTTAATAAAACCAATATTTTTAGTAATTGGAAACAAAAAACTACATTTCAAAAAAGTTCATTTACTCATTTTTCAATTCCCCAACCCACCCACATTAAATATTTGACTTTTCCACCCCCTTAATTAATATTTTTTTGTTATACGTTTATTCTTCTTTCATCTTTTTTTTATTTGGTGTCTTCTCATCTTCTTCTTCCTTCTCTTTTTTTTTTTTTTTTTCCCCTCTCACAAGGCCACATGAAGCAAAGAATGGCAGCCACTGTCTATTTCGTCCAGTTTCGACGGCTGTTTCAGCCGGAATCGACCGTATCGGCTTGTTTCGGTGGCCGTTTCGGCCGTCTCGGCATGTTTCGGTGGCCGTATCAGCCGTATCGGATTCCGTTTCCGCCGGAATCAGCCCGTTTTGGCCCGAATTGGCACGAATATTGCTGAGTTGGCGCGAATTGGCTCGAATCTGGCCGAGTCGGCGCGAATCGGCTCGAATTTGGCCGAGTCGGCGCAAATCGGCGCGAATCCAATAAAAAAAAAGGGAGAGTGAGTGAGTCAGACACCGAACGCCGCGTCGGGTCGTGTCGAACTCCGGTGCGGCGACCTTGGAGCCGCGTCAGTGCTTTCTAGGCAAGAAGTTCTCAATTACACATTGCAGAGGTAAGTTGGATCTAAACATATACACTGCAAAGTTATTTTGTTGCAATCTACAGTGTCTCATGATGCAACAATTTTCTCAGGAAAGTATGGACATATAATAAATTTAGTCCATCTATCATATGTTGACAGCATAGGAAATATGCTGGCACTGGCACCAACAGTCTTGATATATATATTAGGAATCTTAGCTGGAAAATAGTCATATTTTTCATAACAATTTACCTTACAGAGTGTTTAAAAGTTTGAAGGGAGAGGAGAGTAGAGGGTATGAGGGAAAATGAGGGAAGTTTAAATTCCCCTCATTTGAATGTTCTAGAAATTATGTAGGGGGAGAAGGATATTTGTCCTCTCTTATGTTTGAATGTTTTAAAATTTAAAATGGGAATGAGAGGAAATGATAAGACATGAAACAGACAGACCAATAATATAAAGAAGAAACGCTCCACTGATATATACAGTTTTCACTGAATTTCCATACTGAACTATGAAGAACTATCAAACATCATAATGTTTATCATTTTTATTGCTTCACAAGTGAATCAAGGTTCCAAAAAGGCCATCTTTGAATCAAGTTTAAAAATGGGTACTTGGGTTTCATTGCACTAACTTTGTGCCTTTTGGTTTCAATTTTGACATTCACGTAAAAGCTTATGTCATTGTGTCAATGCCCAACACATAAGCTTTCAAATTAGAGACCCATTCTCAATCTACGGGAACACCAAAAATGAACCCAGCCATTCAACTCAAACCATTACCAAACTTATTTCTTAAAAGAAAGGCAAAAAGAACAAGTGTTGAGACAGCAGGTCCAGCAGGACCAGACATGTAGGCATATAGGAATATTCTTATACAGATAGACAACACATACATATAGTTTCAACTTTCAATGAATAAATAGACCTCGGTATATTCTTTTTCTTCTTCTTTTTTTTTTTTAGATGCATCACAAAGAGAGCTACAACTGCTATAGGACAGATCTGAAATTTACTTGACACAGGACAGCAGGTTAGAGACCAAAACAGGATAGAGAATCTCTCGTTTCAGCACCAAAACATGACAAATATGGATTGTGATGCTATTTTATAGAACAAGCTAAGATGCTATGATAAGTGAGAAAAAGATAGGAATATGGTATTAACAAACCCCCAGTGGCATTGGCATTCACTTCTCACATAAAAAAAAAAAAAAAAATTGCAGCTACACAGTCTAGACAACTTTTATTTACAACATTTAAAAAAAAAAAAAAAAGAAAAAAAAGAATAAACAACAAGACTACTCAAAAGCATTTTTCATTAAGAACCAACAAAAACAAATAAACCCCAGTTAAAGTACTATAATGCATCACCTCTAGAATTAAAATTTAGATTAAAAAATGATAACAAAGAGAGAATGAAGATCAAATGAAAATAAAATCTAAAACACATCAGCAAGTGGGTAAAGTTAATCGAAGACAGTGCTATTACAGGAGCGAACTAAACCATTCTAAGAAAACCCTTCTTCACTGCAACAGATGCTGTATAAGAGCTGCTGAGAACCAAAATCGGTGAAGTTAATCGAACAAAGAATAGTATAGGAAACAGTTGATTAGAAGACTTGTAAGTGAAAAAGGCCTAAACCTTTTCTACCCTAACAACCAAAGGAGTAAGCAGTTGATCAGAATCACAAACCCAAAGCATTGACCAAGATTTTGAAACCCCTTTAAATCCTTAGAAGGAATACCAAAAATCCTACTCACCACAATCCATCTGATACCTAAAATACAAAATCCAAACTCACACAGACAGAAAAAGAAAGAGTAAGGAACAAACATCAATGCCCAAATCCCATATAAGAATCAAAACCCCCCACAATAACGTTGTCCACAACAAAAGCACATACAGACATATTAGAAATTGACAAGAAAACAAAAGGCAAATGCAGACTATGGTTAAGGAGACAAACCGTGGAAGAATCAAAGAGAGACGCTTCTGATGACAGAGACAAAGACAAAGACAGCCCAACTTTGATCAAAGCTCAGCCTCTTCAATAACCTATGACAAAACAAAAAGTGCTCTCTCAATGCAAATTAACAGTGGGAAATGCAATGACCCTTTCACTTTAGTAACCAGAAGAACCCCAAAACAGAAACAAAATCATATAACCTTCTTGTAGAAGTATTTTGATGTGACTTTCATTATATTCCAAAAAAAAAAAACTTTCTAACCAGAAAAAGGTAAAGAAATAAACTTGATGGCATTGGCTTATTATTTTCATACCTTTGGGCGAAAAATACAGTATATTGGTAAAGCATTCACTAGAAGGGTATGATTGGGTAATCAAAATGGAACCCAGTTTACCCATTTATCATTAAAAGGTGAAAACTGAAAAGTGAAACTGCTCTCTCTGTAGGGAAGTGTGTGTAGCGCGCGCGCGCACACACACACATTCGAGTATCATTCCCAATCAGAACTCTAAAGAGCTCATACATCTAAACACCCAAAACCAACAAAAGCAGAATGCTAAAAAACATAGATACCAAATAGACATGCCTAAGTGGGTACCCCTAGAATCACAACAATCACACAACAACAACAACAAAGGCTTAACTACTTCTGCTAAAATAAGATTAACAACAGCAATAACAAAAAATTAAATATGTATATAAAAGAGACCCAAAAACTCACAGGAAGGAAAAGCAGCCTTATCGACGATCCCTTCAAGATTTGGGAGGAAAGGAAATCGGAGAGGGTGGAAGTGAGGGAAGGAGGGGAGAAGGCGATATCGAAGTGGGGAGTGTGTTGGATGGAAAGGGAAATGGGTCAGAGCACGGCGGCGTCGATCTGCGTGGCACAGACCACGGCGGCGAGATTAGGGATCGAGAGTTTTTTTCGAGGATGAGTGAGCTGAGAGTTTTTTTCAATTTAGGGTTTCTTTCAAGGATGAGTATGAATTGAGGGTTTGAGAGTTTGGTGTTGAGAGTGATCGATCTGAGTTTGGTGGTGAGAGTGAGCTGAGAGTTTTTTCAATTTAGGGTTTTTTTTGCTGTTGTGTCTGTAAAAGTTTAAGGCCTGTTTGGATAAACTGATTCAAAAAGTACGTTTTAAAAATGAACGTTTTTAAAATGAGCGTTTTGAAAACTCCATTTTAAAAATAACAGATGAAGATTTGGTGAAAATGTAAAAATATGTGTTTTCTATTTTTAAAGCCATATTAAGCGTTTGGATAAGCTGGTTTAAAAATAGCTGTTTTGAATGTAAATTTTCAAAAAGGACTTAACTATTTTTTGAAGTTGTTTTAAAAAGTGTGTATTGTCATTTTTCTTGTGATTAGTGTTTTTTTTTTATTATTGAAAATATGTAATTAAGCTTAACAATTACATTAATAATAACAACAATAATGATGTTTTCGTTGTTGAAATTTATGGAAAGAAGTTTATCAAATTTAAAATATTAAAAATAACTCATCAAGAAAAAGATATTAAACTGATTAGGAAAATAATTATATTAAAATGTTAATTGCCAATAATATCAATACTAGACAACCCATTATAATAATAAAAAAGTTCTTATCCGAAAAATTAAAAACCAAAACGCCAAAATAGAAATAATAAAAATATTGTTTACAACCCGCAAATGGATCGAGCTATTTTGTCATGAACAAATTTCATCTCCTCATCTTGTATATTTTCAACGTTTGCCTATCTGCTACTACCTTCTCCACTACTATTGCTTCTTAGTCTGTCCAAGCCATGTTCATCCCAATTGAATCCCTCATCTTCCCTATCATGTTTTCTAATGAAATTATGCAAAACATAAGTAGCAACTATAATGTTTCTTTAGTGCTTAATGTCATAAGGTGGCATTTGCTTCAAAATTTTCCATTTATTCTTCCACACTCCAAAAGTTCTCTCAATTGCACTTCTAAATGATGAGTGAACATAATTAAACTTCTCTTCTATGTGATTCCCTCGACCAGCTTGTCGAAAATCTGAAAGATGATACCTCTGTCTCTTATAAGGTGGCAAATATCCTTTCCTTAAGGGGTATCCAGCATCAACTAAATAATATTTTCCTAGTAAAAGAAAAAAAAATATAAGATGTACATAAATAATATCTTTCATACATATTTAATATATAAAAATTTTATATACCTGGTGGTGGTTTTGAAAAGTTGACAGATTGTTGATGGATAGCATCTAAGAAAATACGTGTATCATGTGCTGCACCCTCCCATCCAGCCATAACAAATGTGAAAAGTAAATCAAAATCGCATGTTGCCATCACATTAAAAGATGTCACGCCCTTTCTATTATAATATGAAGCTTTCTTGTCGTCTCCAACAACAACTTGGATATGTGTACCGTCAATGGCACCAATGCAGTCCTAAAATAGAATATAAAGTTTAGATACTTAGGAAATAATCCTAAAAAATATTAGAAACAAATTAGAATGTATGAAATGAATACTTGAAAGTGTGGCATGTACAATGGATTCTTCTGTATATGTCTTGGAACTACACTAAATGCAAGGTCAGAAGGCTTCAAGATATCCATTGACATTATGTTAAGGCATTTCAGAACTCTATGAAAATGTCTATGTATAGTCTCACCAGAATGTTGGAATCTTTCTTGAACTATCCTATAACAAGCTCCTTGTCCAAGTATCATTAAACATATACCTACTGACTCTTCAAGCCTAATATGCCTCGTGTGTTGAAGCCCATATGTATGTTGTAAAACAGTACACAATTGAAGGAAAACATGTGGCTTCATTCTAAACATTTCGTAACATTTCGTTTCATTACCCGTCAAACAATCCATCAACCACATATAGCCAGTTTGTTCAGAATCTCTACAAGGTTGTTTATCAATATATTTCATATAATATGTCACTGCAACATGACATCCAGCAACAGCAAGATCATATTATTCCTCATCATCATATTCATCGTTTTCCACATCATAAGAATGATCTTCATCACTATTATCAATATAATCATTGTAATCCATAGGAATATCACCTAAAATATTATAACAATAAATTAGATAAATCACAATAAAAAAATGAGTAAACATTTAAATGATAGGTACTGTAGTGTGACAGTGTGGATGTTTGCAGGTATTTTGTAAAGGTATGCATGGGTGGATATTAAGTCATACACATAATATAACATATCAATTCAGAAGACATGCATTTAGGAACCAGTAACCTCAAATGAGTATATGAAAGTTGCACCCCAGATTAGGTATAAATTCCTCATAATTTCAGCTCTTTGGTCATCAAACATGTAGGGGAAAGAAATAAGGAAAAAGAAATTTTACAAGCTGAAAAACAGCCCAGCTTAAAATTTTTAATTTTTCCCTTGCATCAAATGAGGAGAAAGATTCACAACAGACAATATTAAGTGGGGATTCTAAAATTCATTTCCCCTAATTGGTTGCTAGACTCACAGTAGTTGGGATCTCCCATTGCACCTAGAAGCTGCTTGATTGCTTGTGACTGAATCTACCAAGCACTCTATCCCTCTATGGTTTGGTTTGCTTTCAAGCACACTATCCCTCCATGTTTGTCCAATTTCATAAATCAAGTAGTACATTGGGCCACACGGTAACTAAACCGAGATGCTTTTTTTTCTTTTCTTTTTTTTTTTAAATAGTTGACCTGTTGCATGCAACCTACCAATGGAAATCAACCACTAGTGGATCCAAAGAATGGATTATTTTGTGTATATATATATATATATATAATCTTTAATATTATATTATTAAATATTCATATGCAATAGGGTGCTCTAGTCAAAATTATATTAGTCAATAAAATATTAGTCAAAATTATTATGAACTACCTGTGAGGATGGTAGCACAACCATTGAAGAAAAATACTAATCAATAAAGTTGGAAAAATGTTAGTTTCCTTTACAGAACTGCAAGTTTCTTGTTACTTATATATATATATATATATATAAAAGCAAGTTTCTTGATGAGTTGCTGCAATAACACACATATGAGAGTAAGAACCAGGTAATATGAAACATTGTTTCCAGAACACAATTGACAATGTGTCACCAAATATCAACATTTGGGAAACAACCTTTCACAGTAACCAAAGCTCAATTTTTCAGCAACAAAGGCAATACTAATCAACCAAGCCGAAATGGAACCTAATCTATCATTTATCATCTTTAAAATCATCGAATTTACTAACTCAAGGTGGAATGGCTTCTACATGATAACTGAACTGAGAGCAGTCCAATGAAATTTTATAGTATACTAAAAAAATAGAGAACGCTGTGATCACTGATCAGTGCCCATTTAATACAGCTTATTTTTCATCTTTTCGAGGAAAAAAAAAAACCAACTTTACTTGGAAAAAAAATTGAGGTTTTAAAAAAGCTATATTTTGAAAAAGTGAGGTTACTAACTGCTGAAACAACAGATATTCAAAATTCAGCTCCTTTTCCTTCTCCACAATCTCAGCAACCAAAACAGAGTTTATATCCTCTTATCATCAAACATCCAAATATAATATATAAAAAAGGACAAAACTTAGATATAGTACTTTAGATACAGTTCATTAGGTACCCTTTCTAAAATTTAGCCACGTGTCTATTTAAATAATTTAACTGACGGCGTTAACATCTCTTTGCTTTTTTATTTTTACTCTTTTTACCCCTTGGTTGCATTAGAAAACCCACGAGAAAACCCAGAAACTAGCCTCTCTGCCTCAGTAGAACAAAACCATCACAAGGCAGCCCTCCACGGATCTGCTTCACGTGGTTGAGGAACCACAGGACACTGATACAAAATGAACCCACTGCCTCACATCAACACATGAGCACCATTAGTGTCTCTCTCCGAACTGGATCTGATAAAGCCCTAAGATTTGGAATTCCAAGTGAGCTTTCGTAGAAAAGAACGACGCAGAATTTAGAGCGACCACTGTAGCACCAAAGAAACTCAATTTTTTGAGGAGTAATTTATTTATTATATATATATATATATAGATATTTTAACACAAACAAAAATAAAATAAAAACTAGTAGCAGGGAGTAAAAATCTTGAAGAAGAAACAATACCAGTGCTTGATTTGTTTGGCTATTTTGTTTTATCTAATATCTATAGCGTTGGTTGGTTTGCAAACCATCCGAATTTGAATT
Source organism: Quercus gilva (assembly GCA_023621385.1). Taxonomy (NCBI): domain Eukaryota; kingdom Viridiplantae; phylum Streptophyta; class Magnoliopsida; order Fagales; family Fagaceae; genus Quercus; species Quercus gilva. The sequence continues at coordinate 35,779,946 of CM042473.1, forward strand.
GATGGCCATGGGAAACATTATTTACTAAATATGCCCTTGGGTTGGGAGTGGCGATCTAGAACTGTGGATTATGGTGGCCGTTTATTTTGTTAAGGTTTGTGTTCAACAAGTTCCTCCACCCAATGCCAATGTAGACGACAACGCTGAGTTAAGGTGGCCAGTTTTTTCTTGGGTAATCCTTTCAATGAATCTGGTGGATTTTATTTTGTTGTCAACGTTAAACATGGGTGTAACGCCGTGTTTGCTGAGTTGGATCAGTTGGATACGTGGCTAGATTTTAACATGGGTATCTAAGGAACTACATATAAGGTACTGTACCTAAGTTTTGCCCTATAAAAAAAAGCACAATATAATACGCTGCACAGGAAACACTCACTTGAAAACTTCAAGTCCCCACACCCCCCCCCCCCCTCCAACAATTTCACTATCAAAATCTAAAAGTTTTTGGTTCATATATTCTTTACCTTTCTAGGGGTTTCAAGAAGGGCGTGACATTAACACAAAATTGAGTAATCCAAGGCACTACTTTCTTATTCTTGATGAGTAGCTGCAATAACACACAAATGAGAGTATGAACCAGGTAATATGAAACACTGTTTCCAGAACACAATTGACAATGTGTCACCAAATATCAACATTTGGGAAACAACCTTTTTATAACAACATAGGTAGTGATGCAGCAGAACCAAAACAGTATCAATCAAACAAACAGCATCAAAATTTACATGTAAAGTGATTTAATGTCATATGACAAACTAATAATAGTAAAGCATTTTTTACAGGTGTAATACATTATTGTCAATTAGTCAGTATGAATTTCAAAAAGATGACTGACTTGCTATAAACTGAAAGTAGCTAAGGAAGCCTTTTTTATAAGTAGGGAAAGGTTTTATTAAAATGCTAAAAAAAGGAAGATGCCTAACAATACACAAGCTGCGTACTGGATGGCAGCCTCAAGTACATTACAGCAATCAAATAAATCTTAGAAAGAGGAATGGGAATGGCAATGGAAGTACAGCCCTCCAAAGGACACCTGAACCCCCTTGGAGAAAGTCCCCATTTCAACACTCCAACAACTCAATCATCCTACCAAGTATCACCCATTGCACCCCAAACAAATAGAAAACGAGGGACCACAACTCCTTAGCAAATGCACAATGAAGCAACAAGTGGTCAACACTTTCAAATTTGCACTTAAACATAACAGAGACCAACCAGTTATAGTTTTCATATCAAACTCACCAATGAGTCCAGAAAATACTCAAGGAAGTTATACTCCTCAATGAGTTCAGTGATAAGGAAAGCTCAATATCTTCAAAAGTTTCCAACCTTTGAAGTAGTCCTAACATCTCAGTCTTTTATTTGCAGGTATAAGGAAAACTTTTTCAGTCATGGTGCTGTAACTCACAGAACCTCAGTCTAAAAAGCTAGAGGGTGCATCACTAGCTGCTACACCAGTGCAGCTCAGCTTGCCTCATAGTGCAGCAGCTAGTGCACGAGGTGATGCAGCATCAACTATCACACTAGTGCAACACAACATGCCACCCAGTGCAGCAGCTCGTGCATCAGAGCTGCCCAGACATGCACTGGACCAAGCTAGACAAGAAAATCAGTTGCCAAATGATACAAGAACAAGTGAAACTCAGATTGAAGCTTCAAGCAGAAGTCCAGAGATCTTGCCTTGTGTTTTAGAGTATATATATAGTTGTATAGCTATTGAATCAATCAATGAAATCATAATTTTCAGTTTTCATCAAAATCAATTTCTCATACTCAGTTCAGCTTGGAAGGTATTCAGTTCCTCAAAAGCCTTGGCAATTAATAAAACAATAAAATATTAAAAACATCTCTCTCTTCCATAAAACATTATTCAAAGGATAAAATATAAAACACCCTAAGTGCCAAAGTAGTGACCTCCCTAACAGCCACATTATTCAAATGATAAAACAATAAAACATTAAACATCTCTCTTCCATAAAACAAAAAACACCCTGATTGCCAAAGTAGTGCCCTCCTAACAATCTTGCCTCCTCTTGTAGAAACTTAAGTTGTAAATATGGTTCTTCCATCACTACAAACATCTCTCTCTTCTCTCGTTTTTGAAAAATACGTGCTACCATGAGGTAAAGTTCGGAACCCTTCTCAATGCCATCTAAGGAGCACACACGTTCCATGACATTACGAATAGTACTACTTGGCTCCATTGAAAAAGCTAAGTTCCTTAACTCCACAACATCACAGATACGACTAAGCTGTTGTGTCAACTGTAATGCCGTTCCTCCTTTCTTCCCTTTGCTCTGTGTGGATGTTGGTAAAACTTGCTTCTTTCCTTTCTTTTGTGTTGGGTTAGGTGGTTGTGTGAGGTTAGGAGTCTCGTCTTCATGAACGTCATCATCATCATTTGGAGAAGATAAGTCAGCAGAAGTATCACCTAACCCCTCCTTAGGTGTCTCAAGATCATTAGGCAACACACCTGAAATGGGGGCCCATGCTAAATCTCCTGTGGCCGCAATGTCCTTAAACATAATGTCTAATAAGTCAACATTCTCCAAACCTTTCTCTCGAAATTTTGCAGCTTTAGGAACCTCCTACAATTTTGAATTTTTTCATTAATAACTCAAATAGCATGGTTTATCTACTAAAAAAAAATATGTACAATGGGTTATACAAAACATACCATTAGTTTCCTCTCCCACCATTCATCAGTTGCAGCTATTGTTCCTTTGGCTGCACCCCATCCCAATCCAGTTTCACTTCCCTTCAACTTATTCCAAAGTACCCAATCTTTCTTCAAACTATCCCATTTATGCTTATACTTCGCCCTAGGATATTCCTTTCAAGTTTTCTTTTCAAAAGTTGCTATAATATTTGTCCAACCCTTTTTACTAAAGTGGGTATTAGGTCAATTACCCTTAAATACCTCATCCACACAAGCTTCGCAAAAGATAGTTGTTACTATTGATGGCCATTGAGCTCTAACATTTGAGCTACTTTGGGTTGGCTTACCCATCTAAAAAAAAATAAGTTTGTTACTATTAATGTTCAGCCAAATACAACAAGTTCTACAACCAAACCCATGAGAAAATTGCATAGTGAGTAAGTTTCCTAGGTAAGTTCTACAGCCACAAAGAATCAAACAGTTTCAATATTAGAAATCACATCAAGTTCTTGTTCTACTCCCAAGTCTTTGTAATATGCATGAATAGTTCAGGCTTATGCACAAACAATTTGCACAAACATTCATAAGTTTGTCCTCTAATGGATGTTCCAATTTTGATACACATGCATTGAAAGTTGAAGCCACAAAATTCTCTTAAGTCACTAAAACTTGAAACTGAAATTCAGTAACAGAAGAAATTCATTTTGGAACTTATGCAGCATAAAGTTTCTAGTTACAAATATGTAATGCGATCGGCTGTTATAAAGAAAATAAGCAAGAATCTAATAGCTTTTAAATAAAACTATTTCATCAACTGAATCTTCCAAGATAAAGTGCAAGCAGTGTTCAATTACACTTCCATCACACTCATAATTTGGCCAAAGATCAAACCAGTAGTAGTGTTAAAAAACCCAGATTTGTAGCAAAGTAATACAGATTTATGCACTAAAATCAACTCTGAACAGTGTTTAAAAAAAAAAAAAAGGAGTGCCGTGGCCTAGATTTGCAGCAAAGTAATCCAAAGGATAATAACAAGTCCAAGCATCAATTGGACATTTGCTCTAGCTTCTTGTACTTTCGTTGTAAACAACAAAATTATATCATAAAATTGAAAAAAAAGATGCATCGAAAGCTACTAGGCAGAGACAGAGAGACAGAGACAGCTCTTACCAGCAGCAGCAACAAACAACAAATCTCTAAAACTCAAAATGCCAAAAGCCCAAATCTATATCATAAATTTAAAGATGGGTAATGGAGAATAGTTACCTAGAATTGCGATGAAGAACGACGATACATGAAGCAGAGCAAAAATGTTGAAGAGAGAACCAATCCTTGTGAAGCTGATGCTTTGAGGCAGAGGACTGAGGATATATATGGTGAAGGGAGAGGACTTGAGACGCAACGGTAAAGGGAGAGGACGGAGGCTAATTGTGGACTTCAGCAAAAATTTTTGACAGAATCACGATTTGCAAATCGCGCGATATCGAAATCGCAATGGAAAATTGCCTTTCCTGAAACGCGAAAATCTGCTGCTTCAAAAACGCAATCCCACAAATTTCGCCCAACCAAACATATACTGATTTCTGCGATTTGATGAACGGGCGTTTAGCTCTCTCAATACGCCTAAACAAACGGGCTCTAAGCCGCGTTTAATAAACGCAGCTTCAATTCATTTTTAAGCCACGTTTCACAAAATGCAGATCAGTTCAGCCGTTTAAGCTGCGTTTAGTAAACACAACTTTGGGATGTATTGAAAAAAAAAAAAAAGTTTAAATGCACCTTTTAGTCCCTACATTTTAATTTTTTTCCATTTTAGTCCCTACACTTTATTTTTTCCACTTTTAGTCCCTAAAACCAATTTAGGCCCGTCAGTCAATGGATGGAAATCACTGAGGTGCCTAACGGAAGGATTAAAATATTATTAAAAATTTACCGTAGCAATAAAAAAAAATTTTAAAACAAGAACACACCAAAACATAAAACAAGAACAGAAACTAGAAACCCAAATATTCAAAATCACAACTCAAACCCAGATTTTCTCATCATTCAATCAACAACGAAACCTCCAGCAAATAAAATTCATAAACCCAGAACAAGAACAAGGATACCCAAATCTGAACAAACTCAGTCACATAAGTCTCAAACAAACCTAGATACCCACTCATGTAAGTTTCAAACAAACCCAGATACCCACTCATGGGCAACTGATTCTCCTTTTGCTGCACGCCACGGCCACCACCGGTGATGTTCACATTTTCCATATCCAAACACCATCCTCCACCGAAACCTCCAAGAAATCAAACCCATAAACCCAGAAAAATCATCAAACCCACATGAAAAAAACAAACCCAGAAATTTAAAACAAACCACCACCCAAATGGAAAAACAAACCCAGGTCAGAGAGATCATGACCAACACTAATCGATCTATGAACTACATCCCCCAACCCAGTGACGGAGCTCCACACGCAGTGACGCTGATCCCAGGCGATGGGATTGAACCTCTGGTGACCGGAGCGGTGGAGCGAAGAAGGATGCTGAGAGAGAGTTGGAGAAACCGATTCGGTACAATGAAGTTAAGGTTGTGAAGGTAGGTGCGAAGAAGCCTACAATGCCACAGCCAAACCCACGCCTAAACCCCAATCAAAACAACCACAACCAAACCCATGCCCAAACCCCAATCAAAACACCCATCTCCTAGAAATTTGAATCTAAAACCTTCACAAACACATAAGTAGTAATTTAAAACCCAAACCCAATTGGCTTAGGGCCATAAAAAAATAACAGACCATCGTTGAACTCAACTGAGAGAGAAAAAAATTGATCATACCTAGGAGAGAGAGAATGGACGATCATACCCTGAAGAGATAGAGCGTGCCAAGTAGAAAGAGAGAAATTGGTGGTGTGTGGCTGGGACTCTCTTTCTCTCAATCTATCTCTCCCTTTCCCTCTCTCATGATCAATGCTTATTTTTGAGGAAGACTGATTTTTTTTTTGTTATGTTTTTTTTTGTTGATTTGGTTTATATATTCAGATTTCCTATTATAATATTCAGAACCACCCACCTGAAATCATTTTCATTTCTGAACTTGAAAATATTTTATACTTTGAAATCATTTTACATTGAGCCAAATCTGGGTTTCTGGTTTCTGTTCTTGTTTTATGTTCTGGTGTGTTCTTGTTTTAATTTTTTTTTTTTATTGCTACAGTAAATTTTTATTAATATTTTAATCCTTCCGTTAGGCACCTCAGTGATTTCCGTCCATTGACTGACAGAAAGGACTAAAATAACATGCGTAAATTGGTTTTAGGGACTAAAAGTGGAAAAAATAAAATGTAGGGATTAAAATGAAAAAAAGTCAAAATGTAGGGATTAAAAGTGCATTTACGCCAAAAAAAAAAAAAAAAAAAACCCGGATGGGTCTAGAGCTGTGTTATTGTAAATGCAGCTCTAGAATGCATTTTTTTTTTTTTTTTTTGTAATATACGTTGTTTGATAATGAGAGATATGATGAAAATTTTTTGGTGGGGCTCAGACATTTTCTCTCTGGCCCACCAAAATTTCATTTCTCCAAATTGGGAAGAAAACAAGAGTGAAAACTCTTGTTGCAGCACAATGGCAAAATTGCTTGTTTGTATCTCCTCCTCACTCTCATCTACGCAACTCAACAGTAATTCATCTGGTCTTTTTTCTATTCTTTTTTCTTTTTCTCCTCTAGTTTTCGCTACTCTCTTTGTTTTCCAGATTTTTTTTTTTTTTGCTGCCCACTTTTTTTTGTTTCCCAGCAACATGTCCAAATATATATGTGTGTGTATTAGATTATAATATCTATAATAACAAACAGGGCCGGCTCAATGAATTTGGGGGCCCCAGGCGAAAGCTTTAAACAGGATCTTTTATTATATTTAATTATAAATTCATATATTTTTTTCAATTAAAATTTATTTTTCTTGCTTTTTGAGAGGCAAAATTACTAATTAAATTTTTGATGAATTTCTTGTTCATTTATGAAACCTTCACTCAAATTTTTTGCAAGATTTTATTTTTTACTAGTAATAAATTTGTCCATAGCTCCTTTTTGAGATTCAATTAGTTCTTCTCTTTGTCTTTTTTTTTTTTTTTTTTTTTTTCCATATCCAGATAAATATTTTCTAGTAGACATTTGTAATTAAAAAATATTTAGGAATAAATGAAACACAATCTATAATAAAAAAAAATTACAATTTAACTAGAATAATATAAATTTAATGTATAAAACAATAGAACCTGTTTTATCAAAAGCACAATTGCAGCTTTACTTAATATGATCACTTTACACTTTAAACCTGCACAAAAAATTAAAATTAATACTAGTACAAAGTAAATTATTCTAAATTTATAATTTTGTTGTTAATACTCTTTTTTTTGTGTAGCAGTAAACCTTTCTTTTAGCATAATGTGTAGGACTCAACTTGATCTACTAAGACTAAGACCTGGCCACTATCCCTTTAAATCTGATTTCTTAAATAAATAAATAAAAAAGAGAGAGAACGTGTAGGACTAGATCACTGGATCAATACCTTAACAGTTAACTCTTATACCACTTATCTGATCTCTTAAAAAAAAAAAAAACGTGTAAGACTAGACTATTCAGACCATTCAAAAGGTGTAAGACTATTCAGACTAAACGTGTAAGACTTTAACTCTTTTCTCTTTATGGATCTATTGACCATTCAGACCATTCAAAGAATCAAAAGGCTTCTAGAGTTCTAGAGAAATCTAAAGGAATCTAAAGAGTACAACAACCAAACCAAAGTTTAGCTTCAGCCAAAAAGAAAAAAAAAAAAAAAAAAACCCAGACCCGTGAGCAAACTCCTCTTCAAAAAAAAAAAAAAAAAAAAAAAAAAAAACCCAAACACCCATGAAAAAAAAAATCGAGACACCCAATGGTAAACATGAAGAAGACGAAAGAGACAAAGGAAGAGAAAACAAAAAACGAACTTTCAGTGAACACACAAGTCTATTGCCAACACAGTTGATGAGTAAGCCAACTAATGAGTGTTTTTTTTAGAATCAAGATAGAGAGAGTCAGAGAATGAGTTTTTTTTTTTTTTTTTTTTTTTTTTTTTTTTTTTTTTTTTTTTCTTATTTGCCTCTTCTTTCTGCTTTTGTAATATTTTCTTCTGCAAGCTAATAATTTTTGCCGTTTGTAATCTTTTCTTATGCAAGCTAAAGATTTGGTGATGGTCTGATCTGATGGGATTAGTCACATTGTCAGTTTGTTACTTCAGCTTTTTTCTATGTGATAAACAGGCCTTTATGAGAAACGGGCCTTCATGACCTGATGAGATTTGGTGATGGCCGTTTGAAACTTTTTTTTTTTTTGGTGAGAAACGGGCCTTTGTGAGAGACAGGCCTTCATGGTGATGGCCATTTGTAAATTTTTTTTTTCTCAGATGGAAAAATAATATTATATAATATATTATTACTATTTCGGGGCCCTCTTATAAGTGGAGGCCTTAGGCGATGGCCTAGCTGGCCTATAGCTTCAGCCGGCCCTAATAACAAAGAAAAATAATATAATGTTATATATATGATGTGTTAATTTTTAAATTATTTAATAAGTAAATAAATTATTTCTTACATTTTATGTAATAAGGGTATAGGAGTAAATTTATATAAACTATATTTTCTATCTTCCAATTTTTCTCCTCAACCTAACAAAAATTTTCCATCCTTCCCACTTTTTCACCCTTTCAACTAAACACACACGAAAGAAAACTAAATATTTTCTATCCTCTTACTTTTTTTTTTCTTCCATCAATTTTCTATCCACTCATTTTTTTACTCCTCCAACCTAACGGACCCTTAATGTTGCAACATACTCCAATGGGTTAAAAATACAATAATTAGAGTAATCACTTTAATTAGAAACTATGCTTAAATTGTAACTTTCTCTACTTAACTTATGTACAACTGTACAGTATTATATATTTTCTAACAAAATCTGCAATATATATATATATATATATGAGATGAGTTCAAGTTACACTTGGTGTAACTCTAAGCAATGTTACACCACTCAATATTTTTTAATTGGATGCGAATATTGACAAATCCATCGTTAGATTACATTATCTTTGTATATTCTTTATGCTTGCAAAATTTCAAGGTGATCAAAAATTAATATCCATGACATCAATCAATTGTTAAAATTCAAATTTTTGTAATTTAAAATAATGCATAAAATATGAGTTTATGGATCAAACGGTAAATAGTATCCAATTGATATGAAAATTAGCATGCATGTTAAGAACCTATAGAACATGTAATTCAACAGTTGGATTTTCAAAATGTTAATTCAATAACAAGTTATTGAGTGGTGTAACATTGCATAGAGTTACACCAGGTGTAACTTGAACCCAACTCTCTCTCTCTCTCTCTCTCTCTCTCTCTCTCTCTCTCTCTCTCTCTCTCTCTCTCTATATATATATATATATATATATCTAATACTATATATAAAAGTAGAAGCCTTTAAGGAGGTGCTGCCATGTTAGGAAAAAAGGCCACTTAAAATGTTGCCATGTTTACAATTTATTCTTTAAAATACCGTACGATGTGTTTGGAGAGGCTCACTTTCATCAACTGTGTATCTATAAAAAATCAAGCCGCCTATTAAAAAAATTAATAAAAAAAGAAAAAATAAAAACAAAAATAAAAACCCTTAAAGGCAAACTCCATATTTCCCAATTGAAAGTTCACACTCACTCTGACTTCCTCCTCTTCATTGCAACTCCATAGACACAGAGATCAGAATACCATGTTCCAGATCAACAAGCATAGGAAAAAAAAAAATCCAAAAGGATGCGGAAAAAAAAAAAGAAAAAGAAAAGGACTTTGTTCGTCTTCTGCAATAGTGAAAGCTAAAAAACTTTGTTCGTCATCTGCAACAACAGGCGATTCAGAAGCGATTCAGAAGATAATTCAGAAGGTAGGCATGTTTTTTCCCCTCTTTTGGTTTTCTATTCAATTACTGTTTCTAGGGTTTTGAAAATTACTGTAGAGTGTAGATTTATTGATGATTTCTCTCAAAGTGAAATCGATTTGGTGCTGAAGAACATATATTTATGTGTTGCAAAAAAAAAGCAAAAAAAAAAAGCAACAATATGTGCTAATTAAAAAGTAAGAGTAGTTGGGTGTTTTGTCATTTGATGAATTTCCTTGAATGTGTTTGATTATGGTTGTCAATCGGCCTTAAATGCATTAAAAATTATTTAAAACACCGTCTTATATTTTTATAGATTACAGAAATTACTAAAAAAATTCACCCTAAAGTGTTCAAAATAGGAATCTTAAAGATATCTTTTGGATCAAATAAGCTTTCTTTTAAAATTTTATTTTAGTTTTTCTTTTTTGGTTATGTTATACATCTTTAATTATTGGTTTTTTGTTTCTGTAATAGACTCTGTGTTAAGGCTTCTATACAAAGTGTTGTATTCTCTTAATTAATTTGGAATGTGTTGCGGTTTTCCTAATTAATTTGGATTGTTTTGTGGTTTTCTTAAAATTGTATATTTCTCACAAAAGCCATTGTTTTAAGTGATATCCAGTTTCCATGAAGAAGAAGGAGATAGAAGTGGTGAAAGTAGAGTTAGTGTTGCCAACCCATCTTTGTTTCAAGCAAATCCAAAGGCAAGCACTAGAAACATCTGAAGCAAATCTTTTAGGCCAAGTGAAAACTTGAAAATGTGTGAAAACACAAGAACTATTTAGACCCGCAAATTAAAGTTACAGCTCGATTGATTTTACTCTAACTTAATACTAAGTGCGGAATAGAGTAAATGCGAGAGGATAAACAAACAAGCTACTCTAACCCATAATCATTATAACACAACAGTAAAATAAAGGTAAAAGAGTAGGGAAGAAGAATGCAAACACAAGATAACACACCGATGTGTTATCAAAGAGAAAACCGAAGAACTTGGTAAAAAACCTCTCCGTCGCCCTCTAAGCGGTAATCGATCCATTAGACAATCAATTGGGATACATGAGTTAGCAAGAGACCCTCCAAGCCTAATCTACCTAATACACCTAAGCCTTCCAAGCTCCTACTTTAACAAGGCTTCTCGGAACTGTGTCTTGTCTAACTCTCCGAATCCCACAATACGCCCGATTGCATCCGCCAAAGCCTGGCTTTTTCCAATGCTTTCCAGCAACACCAAAACCTCACTTGACACTCTGAAAGGATGTGGTAAGTGTTTGGGCCATCAACCTCTCAATTGTATGGAAATGGAGAGATAGGAGTTAAGGAAAATCCACAAATAATTTTGTAAAGAATTGTGGGTATAATCATCTCTAACTCTCAAGGTTTGTGGCTAGGGTTTTCTCTCAGAAGCACTCCTCAACATTTGTGGGTAATAGGGGTATATATAGTGTAGGTACAGAAAGTGTGTATCAGAAATGACACTCTGGCAAAACAGAATGTTTCGCAGGTATCTCGTGGGAAGGCCTTACTCGGCAGACACTCGCAAAACGCAGCTGTCTCCATCCTGTCCTAACTCTTTGCATTTTAGTCATGTGCAGGGTACATGCATCACTTCGAGGGATGCTTACTTGCGAGCTACCCGTGAAAACATTTCAGTCTTTAATTTGCCTTGAGTCTTCATACTCTTTCACTCTCACACACAACCCTTACAAATAAATCCCACATTAAATATAGGTTAGAAAAGATTGAACAGAATCACAATCAAATTTGGTACGGAATTAAAGCCAACAAAACACATAGTTGTAAATTACAACTTTACACCGAGAATTAGAAGAATTTCCCTCCCTAAGAACCACCTGTAAGTTCTTGGAATGAAAGAAAATGTGGGGAATCTTTTCTTTCATTGGCTTTCCTTCATTTTCGGAAAAGCATAATTAATTATTAGAAGGAATGATGAGAATGCACTATGCTAAACTTTTTATTACTCATGGTAGAAAGTTGTACATGCTAAATGAACCAACTATGGTTTTATATATTATATTAAATAGCTCAGGATTTATATTTAAATAATTTTATTTTACTCTGGAAGTTTTCTACTGATTCAAGTACTCAAATTCTCTATTTTACCAATGTAAATTAGAGAAAACAGAATTGATGGAAACAGTCCTCTTCTTTTACTTCAAGTTAGCAGTTAGGACTTCTAACGCTACAATGTTGTTTTGATTTTTTTTAATATGTTTTTAGTATGTAACGAACAATTGAAGTTTTATCATCATGGGTTTTATTTGGATGCCACAATATTGATTGTAAATTTGTGACTATCAAGACTTGATTTTACACAAATCTGAGTTTTTCCTGTTGGGTGATTTCACAAATGTTAGAATTGATTTATCATGATCATTGCATGTGCATTATATTGTGATCACTTTCATATATTATTTTAAGTCATTGTACAATCCAGGATTTGTTAGCACTTAGCACAAGTAGGCAATATAAAGATTTCCTGTATATTTCATTTTTAAATCATCATTTCTAAAATTATGTTTAGTTTATGAGAATATTGTGGGCTAAAGTTTTTTAATACTTTCTGTAATACTCGAAAGAGAATGGGAGGAATGGGGTTAAAAGTGGTGATAAATTGGGTTTGATCTACAAAAACATTAAGAGATATTTATTTTATTTTAACTTTTTATATGATCCTTCATATCCTCACAAAAAATTTGATACATACCTCAAAGACTATAACTAATATTGTCATATAAGTTTAGTTCGGTGCGATTCATTGTGGTTCCTAGGAATAGCAAATTTGGTGTTTGAAATTGTCAGGTAAGTTTTAGATTGGTGCGTTTCAAGCTTTTATGTAAGTTTTAGTAAATGCTTTAAAAATAAAACAACATTTGCAAATTGTTAGTGAGATTAGTAAAGGGCAAATTCTTGAAAGCCAAAACTGTAGAGCATTCCACTTCAGAGTGTACTACCCAAGCCATAATCTAGGTATAAATTTAATAAATGTGTGTGTGTGTGTGTGTGTGTGTTTTTTTTTTTTTTTTTACTATTTCCAATTGTCCTCTTTCTGATTCTCTTTAGACAGTTAATCTGCGAGCCAATCTCTTCCTTCAATCCTTGCAGTTTTATAATTGTCAAAGCCAAATAACTCAAGAAATCAAGGTTTAAAAACCATCAAATTGCTTAAAAGAAGAAAGAAAAGAGTATTAGATTAGCTAAGTGATATTGGCCTTTTGGAGGACCATTTTTGGATATCTCAGCTTTGTGTGATATATATAATCCCACAAAAAAAATTTGGAAAGGCTTTTTTGTTTGGTATATGAGCATTATTTGCGGATCACTGGATTTGTTGGATACTAGTAATAATTGGTTGGAAATGCTAGCTATTGGGAAATGTAAAGCCTTGGAATTTGCGAAGCATTTGTCAATATGAGACATGGAGGTAGAGTATGAAGATAGCTTCGTCGTTCAAGAACTTAATATGCTTTTTGATGAGTGAACCTAATATGCTTTAACTCTTTGTCATGCTTTCAAGTGCATTGCATTCTTTTGAGGCAATATAGCATACTCAAATCTTGGTATGATACTCTTGAATATATTTCAGATTCAATTAACAGTTATTGATGTACAAGATTTATAAGTGCTCAATAAATACCACTATTGTTTTGTTAAAAAAATAAAAAGTTTTGCTAAGGCCTTTAAAAAATATATATATATATTAATTAACAACTATCAACATATAATCTAAATTACAGGCCTATTATCTTGCCTTTATGTAATTATTGTGTTCATTTTTTGTATTAGGTTTCATCAAACTCCTGACAAATTTGGTGCTATAACTGCTTCTTACAGTCATATTTTGGATTAGCTTAATATCCTCCTCAATGTATTGACTCGACTTTGAAGATTTAGTCCCAAATGTTTAGACAATGATGGCATACCAATTCAGTTGGATATATTTGCCCTATTTTCTATATGATTTCCACTATAATAAATTGTTATTATTAGTATGTGATATTGGATGGTTTTGAAGATATTGCATATTTGCATGCAAAATTCAGATATTCTGGAGAATTCCCCTCATTTGAACTCATTTGATTGCAATGAAAGTAATAACAATGGTGGTTGCTCATGTCATGTGTTAGTCCAAGTGGTCTCTTGCAGAATGGAAATACATACATGAAGTGATTTAAAGAGACTAATGTTTAAAAATTTTAGGGGATATTAGATACTATATGTTTAAATATACAAAATTATTTAGGTTTGAATGTATGTAGTGAAAGTATGAGAACTAAGGTTATGTTGGATGCAAAGATCATTAATATGTAAAATGACCCCATGCATTGCATGGGTTAAACACTAGTATATATAAAAGTAGAAACCTCAAGTGGGAAAGAATGATGTTCTGCCAAGTGACACTTTCTGTGCAAAAAGAATTGAAATAGTCTCAAGTGTCACATCAAAGATAAAAACAAGTTAAATCTTGGCCTTTTGTTTCATTTTGTTTAATGTTTCAATACCTTTCTAATTAAAAAATATATATTCTTTGTATCATTTCATTCAACGTTTCAAGACTTTTCATCCCTTGCATATATACATTGTTGGGTTAAGATAACTTGACCCCAATTAATTAATTCAATTGCCCAAGTTGATTAGTTAGGTTAAATTACATACAAATCATAGAGGCACCAACAAATCACCAAATAAACTAAATGCAGTGGAAATTAAATTGACACGGTGATTTGTTGACAAATAGGAAAAACCTTTCACAAGACAAAAACCTCACTGGGTGAATTTAAAGTCATCATCCCAAGAATCCACTAATCATTAATCAAGCAATTACAAGTATGAGAAATCTTACCACTACTCTAGCCTATCTCAAAATACCATCTTACAGTTGAACTTTTACTCCAATACCCAATTAGACTTGATCTTGTGGTAGCCTTTTTTCCTTTAATGCACAAATCTCAAATCTGTGACGAACTCCTTTGCACGGATCCCAGTACATGACTAACTCTAGCAACTTAAATGATTGTTGTTAGCTGCAAAGTTCTTCACTTCATAAACGATTAAGATCAAAAAGCACTTGGTTACAAAACCCTATGGTGTACAAACGCAGTAACTTCTCATAAAGAAAAATAAACTCTTGGTCTCTGTATCCGTGTGTGACAGCTCTTAAAAATAAGCCTTATATATATTTAGGGTTGTGAGAAAAGAAATCCTAAACAAATAATACAACTTGGGCCAAATTTCAAATCTGGAAATTCTAAAATCGTAATTTTCGATAGATCTAGCTTAGGTCGACCTTTCCATTTAATCTCGATAGTAGCTATTTGTTGAGCTTTAATAAAATAGCTTTTCTTCACTTGTTTCTTGGATCCATCTTCATGCCTTCACTTCTTGCCCTTCTACCCCTTTATATATACCTACCCATAGCCCATCATGTTATCCCATATCAAATACACACAGACCAAAAACGATGTCATTTTCCTTCAATCTTTCAATGACATCTACCTAGCTCTAACATTGTTGTTTCATCTAGTCCTAACCCATAAGAGTTGCCTATAACCAAGGAAGGTGGGCTTGCATTTTATATTGAGCAACAATGGAAATTATGATTTTGATGTTAAGGTCGGACTAGATTTGTGGATTTTGTAAATGATGTGATTGATTGTGGGTGATTGAGATGTTTATTTTGTTTTATAATTAAGGAGAAAGATAAAGACATTCTATATTAACTTTTATTCTACAATATTTTTCCAAAGTTTTTTTTTTTTAATTTTTTTAATTTTTCATTACTTCAATTGAATAATTATAATGGATATATGTGCGCAATTTATAATTGTTGTTTTCTATGATGAACTAATTACTAATAAAGTTCTATAACAATTATTCTACAATACATATATAGCATTCTCCAAAACCATCTTACATAAATTATTATAACATTATCCGTACATCACACGGGTAACTTACTAGTTAATTATAATCGTACAAAATTAGCTTTCGCAATATTTCCATAGCCTTATAAGCTTCAATTTCATTTTTATAAAGATTTGAAGAAGGAAGAAATGAGGTATGTTATTCTAATTAAATGATAAGTTAACTATCTTACTACACTTTAGCATGCTTGCATCTTTAAATAGGTATTTTGTTGTTCTTTTTTCACTAATTAGTTTAGTTCTATACTTCCTCATAATGTGTTTTTTGAGTCTGACATTATCTTTTTGATATCTAATGATGTATTATTATTGTTAGGGATGTTTTTGCGACAAGGGTCAAAATTGCAGGATCATCACACCTCTCATTGGGTTCTTTAGAAATGTTTATTTGTAGAGAATTAAGCCCAAAATTTCAATATTTAATAAATAAAGACTAATGGTGCTTTAACAAGAAAGAAATAAAATTCCATAATTAAAATATAATAAAATGTAGAAAAAGTACAAAGGTCCGAAACTTAGATCCACAATCAGCGAGAAGAGGAAATTAAGAGAGGTTGTGAGGAAGAGATGAAAGGTTCCCCTGTACCCATATTTCCACTCCTAAGTTTCAGAATTATGAGGATATTAGCTGGTTGAATAGGCTTTTGGTCTCAAGTTTTAGTTATGTGGGGGAAAACATAGTTGGTTCATTTTTGAGCTAAAGAGAGAGTTTTATATAGAGTTTAGGGTATTTCTAATGACTAAGTTTTTGGAAGTAGAAGAGACTTTTATCCCCATGACACTAATTTGGTGTCTTAGCTAGTGTTGCTTTTGTTTAAGGAAGTGCTTGACATGCTTTTAACATGATTTGGGAAATGCTTGACTAAACCCTCATTGGCTCCCCCTTTTTAGTTGTTTTAGGCCATTGGGAGGCTCACCTGAATGAGAGCTAGCAGCTGAAGTTGGCTATCCATGAGCTTGAGGTGTGTTGAGGTCCAAATTTGCTCACAGTCTAAGGCCCAAAGAAATAACACATTAGGCCAATTTCATGGAAATGAGCCTAGAGAAAGTAAAAAAAAAAGGGTCTGGGCTCACGTAATGAAGAAAAGAAAAAAAAAAAGAAGAAAGAAGAAAAGGATGGGAGATCCAAAGACCCATGGAAGGACAGAGCCCAACCGGCCAGGATCAATAAACCAAAAGAAGCCCAAAGAGCTGGGCTAGGATCCCAGAAGTCACTAGAGTCCGGGGATCCATGGGATGCATAACATGGTATAAAGAAAATCCAAAAGAGGGATAAAAGACAAAGAACATGCGGGTCTCATGCGCTAGACATGCAGTGGGATCAGAAAGTACAAAAGCAAAACATGCATGAACGAAGGGGTTGTGCCCCAAGGTCCCTAGAATGGGAAAACCATAAAAAGAGGCAACTGGAAGGGAGCTTTCAACCCAGCAGTATATGGACTCCAACTATTAGAGAAAATGACAAGAATAGAGTGCAACCAAAAGCTGGAAGGGTGAAAGAAAAGGCCAAATGGCTGAAGATTAGCAACCTGAGGAGAGCCTGAAATAGAAAAAACAGCTATGAGGCTTTCAACTTGGTCACACCAAAAGAAAGAAGTTATGAAAAAAAAAGGAAACGACCAACCTCTGAGCAAACTGACACAGCACGAACTCTGAGGGGCAAAAGGGAGAAATCACTGGTACCCCGGAACCCTAGAGCTGCACTATAAAAGAAGGA
Source organism: Quercus gilva (assembly GCA_023621385.1). Classification (NCBI taxonomy): domain Eukaryota; kingdom Viridiplantae; phylum Streptophyta; class Magnoliopsida; order Fagales; family Fagaceae; genus Quercus; species Quercus gilva. The sequence goes on from CM042473.1 coordinate 35,797,234, forward strand.
GGAAATCCTTGTTAAAGGGACGGATTCTGGACTCATTGATCTTTGATTTAGGCATTCATCGCCATTGTTTCAAAAAGACATAGAGCCGTAGAAAAAACAGAGGAACTGCTCCTGGTATCCCAGAAACAGCCATTATAGCACATGCTTGGATTCAACAAATTCAAACTTTGCAAGTCTTGGAAGCTTGAATAGCTATCAAAGTTTGTAATTTTTGAACTTAGTTGAACCTTGTATCGCGTCTTAGTGAGCGTTGTAATCACAACTAAAGAAAATTAATAAAATGTCTCTCATTGATCAGAGGATTCCTTACTTTTGTTTTACTGTATCTTTATTGCTATGCATTTCCTTGACCGTTTAAACTGTCATTCAATATAGACATTTTTGCTTGTTAGTTTAATTGTGTTGTAGGAAACTTGTTTTATGTACCACTTGGTTCTTAAACAGCTTTTTAGCTACGGTGAACCAAGCCCAGTCTACCAAGAACAACTATTTGGCCCAAGATCTTTGGGCCACTGTGCTAAAAAAAAAGGCACCCTCACAAGGTGCTACCAATATCCCTCGTCCACTTGGTAGCATGCATGTATTGAGCTCATGCAAAATGTCCGAAAGAAACCAACCCATACCCTCTTAGCTAGTGTTGCTTTTGTTTAGGGAAGTGTTTGACATGCTTTTAACATGATTTGGGAAATGCTTGACTAAACCCTCATTGGCTCCCCCTTTTTAGTTGTTTTAGGCCATTGGGAGGCTCACCTGAATGAGAGCTAGCAGCTGAAGTTGGCTATCCATGAGCTTGAGGTGCTACCAGTATCCCTTATCCACTTGGTAGCATGCATGTATTGGGCTCATGCAAAATGTCCGAAAGGAACCAACCCATACCCTCCAAATGACACTTCCTCAATTTCCCTTATAAATCGCATGGGCTTGGGCCATGCTTAATAAAATATAATACATGAATTGATCCCATAAGGAAGTCGAGCTTGGTTGAATTGGGCTTGTACAAAATGTGTCGCAAAAATGGGTATCAACAATTATTTAATGGGATGGTTTCATAATAATTCTATGGTTTTTTTTTTTTTTGATAGGATTGAGCATTAAACTTTGATATCTACACATATCTTTATTTTTTCTTGATAATTCAATGGTTGGATAGTTGGGGGAGGGGGAGAGGGTTTTAAGTCCTATACATCACTATTAGAAACACTAGGAGATTCTTAATAATTTACAAAGCTCTTAGTGATGTCTAAGCACATCATAGTGTATCCGCACATCATGCGGGCTCATAAGCTAGTTTCCATTAGATTGAATCCCTTGTAGCCTCCATGCCTTCAGCTTCTCCAAATTTTCATACCCATTGAGAGGAGACTCAAGCCAAACACTCTTGATTCCCTTGTGTGTCTTGGATTGGTGCTGAAAATTATAGAACTTATCACAAACCTTCTAGTGGCTTCGAAGTATCCAAGAGATTGGATTTGCGATTGATATCTCAACTTGCAAATCAGAAGCTATTAAAGAGGAAGAGCTGGTGCAGCCGGTGCAGGGATCTTGGATTCAAGAGCAACTACATAGAACTAGGAGGGTTTTGTAAGTATTTTGTATTGCAATCGGTTTGATGGGCTAGTTTCTCCGAGAGTTTTCGCTTGTTGTGGGTTTTTCTTTGCGTAGAAATATCATTCTTTTGGGTGTGGGAGTTGTGTGATTGGCTAATTAATTAATTTAACCTAATTTGATCAATTGGTCAAAATTGGTAGATAGCAAAACTTTTATATTCATAAACCATACAACTAGCTATTTAATTTTCAAACAGAGTGATTGCTGGCTGTGGGGTTTCAGTGTTCTAAAATCAGCCACCGTTTATGCAAATCACTACATAAATATTCATCTGCAAAGCTTGCAACTGAATTAATGATTATTTTAGTACTGTTTAGAGCTTCAGTATATTGCTAGCTATTACATTCTGTAGTAAGTGAAAGAAACTGAATACATCATATTCTTCTCAAATTCCTTTTTCTTCTCTCCACCTTTAAGGCAATATCTAAGCTTTCTGTGCGCCAACGGTTGATTTGGTCCCAAGCAATGACCCAAGAACTAGTGCACCCCTAGCATGATATTCAGCTAATTTATCAACGGCTATTGAGGATTGAATTACTACTAGAACAGGGCGTCAAACCCATGCCAAATGACAATAAGTTCTCAGATGCTTCAACGCTAGTAAAGTCACCAACACAAGCACTCTCATGTGGTAATTCCTGCAGATCAGCATTGCCGTCCAAAAACTGCATCACTTGCCTCATGCTAGGCCGAACTGCTGGCGTTGAGTGTGAGCAAAGCAAGCCTAATTTCAAAACCAATTCCATTTCCTCCACTACATAATTACCTTCCAATCTTGCATCACTAGCGTCAAGGATGGCTCCTTTTCTCCAGCACCCGAAGACCCAATCAACTAAAATTACCTCTTCAGACAGACCTTGTATCTCTGTTGGCCTTCTTCCACAAGCCACTTCAAGCATGAAAGCCCCAAAAGCAAACACATCAGTGCAAGTGGTTGCCCTTCCTGTTCTAGTAAGCTCGGGAGCCAAATAACCCACAGTTCCAGCTACATTGGTGCTTTCGGGATTGGCACCGTGGTCGCATAATCTTGCAAGGCCAAAATCTCCTAGCCTTCCATTTAATTCAGAATCTAATAGAACATTGCTTGCTTTTACATCTCTGTGTAGAACAACTTGTTCCCACTCTTCATGGAGGTAGAGAAGGCCAGATGCTACTCCTTTGATGATTCGAAATCGTTGAAGCCAATTAAGGTTTGATTTTTCATTTCCATATAAGAACTTGTCAAGGCTTCCGTTGGGCATATAATCATAGACCAAGAGGAGTTCACCCTTTCGCCGGCAATATCCTAGGAGCTGCACCAAGTTCCTGTGCCTCAGCCTGCCCATGCTAATGATTTCAGCCACAAATTCCTTCATCCCTTGTTTTGAATCATGGGAGACTTTTTTCACTGCAATTTGTATATTGGAAGAAGTAAGTGTTCCTTTATAAACCTTTCCAAAACCTCCTGCTCCAAGAAGCTCTTTGTCTGAGAAACCTTTGGTAGCTTTGTAGAGTTTCTTGTAGATGAACCTGTGAGGACCATACTCGCTTTCCCAATCTTCACGTATTTCTTCATATTTCTTCCTCCTCCAAATAAAAATTGCTCCAGTGACCAATACCAGCACAACAACAACTGCTATGAGAGAAATTATGATCATTCTTACTGGATTCTCTTTACTTTTCCTCTGTTGGGGAGGTTGAGGAAGCTTCAAAACATCAAGGATTTGTGCTTGTCCACTTTTATTAAAGCTCCATCCAAGAATATAGTGGTCACTTGCAACTACACCAGTGGCTGCAGAGAAACCAACATACATAGATTCCAAAAGATATTGGGACAGATCAATGTGTTTTGACAAGAGAGGCCGGTTTGGTTTTGGGATGCTGGTCGGGGCTAGTGTTACATTCAGTAACTTTTCTGTTTCGTTGTAGTCTATCCAAAGATGCATTGGGTTGCCACTCATCAGCTCCATGCTTCTGTTCTTCCCTTCTTGACCAGAAAAGTAGGTTGCAGAAGCTGATTCATTTGATACCAGACCATTCACATCAATTCCCACATGGTTACTGTCTATATCTTGTACATCAGGACTTTTAACAGTATCAAGCTCAATGGCTAATATGTTGTTTGTTGGACTGCCATTATTTGAGGTATTGAAGATTCCTAGATACTGGCTGGCTACACCATAGGTGAATTCCCGCGAGGGACTGATGACGAAGGCAAGGCCATGCCCACCCAATGTTGGCATTTGAGGAACCATTGCAAATACAAAGTTCGTGGAAAATGAAAGAGACCGAGTTAAAACAGAAGAAGAAGAAGAAGAATTGTTGAATTCTAAAGGAAGTGGGTAGAAAGCATAACCAACTTGTTGGTTTGAAGTGTTGGTGAGTTGCAGTAGACCATTGGAGTGGATTTTTGCAATTCCATCTAGATGCAGATTTGTTTGATTAAAGCCATTATAGATGAACTGGTCATTTTGAGCAGACATGAATGGAAGTTTAAAGATGACGTAGAGAGTTACCAGAAAGGGAAGTGATATAACCACAGTCGCCATTAAGAAAAAGTGGGAAAAAGGTTCATCTCCGAGAATACAGAGCTTTTGCTTGTTTAAAATGTCAGAGACTCCCAGAAAATGGCTTTTTTTCTTTTTTTCATTTTTTCATTCTTCAGCCCGATTATTTTGTTGTTCAAATTGTTTAGAATGGTGTGGGTCCACTCTGATGTGATAAGGAAAATGATTTTGCAATTTTGATGGCTCTGGAGTCATTCTCATCATTTTAAGTACAAAAGAGGCATGAGTTTTTCCTCTCTTTTTTTTAAATATATTTTTCTGAATAGCATTTCATTCAAAAACAAGATTACACACTACTAGCAAGCTACAAAAACAGTTATAAGTTATTAACTAAATATCACAAGCTGCAAACCTCTTATATTAGACAAAACCAAAAATGTATAAAGCACAATTTGTCATAAACAAAATGAACGAACATAAAAATAAAAATAAAAATAAAAATAAAATACTAGAAGGAATATTCTAATTACATCAGTAGCCTTTACTTTCTTACAAGAAGCCAAATTTTCTGTTACATCAGATAGGATGAGCTTGTGTATAGTTTCATTTACCCTGAATTTAGTCTTATGCTACCTATATTTCTCTCAATCCACACATGGTAAGTAAGAACACGAAAAATGGTTGTTTGAATCCCTTTTTGACTTCATAAACACAAAGTATACTGTCTTTGTCTTTCCTTAGCACACCAATTTAGAATATTGTATACTAGGACCTTAGCATTGCTTGAAATGAACAAAAGAAAATTTCTAGAAATTAAAATTTTCAACGCAAAAGATACTTGTGTATACAGGATTTTGGGGAGATGTATCTTGGGAAGGTTTCTTTTTCATGCTATAGGATCCTAAAGCTATACTTGCAAAATAAAAATTATATATAATTATTTTAAAACTAAAATGTTTTGTCTACCTAACAAAATATTGACCACTTTGACTTGAGAGAATCCCGAAAATAATCATAACCCCAAACATAATCCTTAATCCTTAATCCCTTGAACAAAAAAATTAAAAGCATAAAAATAAAAATTAGAGAAATTTTATCCACACAATAAAATTTAACAAAATTTTCACAACACCCTTGTATTTAATTATGGTGGTCCCAGTCTAATATTTTATTAATTTTATTTTGACCTATAATGGGCTAACATTTCAATTATTGTGAAAATATTGTGACAATTTGTTGTGCTTCTCGATGGTGTTGGCAGCTCTATTCTCCTCAAACACCTCGACTCATGGTCACTACAAGTATTATTTGTTGCTCTCTGCCTCTCTCTCTTTCCCCTCATTTTTCTCTTCTCTATCGTTGTTTCAAACTCTCTCTCACTTTATTACTCTTATCTTAGAGTTTTAGTTCTCGCTTTATATTTTATCAGTCCATTTTCTCTTTTTCATTTTGTTAGTAGAGGATTGTAAAACTTCATTTATTTGTTTGTGTGTGTGTGTCTTTTTTTTTTTTTTTTTTTTTTTTTTTTTGGTAATGTTGATATATTCAAATTCTCTTTTTATAATTTAAATTTCTTAAAGAATACGCTAGATTTCTAGAGTTGCAACAACCTGTGAGCAACTTTTTTTTTTTCCTTCAATAATTCTGAATTTTTGATCAACTTCCTATACCAATTTGATCTATTAGAACCACCCTAAATATATACTTCACAAGAGATTTATTTAGGTAGTGGCACTTGAAAATAAATTAAATTGCTTTTAAAGTGAATCTTTTGTAAGAATAACTTTTCAAGACTAGCAATTTGGTCAAAAATTTATTGATCATCTTTGATTTGGATTTTCCAAGCTGTGGTCTTGTCCTTCTACTGAATGTTCCTCCAAATGATAAGTAAAAGAACGTGAAGGTTTTCAAGACTAGCAATTTGGTAAAAAATTTACTGATCATCTTTGATTTAGATTTTCCAGGTTGTGGCCTTGTTCTTCTACTGAATGTTCCTCCAAATGATAAGTAAAAGAAAGTGAAGGTTTTGGATATTAAGGTTTTGATGCAAAAAACTTCAACCAATTGTGCTTTGATTGTGTCCAAAATTTGAAGGTAACACTGAAATAAACAATAGAAAGACTATTAAAAATTATATGTATATAAAATATAGATTGTAGGGACTTGGTTTGAACTTCTAGCCCAAAAGGTGTATAGACTCAAGCCCAAAAGGCCCAAAACAATAAATTTGTAGAGAATGGATTGGAAAACTAGGTTTTAGTGAATTAAGCAGCAAGCCAATAAATTTTGATGATAAAGGAAGAAAAATAATAGACGTTTACTAAAGAAAAACGTCCTCGGCCAAATTCGAGGAGACTAATTCTTCTATATTGCTTTTGAAGCTTTATTACAAATATGGTTCTAGGTTGCTCCAGTATTTCTTTCTTGTTTTTCTAGTCCCCATCTCATGGAGGGTCTCTCACATTATATAGCTCCCTTTAGACCATCTTCACTCTACACTTGTTGGTCTTTTGAGCCCTTACTTGAGTGTCTGTCCCATCAGACACCCTTTTTGGCTTTCTGTGAGTTGTAGTAGCCAAGACAGCACTGTTCAGGGATCTTCTCCACATAAATGCGGCCAGAAAAATAGCTGCAGTACATTTAATGTGGTGGTAGTAGCTTTCCCTTAGATATTTTTGGGTTTTCTTCATTCTCGTATGTTCATGAGGCACGTCCCCATCACTGGAGCTTCTTGGAGGGTCACTCTAATTGTTGAAATACAAACTTGAGCTACATTCATCAAATCCAAGGAGGAGTTCCTCCTCGGACCACCTTTCATTCATTCCTTACTCATGAGACTTTAAATTGGAACCCCTCACAACTATTTGTCCCTCCTCGAACCATTCAATATCCTTGGACAAAGCCCAAGGCCCAATATCTGATTTTGGTCCCTCATCCCTACATAGATTAAGTGCCAATTTGAAATACACTTATAAGCTAGCTTATTGCTTATTGTTCCTACTATTTGCAAGTTCCATATGAGTTGCTTACTTACTTTATTTAACTTTTACCTTTTATCTACCATACTTTTAGCAAAAAGCTAGACAAGTTGTTCCTTAATGGACACTAAATTTCTTGGTAGTGAATCGTTCGTAGCAAGTACTAGTCTAGTCGACTTTCTACAATGTTCCTCCATATGTTTAGTAACAGAAAAGTGAAGGTTTTGGATATTGTAGATTTGGTAGATCTAGAGTCTGTTTGGGATTCGTTTATTTTGCTGAAACTAAAAATTTTTTGCTGAAAGTACTATAGATAAAGATAAAAGTTAGCTAAAATAGTATAGTGGGACTCATGAATAGTACCAAAAAGTGCAGTGGGGCCCATGAATAGTAGCAAAAATAAGCTAAATAGTAAAATTTGGAGCCAAACGCACACCTAGTAAGTTAAGGGTTGGAAAACCATGACAAATTGTAAGTTCTATTAAGATAGAATGTTTATTTTCAAGTTCAAAAAAAAGACCCCAAGTTTTGCTCAAGGAAAAAGGAGTTTTTAGGTTCTCAACACATACTTGAAAATTGTTAACATATAGCTAATATGTCTTCCATCAATCGAGAATCGCATAATCTATTTCTAAAATGGCCCATTAGGTCATCTCTTTGAACCCTAATTCGTGTTGTACTTTCCAGACTACATAGGGACATATTGGCATCGCCTAAAATGTGAGAGAGAGAGAGAGAGAGAGAGAGAGAGAGAGAGAGAAAGAGCAATTTTTTGCACAAAAGAGATCTAAACCCCAATTCTCTCTATTTCACTATTATACTAGAGTTCAAGAAGTAGATCTAAAGACTCTATCCTAGGAAATTGGTGATCAAGGTTGAAGTCACGGTGTTATCCCAATGCTACAGTTGAGAAGTAAAGCATCAAGAGATTCTTGGAATCAGTCGGAGGCTTTGGTCGAACACAGGTGCTTCTATCGTGAAGACTTCCATTTGGTTAAAGAGTTCAGATGTTCTACAATAGTAAAAGGTTTTACATGTAAGTTGTCTACAGGTCGTAAAATCTAGGAAAATGTTTTTCCTTTAATTGTGAAACTTCTCTTATCATAATGGATTATCTTATTGAGGAAGGTTTCCCTCAAAGTGTTTTTCCCATTGGACTGTTCTCCATTGGTTTTCCACTTTGTCATCATATCACCACCTCATTGTGATTGCTTTTGCGCGATTAGTGACATCTACTTGATATGCCTCATATGCTTTAATTGTTTACCCATAATTGATAAATTGGCATAACCAAATTAATGGGAATAATTTGTTTCATTTACTATGTAATCAACAACCAAGGTCTAAATAACCCAAAAAGATTCAATGCAAAAGTTTTATAAATAAAAAATAAAAAACAAACAAAAGATTCAACACAAAAAAAATAAAAATAAAAAAATAAATTCAACCTTCTACTTTCTTTATGTCCAAAATTTCAAAGTAACACTAAAAGCAACAGAAGACTATTAAAACTTTTTGGTCTTTCTCATTCTTCACATAAAAAAGAAAAAATGCAAAACTTTACACTTCTTACAATAGATTAATATTGGATTAAATCCCTGCAAAATCTACAATTTGATTTTGTGAAGGGATCTTTGGGTTATATATTTCTTAATATTGTGACCAAACTATTTCCTCACTATTCTTCTTTTTGCTTTTGAAATTTTGCAATTCAAAATTATGTTGTCAAGAGTTTATAATTTATGGGAGAGAAATATGCACTTTAGGGTGTGTTTGGATACTGCTTATTTTGCTGAAATTGAAAAATTATTGCTAAAAGTACCGTAAATAAAAGTTAAAGTTAGTTGAAATAGTACAGTGAGATCCATGAATAGTGCCAAAAAGTGCAGTGGGACCCATAAATAGTAGCAAAAATAAGCTAAATAGTGAAATAATTTTAATTTTTCATTTCAATCTAAACGCACACTAAGTCCCTTTAGTCTGCCTTTATTTATTGTTGATTAATTTAAATTGCTATCAAATAAGGTACTTGAATCTATTCTATGTATACTATAAAATCAAGCCTCTGACCAATATTTAAATTTTTTTAAAGTTCCCACATTTTTACACATCAACATTATTAAAATATATATATATTTCTAACCCAAAAACAAATCCCAATTCTTCTTCTTAAAATAAAAAAAGTAAAAACTAAACAAAACCCTATGCTTCCCCTTTCCTTTTAGATCCTCTCATGTGACCATTTCCTTCTGCCAAGATCAAAACCCTCTCCTTCCCCAGAATCAAAACCAAAAAACCCCCCAAAACTCAAATCCTCTCATAGCCACCGCCAATATCGTTGAGGAAGCTAGAAGCAATCCAAAAATCCTAATGCAACCTCTGAAGCTGGGCCTCTTCAATCTCAATCCCATCCAAGCCTCTCTTCCCTGCGGTATCAATGTAAGGCAAATTTCAAGGTGAAAGTCTTGAATTTGATTTGGTATTTGATCTTTACCATTAGTTAAAGCCATTTTTTGTTTGTTTGTGAACTTCATGGTGTTGAACGGCAAGCCAAGTCCAAAAAAGAAGAAGAAATTGTCAATTCTTCCCCTTTATCGTATATCTTATTTGGTGTTTTTACTTTTCTATGGATTTCAATATAAGTTTTATATTGAAATATTAAGTTCTTTTTCTTTTTCTTTTTCTTTTTCCCCTTTTACTATGTATTGCCATCCTCAATTTTGTTACCAACAATAATTCCAATTTCTGTTTCTTTATGTTTTCATATGTATGACGAAATGCTGATGAGAAGGGTTAAGAAGAAAAATGATGATGAACTGATAAAAATTACTATTAGGTTTTTTCTTTTGTTTTGGTTTTAATTTTGTGTACTTTTATTTGGATTCATGTGGCTCCTCTTATAAACTTGATTTTTGGCTTATTGGGAATTTATTGATTCCAATTTTTATTGGAAATTTGGAATTTATAGGTTCTAATTTGATCCAAGATGAAATCACAGTGATCTTTGAGATTGTGTATTTGAAATTTTATGGGAAATTGAGCAATTAGTACAAAAGATCAAAACTACAAATGAAGCAAAAAATCTCAACCAAATGATCATGAGATTTTCTTTCGTTTTAACAAATTAGAGACAATCACATTCTTTCAAAACATTACTATATCAGATCTCTATGTTGGTGTTTCAGCTCTGCATGGAGCTGCAAGCAAGTTCATTTTATAGGTATCATATCATATGCCAAGGCTTTGCATCTTCAAGGGATTTTTTTTTTTCCCAGTTGGATCTAAATGCAAAAAATGTTTTCTTGCATAGTTATATTTCTTTTCCACTTACTATAGTGTGCATATATTGCATATTTTTATATGAAATTGTTATTGCTTTCTAGGCAAAACTTTTTGTATGGCTTTGATTCGAGAAGTGGTACAAATTCAAAATATTGTTATCTTCCTCTAGTAGTTTAAGAGCCTCCTCAAGCACATACAATTATATTTTTACTTAATTTCATTCATTTTCAAATAAATGTACCTTCAAATAAAATAAATATATTTAATTTTAATTAACTAATCTTGCACACAATATAGGTTAGCGACTAGTGATCTTAATATACAAGGACTTATTTGTAATTAATGGAGCCCAAGGGTTTGAAGTTTTCACCTTAACATTAGATTTCACATTATGGAAATCCTGCTTATGATTTCACCTTAACCGTTGATTTAAGGCGTAAATGCACTTTAAGTCTCTACATTTTGCACTTTTTCCATTTTAGTCCCTACATTTTATTTTTACCACTTTTAGTCCCTAAACCAATTAACGCGTGATATTTAGGTCCTTTCCGTCACCCAACTAATGGCAAAAACTGACATGGCTGAATAAAAACATAATATAATCACACACATTAATTAATTAAAATAAAAACAAACATTAAAAAAAAAAAATCATTAGTTTTTGGGAAGAACATGACTATTCATATTCTTCTTGTTCTTCCCTAAACATGTTTGATTGCCTAGAAATTTAAAATATCAAAGATTTAAAATAACACATCGATGCCCTTGAGTCCTCTCTCCAATCATCAACATTTTCCCCAGAAAATCAAGATTTTCTTTCAAACTAAACATTAAAATTCGTCACATTTAACAAACAAAACCCTTTTCTCTCTCTATTCTCAAACTCTCTCTCTCCTCACCCTCCATGGATGGAAAGTCTCTCTAATCTCAAAGTCTCTCTCTCTGTTCACTGTAGCTCCATGGCTGGAGCTCACAAGCTTGGCCTTCTTCTCCACCACACGCCACCGCTATTGTGGTAGTGTGGGACCTAGTAGTCGGCCTCTCCGCTGTTGATGTGCAAGTGGTAGAGATATGAAGCGATGAACGGTTCTTGATGGGCTTTGAGGAGCTGGTGGAGACAACATTTGGGGAAGCCAAGCTGAGGAGAAAGAAGTTGACATTTCTAGACATTTGGGGTTTGGGGTTTTCTAGAGATTTGGGTTTGGCGTTTGCTGGACATTTCGCATTTTGAAATTTTTTCTATTCTTTAAGTTGTTAACTTGTTGTGGTATTGGAAGTTTCTTTGATTATGGTTTGGTTTGGGAGTGGATGAGTTGGGTGCTTTGCTGGGTTTCTATTCTTTGGATGGTTTGGTTTGGGAAATTTATGGGTTTGAAGGCTAAGGTTTGCTTTATTGGGGATATGGGTTTGGGGTTTGGTTAGAATATGGGTTTAAGGTTTGTCTTTTGCTGGAGATTGATTATAGGGAAGAATACTAGGGAAGAACACAAAGAACATGAACATGTTCTTCTGAAAAAAATAATGAAAAGAAAAAATAAAAATAAAAAGACAAGAAAGACATTTAATTAATTTATTTTGTTTTGATGTGTTTGGTTATAAAGAAAGTACAAGAAAGGAAAAGAAAATGATAAGAAAATAAGGATTAATTTGGTAAGAATATGAATCATATACGGGGAAGAACATAAAGAACATGAATATGTTCTTCTGAAAAAAAAAAAAAAAAAAAAAAAAAAAAAAAAAAAAAAAAAGAGATTGGAATAAAAAAAATTCATTTTAATTTAAAAGAAAGTTAAATTTTTGTTTGAAAGAAAACTTTTTTTTTTGTTTTTTTAATTAAAATTGAGTAATTATTATTTTTTTTAATTTTGGCATTTAGAAAATGCTAAATAATTTCTTTAATAATATTTTAATGCCCACGTCAGCCACCTCAACTTTTCCTGTTAGTTGGCTGACGGTAAGGACTTAAATGTCACGCGTTAATTGGTTTAAGGACTAAAAGTGGTAAAAACAAAATATAGGGACCTAAATAGAGAAAATGCAAAATGTAGGGATTAAAAGTGCATTTACGCCATAATTTAATAATAGAAAATTACTTAATTATTTATTTATGGATGATGCCTTCTTCTTAAAGGAGAGCAATGAGCAATCACAGGCTGTGGACTTTCAGTATTCTAAAATTTAAAGAGACGCCTAATCCGATGTCTGCAATACACTGCATAAATATTGATCTATACAGCTTACAACAATAGAACTAATCTTATCGTGGTACAAAGTAGAGGATAAGTAGACTAAAAACTAACGGCAGTTTCTATATTAAGCAAACGAGACTATATACAACATATGCTTCAAAAGTTTCTATTTTCACTTCTACAACCCCAAGCAATCAGTAAGTTTTCAATTTGCCACCGGTTGAATTGGTCCCATCTATCCCAAGCATCGATCCAAAGTCTATTCTAAAAATTGCATGATATACAACTAATTCAGCGACCGCTTATGAGGATTGAATCAGTGCTAGAAAAGGTAGCAGCAGAACCCTTGCCAGATGTTGACGGAATCGACAATAAAAAGTCAAACGCTTCATGACCTTTAAAGGTACCAAAACAACCACCTTCATTTGGTAATTCTGGCAGATTAGCATTGCCATCCAAAAACTGCGTCACTTGCCTCATACTAGGCCTAGCTGCTGGCATTGACTGTGAGCAAAGCAGGCCTAGTTTCAAAACCAACTTCATTTCCTCCACCACATAATTACCTTCCAATCGAGGATCACTTGCATCAAGGATAGATCCTTTTCTCCAGCACTCAAACACCCAGTCAACCAATATTACCTCTTCAGTAAGTCCTTGTTGCTCTACAGGCCTCCTTCCACAAGCCACCTCAAGCATGAAAGCCCCAAAAGCAAACACATCAGTGCAAGTGGATGCCCTTCTTGTTCTAGTAAGCTCTGGAGCCAAATAACCCACAGTCCCAACCACATGGGTTGTTTGAGGATTGGTACCGTGGTCATATAATCTGGAAAGTCCAAAATCTCCTAGTCTTCCATTTAATTCAGCATCTAATAGAACATTGCTTGCTTTTATATCCCTGTGTAGAACAACCTGTTCCCAATCTTCATGAAGGTAAAGAAGGCCTGATGCTACTCCTCTGAGGATTCGAAATCGTTGGAGCCAGTTAAGGTTTGGTTTTTCATTGCTATATAAGAACTTGTCAAGGCTTCCGTTTGGCATATAATCATAGACTAAAAGGAGTTCACCCTTTCGCCGGCAGTATCCTAGGAGCTGCACCAAGTTCCTGTGCCTCAGCCTGCCCAAGCTAATGATTTCAGCCACAAATTCCTTCATCCCTTGTTTTGAATCATGGGAGACTTTCTTGACTGCAATTTGTCTATTGGAAGAAGATAATGTTCCTTTATAAACCTTTCCAAAACCTCCTTCTCCAAGAAGCTCTTTGTCTGAGAAACCCTTGGTTGCTTTGTAGAGATTCTTGTAGATGAACCTGTGAGGACCATACTCGCTTTCCCAATCTTCACGTATTTCTTCATATTTCTTCCTCCTCCTAATAAAAGTTGCTCCAGTGACCAATACGAGCACACCCACAACTGTTATGAGAGAAATTATGATCATTCTTACTGGATTCTCTTTACTTTTCCTCTGTCGGGGGGGTTGAGGAAGCTTTGAAACATCAAGGTTTTGTGCTTGTCCACTTTTATTAAAGCTCCATCCAAGAATATAGTGGTCACTTGCAACTGCACCAGTGGCTGCAGAGAAACCAACATACATAGATTCCAAAAGATATTGGGACAGATCAATGTATTTTGACAAGAGAGGCCGGTTTGGTTTTGGGATGCTGGTTGGGGCTAGTGTCACACTCAGTAACTTTTCTGTTTCGTTGTAGTCTATCCAAAGATGCATTGGGTTGCCACTCATTAGCTCCATGCTTCTGTTCTTCCCTTCTTGACCAGAAAAGTAGGTTGCAGGAGCTGATTCATTTGATACCAGACCATTCACATCAATTCCCACATGGTTACCGTCTATATCTTGTACATCAGGACTTTTAACAGTATCAAGCTCAATGGCTAATATGTTGTTTGTTGGACTGCCATTATTTGAGGTATTGAAGATTCCTAGATACTGGCTGGCTACACCATAGGTGAATTCCTCCGAGGGACTGATGACGAAGGCAAGGCCATGCCCACCCAACATTGGCATTTGAGGAACTATTGCAAATACAAAGTTCGTGGAAAATGAAAGAGACCGAGGTAAAACAGAAGAAGAAGAAGAATTGTTGAATTGTAAAGGAAGTGGGTAGAAAGCATAACCAACTTGTTGGTTTGAAGTGTTGGTGAGTTGCAATAGACCATTGGAGTGGATTTTTGCAATTCCATCTAGACGCAGACTTGTTTGATTGAAGCCATTATAGATGAACTGGTCATTTTGAGCAGACATGAATGGAAGTTTAAAGATGCAGTTGAGAGTTACCAGAAAGGGAAGTGATATAACCACAGTCGCCATTAAGAAAAAGTGGGGAAAAGGTTCATCTCCGAGAATACAGAGCTTTTGCTTGTTTAAAATGTCACAAACTCCCAGAAAATGGCTTTTTTTCTTTTTTCTTTTTTTCATTCTTTGGCTCGATTATAAGAAGCACATCCTCTAGATTTTTTAGAGTACTCACTTAGATTTTCTTAAATCTTAACCATTCTTTAATGATTTAATAGTCTAGATTCTGCCATGTCAGCATTCTACTAACAATAATCTTAATTATTTTGTTTGCAACATTATTTTATTATTTTAAGAATATTGTTAGTGGAATGCTGATATGGCAGAATCTTAACCATTAAATCATTAAGGAGTGGTTAGGATTTAAGAAAATCTACTGGTAGAGTACCCTAAAAAATCTAAAGGGTCTGATTCTTTATATTTTTGTTCAAATTGTTTAGAATGGAGTGGGTCCACCTTGTTGTGAGGGAGGGTAAGGCAGTCATAATAATATTTCTCAGCCGCCAACTATATGATAAGGAAAATGATTTTGTAATTTTGCAATTTTGATGGCTCCGGAGTCATTCTCATCATTTTAAGTACAAAAGAGGCATGAGTTTTTCCTCTCTTTTTTTTTTTAAATATATTTTTCTGAATAGCATTTCATTCAAAAACAAGATTACACACTACTAGCAAGCTACAAAAACAGTTATAAGTTATTAACTGAATATCACAAGCTGCAAACCTCTTATATTAGACAAAACCAAAAATGTATAAAGTACAATTTGTCATAAACAAAATGAACGAACATAAAAATAAAAATAAAAATAAAAATAAAATACTAGAAGGAATATTCTAATTACATCAGTAGCCTTTACTTTCTTACAAGAAGCCAAATTTTCTGTTACATCAGATAGGATGAGCTTGTGTATAGTTTCATTTACCCTGAATTTAGTCTTATGCTACCTATATTTCTCTCAATCCACACATGGTAAGTAAGAACACGAAAAATGGTTGTTTGAATCTCTTTTTGACTTCATAAACACAAAGTATACTGTCTCTGTCTTTCCTTAGCACACCAATTTAGAATATTGTTTACTAGGACCTTAGCATTGCTTGAAATGAACAAAAGAAAATTTCTAGAAATTAAAATTTTCAACGCAAAAGATAATTGTGTGTACAGGATTTTGGGGAGGTGTATCTTGGGAAGGTTTCTTTTTCATGCTCTAGGATCCTAAAACTATACTTGCAAAATAAAAATTATATATAATTATTTTAAAACTAAAATGTTTAGTCTACCTAAAAAAATATTGACCACTTTAACTTGAGAATCCCAAAAATAATCATAACCCCAAACATAATCATTAATCCTTAATCCCTTGAACAAAAAAATTAAAAGCATAATAATAAAAATTAGAGAAATTTTATCCACACAATAAAATTTCACAACATTTTCACAACACCCTTGTATTTAATTATGGTGGTTCCAGTCTAATATTTTATTAATTTTATTTTGACCTATAATGGGCTATCATTTCAATTATTGTGATAATTTGTTGTGCTTCTCAATGGTGTTGGCAGCTCTGTTCTCCTCAAACACCTCGACTCATGGTCACTACAAGTATTATCTGTTGCTCTCTACCTCTCTCTATCTCCCCTCATTTTTCTCTTCTCTATCATTGTTTCAAACTCTCTCTGACTTTATTACTCTTATCTTAGAGTTTTAGTTCTCGCTTTATCTTTTATCAGTCCATTTTCTCCTTTTTTTCATTTTGTTAGTAGAGGATTGTAAAACTTCATGTATTTGTCTCCGTGTGTGTGTGTGTGTGTGTGTGTTTTTTTTTTTTTTTTTTTTTTTTTTTTTTTTTTTTTGGTGGTGATGTTGATATATTCAAATTCTCTTTTTATAAGATTTTTTATAATTTAAATTTCTTAATGAATATGCGAGATTTCTAGAGCCGCAATAACCTGTGAGCAACTTTTTTTTTTCCTTCAAGAATTCTGAACTTCTGATCAACTTCCTATACCAAATTGATCTATTAGAACCACCCTAAATATATACTTCACAAGAGATTTATTTAGGTAGTGGCACTTGAAAATAAATTAAATTGCTTTTAAAGTGAATCTTTTGTAAGAATAACTTTTCAAGACTAGCAATTTGGTCAAAAATTTATTGATCATCTTTGATTTGGATTTTCCAGGTTGTGGTCTTGTCCTTCTACTGAATGTTCCTCCAGATGATAAGTAAAAGAAAGTGAAGGTTTTCAAGACTAGCAATTTGGTAAAAAATTTACTGATCATTTTTTATTTAGATTTTCCAGGCTGTGGTCTTGTTCTTCTACTAAATGTTCCTCCAAAAGATAAGTTAAAGAAAGTGAAGGTTTTGGATATTAAGGTTTTGATGCAAAAAAATTCAACCAATTATGCTTTGATTGTGTCCAAAATTTGAAGGTAACACTGAAATAAACAATAGAAAGACTATTAAAAATTATATGTATATAAAATATAGATTAAGTGCCAATTTGAAATACACTTATAAGCTAGCTTGTTGCTTATTGTTCCTACTATTTGTGGGTTCCACATGCGTCACTTACTTACTTTATTTAACTCTTACATTTTATCTACAATACTTTTAGCAAAAAGCTAGACAAGTTGTTCCTAAATGGACACTAAATTTCTTGGTAGTGAATCGTTTGTAGCAAGTACTAGTCTAGTCGACTTTCTACAGTGTTCCTCCATATGTTTAGTAAGAAAAAAGTGAAGGTTTTGGATATTGTAGATTTGGTAGATTTAGGATCTGTTAGGGATCTGCTTATTTTGTTGAAACTGAAAATTTTTTGCTAAAAGTACTGTAAATAATAATAAAAGTTTGCTAGAATAGTATAGTGAGAGTGTGAGACCCATGAATAGTAGCAAAAATAAGCTAAATGGTAAAATTTGGAGCCAAACGCGCACCTAGTAAGTTAAGGGTTGGAAAACCATGACAAATTGTAAGTTTTATTAAGTTAGAATGTTTATTTTCAAGTTCAAGAAAAAGACCCAAGTTTTGCTCATGGAAAAAGGAGTTTTCAGATTCTCAACACATACTTGAAAATTGTTAACATATAGCTAATACATCTTCCATTAATCGAGAATCGCATAATCTATTTCTAAAATGGCCCATTAGGTCATCTCTTTGAACCCTAATTCATGTTGTACTTTCTAGATTACATAGGGACATATTGGCATCGCCTAAAATCTGAGAGAGAGAGAGAGAGCACTTTTTTGCACAAAAGAGATCTAAACCCTAATTCTCTCTATTTCACTATAAGGTTGAATTTATTCAACCATCTTGTTAGCTTTATTCCGTGCCAATTTGCTTGTAATTTAGCACTTAGTAACCCTGTATTTAAGTGAGAAACTTGTAAGGGTAGTGAGTGAGAGAGTGTGAAGAAATGCTCAAGATCGTGCAAAGAAATAGAATCTCGCAATTGGATCTCGCGGGTGAGTCGCGGCTTGCAAGTTGTCAAAAGTCTGCACACGTGCCAAGCATGTCAGAAGCTGAAGAGTCGTGTCAGCTGTTGCACTACAGGACAAAAGTCCCAGGCTGGCCAGGCCGTTAGCTCGCGGCTTGAACTCGCAACTTAACCCAGTTGCGAGGTCAAGTCGCCAAAATGCCCTGTTTGGGAAAATCTGACATTTCACATTCCATTCTCGTTCCAGTATATATACCCCTCATTCCCACGATATTGAGAAGGCTTCTAGAGAGAATTTTTGTGAGAGAAACCGTAGAGAAAAACAAGATTGCCTCATCCCCAATCTTCACCTTAGAGACTCTACAAATTCCTCTTCTCTCTTCCTCTCCATTGTTATACCTTTGAGAGGCCTGTTTTACCAAATCCTTATCTCACCACACCTACGTCTCTGAGAAGGTTTATTTGGTGCTGTTGGGAAGCAGTTAGGAAGGAACCAATCTACATTGGTGGATGCTATGGTCTAGTAGAGGAATCCGGGAAGCTAAAGAAGAAATAGGTTCGGCGTAACTTCGTTGGAGCAAGAAACTTGGAGGGCTTAGGTACTTAGGTAGATTAGGCTTGGAGGCTCTTCTGCTGTTCATGTATCCCAACTACATTTTTTAGTGGATTATTTGACCACTTGGAGGGCGACAGAGAGGTTTTACGCCGAGAGCTTCGGTTTCCTCTTCGATAACACATCACGTGTTGTCCGTGTGTTTGCATCTTTTCTTCCTTTATCTTTGCCTTATATTTACTGCTGTGGATGTATTTATATTTGGCTTAGATTGTTTATCAATTCTGTGTTTGGCTTATTTTCATGTTCTGCACGTAAATCATTTAATATTAGGCCTGAGTTGATAATTTTGTAATTGGGGTCTAAACGTTCAAGGGTGTTTCATACCCATATTGAACTTTCAATTAGTATCAGAGCAGGTACACTTGCTATGGTTTTAATACCTAAGTGTGATCCTAGACCCCTTGGCGTGTTTTGAAAAGTGATTTAGTAAAAACCACCATGAAGGATTGTAAAAGTGTTTGTGAAAATGACTCTGTGAGCATATTTGAAGACTGTTCTAGTAATGTGTTTTTAGAGTTATTTAAATCAATGAAACATGCTAGAATCTTCTGTCACATGCTGAAATCCCTAGTTCATAGGAACCATGATATACATTACAGCTTATGTGAGTCAAAGTCTTTAGTCTATAAGTATAAAAGGAGAAATAGACACTTGTGTGATGAACTTGATCATCTAAAAAGGAAACTACAATCATCCTTGAATGAAATAAAGAAAAATGAGTCTTGCTTTGAAGGTCAAGAATGTCTCTCTCATGCATGTCTTTTTGTTCATACCGCTTTGAAAGTATTTAATTCATATTTGTGGTATCTTGATAGTGGTTGTTCAAGGCATATGACTGGAGAAAAATCTCTGTTCAAAACTCTTAAGGAGAAGGAAGATGGATTTGTAACATTTGGAGATGGTAGTCATTCACAAGTTCTTAGAAAGGGAACGGTGGATATTCCAGGATTGCCTTTGTTGACTGATGTGCTGTATATTAAGGGACTAAAAGTGAACTTGCTGAGTATCACCTAGATTTGTGATGAAGAGTTCTTAGTCCAATTTTCAAAGAAAGGGTGTCTAATATTGAATGAAGAAGGCGTTCAAGTTCTGAAGGGACTAAGGACCACCGATAATTGTTATAGGGTTATTCCCAAACCCAACATAGCATGTCGGAGTACTCGGGTAAACCTCTTAGAGTTGTGGCATCAACGTCTTGGACATGCAAATTACAAACAAGTGGCAAAAGTCTCGAAGCTTGAGGCTGTGGTCGGTCTACCTAAGTTTGGAAAAATTGAGAAGAATGTTTGCGGTCCATGTCAATTGGGAAAACAAACAAAGTCAAGCCATCCTAAAGTGAATGTGGTTGCAACTTCTCGCTGTTTAGAATTACTGCATGTGGATTTAATGGGTCCAACAAGAATAGAAAGCATGGGTGAAAAGCGTTATATTATGGTGGTAGTTGACGATTTCTCAAGGTACTCTTGAGTGGATTTTCTTAGAGAGAAATCGGAAGCATGTGACAAAATGGAAAAATTGTGCAAGAGACTGATGAATGAAAAG
This sequence comes from Quercus gilva, assembly GCA_023621385.1. NCBI lineage: Eukaryota > Viridiplantae > Streptophyta > Magnoliopsida > Fagales > Fagaceae > Quercus > Quercus gilva. The sequence continues at coordinate 35,817,676 of CM042473.1, forward strand.
GAAGTACCTATCATCAAAATCATGAGTGACCATGGGAAAGAGTTTGAAAATGCAAAGTTTGAAGCATTTTGCAATGAACACGGTATCAAGAAGGAATTCTCAGCCCTAAAGACTCCACAACAGAATGGAGTAGTTGAAAGGAAGAACCGGGTGATTCAAGAAATGGCTCGAGTAATGCTACTTAACAAAAACCTTCCACAGAAGTTTTGGGCTGAAGCTGTGAACACTTCATGCCACATTGGGAATAAGATTTACTTTCGAGCAGGAACGAAAAAGACATCGTATGAAATTTGGAGAGAAAAGAAGCCGAAGGTGAAATATTTCTGAATATTTGGGAGCAAATGTTATATTCTCAATGATAGAGAGAATCCCGGAAAATTTAATGCTAAAAGTGATGAAGGAATATTTCTAGGCTATTCATTAAATAGTTGAGCGTATAGGGTGTTCAATAAGCGCACTAAGACCGTAATGGAGTCAATAAATGTGGTCATTGATGACACCATATCTAAAAAGGAAAGTGATGATGATGAAGGATCGAACCTGAAGAAGGGGGAGGCTGAGGACAACATGTCACAAGATGAGGATATTAAGAAAGAATCACCGAAAAAAGAGTCCACACCCCCTATACCAAGAAGGGAGACTAGATCGACACAAAGGACTTCTAGCCCTCTCACTCCTCTAGAAGTTCATCCTCCCATTTCCCGGAATGATGAAGTCTCCACATCAAAGAAGCCTGTTAGGTTCTAAAGGTTTAGGAATTTATGTATTTAGAACTCTATTTTATAATGTTGGCAAACCATGATCAAAACAATGTACTTAGTCTAGTTTAGGCTTGCTCAAAGTTGATAAAATATTGTAAAGTTGGAATCGAGTGACTGCAAATGCATTGGGGCATTTCGATCTGGCTCGATCGATCAAAGAATAGATTCGATCGATCGAAAATCAGACCAGATGCGTTTTCTGTAGAATTTCCAATTCAGCCCTAACTCATTAAACGTTTAGGGTTTTATGTTTTTGCCCTAGGTATATAAGGCAAAACCTTAGTCACGTTTTTACAGTTGCACAAGTTGTATTGTTGCTCATACATTGCTGTTTTGTGTAAATCTCTTGTGAGATCTAGAGGAGCTTTCCTTTACACAAAGCTTAGAGTTTTCAAGATTGAGATTACTTCAACATCTTGATGATCAAATTGGTTGCTGCCTTTGAAGCTTAAAGAATATCAAGCGTGGGTGCTTGTAGCTGATTGAGGAATTCAAAGAAAGAAGGAGTCCGTGGATTCGGAGCTTGCACGTGGTCGTGTCAGTAAGTTCTACTGGTGGGTAGCATTAGGAAGTCAAGCAAGGAGCTTGTAAGTCCTTTTGTAAGAACTTCAATTCTTTCTTAGTCGATTCTGTTTTGCCTTGAGGATCGGTGGGTCAAATCCTCCCCAGGTTTTTACCGTGTGGTTTCCTGGGTGATCATATCATTGTGTCTTTTATTATTCCGCAACTTTATATTTTTGATATGATTATTTGATTGCTTTAACCTAGTATTGCATAATTTGACTAAGTAACAACTTTGCTAATTAACTAGGCTACGCAATCTAGTTGTTTGTAAGGGGTCTTAAACCGTTCAAAGCCATCATCAAGAGTGATTAAGAACCATCCAGATAGTAACATCATTGGATCATTAGATGAAGGTCTTCACCTCAGAAAAGGAAACATACTCCTGGCTAATCATGTCACATACCATTGCTACCTTGCCCAATTCGAGCCAAAAAGGGTAGAAGAAGCTCTCCATGATGAAAATTGGGTAGAGTCAATGCATGAAGAGCTAAATCAATTTGTGAGAAATGATGTATGGGAATTTTCCTTAAGACCTGAAAATGTTCATGTCATCAGCACCAAATGGATATTCAAAAACAAGACAGATGAAGATGGAGAAATTATCAGGAATAAGTCTCGGTTAGTGGCTCAAGGATACACTCAAGTAGAAGGAGTAGATTTTGATGAATCCTTCGCACCTGTTGCTAGACTTCAGTCCATTCGAATTCTTATGTCCATTGCTTGCAGTATGAACTTCAAACTCTATCAAATGGATGTTAAATGTGCGTTTCTAAATGGATATTTGAATGAGGAAGTGTTGGTTGAACAACCTAAAGGCTTTAAGGATCCTCACTTTCCTGACCATGTGTTGAGATTGAAGAAAGCCCTTTATGGCTTAAAACAAGCTCCTAGAGCTTGGTATGATCGACTCACCCATTACCTCTTGGAAAGAGGTTTCAAAAGAGGTTATGCTAATCGAACTTTATTTGTCAAGAATGATGAAGACTACCTTCTGGTGGCTCAGGTGTATGTTGACGACATAGTATTTGGTGCTACCATCGATGAACGGGTTATAGATTTTTCTGAAGAAATGAAGAAAGAATTTGAGATGAGTATGGTGGGAGAGCTTACCTTCTTTTTAGGCCTTCGAGTCAAACAAAAGAAGGAAGGAATATTCGTTTCACAAGAGAAATATGCTAGAAATATTGTCAAAAAGTTCGGGCTAGACTCCAAGAAGCATGCCTCCACTCCTATGAGTTCGTCCACAAAACTAAATGTTGATTCTTCTGGGGAGGAAGTGAGTCCAACCTTGTATAGGAGTATTATCGGGAGCTTACTATATCTTACTGCAAGTAGACCGGATATTGCATTCAGTGTTAGTGTTTGTGCTCGATATCAAGCCGCTCCCAAGCAATCTCACCTGACAGCGGTAAAAAGAATTATACACTACATCAATGGTACTCCAGATTATGGGTTGTGGTATTCCAAGGACTCAAATGCTTGTCTTGTCGGGTATTCAGATACAGACTGGGCTGGGAGTATAGATGATCGAAAGAGTACTTCAGGAGGTTGCTTTTACCTTGGTAACAATCTTGTCTCTTGGATGAGCAAGAAACAAAACTCAGTGTCTCTTTCTATAGCTAAAGTGGAGTACATTGCCGCTGGAAGTTGCTGGACACAACTTCTTTGGATGAAGAAACTACTTCATGATTACGGGATTCCTCAAGATACAATGTGTGTCTTCTGTGACAACACTGTGCCATAAATCTCTCAAAGAATTCTGTTCAGCATTCGAAGTCAAAACACATAGAGATACGTTATCATTTTATTCGTGATTTGGTGGAAGAAAAAGTTGTCTGTCTTGAATTTATACACACTGATAATCAAAAGGCAGATATCTTCACCAAGCCTCTCGATGGTCCATGGTTTGAATCTCTCCGCAAGACCATTGGTGTTGGTACAATCCCTTGAAACTCATGTGTGCTGTGTGCTTTACCTCTTTATATTGAGCTACCATATTTGTAGGGCACACATTCTCTTGTGGTTTTTATGCATTGCATTCTTTGTTTCAAATGTTTTTACATTATTATTGTTGTTGTTTTGATCATTTTTTTTGCTGTTGTGTCAAAAATTCAAAAACACATAAAAAGTAGAAAATCCAAAAAGTTTGATCGACTTTGTTGTGTTTTGTCTTAAATCACATTTTGCCTTGTACCTTTGTACTAATGGCTTTGTGCATCTACGAGCTTAGCTTATCTACGAGCTTAGCTTGTTACTTATGCACGCATATCTTTGTAGGAGAAATTTTGAAATCTATGTGATTGTTGTAAATAGATCTTCAACCTTGTCATGAATGATTAGTGAATGGTTTTGTTGATCTTGAGACATGCATAGACTCATGCCTATATATCTTCCCACTATTTATTTATTTTTTTGCTTAAAAGCTCTCTAAATGTAAATCTCCAAATGAAAAGAGATATAGAGCTGTAAAAGCTTGTCGCACATACTAGTATTTTACTAGGAAAAAGGGAAAGCGACCAAAATAAAATGTATGATGCCCAAAAAGCCAAAGGCTAACTCATCAATTGAAATATCAAAAATTTCAGGCATCTATCTCTCAATGAGATATTCTTTGCTCAAAAATGCAAATGATTTGTTGAATATGGAGCCAAATAAAAAGCTTCAAAGTTTTGTTATCAAGTGCATGTGGGAGGTCATATATGCATGTTTCTATAATTGAGATAGGTCACATTATCTAGTGCTAGTTGTGTATGCCTTGATTGAATTGATCATTGAAGCTTCACATTAAACTACGGACTATCTCATTTTTGATATCCACACACAACACACAAGTCTATGTTCAATAAATGCCATATTCATTTGTGTGATTATACTTAATTAAATGTGTTTTCACATGCTCAATCTTTGTTGATCAAACACAAAAAGATTTTTGAGTGTTTTTAGTTGTTTTTGGAAAGTACTTTGTTTTTACAAAAATGTCAAAATTTTCAAAAATAAAAAAATAAAAAAAAAATAGTGTTGCCCTGTTTTGGCGACTAAGTCGCGGGTAAACCCAGTCGCATGTTCTAGTCGCAAGCCCACTCAGAGATATTTCGCGGCTTACTGGCGAGTTAAAGCCCTAGGCATGAAAAGGACTTAGAAAATTTTTCAAAATTTGAGTTTTTGTGATTTTCGGGGCTCAGTTTGGCGACTTGTTCGCGGGTGGAGGGTCCAGTCGCGAGAGTTACTCAGAGATTTTCGTAGCTCATATCACGACTCTCTCGCGGGTAGATCTTCCAGTCACGAAAAACACTTAGAAGATTTTTCAAGAATCTTGCTTCATAGTGTTTTGCGGCTTACCCTGGCGACTTACTGGCGACTTGTTCTAGTCGCGAAAAACGCGTGTTTTGCGTTTTAAAGTCAGTTTTCAAAAACTTTTCAGTTTTTCCCTCGTACTTTGTGACTGTTCATTGTCTTCTCCATTTCTCTCTCTGAAACTTGCTGTATTCATCTGTGAAAATCCTTCATTATTGCACCATTTTCCCTTCAATCGTCGAGATAAAAGTATGGGTTTTCCTATTTTCACTTCATTATTCATGATTTGAAAATTTTTTTTGTGAGCTAAGTTGTTGATTTGTAGTTTTTGAGTGGATCTGTGTTGTTGGTATATCTTCCTTTCGTTTTTTAGTCTCGATTTGTGTGGTGGTATTTGTCCTTGAGTCTATTTTGTTTTACTCTTTTTGTGCATTCATTATGTTACGTTTGACACCCACACACACTCATTGTCATACTTGGACCCAAAATCCCAAATTCTTAGGGTTTCTCCACATGCACATGTTTTGATTCTAACCCTATTCTAATATTGTTCTGGATTTTTTTTAGGTGTTTTCCTTTTCTTTGATAATCCATGTTGCAGAGTGAATATGTCTCCATTCAAGAGAGCAGATGTGAAAGGGGGCAACAATAAAGGGAAGGAACCTGTAATTGATGTTGATGATCCCTCACCTCGCCCAAAGAGGACCCGTTCACCTTCAGGTGTTTTCAACCTAAACAAATTCAGATCTTATGCTGCCCTTTAGACTCATGAAAATTACTTCAGAGATGCTACACCAATAATTGAAAGGACTGTTGATCAACCTTCTTTGTTTGCCACTGACATTCCAAAATGGTTTGCTTACAAAGATTGGAATTACCTTTTCTCTGACTTGGATGATGCTTATGAGGATTTGGTCAAAGAATTTTATGCTAATGCAATCGTTGAAGGTGATGAACTTAAGTGCTGGGTTAGGAGAAAAAGTTTCTCTGTCTTTCCTGCGTATTTGGCTGAGATTTTGCATATCAATCGGCCGATACTTGGTAATCCTCCAGTTTCTGATGATCTCTGTCCGGACGAGGAATTACTTTGGGATGCCCTTGGCAAAGACTTGGAATTCTCACAAAACGGGAACTCAGTCAGTGTTTCCTCTCTTCCTCCAAAATTGAGAGTGCTCACAATCATCATGACTAATAACTTGTATCCCCTATCCAGCACCGGGTACATGAACCTCGGCCGAGCTTTGTTTCTTCATGATTTGATCTTTGATGTTGAGATTGACATCTGTGCACACATCTTTCATGTTCTGTGCAAAACAGTTCAGCAAACTGAGTCCCGAATATGTATTCCATTCTGCTGTCTCATCTCTCGGATTTTGAAACTCAAAGGGATCCATCCATCTGAGGATGAAACTCCCTGCACAAAACCCAGCCCAATCAACATGCGTACATTCAACGCAAGCATTGGCCATAGTAAGAAGGGAATAAAAACTGAAGCTTCAGCATCTCACAGTGGTTCGCGATCCAGCTCATTCTTCTTGGATGAGAAATTAGACATCATCATGGCATCTGTCCATGAATTGAGCACCAAAGTGTCAAGTCTCACATCCATTGTGCACCATAACAACACTCAGTGGGACACAAAGTTCACCTCTCTCCAAACTCAATTGGATCAGATTCAACGAAAGCTAGAAGAAGATGAGGACTAGCTATTCCATGACAAAAAGGGGGAAAAGATATCTGAGTACTGAGTAAAATGACAGGGGGAGAAAGAGCAAAATCAAACGGGGAGCTTTACATTTTGTGCCTTATATTTTGTTTTATGTTTTATTTAGTCTGTAGTCTGTCTCAAAACTTGTGTTGTTTATTCAGTCTATCAGTCTATTATGGTTTATCTGTTTTGTACCCATGTTGCTTTTGTAAGCTTTAAGGGTTTGTTTCCATGCACTTATGCACTTTTGTAGGCCTTTGTGGTATGTACCATGCTTTATGCGGCCTTTGTGCTTTGTTAAATTAGTACTTCTAATGTAATGCTATGCATTCCTTTTTAAGTATTGTCACTCTTGTGCCCTTGTAGGATTGTTCCTAGATGCATTTATGTTTGTATGCATTGGTTGAGTGTTGGAATTGCAAATGATACTCTTCAATTGAGCTTATCACTTTGCATGTCCGGATGTTCATTCCTTGTGTGAATGAACATAGTAATCACTTTTGTTTAAGTGACTACTTGGTTGATCTTACCATGATTTACTGCTTTAATGCTTAAGTTCATTTTTGCTTGATCATGCTTCTATTGCTCCATATGCATTTCAAGTTTTCTGCATACAATGATATTGCAATGTTGTTGTGTTTCAGGAGTTACTTGTTCATATGTTCAAGAGCTTTACAGATTCTAAAATTAGGTGTGAGTGAGTTTTGTTCAATTGTTCCCAACTCACGCTTTAAGTCTAGAGTCTGTTGTAGGGTTTTGTCACGGAATAGCCAAAAGGGGAGATTGTAAGGTTGAATTTATTCAACCATCTTGTTGGCTTTATTCCGTACCAATTTACTTGTAATTTAGCACTTAGTAACCCTGTATTTAAGTGGGAAACTTGTAAGGGTAGTGAGTGAGAGAGTGTGAAGAAATGCTCAAGATTGTGCAAAGAAACAGAATCTCGCGACTGGATCTCACAGGTGAGTCGCGGCTTGCAAGTCGCCAAAAGTCTGCACACGTGCCAAGCATGTCAGAAGTTGAAGAGTCGCGCCAGCTGTTGCACTACAGGACAAAAGTCCCAGGCTGGCCAGGCCGTTAGCTCGTGGCTTGAACTCGCGACTTAACCCAGTCGCGAGGTCAAGTCGCCAAAATGCCCTATTTGGAAAAATCTGATGTTTCACATTCCATTCTCATTCCAGTATAAATATTCCTCATTCCCACGATATTGAGAGGGCTTCTAGAGAGAATTTTTGTGAGAGAAACCCTAGAGAAAAACAAGATTGCCTCATCCCCAATCTTCACCTTAGAGACTCTATAAATTCCTCTTCTCTCTTCCTCTCCATTGTTATACCTTTGAGAGGCCTGTTTTACCAAATCCTTATCTCACCACACCTACATCTGTGAGAAGGTTTATTTGGTATTATTGGGAAGCAATTAGGAAGGAACCAATCTACATTGGTTGATGCTATGGTCTAGTAGCAAAATCTGGGAAGCTAAAGAAGAAATAGGTTCGGTGTAACTTCGTTGGAGCAAGAAGCTTGGAGGGCTTAGGTACTTGGGTAGATTAGGCTTAAAGGGTCTTTTGCTGTTCATGTATCCAAACTACATTCTTTAGTGGATTATTTGACCACTTGGAGGGCGGCGAAGAGGTTTTACGCCGAGGGCTTCGGTTTCCTCTTCGATAACACATCGCGTGTTGTCCGTGTGTTTGCATCTTTTCTTCCTTTATCTTTGCCTTATATTTACTACTGTGGATGTATTTATATTTGACTTAGATTGTTTATCAATTCTGTGTTTGGCTTATTTTCATGTTCCGCACGTAAATCGTTTGATATTAAGCCTGAGTTGATAATTTTGTAATTGGGGTCTAAACGTTCAAGGATGTTTCATACCCATATTGAACTTTCATTCACTATTATATTAGAGTTCAAGAAGTAGATCTAAAGACTCTATCCTTGGAAATCGGTGATCAAGGATGAAGTCAGGGTGTTATCCCAGTGCTGCAATTAAGGAGTAAAGCATCAAGAGATTCTTGGAATCAGTCAGAGGTTCTATTCAAACACAGGTGCTTCCACCATGAAGACTTCCATTTGGTTAAAGAGTTCAGATGTTCTACAATAGTAAAAGGTTTTACATGTTAAGTTGTCTACAGGTCGTAAAATCTAGGAAAATGTTTTTCCTTTAATTGTGAAACTTCTCTTATCATAATGGATTATCTTATTGAGGAAGGTTTTGCTCAAAGTGTTTTTTCCATTGTTGTGTTCTCCGTTGGTTTTCCACTTTGTCATCATATCACCACCTCATTGTGATTGCTTTTGCGTGATTAGTGACATTTACTTGATATGCCTCATATGCTTTAATTGTTTACTACTAATTGATAAATTGGCATAACCAGATTAACTAGAATAATTTGTTTCATTTACTATGTAATCAACAACCAAGGTCTAAATAACCCAACAAGATTCAATGCAAAAAAATAAAATAAAATAAAAATTCAACCTTCTGCTTTCTTTATGTCCAAAATTTCAAGGTAACACTAAATGCAATAGAAGACTATTAAAACTTTTTGGTCCTTCTCATTCTTCACATAAAAAAGAAAAAATGCAAAACTTTACACTTCTTACAATAGATTAATATTGGATTAAATCCCTGCAAAATCTACAATTTGATTTTGTGAAGGGATCTTTGGGTTTTATATTTCTTAATATTATGACCAAACATTTTCTCACTATTCCATGTTTCTTTTTGCTTTTGAAAATTTTGCAATTAAAAATTATGTTGTCAAGAGTTTATAATTTATGTGAGAAAAATCTGCACTTTAGGGTGTGTTTGAATACCGCTTATTTTGTTGAAATTGAAAAATTATTGCTAAAAGTTCTGTAGATAAAGGTTAAAGTTAGTTGAAATAGTATAGTGAGACCCATGAATAGTGACAAAAAGTGCAGTGGGGCCATGAATGGTAGCAAAAATAAGCTGAATAGTGAAATAATTTTAATTTTTCATTTCAATCCAAACGCACACTAAGTCCCTTCAGCCTGCCTTTACTTACTGTTGATTAATTTAAAATGCTATCCTTGTAATCTATTCTATACATACTATAAAATCAAGCCTCAGACCAATATTTAAATTTTTTTAAAGTTCCCACATTTTTAGACATCAACATTATTATATAAATAAATAAATATATATATATATATATATATTTCTAACCCAAAAACAAAACCCAATTCTTCTTCTAAAAAAAAAAGTAAAAACTAAACAAAACCCTATGCTTCTCCTCTCCTTTTAGATCCTCTCATGTGACCATCTCCTTCCCCCAAAATCAAAACCCTCTCCTTCCCCAGAGTCAAAACCAAAAAACCCCCCAAAAACTCAAATCCTCTCATAGCCACCACCAATATCGTTGAGGAAGCTAGAAGTAATCCAAAAATCCTAATGCAACCTCTGAAGCAAGGCCTCTTCAATCTCAATCCCATCTAAGCCTCTCGTCCCCGCGGTATCAATGTAAGGCAAATTTCAAGGTGAAAGTCATGAATTTGATTTGGTATTTGATGTTTACTATTAGTTAAAGCTGAAAATATACAGAAAGACACAAAATATAGATGAAGATACAGAATTTCAAAGGGGGTGTAAAAAGATTTTTATGGAAGTTGATTGAGAATGTAAACTGCTAACAATACATACAATATTACTGGAAGATGTGGAATAGAATAGGATGCTATATACAACAAACTTACTGATATTATTAGATTGAAAAGGGTTTTTACATACGACATGGGAATTTTACATAAGGAGGAAGGAAGGGAGGAGGTCTGAAACTCTAAGGCTCTATATCCCTCCTTCATACACTAATGTTCTATTTATAGCACTTAAAACTCAAACTACAATTCAACATATTTTACAAGCAATTATTTTGCCGACAACACAATAGAATGCATGGGCTTGACAAAGCATCATAATGTCTTTTGGTAGGAGTTGTTGGAAATGATAAAAGCTGAACTTGATAAAAGCTAGTGGCAATGATAAAAGTTGCTACCATATGAAGGAGTGAATGCTACCAATAGATAAAGATGCCATTTTCGTCCTTTTTTTTTTTTTTTTTTTAAGTGTTGAACACAATTAGTCCTATCCATCTCTTCCATGGAACCAATCATCATCAATATCCAGATTTGGGTCATGATTGTCATAATAAGGTTCATTGTTATCTCTTATTTGGTGTTTTTACTTGTCGACAAAGGCATGCAGCCCATTCTCAAACATCGGAAGATTTCTTTACAATTATTCATACTGAATTCCTTAAGGCACCAACACACTACACAGAAGTTGCAAGAGAAGAATTTCTTGCCATGAAATGCAGTTCATTTGAAAGGAAAGATTTAGAAAGACATTTTGATTGGATGTCAAGGCAATTTTATACCATCAATGGCATGGATGATGTGAATATCAAGTGGACTTCTCTCAATTCTTTTCCAAAACCATTGGGAGACGAAACCCTTTGAATGATTAATATCCAAAGAATAACTTTGAATCAAGCCTCATTGGGATAAATTTATCAGCATAGCTTATTGCCCTAGAAAAGCTCTGCAACCAAAGGAAATTCCTTTTGAAAATGGAAAAGATTCATAATAAACTTAAGGACAGCTACCAAGGGTGGCTTGATACATTTAGGGGCCTAAGGCGAAATATGATTATCTTGTATTATATGCAAAATTACTACTAATTAATATGAACTACGTAGAATTTTTTTTCTTTGTTTAGAAATTTTATAGACAGAAAAAGTTTGACAAAATTTTTCATACTTGTTGATGTTTGTTGATGTGGTAGATTGATAGTGGTAAGTAAAAAAACGGTGTTACTGGTAGACTTAGATGAGAACTAGTAAAAGTTTGCTAACTCAACTCATATTATTATTATTTTTTTTTAGAAGTGCAACATTCACAATATTTTTTACAACAAATCCTAGGTTTTAAGTTGCTTTTTGTTTTCTATTTGAAAATATCACTATAATTATTTTTTTGCCATCAATAACAACCTACTACTTAACATTATTTGTAAAAGTGTTGTGAAAAATATTATGGATGTTGCATTTTTCTCTCTTTTTTATTTGTTTTTCATTTGGTAAAAAATATATTATTTTATTTATTGATTATAAATAGCACTATTGATTAATTTGGGGGCATTTTTTTTTTTACTTGGGGCCTTAAGTGACCGCATTTCTTGCTCTAGCATTCAACCGGCTCTGACAGCTGCAAGAGGAAAGATTTACAGAAAAAATGTCAAGAAAAAAGCTGTGATTATTTAATAAAAAAGAGAAGCCACTTCAGGAAGTATTCTTTAAAGAAGAAATACCAGGTAGAACCAAAGAAAAGGTTTTTCAGGAAAAAGAAATGGAGATTCCTAAAAAAAAAAAAATAGTTTAGAGGAAAGACTTCCTAAGTCTGCTTTGTATGCAGAAAACTAGGACATTTTGCAAAAAATTGCCCAAAGAGAGAAAAAGCAGCAAAGCTTCTTGAGTAAGCCCAGATTCATGCAGAAGACATTCCCTTTTCTGATGTAGAATCACTCTATTCATTAGATGATGAATATTCTCCTTAAGCCCTAGTAGTCATGGGATACTCTACAATAGAAGAAGACTCAGATTCTAAATCAGTGGCCTCAGATCCAAAAATTCAAGCCATCTATACTTCTCAGCCTGCTTTAGTCTCTTTGGCAAGCCCCATTCCTATTGCCCAAGTTCACATTCTCCTTGACTCATATTCTAGACCTACCCCTGTCATTGCCCTTTTTGATACCAGAGCAGTAGCAACAATCATTCATCCCAAAATTTTACCTGAAGAATTATGGTTACCTCATTACCAGATGTTCCGTGTAGCAAATGGAGAAATATTCCCAATCACAAACAAAAAAAAAAAAAAGCAAACCCATACTCATCATAATTTTCTTAACCCTCACCATAAAACATCAGGTTCTTGGATCACCTCTCACTGGCAAAGACCTTCTTATAGGCTTTGATATCCTTCACCAAATACCTAGCCTTAGATGGTCATCAAAAGGACTTTCACATAAACAACATCTCCTTACTTGGACCCAAGTTCCTCACTTGTTCGTTGTTGATCCTTATGATTCCCTAAGACTCCAAATCATTAATGATTGTTGTGCAAATAGCCATTCTGAGTTCTTACAAAAAAATCCAAATCCCTTGTGGATGAACCCAGACTTTTTCATACACCTTCCCTTTAAAAAGAATAAAGATGTCAATCCTACAAAAGCTAGCCACAGAGAAATGAATCCAAAACATTTAGCTCTAGCCAAACAAGAGATCTCCACACTCCTCACTGAAGGACACATTGAACCCACTTCTTCCCTGTGGGCTTGTGAAGCCTTTTATGTTAACAAGCATGCTGAGCAAATCTGAGGAAAACTTAGATTGGTAATCAACTACCAAGATCTCAATCATTTTCTAGCAGATGATAAGTTTCCTTTTCCAAACAAAAGTGCTCTTTTCCAGCATCTTTCAAATGCAAAAGTGTTCTCAAAGTTTGATCTTAAAGCAGGATTTTGGTAGTTAGGAATTCATCCGAAAGACAGATACAAAACATCATTTTGCATCCTAGATCATCATTACAAGTGGACGGTTATGCTCTTTGGACTAAAAAATGCTCCATCTCAGTTCCAAAAAGCAATGGTGACCTTGTTTCAACCTCTCTTGGCAAACGCATTGATCTATGTAGATGATATTCTTCTCTTCTCAAAAGATGCAGATTCTCATGAAAAATAGCTTGCTGAATTTTACAATTTAGTGAAATTCCAAGGAATTATGCTCTCAAATAAAAAAATGGTCATTGGGCAAACATCAATAGAGTTTTTGGGGATGACTATTTCATATGGAAAGTATACTCTACAACCACATATTGCTACCTCTCTTAAAGAGTTTCTAGACAAGCTTTCTACTGCCAAACAGATACAACAGTTTCTTAGAATTGTTAATTATATGTCTAATTTCATACCAAAGATTTCCAATTACAGAAACTATCTAGCTCAACTCTTGAAGAAGAACCCCCCAGAATGGGATTCAACCCATACAGAAGCAGTTTAGCAATTGAAAAAATTGGCAGAAAAGCTTCCTCCATTGTAAATTCCAGGACCAAGCAAGCGTGTTCTAGAAACAAATGCTAGTGATAAATACTAGGCAGCAGCTCTTTTTGAATAAACTGATGGAAAAAGGAATATTTGTGGATATAAAAATGGTGCTTTAAACAGCTAAGAATACATACAATATTACTGGAAGATGTGGAATAGAACAGGATACTATATACAACAAACTTACTGATATTGTTAGATTGAAAAGGGTTTTTACATATGACATAGGAATTTTACATAAGGAGGAAGGAAGGGAGGAGTTCTGAAACTCTAAGGCTCTATATCCCGCCTTCATATACTGATGTTCTATTTATAGCACTCGGAACTCAAACTACAATTCAACATATTTTACAAGCAATTATTTTGCTGTCAACACAGTAGAATGCATGGGCTTGACAAAGCATCATAATGTCTTCTGGTAGGAGTTGTTGGAAATGATAAAAGCTAAACTTGATAAAAGCTAGTGGCAATGATAAAAGTTGCTACCATATGGAGGAGTGAATGCTACCAATAGATAAAGATGCCATTTTCGTCCTTTTTTTTTTTTTTTTTTTTAATGTGTTGAACACAATTAGTCCCATTCACCTCTTCCTTAGAACCAATCATCATCAATATCTAGATCTGGGTCATGATTGTCATAATAAGGGTCATTGTTATCTCTTATTTGGTGTTTTTACTTTTCTATTGATTTTAATATATGTTTTATATTGAAATATTAAGTTCTTTTTCTTTTTCTTTTTCTTTTTCCCCTTTTACTATGTATTGCCATCCTCAATTTTGTAACCAGCAATAATTCCAATTTTTGTATCTTTATGTTTTCATATGTTTGACGAAATGCTGATGAGAAGGGTTAAGAAGAAAAATGATGATGAACTGATAAAAATTACTATTAGGTTTTTTCTTTTGTTTTGGATTTAATTTTGTGGACTTTTATTTGGATTCATGTGGCTCCTCTTATAAACTTGATTTTTGGCTTATTAGGAATTTATTAATTCCAATTTTTATTGGAAATTTGGAATTTATAGGTTCTAATTTGATCCAAGTTGGAATCACAGTGATCTTTGAGATTGTGTATTTGAAATTTTATGGGAAATTGAGCAATTAGTACAAAAGATCAAAACCACAAATGAAGCAAAAATCTCAACCAAATGATCATGAGATTTTCTGCCGTTTTAACAAATTAGAGACAATCACAATGATCTTTCAAAACATTACTATATCAGATCTTTATGTTGGTGTTTCAACTCTGCATGAAGCTACAAGCAAGTTCATTTTATAGGTATCATATCATATGCCAAGGCTTTGCATCTTCAAGGGATTTTTTTTTCCCAGTTGGATCTAAATGCAAAAAAATGTATTCTTGCATAGTTATATTTCTTTTCCACTTACTGTAGTGTGCATATATTGCACATTTTTATATGAAATTGTTACTACTTTCTAGGCAAAGATTTTTGTATGGCTTTGATTCAAGAAGTGGTACAAATTCAAAATATTGTTATCTTCCTTTGGCAGTTTTTTTTTTTAATTTTATTATTATTATTATTATTATTTTTTAGAAGGAAACTGATGGATTTTATTAATGTAATTCAACTACATCCAATTGAAAAATCAAAACAATATGAGATGGGACATCTTCCATCCATACTTGAAAATCTGGTATGCATAATGCATTTCTATCCAGACTATGAGCAACTCTATTGTCGTTTCTCTTAATGTGAGAATACAACAATCTTACAAAATTGTTTGCAAGCACTTTCACATCTTCAAACAATAAGCCCGTTGGTGATAAGCTATGCTCCTCTGACTTCAAAGCTTGAATCAGGCCAAGAGAATCACCTTCAAGGATAGCACTATGAAATCCCAACTCAAACGCCAAAGACAAAGCCTTGAAGGTTGCCAGTGCCTCAATCTCTTTAGCCTTGTATACTTAAGGGATTTTTTGAGAGCAAAAAGCCAAAAAATCCCCATTACTATTCCGTATCACCACACCAATACCAGGCATATTAGATGCAACAAAACCAGCACCATCAAAATTTATTTTCACCAGCCCACCTAGCGAACAACTCCACCTCGTCCCTCCACTGCCATTGGTAACTGCCTTAACACTTGGAACCTGCAGATTCTCACGATACTGTACCAACATTTCCTGTGCACATTCAGTCACTTGATGAAGTGACATGGCTTGTAAGTGCAGTTGAGTTTTATTTCTTTGATTCCACACCAACCAAGCCGTGTAAGCAAACAATTCTAGTGACTTCCCTTCTGCAATCAACCAAGACAACAGCTCCTTGACATCCATAAACTCCACCTCAAACCTAAAATTCCATATTCCATGATCAGCCCACACAGCATCCAAACTCTAAACAAACTCTAGCCTTGCATCATCTGTAAGTGTCTCGACTAAAAACACTACAGCAGGATCTTTTGCCCGTATAATTTCCATGAGCTCCCTCCCTGTATGCAAGTTCCCAAGCTTGCGACAATTCCATGCTAAACAACTCATTGCTATTGGCGGGGCTGCACAACAACTCCCGCCACTACTGGTGGTGATTTTTCGTTCTTGGGGTCAGCTTGAAATCTCTTTGTCGACACTACAGGAAGGTCTGCCTCTACTCTTGTATCTTTTTTTTTTCCCAAGATGTTGTTTAGTCTCTGCCGTGTTGCCCTTTATTTTTCTTTCTCTGCGTGTCCAGGTAGAAGCAACACGAATTGGATCTGAATGGAGAGAACTATCCTATAGGGAGTCACGTGATTTTTTAAGTTGGGATAAATGACTTAGATTATCATGTGAGGTACGGTTTTTTGTTGCACTCTTGCTTGACCCCAGAAGTTTGGCCGCCCCAAACTCCTTAGCCAAACAAACTTCCTCATTATTTGCTTCCACATCAGATACGGTCACATTATTTTTGTTTAATTCCACCGTTATTTCCAAATCAGAAACGGACTCATTAAGTTTGCTTGATTCCTCCATTATTTCCTCATTAACTTTGGCTTTTAAACCCGAATCCTCCTTCCTATTTCCATTCATCTTATTGCGCATTAATAAGGAAATATTATAACCATCAATGCTGTCTGATGTGCTGACCGTTACACCTTGTGATTGCTCTAGCAACTTCCCCCTGCCTGAAACTAAACTCCGGCCAAAACCATGATCAGTTAATGCCCCTAAAACCTCCTTTTTCTTCGCTGCATAATAACCAGGGACCATGATTGCATTTTTCCTGGCAACTACGAAAGGTGGAGCTCTCAGTTGTGGTCCGAACTCATGCTATTCTAACTTAAGTGTACCCTCACTGTCAATCCACAACTCACAATCTTTGTCATTGTGAGTGAGTCACCTACACCAGTAGCATAAATTAGGTAGCCTCTCGTACTTGAAAGAAATCCACACCTGTTTTCCTCCTTCACCAACCGATATCAATCTTCCATGACACAAAGGTAAAGACAAATCGATGGAAACCTGAACACAAATAAAGTGACCACCATCATAGATTTTTAGATCCTTTGAGGCTGATACCTCTCCCAGTACACTACAAATTTTCTTTGTCGCCTCAATTGTCATATATTTAATTGGAATTCCATGTACCTGAACCCAAAGCTTAGTCTTCTCAAATTGGATGTCTTCCAGCGGAGAATCGTTTTCATATCGACGCATCACCACTAGGTGTTTGTCAAAACTCCATGGTTCGCCATCTAAAATTCTGTCCACATCCTCCTTATTGTCGAAAGTGAAAAGAATTTTATGGTCTCCAAAACTCTGAATCTTGAAACCATTATTGGCTTTCCATAATAAGGTGAAGGTCTTAGCTATAATCTCCATATTGATGGCTCGTTTGGTTAAAAACTTTGTAGCGATGGAGAAATTGTCAACTCTCTCATCCTCAAGTAAACAACACCCTGACCCCTCCCTATCAAAAAGAGTAAACTGATTCCATGATTGAGCCAAATTGTCCATCCTCACTAGCACTCAAAACTGTTTCCCAAAACCCCAAAAAATACCCAACAAGCTTAGGAATAACAGTATTACTCCATGGATACTAGAACACCTTTTAAGAAGGGACACCCCAATTCTACTGTGTAAAGGAAATAGAGAGAAAAGACCCCACTCCTAAAACACAGAGAAACTTTTCTGTGACAAGGGAAGAGCTTGAGAGCTGTCACAGCTCTTTCCTTTGGCAGTTTAAGCGCCTCCTCAAGCACATACAGTTATATTTTTACTTAATTTCATTCATTTTCAAATAAATGTACCTTCAAATAAAATAAATATATTTAATTTTTATTAACTAATCTCGTGCATAACACAGGTTAGCGACTAGTGATCTTAATATGCAAGGACTTATTTGTAATTAATGGAGCCCAAGGGTTTAAAGTTTTCACCTTAACATTAGATTTAGGGCTGGAAACAAGCCAAGTTTTATCGAGTAGTGAATGTTCAAGCTAAACTCGATAGCAAAAGTAGAATGTTCAAGCTTGGCTCGAGCTTGATACGAGTCTATAAATAATGTTCAAGCTTGAGTTTGTTATAAAGTGAAAGCTCGAAAATGTGTTAAAACACAAAAGCTTGTTTAGACCCCTAATTAAAAAAATACAGCTAGATTGCTTTTACTCTAACTTATCTAAGTGCAGAAACAAGAGTAAAGGAAGTGCTATCAACCAATGCTACTCTAGTGCATAAACATGAACAACAAACTATAAAAGTAAAGCACAAGAATAAGGGAAAAGAGATGCAAATAGAAGATAACACGTCAATGTGTTATCGAAGAGGAAACCAAAGAACTCGGCAAAAAACTTCTCTGTCGCCCTCTAAGCGATAAATCGATCCACTAAACAATAAGTTGGGATACACGAATAGCAAAAGACCCTCCAAGCCTAATCTACTCAATGTACCTAAACCCTTCAAGCTCCTACTCCAACAAGGCTTTTCGAAACCATGTCTTGTCTAGCTTTCCAGATCCCGCAATATGCCCAATTGCATCTGCCAAGCTTCACCTGTTTCTTTTGGAAAATCCCCAAAGTTCTCAAGCTCCAAAACACTCTCTACACTCTGAATAGGTGTGGGTTGTGTTTGGGTACAAGTCTCCTCTTAAGGTATGACAATGGGAGAGGGAAGGAGAAGAGGCTAGAATGATTTCTCACTAAGGATGAGTAGCTCTCTCTCTAAAAGATGGGTGTGTGTGTTGTATAAAACCTATCTAGGGTTTTTCTCTCTGAATGGCCTCCTTTACTTTTGTGGGTAATGAGAGTATATATAATATGTATGAAGGGTAAGAAAGTCACACTTAAAAATCCTCCAGGCAAAGAGTTTCATAGGTATCTCATGAGAATGCCTTACTCGCGAGACAATCACGAAATCCTCCAGGCTGGCATGACTCTTCAACTTCCAGCATGTGTTTCTCACGTAACTCTTTCGCAGGTTAGCTTCTAGCTAGACACTCGCGAAATTCACTAATTCTTCACTTTAAGCTCGATTCTTCACCAACTTAATACTAAACCCAATACAGTAAAATCTCACAAAATACAAAGAACAAAATTAAAACAATTACAACACTTTTTGTCATGGAATAAAGCCAATACTAAAACATAGTCGTAAATCACAACTTTACATAAAGTATAAAAGCTTGAGCTCGGCTTGGCTTGGCTTGGTTCATTAGTCAAGCCAAGCTCAAGCTCTATATCAAGCCCAAACTCAAACTCAATATCATGTTTTTGAGCTTGAGATCCAACACAAGTATATTATCAAACCTACATCAAGTTTATTATCTAGCCTATTTTGTTTGGATGAGTGGTCTCAACTTATAATTAATTAAAGTCTTAGAAGGATATGAGTTTATATATCAAGCTCATATCAATTTTATTACCAAACTCATAAATAAGTCTAAGCTCAACTTGTTTTGTTACTTTTGTATCGAGCCTTGGTGTTCACGAGCTTGTTCATGAACAATACTTTTTTATTCAGGCTCGGCTCGTTTATTAAGCAATCCTAAAACTAAAGTTTGAGCTTGGCTTGTTTATAAGCAAACAAACATGAACGAGCTTTTTATCAAATCAAGCTCGAGTTGTTTAAGAACGGTTTGGTTCATTTACAGCCCTAATTAGATTTCACATTATGGAAATCCTGCTTATGCTTTCACCTTAACCATTAATTTAATATAATAGACAATTACTTAATTATTTATTAATGGATGATGCCTTCTTAAAGGAGAGCAATCACAGGCTGTGGACTTTCAGTATTCTAAAATTTAAAGAGACGCCTAATCCGATTTCTGCAATACACTACATAAATATTGATCTATACAGCTTACAACAATAGAACTAATCTTATCGTGGTACAAAGTAGAGGATAAGTAGACTAAAAACTAACTGCAGTTTCTATATTAAGCAAACGAGACTATATACAACATATGCTTCAAAAGTTTCTATTTTCACTTCTACAACCCCAAGCAATCAGTAAGTTTTCAATTTGCCACTGGTTGAATTGGTCCCAACTATCCCAAGCATTGATCCAAAGTCTATTCTAAAAATTGCATGATACACAACTAATTCAGCGACCGCTTATGAGGATTGAATCAGTGCTAGACAAGGAAGCAGCAGAACCCTTGCCAGATGTTGACGGAATCGACAATAAGAAATCAAACGCTTCATGACCTTTAAAGGTACCAAAACAACCACCTTCATTTGGTAATTCTGGCAGATTAGCATTGCCATCCAAAAACTGCGTCACTTGCCTCATACTAGGCCTAGCTGCTGGCATTGACTGTGAGCAAAGCAGGCCTAGTTTCAAAACCAACTTCATTTCCTCCACCACATAATTACCTTCCAATCGAGGATCACTTGCATCAAGGATAGATCCTTTTCTCCAGCACTCAAACACCCAGTCAACCAATATTACCTCTTCAGTAAGTCCTTGTTGTTCTACAGGCCTCCTTCCACAAGCCACCTCAAGCATGAAAGCCCCAAAAGCAAACACATCAGTGCAAGTGGTTGCCCTTCTTGTTCTAGTAAGCTCTGGAGCCAAATAACCCACTGTCCCAACCACATGGGTTGTTTGAGGATTGGTACCGTGGTCATATAATCTGGAAAGTCCAAAATCTCCTAGTCTTCCATTTAATTCAGCATCTAATAGAACATTGCTTGCTTTTATGTCCCTGTGTAGAACAACTTGTTCCCAATCTTCATGGAGGTAAAGAAGGCCAGATGCTACTCCTCTGAGGATTCGAAATCGTTGGAGCCAGTTAAGGTTTGGTTTTTCATTGCTATATAAGAACTTGTCAAGGCTTCTGTTTGGCATATAATCATAGACCAAAAGGAGTTCACCTTGTCGCCGGCAGTATCCTAGGAGCTGCACCAAGTTCCTGTGCCTCACCCTTCCAATGCTAATGATCTCAGCCACAAATTCCTTTATCCCTTGTTTGGAATCATGGGAGACTTTCTTGACTGCAATTTGTATATTGGAAGAAGGAAGAATTCCTCTATAAACCTTTCCAAAACCACCTGCTCCAAGAAGCTCTTTGTCTGAGAAACCTTTGGTTGCTTTGTAGAGACTCTTATAGATGAACCTGTGAGGACCATACTCCCGTTCCCAATCTTCACGTATTTCTTCATACTTCCCCCTTCTTATAATGTAAGCAGCTCCTGTAATTGTTATTAGCACAAGTATTACTGCTATGACCGAAACCAGGATCATTATTCCCGGTATCTCTTTTGCTTTCCGTTGTTGAGGAAGTGGGGGAAGCTTCGAAACATCAAGGCTTTGTGCTTGTCCACTTTTATTAAAGCTCCATCCAAGAACATAGTGGTCGCTTGGAACAAGTGTGCCAGTGGCTGAAGAGAAACCAACATACATGGAGTCCAAGAGATACTGAGACAGATCAATAGGTTTTGACATAAGAGGATGGTTTGGTTTTGGGATTCCGTTTGGGGCTAGTGTTACACTCAGTAACTTTTCTGCCTCATCATAGTCTACCCAAAGATGCATTGGATTCCCACTTGTGAGCCCCAAGCTTATATTCTTCCCTTCTTTATTGGAAAAATACATTGCAGAAGCTGAATCAGTTGAGTTCAGGCTATTCACATCGATTCCCACATGATTTTTATCAATATCTCCAAATTCTGGATTCAGAGCAGTGTCAAGCTCGATGGCCAAAATGTGGTTTGAAGTAAGGCCTTCATTTGAAGAATTAAACAGTCCTAGATACTGATTTCCTACAACGTTGGTGAAGTTACTTGATGGACTGATGGTGAAGGCCATGCCGTGACCTCCAACATTTGGCACTTGTGGAACAATGGCAAATACAAAGTTTGTAGAAAATGAGAGAGATGGACTTGAACCTGAGGAAGTTGTGTTGAATTTTAAAGGAAATTGGAAGAAAGCATGACCAACTTGCGGGTATGAAATGTTTACGGTATTGGTTAGCAGCAGTAGGCCATTGCTGGTAATTTTAGCAGATCCATCAAGATGCAGCTTGGCTTGAAGGAAGCCATTGTAGATGAATTGATTTTCATTTTGAGCAAAGGCCAGAGGAATATTGGAAAAATAGAGAATTATCAGAAAGTGAAGTGATCTAAGGATTGTAGCCATTGGGAAAAGTTGGAAAAGGCTCATTTTTTTGAAGAGAAGGCTTTTGGTTATTTTGAAAGTCTCAGACTCAGAGAAATGAGTCTTCTTCTTTCCCCAAGGTAAACATCAGTATGTATGTTGCCATAGTCGTGGGCTAACCAAACAATTTAGTCAGAAAGTAGATAAGAGTGTCAAATTCTCTATTTCTTCTGCTAGCTTAAATTCTTTATATTCCGTCAATTGGTCAATGAGATGTAATCATGTTTGTAATGTTTGGTAGAACTCTTATCTTTCAATCAGCAACAAACTTTGACACCGCTGCTAGGAGCAGTCATGGTTGCTGTCAGAATTGACTCTAAGCAACGTCTAGGCTTCTAGATGCTTGGTTATTTACATGGTGTCTGAAAATGGCAGGACTTATTTATCTGTATTGCTGCCAATCTCAATAAAGAGAAGTATTTCTGAATTTTATCATAATTAGTGCTCTATTTTTCATCACAGTTGCGGTTGTCTGCACTACTGATTTCTGGTAGAAATGTTGCTACTGTAGCTCCTTTACGCAAATTTCTCCTTTCTAATTGGTTAATCAGTTTGTGTTAATGACTTATGAACTTAACACGGGTGCGTATGCAATGCACTTGTGAAGACACATACACACTCAGAGAGAGAGAGAGACCATTCTTTTAAGTCTCTTGGACTTGAATATGTTAAAGAGCAATGATCCTTCAAGGTGTGCCAGTACCATTGCAAGTTTAGAGAATGGGTTCCTATTAAATGAAATTTTTTTCATTGGAGAAAAAAAAAGAAGACTTTTTAAAATACTACTTAATCAGCCCCCTTTCCATGCCATGGTGACTTTCACAAAGTAATTGAGTTTGAAAAAAATGAATTTGAGGTGGTGAACTGAACAATTTATATTATCTATATTTAATTTATTCAAATAAAAAATAGAGAGAAAATATAAAGGAAAAAAAAAAGTGTATGATGTGTTGGATGAGATGGCACAATAGGAGGCCTGAAAAAGTAATTGTAAGGCTTTCATTATTAGATATATCATAGATATAATTTGCCCAAACTCATAAACTTAAACTTTAGGGTTGAATGGTATCCATATATGTTATATTAAGACCTAAAATAGAATCTCCTAAGGTATTATCTCTCAAACTTTTTTTTTTTTATGAATAACATTTCGTTCAAAACTAGAAAGATAGAAAGTGCAGTTTTTCATTAACAATTAATGAACACAAACAAACAAAAAGAAGTAATAGAAAAAATATATTTTTTTGAACAAAGTTTAGCTACAAACTTGGTTATAATTAATGACTACAACTTATACTAAAAAAATTAATATGATTACATATTTTGAAAATGCAACAATTAGATTGCACGTTCTTTATGTCCTTAACACGCATGTCGAATTCAGTGCCGGCTCAATGGTATAAGCCATTGATGCGGCCGCCTAAGGCCCCAAGTGAAAAAAAAGGCCCCTAAATTTTAACTAATAGTATTAATAAAGCCAAAATATTAACCAATAAATAAAATAATATTTTTTTTATCAAATGAAAAACAAATAAAAAAGAGAAAAAAATGCTATGTCCACAATATTTTTCACAACATTTTTACAAAAAATCCTAAAAGCAGATTGTTAAAGGCTGTTTATTGATAGCAAAAAAAAATAATTTTAGTGGCATTTTCAAATAGAAGACAAGAAGCAACTTAACATCTAAGATTTGTTATGAAAAATATTATAAATGTAGCACTTCTAAAAGAAAAAAGAAAAGAAAGAGAGCAATCCACAAAAAAATTCACAACATTTTTCACATTAGTCGAGTTAGCAAATTTTTACTAGTTTTCAACTAGATTCACTACTAACATCGCTCTTTTACTCACTACTATCAATCTGCCACATCAACACATGTAGAAAGTTTTGTCAAATTTTTTTGTGTTTATAAACACTTTTTTTTTAAAAAAAAATTCTTTGTGGTTCATGTTAATTAGTAATAATTTTACGTATGAAACAAGATAATTAAGTTTTGCCTTAAGCCCCCAAATGCATCAAGCCGCCCCTGGTCGAATTTCATATCTATCGAATGTTATTTACTATTTGATTCATAAACTTATTTTGTATGCATAATTTTAGACTATAAAAACTTGAAATTTAAACATTTGATTGATGACATATATAGTTATTGATCTTTGATTTTTTGAAAATTTTGCAAGTATGGAGAATATAAGAAAAAAATGTAATCTAATGATGATTTTGTCAAAATTCACATCCAATGTTTTTGCCCACAAAGTTTTTGTCTTATGCTACCTATATATATTTCTCTTAATCCACACATGGTCAGTATGAACAGACGAGCAAGAAAAATGGTTGTTTTAATCCCTTATTGAATTCATACACACAAAGGACGGAATGATATCTCTGCTATTCCTTAGCACACCATTTTAGAAAAGTGTATAGGACCTTAGCATCGCTTGAAATGAACAAAAGAAAATTCAAGAAATTAAAATTTTCCATGTGAAAGATACTTGTGCATACAAGATCTTGGTAAGGTTGCTTTTTCATGCTATAGGCATCTGTGAGCAACAATTTGTTACTTCAATGGTTCAGATCAAACTCTTATTTCAATTTGATCTATTAGAAGCAGTCAAAACATATACTTCACAAGAAATTTATTTGGACAGTGGCATTTGAAAATAGATTACATTGCTTTTAAAGTGAATCTTTTGTAGAAATAAGTCAATAACGTTTCAGGACTGGCAATTCGGTTGAAAATTTGCAGGTCATTTTAGTTTAGATTTTACAGGCAGTGGTCTTGTACTTCCACAGTTCTATTGAATGTTTCTCCATATGATGAGTAAAAGAAAATGAAGGTTTTGGATATTAAGGATTTAATTAATGCTCCTTCAAAAAAAAAAAAAAAAAAATCAACCATTTGTGCCTTCATTGTGTTCAAAATCTCAAGTTAACACTGAAATAAGATATAGAAGACTACTAAAATTATACATACTATTTGCGGACTTATGCAATGCGCTGGACAATGAAAACATTTTGTAATGGAGTATTTTATATGAATAAATAGGTTATCAATAACAAATAGTATGCAATTTGAAAGTATTTCTAGTTTGCATTATTTTTTAGTATAATATAATGTATTTATAATTAATGGAATAAAAAGTTTAAATTTCGTAATCATACTGTCAGCAACAAATTTACATTTTTGGGTAAGTTTTTTAGTTATTTTCTGAACATTTTATTTAATTTTATCATAATTTGTTGATTAATTCAAGCATTTTAGATCAATAGAGAATACATTTATTCCTTTCTTTCATAAGGATGAAGGGGTATGGACAAAACTTAGGTACAGTACTTTAGGTGCTGTTCCTTAGGTTCCCCTCTTGAGATTCAGCCATATGGTTACTTAACTAAAAAATACACTTCCATCCCATGAGAAAAAATCAACATGATAAAATCTTAAAAGGGGAACCTAAGGAATAATATCTAAATAATGTACCTAAGTCTTGTTCTAAATGTATTATTCCTTTCAAACATTTATTCCTTTCAATTGCCAGCTCCCTTCGAATTAAATCCCACTAATTTAATTCAACCATTCTCACGGAAACGTTTAGCACTTCCCCCATTTTCAACTTCCCAATCTATATATTACTAAAAGCTTAAGTTTAGCGTTTAACGTTGCTGCTCTCGCGTTGCGCCACATCAACTGCGACATCATTTTCTTTAAAAAAAAAAAATGTTTTCTTCAATTTTAAAATGGTTTTTACAAAAGGAGAGCAAGCTTGGGTGAATTTCAAATACGAAAGACTTCCTAACATTTGCTATTGGTGCGGAAGCTTTGAGCATGATGACAAAGACTGTGAAATCTGGATTGACAGTGATGGCTCCCTCTGCCAGAGAAAAAACAATTCGATCCACACCTAAGGGCTGCGGCCTTTGGGTCAGCTAGGAAGAATGTGGTGTATGTCCCAGGCTTTTACAAATCAAAAAAGAAACAGGTACAGAAATCCATGGTTTCAGATAAGCAGCACAACTCAATGGTGACTCCGATGGAGCATGAGCCGCCTCCTCAACCACTAGTGACAGTTACAAGGGAACAGCCGTTACAGGATTCAGTGCAGCTAAGCAAGGGAGTTACTGCTTCGGAATTTAATTTGGCAAAACGTGGAGACAGGGAAAGCATTAAAGTTAGTGAAACGGATACAGGTTTCTCACCTCTTAATGAGGGTAAAACACACGCTATTAATTCAGAGACAAAACTAGTGGAGTCTGATAAGGAATTAAATTCCCTTAATGACTCGTATCCCCCTCAATCTTTGACCCAATCATTAACGGCTCAGATTAACTTCCCCAAGTCAGATGTTACGAAAATTAATGAGAGTCTTAATGAAGAGGTGGCGGCTAGGGTTTCATCACATGCAACCCAATTGTGTGTCCTTCCGAAGTGGACTCGTTTGATCAAAAATACAACAAAGGAATCAATCCTTAATCAAAGTACCACACGTAGCAATGGGAAAAGGAGTCTCGAGCAAGCTGAATTTTTCTCAGAACTACCTGGGAAATGAGTACAGGTTTCAAAAATTGAAGATGGTAAACCGGTGGGTTTGGCGGAGGCTGAAAATCAGCCCCGCCATGCACAATGAATTGCTTAGCTTGGAACTGTCGTGGGCTTGGGAATCTACGTACAGGGAAGGAGCTCGTAGAAATTGTACGGGCAAAAGATCCCTTTGTCGTGTTTATAGCCGAAACATGGACAAATGAAGTAAGGCTAGATCGAGTACAACAAGAAATTGAGTTTGAAAATAAATGGGTGGTGCCAAGCAATAACAGGGGAGGCAGATTGGATCTGTTCTGGAAAGCATCAGTTAACCTCACAGTGGAGGGGTCATCAACATATTATATTGATTCTTATGTTGATAAAAACACTGAGAATGCTTGGTGTTTTACAGGATTTTATGGTGAACCAGACACGGCAAAAAGATGGGAAGCATGGAATGATCTCCGCAGCCTCATCAATCATTCTGAGATCCCTTGGATATGTGCAGGGGATTTTAACAAGGTGACAAAATAGTGTGAAAAATTGGGTGGGGCTCTTTGAAACCATAATCAGATGCAGCAATTTCGGGAAGTAATTGATGAGTGTGGATTCATGGATATGGGTTTCATTGGCCCTCGTTTCACATGGGCTAGGCATTTTCAGGATGGAAGGTCAATTTGGGAGAGATTGGATAAAGGCTTGGCAACAAATTCCTTTTTCATGAAATTCCCTGGGACATGTATTCACCATCTAAGGTGTTTTTCATCGGACCATTCACCCCTTCTAATTAACCTTTTAGGGTTGGATTAACCATCAGTAAAAAAAAGGTTTCGTTTTGAGGAAATGTGGCTATCAGATAACCGGTGTGGTGAGATGGTGGAAGCAACACGAAGATTTGGTGATGTTGGTCGATTAGGTGGCTCTCTAGGCACTTTAGTTCTCAAGAAGGTTGACAAATGTGGCAAGGAGTTAGAATGGTGGGACCAGAACTGTTTTGGGAACGTGAGAAGAGAACTGGAAAAGAAAAAATCTTTGCTTACCCAAGCTAAATTGGTGGCACAACGAAGTGGGAATAATCAGAGGGTACGAGAACTTAAAGGCGAAATTGATATTCTTAAGGAGAATGAGGCACGTATATGGAGGCAGCGCTCAAGAGTTTTGTGGGCTAGCAAAGGAGATTGTAACTCCAAATTTTTTCATAGCCAAGCCACTAAACGATTTAGGAAAAACACAATAAGGGGAATAAAAGATGAGACCGATCAGCTACATATGGATCAAAATGGGATTGCATCAATTTTAAATAAATTCTACCAAGAATTATTTGAAACATCAAATCCGACCCATGTAGATGAGGTGTTATCCTATGTGTTGCCATGTATTACTAATGAAATGAACCAAGATTTAGTCGCTGATTTTGAGGAATGGGAAGTGGTTGCTGCACTCAATGAGATGGCCCCTCTAAAAGCACCTGGACCAGATGGTTTGCCGCCTTTGTTCTACCAACACTTCTGGAAGGTTGTAGATAAGGATGTTACACAAGATGTCCTTTTGTGGTTAAATATAGGTATTCTTCCCGAACCTGTTAATCATACTTTCCTTACTCTCATCCCCAAAAAATCTAACCCTGAATATATCCATGAATTCCGGCCAATAAGTCTTTGTAATGTTATATATAAGATTTTTTCCAAAGTACTAGCAAATAGGCTGAGAAAAGTGCTACCAAATATTATTTCTAAACACCAATCAGCTTTTGTTAAAGATCGCTTGATTTCAGATAATATTTTGGTTGCGTTTGAAACTTTGCATTGTATAAAGCATCATAAATCAAGGAAAACAAGTAATATGGCACTCAAATTGGATATGAGCAAAGCATACGATAGGGTGGAGTGGTCCTTTTTGGAAGATCTGATGCAGAAGATGGGATTTACAGAAAGGTGGATCAGCCTTATCATGTTATGTGTTACAACGGTCACTTATTCAATATTGGTGAATGGAGAACCGAAGGGTTTAATTCACCCAAGCAGAGGCATCAGACAAGGAGATCCATTATCCCCTTTCCTTTTCCTTTTATGCACAGAAGGGCTACATGGGCTAATAAGGAGAGCGGCAATGGAAGGAAGGATTAAGGGGTTCTCTTTGTGCAGGAGAGGACCAAAACTAACCCACTTATTTTTTGCAGATGATAGCCTCTTGTTTTGTAGAGCAACATCAAATGAGTGCAACGTGATCATTGATTTATTGGGTTCCTATGAAATGGTGTTGGGTCAGAAGATAAATAGAAGCAAGACAACACTATTCTTTAGTAAATCCACTCCGGATGATACTAAAGAAATTATCAGAGGCCTATTGGGGGTGCAAGAAATTCAGCATTATGAGAAGTATTTGGGCCTTCCTTTGTTGGTAGGGAGAGGGAAAAAAAGCTAGTTTTAACTACATTAAGGAAAAGGTGTGGAAGAAATTGCAAGGGTGGGAAGGAAAATTACTATCACAAGTAGGGCGGGAGGTGTTGATAAAATTGGTAATTCAAGCCATCCCTTCCTTTGCTATGGGTTGCTTTAAAATACCGATAGGACTATGTAATGAAATTGAAGTGTTGATTAGAAAGTTTTGGTGGGGTGAAAGAGGAAATAGGCGGAAGATTTACTGGCTAAATTGGGATGAAATGACAAAATCAAAAATGGTGGGGGGAATGGGTTTTAGAGATTTGGCAATGTACAATGATTCACTTTTGGCAAAACAGGCATAGCGATTGTTGACAAATAAAGATTCCTTGTTTTACAGAATTTTCAAAGCAAGGTTTTTCCCTCATTGCACCATCATGGCAGCAGAGGATTCGAGATCAAGCTCTTATGCATGGAAGAGTATCCTCCATGGAAGAGATGTCATTCTTAGGGGGGCAAAGTGGCGCATTGGGAATGGGAAAACAATCCAGATTTACAAACACAGGTGGTCGCCTCAAAAGAACCATGGTTTGGTTTTGTCGTCGGTAGTGGACTCAATGGAGAAGGCAACAGTGGATGTTTTGATTGACACAGACACAAGACAGTGGAATAATGCCATGTTGGAAGGACTCTTCACCCCACAGGAAGCTGAAATCATCAAAAAAATTCCCCTTGCACGAACTAAAACGGAAGACAGCCTCTACTGGCCCTTATCTCACGATGGTAGGTACTCTTGCAAGTCAGGTTACCGCTTTCTAAAGGAAGAAGCAGAACCAGCTCTTGGAAGGACTCAAGTGGCCCTTGAAACCCAGCTGTGGAAGAAGTTATGGATGCTGGACGTTCCGAACAAAGTCAAGAACCATGTATGGAGAGCATGCCATGACTCCTTGCCTACAAAACAAAACCTGATGCAGTTCACTATCATCACAAACCCCCTGTGTGATCGGTGTAAACAATTCCTTGAGACAATGTTACATGCAGTGTGGGCGTGTCCCAAGTTGGATGAGGTTTGGACAGATTCGGTTCAATGGGGTTTTCGCCATAACAGAAGGTTTTTGGATTTCAAAGAACTGCTCTCTTGGGTGATACAAGAACAGAGGAATGCCGAGCTATTCGTAATGACGGTGTGGTCGGTCTGGACTCAGAGGAACCAAGCTCGACTCAACAAGCCACATAGCACGCTGTCTCAGATTGCTCCCTCGGCAAAAGCAAGACTGGACGAGTTCAGTGCAGCCCAGCCCATTGCAAGTCCTTCTCAGCGCAACCCATCTCAGCGCAGCCCACGTGCCTCCTGGCAGCCCCCTCCCAGTGATTTGTACAAAATCAACTATGACGCAGCCACTTTCGAGCACGAAGGAAAATCTGGGATAGGAGTTATTATCCGAGACTCACACGGTGCAGCCATTGCTTCTCTGTTGCAGCTAATCCCTTGTGCCTATCAAGCAGCTGACATGGAGGCTATTGCTGCTAACAGAGCGCTGGAGTTTGCAAGGGAAATTGGAATTAATGAAGCTATTTGGAAGGAGACTCTAGCCTTGTCCATCTCGCTCTAAAAAGGGGTGAACATTCTTTATCTCCGTTTGGGTTGTTGGTGGAGGATATTAAACTTTCTTCAGCTAGTTTTAGTACATTACTTTACTCTCATACAAAGGGAGAAGGTAACAAGGTTGCTCATGCATTAGCTAGACACGCGATTCATGTTTTAGATTATGTAGTGTGGACAGAATCTGTTCCTCCACTTTCTTATATTGTATTTCAGACTGATTTAGACAATATTGTTCAATAAATGTCCTACCAAGCCAGATTCTCAAAAAAAAAAAAAAATAGTTTTTACAATTTTCAGCCCTATAAATCCCAGCCCTATAAATGCAGCCCACTACTTTTATATTTACTCCCACTATCACCCTATAATAAATTTGTATAATTAATCCAACCCACCTCTTATTTATTTAGTTCCACTATCAAGCCCAACCCAAAGCCTTTTTAGTTCAGCTTAAAGGAAAATGAAATTAAAAATATCAAACGTGCAAGCCGGTTTGAAAAAAAAAAGGGAGGCATTCAGGGTTTTGCGTGACCAAATAGAAAGGTGAGCATAGAGAGAGCTTGAAGATTGTAACGTAGAGGGAAGCTTAAAGGGAGGGGGAAAAAAAAAGAAAAAAAAAAAAACGTTGAAGCCTTCAGGTGAGAAAACAGAGAGTTTTCAGTTCAGCTAAAGGAAAAAGAAATTAAAAATATGAAACGTGCAAGCCGGTTTGGAAGAAAGAAAAAAAAAAAAAAAAAAAAAAAAAAAAAAAAAAAAAAAAAAAGGAGGCATTCAGGGTTTTGCATGACCAAAAAGAAAGGTGAGCAGAGAGGGAGCTTGAAGATTGTAACGTAGAGGGAACTTAAAGGGAGGAAAAATATGCGTCATAGAGCCTCCAGATTTGTTGCAACACTTTTATGCTCTGTTTATATTAATATGAGACCCTTTTTTTTTTCGTTTGTTTGTGTTTGTGTTTATATTAGATGAGCATCATTGGCATGCCATTGATGTCTTTGTGAGATTGCCTGAATGTCGTTTCAATAGTGCTATAATTTTACAGCAAAAAAAACTATTTTATTTTACCTTGGTTTATTTGGAAATTTCTCGGGTCTCATTTTTTAAATCTGTTATGGCTTATTGGAAGAATGTAAGACTCTGAAGTAGCAAAGTATAAAGTGTTAGTGGCACATCTCAAATCACCTTCCAACGTATTTCAACATGTAAGATTCTGTTTCTTGAATTGATCAGATTGTACTTGTCATTAATACGTCCATTGTATACTACATCATTTAGATTGATGTCCACTTCCAACAATTGATATTAGAATCAAAGCAAATTGTTTTTGGTGTTTCAAGTTTTGCAGTCAGCTTTTTGCATAATTCTGCATAATTTTACTGCATAATCCTTGGCAGCCAAAAAAACTTTTTTATTTTATAATCATTGTGGAGATATGAATACCCAACAACTTACATTAGCTTTAGAAAAAAAAAAACAAAAACCAAAGTTACAGAATCAAACTCACTTGAGCTGAAGTAAAATTAAGCAATTGAATTGGTTATAAAAAAAGTCACACACACATACAAAATGAATATGAGAAAATTTAATATTTGTGAAGGAAAGTTTGGGAAAAAATTGTAATCCACAAATATGAAGTTCAATAGTTGACTTTGTGGCCAATTATTTTATGACTCTATCATAAGAATTGGCATCTACTGATTGAGAAAAAAAAAAACTTTAAAAAAAGAAAAAAGAAAAAAAATTCCTCTGCATCAATTATATGCTCATATTTTGAAGTTCTTTTGGAATTTCACAATTCAATGCAACATTAGGCTTGGAGATAAGAAAACAATAAGCAAGAAGTGTGGTTCGTAAGTGATTGGAGGGAGAGGAAGCTCATTTAAAAATAATTCAAATCATTTTATAGATTGCAAGGAAAACAACTAGGCTACTCAACATTGGTTTGTAAGTTTTGAATTACCCTTACCCTCACAGTTTCAATCTCATTTAATGAGCAACTTCATGATTATGAACACTAAGTTTTCATTGTGGTGGTACTAATTGAAATTTTCAAGAAGGTGACAATGTTGGTTGGATATCCAAGTTGTTTAGAGAGCTTGGTGGTGGCATTAGAAAATTAATTGATGTGGATTCCATCGATTCCCATATTTGCTGGGTGCTTATCATGTTTGACTGGATTGTAATGCCTGGACTATGTCTCAAAAGATATTTACTTTTATGATAATGTATTTGCAAAGACATTAAAGTAATTTTGTACATGTAAAAATCTGTTGCACACCATTTTCATGCTATGGCAGGTAGCTTTTTTGGAATGAATTACGGTTTATTGTTAAAAGTTAATTGTATAGCCACTTAAAGTAACTGTATGTTGGTTTTATTAACTTAAGTTGGGTTGTAGCTGAATTTGTTGATTTGGTTCAATTTGGTTTGGTTAATGTGTGGGGAAGTTCTAGGTAGGGATAAGCCAAAAATAGTGTGACAATCATATAGTGCAAAATCAGGTAATATTGTAGCAGCTGGAGAAAATTTCCCAATACAACATTTATACCTGTAAACTTTCTTTCGAACCATTGTCTCTTGCCACAAACTGTGATACAAAAGCCACATCATCACCTTCCATAGTATCTCATATGCCTTTTGGGATATGATCTTGCAGATTCTCTTTTGTAATGCACAATAAATAACTGAAGTACATCAGCCATGTGCCTCTTTGGTCCACAAGTGTCATAGATAGATCCAGAGCTATTACCACTACGGAGGCAGAGGTAGTAGTCTATCTGGCTAAAAAACCAAATATGCGAGCAGTCAGAGCTTGATATAGTTGCACATACTCAGAACATATTACTTCTACTTTTCCAGCGATGTATTGTTTAATGAGTTGCTTTACTGGGAAATTCCACTATTGCCCGAACAGTTTGTGTAATGAAAGAAAATAACCAAAAAGAAAAGGACATTGTTGAATGAGTTGCTTTGCGGGGAAATTCCATTGTAAATAACGTTGGAATGTTTCTTCGAGTATGCCCAACACTAAATTATAAATAAAATGAAAAGGCTTTGCTAAAATATTTTCATATTATCTTTTGGTTGTGTTAGGTGTTTAGTTCAAAAGCTGGATTGTTTCTTCAAGTATTTGTAACTTTTAATTATAAATAAAATGAAAAGGCTATGCTAAAATAATTTTTATATTTTCTTCTAGTCGTGTAGGTTGTTCATATTTTCCACCAGTTAATTACTGATTATCTATTAAATTGCAAGTTCAACAGCTAGATTGTTTCGTACAGTACATCCAAATCTCAATTAATGAAAAGGCTATTATACAATTTAGATTGTATTATCTTTTGGTGTGCTAAACTAATTTTTATATTATCTTTTGGTTTCTACCAAATTATAATGGATTATCTTGGGGAAATTTTATAAATAAAAAATTTTCCAAATACTTTAGAACCACATGATATTCAAATTTTGAGATAACCCTCAGATGAGATTGTAAAATAATTCAGTAAAAATTCCAAATTCTTTAGAATCACATGATGTTCAGATTTTGAAATAACCATCAGACGAGATTGCAATATGTTTAGAGATTAGATATTTTCTATTGAAACACATGAATGGTGCAAAAATATCACATATAAGGTCTTGGTATTGAATGATGTGGACACCTGTCATCGTTCTGATTACTATTTTAATCACCAATTGCTCACAAGTTACCTATTAATTTACACGTTTTTAAGCTGGATTGTTTCTTCAAGTATTTGTAAGTTTTAATTATAAATAAAATGAAAAGGCTATGCTAAAATATTTTTTAACTTTTTATTTGGTTGTGTAAGTTGTTCATTTTTCCTAGCAGTTGATTACGGAATATCTATTAAATTACAAGTTGAATAGCTATAAAATTAAAAGGCTATGCTAAAATATTTTATATTTTATTTTTCAGTTGTGTAGGTGGTTCATAATTTGTACCAATTGATTACGGATTATCTATTAAATTGCAAGTTCAACAGCTGGATTGTTTCGTAAAGTATGACATGAGTATGACATGGGTAACATGCTTTATTTGTTTTAATGGATTTCTCATTTAAAATCAATTTTATTTCATTGAATATATTTGTTTGTTTTAGGTAAATTCACCGAAGCTTGGAACTTTGGCCCTCCTACTCATATATGTGAACATTGTGGAGCACAAGTTTGGTATGAAGAGAGGACTATAAAATCAAGGAAGACTAAAAATCCAAAATTTAGTCTATGTTGTTCTAATGGCATTGTCCATCTACCTCTTTTGAAATATCCACCTGCTTTACTAGCAAAACTACTCAATCTAAATGGTGGGAAAAAGTCGTTCAATTTTCGAGTGGGAATAAGGATGATAATTCATTATTTGCTTTTACCTCTTTGGGTGGTAAAGTAGACAAGTTTGTAAATAATGGTACAGGCCCATATGTTTTCCATCTCAATGGCCAGAATTATCATAAGATTGGGTCATTGCTTCCTATTAAAGGAGAAAAACCTACATTTGCTCAACTATATGTCTATTATAAAGATAATGAAATAGGACATAGAATTGATGCAGTGGTCAAGAAGTATAAGAAAAATGAAGTAGATCCTGATATTGTTGTTGGATTATTGGAAATGTTAGATAATTGTAATGAATTGGTGAAAGCATTTAGGATGGCAAGGGACAAATTTACTGAATCTAAAATGCGAAATGTCAAAATTCGCTTGGTTGGGACACGCAATCCAAATGGAAGACAATATAACCTCCCTACATCATCTGAGGTTGTTGCTATTATTGTTGGGGATTTTAATGTTGAAACCTCCAATCGTGATATCATAGTTGAAAACAATGACTATAGAATTGCGCACTACTTCACAGTAAAAAGTTAATAAAAAGAGAAAATTGAGAGTTGGGATATATGGATCAACATTGTAATGAGAAAGAATATCTATATATATAGATATATAGTTATCCGCATCATGCTGATTATGTAACATCATTCATGTCATGACTTTGGAATACACCATGTATGTAACGCATGAAACTTTAATGTGAAGGGCCATAGCCATAAAGAAAAACTCTGCATCTATTCGGCCCCTAGAGAGTGTAAATATATATATTTTTTTAAATTGCAATATTTGATTGATGAAGCTATAAATATTTTTTGTTTTAGAAATATAATGATGACTATAGAATTGCACTCTACTTCACAGTAAAAAGTTAATAAAAAGAGAAAATTGAAACTTGGGATATATGGATCAACATTGTAGTAATACATTCAAAAATATTTCAAATAATAACATGATCATAAAAAAATAAATAAATAACCACGCGCAACGCGCGGGTCCGCAACTAGTTTAATTAATTCTGTTCCCCACTTTATTCTCTTCTTATCTCAACAGTGCAGTGTGCAACCGACCACTTTTCAATTGGAGTTTTCACAGCTTTCAACCTTCAATTTTCAAGCTAAGCCTGAGAAGAAGAACTCATGAATGAAAATGATCGTGATTAGAAGCAATGAGTTTTTATTGATTTCTTAATTTTAGTCACTACATAGCAAATCAATTATGTGGAATGATTAGAAATAGTGGTTTTTTTTTTTTTGTTAATTTAATTGTGGGAGCACTATGCTTTTGTTGGTCTTCAATTCATAAACCTGAAGGTTCTTAATAATTCATGGAAAGGTTTATCCTTTATTATTATTTTTTAAGAACGATTTTTAAAAATCCAAGGCCCATTTTTATTTTTTATTTATTTGGACTTGATATAAAATTTGACACAGTACCCTTTTGAGTTTACTAATTCTTAATTTAGTTTTCACACAAAAACAATTTCTATACGTATTACTATAATCATGCTTACTTCTTTTTTATAGAGCTTGCCTGTAATTGTACATGGCTTTCTTATCTATTCAAGAAGCTCACAATTTGGGATTTGTTTTAGACAAGTAAAACTATGAATATTAATTTGTTTCCACTTTACATGTGGAACTTTCTGTTTTGATTAAAATGTCATTTTTTAAAAATTTGTAACGTGTACGCATTAACATGTCGTATTGAATATTTTCACTTTATTTTTGTTCAAGGAAAATCAACAAATCTGGAGGCTCTATGACGCATATTTCTCTCCACCATTGCTAAACTGTGTGTGTCAAGTAATGTGGTGTTGCTTTGTATTGAGAAGGAAGATGGGAGCTTTTCTCCTCTGACTTTTATTCCAGTCAAATATCTCTCTCTCTCTCTCTCTCTCTCTCTCTCTCTCTCTCTCTCTCTCTTTTATTTTTTATTTATATTGTATTTTTCTCTTGATGATCAGGGTCTTCAACAAAAACTTGGCAAAAAAAAAAAATCCAATTAGAAACATATCCAGAAGTTTGGAAATGGTAAGCAATATGTAAAAGGTTTTGGAGAACTAGAGAAGCTCTGCTACAAAGTAGTTTTATAGACAGTCCATGGTGGTGCTGGTAAGTGAATAAAAAAAGGTAAGAAGCAAAGGTAACCACTGAATTTTAAAGGTGGTTGAAGATGAGAACTTAAATGGAAGTGTTACCTAGATGCAGTGGCGGAGCTAGAATTTTAGTTTAGGGGGGCAAGGTTACAAGATAAGATTGAAAACAAAATTAATTTAAAAAGTATTAGTTTGCATCAATAAAAATAAATAAATAACTGTAGGGTAAAAATTTGTTGGGCCAGGCACCAAGACTTTTATATGATGAGCCCTCCAAATTTCCCACAATAAATTTGTAGAGAATGGGCCAAACAAATGGGCTAATGGTGGATTTAGCAACGGTCCAGATGAACAAAAACTAATAACAAAGACAGATTGAGTCAAGTTCTTTTACGGGATGAACCCCTGTAGTCCGAAGAGTTTTTTTTTATTTAAATGCTAAGTCAATACAATTTTTTCCCCATGCTGGATTCTTTGCGTTGCCTACCACCTTCCTCAGGACCAGATCACCAGGCTCAAGGGGTCTCAACCTCACGTTGGCGTCATGGCCCTGTTTGAGTTTCTGCTGGTAATGCGCCAATCGGACCATTGCGTTTTCCCTTCGTTCCTCAATCAGATCCAAACTCTTCTCCAGATGTCCATCGTTGTCGGCTTGGTTGAAATAGCTAGTCCTGTAGGTAGGGAATCCGGTCTCGAGAGGTATAACAGCTTCAGCTCCATAGGTCATCGAAAAGGGGGTCTCCCCAGTGGACCTACGAGGCGTAGTCCTATATGCCCATAATACGTGGGGTAGTTCTTCTATCCATCTACCCTTCGCATCATCCAGCCTCTTTTTTAGCCCGTTAACAATGACTTTATTGACAGCTTCGGCTTGCCCATTTCCCTGGGGGTAGGCGGGAGTGGAGTATCTATTTGTGATTCCCAACTCATTGCAATAACTTCTAAAAGCTTTGCTATCGAACTGAAGCCCGTTGTCCGAGATGAGGGTATGTGGGACTCCAAATCTGGTGACGATATTTTTCCAAATGAACTTCTTCACATCTACGTCCCTGATATTTGCCAGAGGTTCGGCTTCTACCCACTTGGTGAAATAGTCCGTCCCGACCAGCAAGTACTTCCTGTTTCCCGCTGCCTTAGGGAATGGGCCTACGATGTCCAGACCCCATTGAGCAAAAGGCCACGGGCTGGATAGTGGATTGAGGTTACCACCTGGCTGGTGTATGTTTGGCGCAAACCGTTGGCATTGGTCGCACTTCTTTACATATTCGTGGGCCTCTCTCTGCATACACGGCCACCAATAGCCCTGGGTGATGGCCCGGTGGGCCAAGGACCTACCTCCTGTATGGCTTCCGCATATCCCTTCATGCAATTCTTCCAGTAGTGACTCTGCCGCTTCAGGGCGCATGCACAATAAGTACGGACCCGAATAGGAACGTTTATAAAGTTTCCGTTCCTCGGACAGCCAGAACCTTGTGGCCTTTCTTCGTATTTTGTCCGCTTCCTCTTTTCCTTCGGGCAACACATCATCCTTCAAGAACTTGATGATGGGATCCATCCAGCACGGGTCGGCTCTGACGCAGTGGACTTGGAGTGACTCTTTTCTTGTTTCCGTAGGCTCCTGCATATCCTCAATGAGGATAACCCTCGGCAATGCCTGTGCCGAAGAGGTGGCGAGGGTGGCCAATGAATCTGCGTGTGTATTGCCACTTCTGGGAATGTGCCGCAGGTTAAAATATTCAAACTCTGATTGCAAGGACTTAACTAGGCTCAAGTACCCCTGCATCCTCTCGTCCTTCGCCTCAAATTCTCCCTGTACTTGACCGACGATTAATCTTGAGTCCGAGAGTACCTCGAGCGACTTTCCCCCTAACCTTCGTACCATCCTCATCCCCATCAGTAGAGCCTCATATTCTGCCTCATTATTCGTTGCTGAGAAATTCAGTCTTAAAGCTTTTTCGATGGTAATTCTTTCTGGGGTTAACAGCACAAGCCCCACTCTAGAGCCCCTTTGGTTTGATGCGCCATCAACGTACACCTCCCAGGGCAAGGGGCTCCGTGAGGCGACCATGCCAACGGTCCTACTCTCAGGGGTCAATGTTGGGGTTACTTCGTCTAACGGGGGCTCTGTGAATTCCGCGACCAAGTCTGCAAGGACCTGGCCCTTCACCGACGTGCGGGGCATGTACTCGATATCAAAAGCCCCCAGCATCGTCCCCCACTTGGCGATTCTCCCTGTGTAATCCGCACTTCGGAGTATTGTTCTAAGTGGGAGCTGGGTAAGGACTATGACGGTATGAGCTTGAAAATAGTGGGGCAGTTTCTTAGTACCCATCACAACAGCCAGAATGGCCTTCTCTAGGGGCAAATAACGAGTCTCAGCTTCCTGCAGCGATTTGCTCACATAATAGACGGGTTTTTGCACGCCACAGTCTGTTCGGATCAGCACCAAGCTAACAGCACTAGGAGCCACAGCGATGTAGGCGAACAGGATTTCATCTGGCTCGGGGCTGGACATGATGGGAGGTCTAGCCAAGTAGTCCTTAAGTTGCTGGAAAGCAACGGCACATTCCTCCGTCCACTTGAAATCCTTCCACTTATTGATTAACGAGAAAAAAGGCCTACACCTATCGGCTGATCTGGAAATGAATCGGTTAAGGGCAGCGGTCATCCTAGTCAGCTTCTGGATCTCCTTGGGGTTCCGAGGGGCTTGCAAGTCGTTGATGGCCTTTATCTGGTCGGGGTTAACTTCGATTCCCCTATGGGTGACCATATACCCCAGGAACTTGCCCGACCCCACGCCAAACGAACATTTGGAGGCATTCAAGCGTAGTCTGTGTCGCCTCAGAATCTCGAAGATGTCCCGA
Organism: Quercus gilva; assembly: GCA_023621385.1. NCBI lineage: Eukaryota > Viridiplantae > Streptophyta > Magnoliopsida > Fagales > Fagaceae > Quercus > Quercus gilva. The sequence continues at coordinate 35,857,522 of CM042473.1, forward strand.
AGGTCCCCAATATGTTCCGTGATAACCTTGCTTTTAACCACCATGTCGTCGATATAAACCTCCATGCTTTTGCCCAGCTGTGGTTCAAACATCCTGGTCATCATTCTCTGATAGGTAGCTCCAGCATTCTTCAAGCCAAACGGCATTACCTTGTAGTGGTAATTTCCTATAGGGGTTACGAAAGCCGTTTTGCTCTGGTCGGCTAGTGCCAGAGGTATCTGATGATAGCCTTGAAAGGCGTCCAAGAAACTCATCCGAGGGTGCCCAACGGTAGCGTCAACTAGTTGATCTATCTTCGGCATGGGAAACGGATCCTTCGGACAAGCTCTATTGAGATCAGTGAAGTCCACGCACACCCACCATTTCCCACTTTTCTTTTTTACCACCACTGTGTTGGCCAGCCATTCGGGATAAAAAATTTCCTTAATAGCCCCTGCCTGCTTGAGCTTCGTTACCTCTTCCCTGACTGCATCTGCGTGTTCCTTCGATGGTCGCCGGAGCGGTTGTTTCTTGGGGATGATGGTGGGATCTACGTTTAGATGGTGGCACATGAAATCTGGGCTTACCCCCGGGGCCTCCGCAGGATCCCATGCAAATACATCAATGTTTCCCCTGAGGAACTCTATCAACTCCCCCTTCTCCTGAGGAGGCAGCATAGATCCGACCTGAAAGAACTTCTCTGGATTATTATCAACAACTATTCTTGTCAAGCTTTCGCACTCTGCTTCTCCGGCCGAGGTTCCGGTTTCCGTCGCCGAAGACCTTAATTGCTATAAACTTCCCTTGTCACCATTTGAGGGCTCGGCATGCCGTTCGCGCTGGATGGCTGCCACTAGACATTGCCTGGACATAGCCTGATCCCCTCGAATTTCTTCAACTACCCCCTCAGAGGGGTACTTAACCTTCTGGTGTAGGGTGGAAGACACAGCCTCAAGGGTATGATGCCAAGGTCTGCCTACAATGGCGGTGTAGGGTGAGTAGGCATCCACCACTATGAAATCTACCTCCACAATCTCAGCACCAGTTTGCACGGGCAGTCTAATCTGCCCCTTCGGCACGATCACGTTTCCATCGAAACTGACTAAAGGTGAACTGTATGGAGTCAAGTCTTCGGGGGACAAGTTCAGCCCCCTATATAGATCTGGATACATTATTTCTGCAGCGCTGCCCTCATCCACCATCACCCTTTTGACGTCGTATCCTCCTATTCTCAGGGTGACTACCAGTGCATCATCATGCGGCTGTACAGTTCCTATTTTGTCTTCCTCCGAAAAACCCAAGACCGGGACGTCTGTCCTAGACCTCTTCGGCTCTCTGTTAACCTTATTCGAGGGTATCCGAGCAACTGACAATATCCTGGATGGGCAAGACCCTGTCCTTCCTGGTGCGGCAAAAATGACATTGATCGTTCCCAAAGGAGGTTTTACGAAATCACCCCTTCTGGGCCCCGTGCTGGTTTGATTTCCTTGGCCATATGAGGGGTGTAGGAGGTGCTTCAACCTGCCCTCTCCAACCAGCTGGTCCAAATGATCCCACAAGCTCCTGCAGTCCTCAGTGGTGTGGCCGTGGTCCAGGTGATAATGACAGTAAAAATTGTGGTTGCGCCTTTCAGGGTTTCCCACCATCTTGTTCGGCCTTTTGAAGAATGGTTCGTTTTTTATCTTATCCAGGACTTGGTGCACTGGTTCCCGAAAAACTGCGTTGACCGTCTGAAAGTTCGCTGTGCTTTGCCCGGCCCAGTCCTTCCTCGGCCTATTGTGATTCTGCCTGTCCGACCTGAAATCCCTCCCCTCCTGAGGGATAACCTTCTCCTTTCCCTTACTCTGCTGCTGATCCTCCTCAACTCTTTTGTACTTGTCAATCCTGTCCATCAACTGGCGTATGCTGGTGGCAGGCTTGCGCGTCAAAGACGTTCTCAAGGGATGTTCAGTGGGGAGGCCTAGTTTAAAAGAGCTAACAGCCATCGATTCACAGTCTTCCTCTACCTCATTGTATGTTTCCCAGAATCTATCTGAATATGACTTCAGTGTCTCGTTCCCTTTCATGCTGACAGACAACAGCGAGGCCACGGACTGGGGCACCCTACGGCAAGTGACGAAACGAGACCCAAAGGCCTGGGTTAGCTCTTGGAAAGAGCTAATAGTGTTTGCCTTCAGACTATCGAACCATCTCATGGCTATTGGTCCCAAACTGGATGGAAAAACTTTGCACATCAGGGCCTCGTCCCTGGAGTGAACTGCCATTCGCTGGTTGAAATGACTCACGTGTTCCACTGGGTCGGTTCTGCCATTGTAGATGGTGAATGTGGGTTGGTGGAAACGTCTGGGAAGTCTGGCACCCTCGATATTTCGTGTAAAAGGAGACCGGGAGATCTGATCTAGAGCTTTGCTCATGGCATCGTTCCCTGCGCCCCTCAGTAAGGGATCCTGAAAGCCCCTCCCATCATGACGCAGTTCTTCATAGGTAAAGGATTCGTTGACCGGTGTCCGATGCTTCTGTTTGTAGCCAGCATCTCCTTCGTCCTCAAGGTCTTCATCAGAATACGAGGGGCTACGCTTCCTCTTTGCATGGCGCAACTCCCTTTTGAGCCTGTCTATTTCTCTTTGCATGCCTTCGTTCTTCTCTGCATGAGACATGTGGCTCTCCCCATGTGACTGGTTTTGGTCGTTACGTGCGGTGTGCACACTTTCCTCACGATTCTGCCTTCGCTCCAGACGAAGAAAGGGATCGGTGTTCTTAGACGACCTGGATTCAGCTGGTCGTTGCCTTGGTTCGGCCATCTTCTGAGGTGTTGCTTCCACCTTTGCTCCAGCTGTTTCCCACAGACGGCGCCAATAACTATATAATATATAAATAAATAAATAAATAAATAAAGATAATTAATTCATATTAAATAAAAATTAATTGAAGACATTAATCAGTGTATTCATTTACAATTCAAGAAATTAATCAATGTACTCAAACTAAACTATGAGATTAACTCAATGAAAAAGTGTAAAAAATATAACAATATATTTGAAAAGTTGTATAATGACTCGTTGGGCCAATGGCTACGGAGCTACTGCTTTGAGTTGAAGTGGTGAGAAAATTTTAAACTTGGTTTGGTAGAAGATTGTTTTAATAACAAAAAAAGACTTAAGAAATGTAGTGGTATGAGAAAAATCAATTTCAATTATTGTGAAAGATCAAGTGTAGTGAGTCAATTTTTATGTATATTTTATCTTATATACAAGAAAATTTTTTTAATTTTTTAATAGATAATATTGTTTTTTTAATCAAAAAATTTTCACTTCATCGTTAACTTAAAAAAAATGGTACAATAAGTATATGAATTAGTAACAACCATTTCACCGTGGCCACATTCATCCCATTGCATGTTAACTTTGAACTGACATGTGGTGTGCTCTTTGATTACTAGCATTATGAGTGTTGGACATATATTAGCTTAAATTAAATTCATTAACCTGAGAGGAATATCATCTAACAAAAACCCTCTCTCTCTAGTCCTCACCCTCACCTAATGAAAATATGGCTGACTTAAAAAGAAAACTCTGTTTCTTGACCAAAAAACAGAGCGTATCTCCTAACATGAAAGGCAAATAGCACTATTTGGATAGCCCCAACGAGTGTAAAATTTGTAAACCAACTAAAACCCTTCCTCTCTTAGTCACTAACATGTTATGCTTATATCTTTATTGGGAGACAAACTAATCTAAATATCCAATAGTAAAAGAGTTTTGGTGGAGTTCAGGGGGGGCAGTTGCCCCCCCTCGCCCCCCCTGGCTTTGCCCCTGCCTAGATGGCATGGCTTAACAATTCCTATTGAGTAAACTGTTTGTAAATATATGTAATCATGCTTTATTGTTATAACTATAATCAACTATGCAATGGTCTAATGTTTTTGGTGTATGAGACAAGTTATATATGATATATCAATGACATGTTCTCCATGACTATATTTTGGTTATTTATTCTTTTGCTTATGTTGGTGTTTAATTCTACTTTTGTTTTTTTTTTTTTTTTTTTGGTTTCTCTCATGCTTCTTTTATTTGATCATTTTTGTTTGGTTGCTTGGAAAAAGATCAAAAAATAAAATTCTTGTGTGTGTGTGGCTAACCATTACATGTGACAGGACATATTAAAGAGTGGAGCATTGCCCAAATTACAAGGAGTGGAGTATCATCCCTCATTCAAGGGAAAATGGCTATTTAGCCTTAATGTTTGAACTATGTGGCCAAATAGCCTCTTTTTCAAACTATGTAGCAAAATACCCATGTTTTAGAACTTGATATTGCTAATGTCGAGTTCTATGTCGAGTTCTGCCTGCTAATGTCAAGCTCTATACATATTTTAAGTGGAACTCTACACAAAATTTCAAAAAAAATCTAAGTGGCAAAATACGCATATAACTTGACATTGCTAATGTCCAAGCAAAACTCAACATCAACAATATTGAGTTCTAAAATAAAGGTATTTTGCTACAAAGTTTGAAAGGGTACTGTTTGGCTTCATTCCAAAATTAAGGCTAAATAGCCATTTTTCCCCTCATTTCCCTACTTCCTATCAAATGTATGCTCATATATGGATTGAAAAATAATTACTAGTAGTGTATTTGTGATGATGCAATACATTTTATAAATAAATGTTATTTAGGAATAGAAAATTTCCGTTTCTTACCTTTTGATTCCTTGAGAGAGTGATTATTTTGACTTTGACAATTGAGAAACTGTTTCATCAAGTGTATATATATCATACATTCATGCAAAACTTTTCCGCACATTTGTGTACATTAGTGACTAGTTAATTTAAAAATATATGATTTTTATATACATGGATGATGCCTTCTTAAAGGATAGCAATCACTGGCTATGGGCTTTTAGTAAGCTGAAATTTAATGAGACACCTAATCTAGTTTCTACAATTCCATACGTAAATATTGATCTATAGAACTTGTTACATCGGAATCAATCTTATTTTAGTACTGGTTAGAGGATAAGTAGACTACTAACTAAATGCAATTTCTATATTAAGCCAAACAAACTGTATACATCATATTCTTCAAAATTTACTCTTTTCTCCTCTCTCCACCCCCAAGCAATTAGTAGGCTTTCTATTTGCCACCAGTTGATTTGGTCCCAACCATTAATCCATGGTCTATATGACCCATAGCATGAAACAAACTTATTCAGCGACCATTTGTGAGGATTGAATCAGTGCTAGACAAGGAAGCAGCAGAACCCTTGTCAGATGATGAAGGAAGCGACAATAAGAAACCATGCTCTTCATTACCTTTAAATGTACCAAAAATAGTACTTCGATCTGGTAATTCTGGGAGATTGGCATTACCGTCCAAAAACTGCATCACTTGCCTCATGCTAGGCCTAGCTGCTGGCACTATGTGTGAGCAAAGCAGGCCTAATTTCAAAACCAATTCCATTTCTTCCACCACATAATTACCTTCCAATCTAGGATCACTAGCATCAAGGATAGCTCCTCTTCTCCAGCACTCAAACACCCAGTCAACCAAAATTATGTCTTCGGTCAGTCCTTGTAGCCCTACAGGCCGCCTTCCACATGCCACCTCAAGCATGAAAGCCCCGAAAGAAAACACATCAGTGCAAGTGGTTGCCCTTCTTGTTCTAGTAATCTCTGGAGCCAAATAACCTACAGTTCCAACCACATGGGTGGTTTGGGGATCTGTACCGTGGTCATATAATCTGGCAAGGCCAAAATCACCTAGCCTTCCATTCAATTCAGCATCTAATAGAATATTGCTTGCTTTTACATCTCTGTGTAGAACAACCTGTTCCCATTCTTCATGGAGGTAAAGAAGGCCAGATGCTACACCTTTGATTATTCGAAATCGTTGAAACCAGCTAAGGTTTGGTTTTTCATTGCTATATAAGAACTTGTCAAGGCTTCCGTTGGACATATAATCATAGACCAAGAGGAGTTCTCCTCTTCGCCTGCAATATCCCAGGAGCTGGACCAGGTTCCTGTGCCTCAGTCTTCCCATGCTAATAATCTCAGCTACAAATTCCTTCATCCCTTGTTTGGAATTATGGGAGACTCTCTTGACTGCAATTTGTACATTGGAAGAAGGAAGTATTCCTCTATAAACGTTTCCAAAACCTCCTGCTCCAAGAAGCTCTTTGTCTGAGAAACCCTTGGTTGCTTTGTAGAGATTCTTATAGATGAACCGGTGAGGACCATACTCCCTTTCCCAATCTTCAAGTATTTCTGCATATTTCTTCCTTCTTATAATGTAAGCAGCTCCAGTGATTGTTATCAGCACAAGCGTCACTGCTATGACAAAAACCATGATCATTAGTCTGGGTATCTCTTTTGTTTTCCTTTGTCGAGGAAGTGAAGGAAGCTTCGAAACATCAAGGCTTTGTGCTTGTCCACTTTTATTAAAGCTCCATCCAAGAATATAGTGGTCACCTGGAGCACGGGAACCAGTAGTTGCAGAGAAACCAACATACATAGATTCCAAGAGATATTGAGACAGATCAATAGGTTTTGACATGAGAGGCCAGTTTGGTTTTGGGATTCTGGTTGGGGCTAGTGTTACATTTAGTAACTTTTCTGCTTCATCATAGTCTATCCAAAGATGCATTGGATTCCCACTTGTGAGCTCCAAGCTTATATTCTTCCCTTCTTTATTGGAAAAATACATTGCAGGAGCTAATTCAGTTGAGTTCAGACTATTCACATCAATTCCCACATGGTTTCCATCAATATCTCCAAATTCTGGGTTCAGAACCGTATCAAGCTCAATGGCCAAAATGTGGTTCACAGGAAGGCCATCATTTGAAGAATTGAAGAGTCCCAGATACTGATTTCCTCCAGCTTGGATAAAGTTCCACGATGGACTGATGGCGAACGTCATGCCGTAACCACCACCACTACTTGGCACTTGTGGAACAATGGCAAATACAAAGTTTGTAGAAAATGAAAGAGATAGAGTTGAACCTGAGGAAGTTGTGTTGAATTTTAAAGGAAATTGGTAGAAAACATGACCAACTTGGGGGGATGAAATGTTCTTGATATTGGTTAGCTGCAGCAGACCATTGCTGAGAAGTTGAGCACTGCCATCAAGATGCAGCTTGGCTGGATGGAATCCATTGTAGATGAATTGGTTTTCATTTTGAGCAAAGGCCAGGGGAATATTGGAAACATAGAAAATTAACAGGAAATGAAGTGATACAAGAATTGTAGCCATTGGGAAAAGTTGAAAAAGGCCCATTTTTCTGAAGAGAGGGGTTTCGGCTTGATTAAGAGTCACTTGACTCAGAGATATGTCTTCTTCTTTGCCCCAAGTTTAACACCAGTATCTGTGTTATTATAGTTATGGGATAACATAACAACTGACTCACAAAGAAGATAGTGTACATAGTCAAGTAGGAACTGTGATTTGAAAAGAAGCTCTACTGTAAACTTAAGAAAAATGCAATCCTGGTCATCCATGTTTTTTTTTAAGTACGATGAAAAAATGTTTCTTGGTGCATACACAAGGGAATCTTGTAAGTCCGCTTCCTTCTCTATTTCTATCAGCTAGTATGAATTCTATGTATTGCGTTAATTGGACAATTAATGTTTGGTAGAAATCTCATCTATCATTCAGCAACAAACTTTGACCCTGCAGCTAGGAGCAATCATATTAGTCGCCACTATTGACTCTAAGCAACATCTAGCCTACCGTATACTAGACACGAAACCTGTCTAATACATTTAACCAAATGTCATTTTAGGAATATACCCTTGAAAACTTGAGGCATATAAACTTATTTTCTTTCCTAGTTGCATTCTCCCACGTCCCATAGCTGCCTTTCACTCTCAAACCTCAATCTCACCTCACCTCCCTATTTGTTTGTTTTTTTATAGTTCGGATCAACTGGATTAATATAAAAATTTGTATTTTTTTTTTTTTTCTCTTTCATAAAATTTGATAAATGAGTCGATACAATGGACCCTTTTAATAAACGGATCATTTTAAGGTTGATGAATTGTAATCTGTTTAGTAAACGTGTCATGTTCGTTCCATATAATTGAATACTCATAAGTCAACATATCACAAACCCAACTGGTGAATACGAATTGCCACCCTTACTATATACTTTGCTATTTACATGCTTTTTGAAAATGGCCGGACTTATTTATATCTTGTATTTCTGTCATTCTCAAAACAGTGAAGTATTTCTCATTTTTATCATAATCAGTGCTCTATTTTTCATCTTAGTTGTTGTTGTCTGCACTCCTGATTTCTCGCAGTAGAGTAGAAATTTTAGTACCGTATCTGCAAATTTCTCATTTCCAATAGGTTTATCAGTTTTTTTATGACTTATGAACTCTGCACATGCGTGCATATGCATTACACGTGTGAAAATAAACACAAACTCAGAGAGAGAGAGAGAGAGACCATTCTTCTAAGTCTCAAGGATGCTTGAATACCTAAGAGCAAGGATCCTTCAAGGTATGCCATTGCAATGAATACGTTCAGAGAATATGCAAGTTTAGAGGTTGGGTTCCTATTAAATAAAGCTTTTTTCTTATAAATAAATAAATGAATAAAAAAAAAAAATTTTAAGATACTATTCATCAACTCCTTTCTATGGGCCAAAATGGCCAAATACCACATTTTTTTGAATTTTTAGCAACAGAACACTATTTCGAAAATAAACAGCAAAGTACCACTTTTTCTAGAACTCGAGTTTCAGAAACTCAAGTTCCTTCTCAGTTATGCCACCATGGCACTGCTGAGTTGGAATATGTGGGATTAAAAAAAATTATGTGGTACTCGAGCTTGGTAAACTTGAGTTCCATGAATCACACTACAGATAAAAAAAATTTACACAGTACTCGAGTTTACTAAAATCGAGTACCATGTAAATTTTTTTTTTTTTTTTGTTTTTTTTTTTTTTTGTTTGGGGATAATCAACAAATAAACATAAAGATAAAAATAAGTGGTTTTTTTTATGTTTTTATTTATTTAAACAGAAGCATTGTAAAATATAGAGATTTTAATTTCAAAATATGAATTTAATTTCTACATTAATTAAAATTGTTCATTGTTTTCTCATAAAAATTGTTCACTGTTTTCTGTATAAACTATTTTTACGATTTTGCATAAAATTATTTTCTGTTCAGCATTATTTAAGAAATTGTTCACTCTCTTTTTTGCATAAATTATTTTCTGTTTACTGTTTAAAAAATTGTTCACTGTTTTCTCATAAAACACCTAGTGAAATCGTGTTTTCTAAATTTTAGACGCCAAATCTGAATGCTTTTTCATGTTTGAATTTCACAATAATCGAATATATTTTTTTGCATTGATAAAATCTATTTCTACATTAATAAAACTTTCTCTCTGCACATCATATTTACTTGTATATTCAAATCTACTTATTGCATTCATAAAATATAATTTTTGCGTTAATTAAAATTGTTCACTGTTTTCTCATAAATATTGTTCACTGTTTTCTGCATAAACTATTTCTAGCATTTTGCATAAAATTATTTTTTGCTCAGCATTATTTAAAAAATTGTTCACTCTCTTTTATGCGTATATTATTTTCTGTTCACAATTTAAAAAATTGTTCGCTGTTTTCTCATAAAACACCTAGTGAAATCGTGTTTTCTAAATTGAAAAGCCAAATCTAAATGCTTTTTCATGTTTAAATTTCACAATAATTGAATTTTTATTTTCTGCATTGATAAAATCTATTTCTATGTACGTTAATAAAATTTGCTCTCTACACATCATGTTTACTATATATTTGTAAGAAATAGAATTTGCAACGGAATTTAAATAATCAGTTTTTTTTGGCATACCTCTCTTGGCCTAAACCGACGATCACCCAGGAACTTTGAGGTTGTTCTACGCTGTCCAGAGCCAGCCTCCACGCAGACCAGCAATCCAAACATGTTTTGAATTCCAATTTGTGTAATCACGAACCAAAAACGTTTCTTCGACGATGTTGCACACTACTAGAGTGATGTAAACATAACTCACAACTTAAGAGCCTCACAACACTCTATAAACACTATGAGAAATGCATAATTCGTCCACCCTCCAATGGGTACCATTCTTGGTGCTTATGTACACTCCACTCCATTAATATTGAGTGGGATAATGGATTAGTGGGGTAGTATAACGGTCTAATACCATTACTCCTAGATGTTATAATCTGAAGCAAATAGAGGGACATGCTCACATTGGGTGTCTATCCATATTCTTTCAGTTTCTAACAATATTCGAAGTTGCTTACCGTATTCATAAAATCTGTTTTTTGCATTAATTAAAACTATTCACTGTTTTCTCATAAAAAATATTCACTATTTTCTGTATAAACTATTTTTAGCATTGGCGCAGTTATTGCACTTGTGGTTTTTGTGTTTTTTTTTAAATATGTAACCATATGAATAATGGACAAACTCCATGAAAGAAAAATGAATGATTCGTATAAATCACCTAACGATAAATGCCTCGAAAAATTCAAATTTGTAAAAAAGTTCGAATTAGTTGAATGTAGAATTGTTCATTAAGTAAAACTATTTTCTGCATTAAGTAAAACTGTTCACTGTTTTCTCATGAAAATTGTTCACTATTTTTTGCATACACTATTTCTAGTATTCTACATAAAATTATTTATTGTTCAGCATTATTTAAAAAATTGTTCACTCTCTTTTCTGTGTAAATTATTCTTTGTTCACTATTTAAAAAATCGTTCACTGTTTTCTCATAAAACACCTAGTGAAATCTTGTTTTCTAAATTTAAAAGTCAAATCTGAATACTTTTTCATGTTTAAATGTCACAATAATCGAATTTGTTTTTCATGTTTAAATGAACTCTATTGCGGTGGTATATGTACTAAGTTTTGTAGGTTTGCCGACCATGATGTGCTCGATGCTTCCAAGACTGTCGTACATGTATATTGGCATATTAAGGAAACTAGTTTTTAAACCCGTGCAAATGCATGAAAATTACATAAGTACATGTATTTTCAGGTTCTTGGAAAAAAATACATCTATTTTCAACAAAATAGAAATAAAAATAACGTAAATTTTGTAAGAGTCCACAAATAAATTTTTGTACATAGAAATAATTAGAATCCGAGAAAGCAAATATATTCAAATAATTTTAGGTAAATATTTGGAGAAACATTTTGTTTCAAAGGTCATACTTAAATAAATTTAATTAAATAAGTATGTAGCTAATGCAATTGAATTTATAAATTTTAAAAAATAACACTTGAGTATGAATTTCAAATTTAAAATGTATATAACACTCAGTATGCTATCCATAAAAATGTGTTGTCTTACAAATAGATTTTCTTTTAAGCCTATTCTAAACAACTAAAACTGTAACATCCACTATGATGGAGAAAAAAATATTTCTAGCAATTGAAAAAAAAAAATCCAGATAAAGAAAATGGTGTGATCATCCTTCCTTGGAAGCAAATTTGTGGAGCGTAACCTAATCCAATTCCTTTTAATTTTGTTTTAGAATAACCCAAACATAACCTTTTCTATCCCAAGTTCTTTGCAGGATTTCATCAAACACATAGTACTCATTTTAATAACCTATCTAGAACCCAATCACTAATACAGCTCCCCAACCAAAAAAAAAAAATCTAATTAAAACAAAAATAACCAACATTTATAAGGTTCATCCACTTCTGGATCTCCCTTTTGTTTAATTTTTCTTCCTTCTTTTTCTTCTATATATATATATATATATTTATAATGGAAGTTCACTCAACATTCTCAAATTTGTTTTCAATATGCAACATTAAGAAGTAGGAAAGCAACAACAAAGCAACGTTGATCACATGAATAAGGACCTGAATAGGGTTGCTCTTTTGACTGCATTATTAAATCATGTTATAAATGAAAAGAAGTAAGTACATAAAGTAAGAAATCAACACAAAACATGTAAGGAAACCAAATGATTTAATTGATTAAATCATCTATTTAGTATTAAGAAACTATCAACAAATAAAAAATACAAAATAATTATTTCTTAATATATTAAAATACAATTTATCTATTAAAAGAGAAATCGGCCTTCTTTTAAATGACAGAAATCATCAATATTAAATTTGTACTAACTCATTTTCCATAGGTAAAGACAAATCACGAATAAACAAATAATTGTACAAACAAAAAGATCCAAATACAGACAAAATACATACTATGTACACAGTTCAACGCTACAATTCACACTATAATGAACTGATTTTATAAAATTTTAGCAACTAACCATTCAAAGTTTCAAACCAATTCCACTTTAAAAGGCTTCACATAATATATCCAGATCAATAAAAATAAAGACAGACAATCTACTACTGTAAGTTTCTAAACCAATTCTACTTTAATAACAAATTATTTTTTTATAATAAAAAAATACAACTATTTGGGCTGCAAAATTAAAGAGAAATACAAGAGTCCACAAGCGAAAATGGCCAAATACCACCATTTTCAGAAATTTGTAGCAAAAAAACACTGTTTCGGAACTATACAGGAAAATACCACTTTTTCTGGAACTTGAGTTTATGAAACTGTGGAAGGAAATGGGTTGGAAAGAAGAGAGATTTCCTTAATATGCCAATATACACATACAAGAGTCTTGGAAGCATCGGGCACATCATGGTCGACAAACCTACAAAACTAAGTGCATATACCACCGCAATAGAGTTCACCATAGCAGAACCACCATGGTCAACCCTATACAAGAAGATGTGAGAGTTGGAGGTGTATTGTCGATGGCATGGGTTACGAGTTCCTAAGGCATGCTCAACCGAGTTATCTAGAGATGAACCTGCCAACATACTTGCTCACAAGAGAACAATCAAATGCAAAGGTGATTAGACCGTTTTCATGTAATCCAAAAAGCTAAGAAGCATCTAAAGGGGAAGGCGCAAAAGCGAGCCATCAAGTCTATTAATGAAGTTACTGCGTTAGACGATGAAAGAGATATTTTAGACTTCTCAAATTCAGATAATGATGATTTCCAAAAATTTCTACCTACAAACATTAGACGTTGTTGTTAGTGTCTACATGTTCTATGCAATACAAAATGTTGTTGTTAATGTCTGACAACTGATGATTATGTACATTCAACTTTTGCAAATCTAAATATTAATTGTTCATTAATTGTTGAGTATACATGATTTTGGTCATTCAACGATTTCAAATTTTTCAACAAATTCGGATGATCAATACATTAGTACACAGTTTTCCATTTAATTTTCACGATTTTGTATATTTAACGAATTCAAACTTTTCAACTAATTCAGACTATCTATACATCTAATTTACACAATTTTATTTTCTACTTTCAAGATTTTATGCAATCAACAAATTCGAACAATCTGTACATCTAATCTACACAATTTTCTCTTGAATTTTCACGATTTTGTACTTTCAACGAAATCAAATTTCTCAACAAGTCCAGAATATTTGTACGTCTAATATCCACAACTTTCTATTGAATTTTCACGATTTGGTACGTTCAACAATTTCGATTTTCCATTAAGATTTCACGATTTTGTATGTTCAACAATTTTGAAATTTTCATCAAATCAGAATGATTAGTACATTAGCACATAGTTTTAAATTGAATTTTCACAATTTTGTACATTTGACAACTTCAAATTTGGAAACAAATTTGGATGATCTGTTCATCTAATGTAATTAATTTTCCATTAAGTTTACTCAATTTGGTATGTTCTTCAATTTTCATTTGAATTTTCACGATTTTACACACTCAACGAATTCGAATTTTTCAACATATTCGTACTATCTGTACATCTAATGTACACAATTTTTTCTTGAGTTTTCACAGTTTTGTACATTCAACGAATTCAAATTTTTAAACAAATTCATACGATCTACACATCTAACGTTCATACTTTTCCATTGAATTTTCATTATTTTGTACTTTCAACGAAATCAAATTTCTCAACAAGTCTAGACTATCTGTACATCTTATGTACACCTTCACGATTTGGTACGTTCATTGATTTTCCATCGATTTTTCTCGAATTTCTACATTCAACTAATTCGAACTTTTTTACAAATTTGAATTTTTCGAGGCATTTACCATTAGGTGATTTATACGAATCATTCATTTTTCTTTCATGGAGTTTGTCCATTATTCATATGGTTACATATTTAAAAAAACACAAAAACCTTTTAGGTGCAATAACTGCGCCAATGCTAAAAACAATTTATGTAGAAAACAGTGAACAATTTTTATGAGAAAACAATGAACAGTTTTAATTAATGTAAAAAAATGAATTTTATGAATGTAGTAAGCAGCTTCGAATATACAGTAAACATGATGTGTAGAGAGCAAATTTTATTAACATAGAAACAGATTTTATCAATGCAGAAAAATAAATTTGATTATTGTGAAATTTAAACATGAAAAAGTATTCAAATTTGGCTTTTAAATTTAGAAAACACGATTTCACTAGGTGTTTTATGAGAAAACAGTGAACAATTTTTTAAATAGTGAACAGAGAATAATTTACACAAAAAAAGAGAGTGAAAATTTTTTTAAATAATGCTGATCAGAAAATAATTTTATGCAAAATACTAGAAATAGTTTACGCAGAAAATAGTGAACAATTTTCATGAGAAAACAGTGAACAGTTTTACTTAAAGCAGAAAACAGTTTTACTTAATGAACAGTTCTACATTCAATGAATTCAAACTTTTTTACAAATTCGAATTTTTTGAGACATTTACCGTTAGGTGATTTATACGAATCATTCATTTTTCTTTCATGGAGTTTGTCCATTATTCCTATGGTTACATATTTTAAAAAAAACACAAAAACCATTTAAGTGCAATAACTGCACCAATGCTGAAAACAGTTTATGCAGAAAACAGTGAACAATTTTTATGAGAAAACAGTGAACAATTTTTATGAGAAAACAGTGAATAATTTTAATTAATGCAAAAAACAGATTTTATGAATGCGGTAAGCAACTTCGAATATATAGTAAACATGATGTGTAGAGAGCAAATTTTATTAACTTAGAAATAGATTTTATCAATGCAGAAAAACAAATTCGATTATTGTGAAATTTAAACATGAAAAAGCATTCAAATTTGGCTTTTAAATTTAGAAAACACGATTTCACTAGGTGTTTTATGAGAAAACAACAAACAATTTTTTAAATAGTGAACAGAAAATAATATATGCATAAAAGAGAGTGAACAATTTTTTAAATAATGTTGAGCAGAAAATAACTTTATGTAGAATGCTAGAAATAGTTTATGCAGAAAACAGTGAACAATTTTTATGAGAAAACAGTGAATAGTTTTAATTAATGCAAAAAACAAATTTTATGAATGCAGTAAGTAGATTTAAATATATAGTAAATATGACGTGCAGAGAGCAAATTTTATTAATGTAGAAATAGATTTTATCAATGCAGAAAAATATATTCAATTATTGTGAAATTCAAACATGAAAAAGCATTCAGATTTGGCATCTAAATTTAGAAAATACGATTTCACTATGTGTTTTATGAGAAAACAGTGAACAATTTTTTAAACAGTAAACAGAAAATAATTTATGCAGAAAAGAGAGTGAACAATTTCTTAAATAATGCTGAACAGAAAATAATTTTATACAAAATAATAGAAATAGTTTATACAGAAAACAGTAAACAATTTTTATGAGAAAACAATGAACAATTTTAATTAATGTAGAAATCAAATTCATATTTTGAAGTTAAAATCTCTATATTTTACAATGCTTCTATTTAAATAAATAAAAACATTAAAAAAAAAAAAAACCACTTATTTTTATCTTTATGTTTATTTATCAATTATCCCAAAAAAAAAAAAAAAATTTACACGGTACTCGAGTTTGCTAAACTCGAGTATCGTGTAAATTTTTTTTTTTTTTATCTTCATTTTATTTATAAAAGGTACTCGAGTCTGGTATACTCGAGTATTGTGATGCATGGAACTCGAGTTTACCAAGCTCGAGTACCACATAATTTTTTTTAATCCCATAAATTCCAGCTCAACAGTGCGACGGTGGCAAAACTGATGAGGAACTCGAGTTTTTGAAACTCGAGTTCTAGAAAAAGTGGTACTTCACTATTTATTCTTGAAACAGTGTTTGGTTGCTAAAAATTTCAAAAAAATGTGGTATTTGGCCATTTTGGCCCCTTTCTATGCCCTTATTACTGTATCACGCAAATCACATTTAGACTTTAGTATCTTCTCCCCAAAAACAAAACATTTAGACTTTAGTACATGTCAGTATCCTTTAATAACTTTATCTTTTATATCTCAAAAAATATATATCCTTTATTAACTAAAATTAAGAAACATCGTTTCTCAATAAAAAAAATTAAGAAACATTAATTGTTGTTGATTTTAGTCCAATCAAAGAATTCTCTTAAGTATATTTTAGTTCCTATTTATATCCTATTTATGGTCCACGATAAAATAAAATTAAGTAGAGAAAAAATGTAGTCACTACAAGCTTTCTATTGTAGAAGTATTCCATTTGGCCATACCACGTAAGGGCTTGTTTTGCTCTCCTTCTAAATCTAAAACTTTTTATAATTTTTATTTTATTTTAATATGGTATTAAATTCACTTTTCTATGTTCTTCTCTAGATTTCAAGCATTTCACTACCAACCATCACTCGATTTAGGAGTTAACCACATTTGATCATCATTCTCTAGACATTCTTTTCCTTACAATAGAGAATTTTTCTACACTATTTTTTCTCATAAATTTCAATTTTGTGCTCTATTTTCCTACTTGAAGCTCCAAAGTCTCACAACTTGGCCCGTCACTCATTCTTTTTGCACTCAAACTATATGAATTGGTCAACTCAGTCACATGCTTTGTCACAATGTCATCTTCTGCCAATATTCCTTAAGCCACCAATGTAGTCATCCTCCGGCCATAGCAACCACTCTTTGGTCACTAGTGCAGTCGTTCTTAGGCTCTTATAGTTCTCTTCTAGCATTCATCCATCTCCGTTTGTTGCTATCGCCAACATTTTGCATAATTTATTATACATTGTGCCTAGCCCATTCCACATTCAATATGGTCAATCATGGTCATTTTTTGGGCATCTTCACAAGCTTACATTTCTAACTCAAGTCATCATTATGCTTCTACCTTGAGTTTGAGGGGGATGTAG
Source organism: Quercus gilva (assembly GCA_023621385.1). Taxonomy (NCBI): domain Eukaryota; kingdom Viridiplantae; phylum Streptophyta; class Magnoliopsida; order Fagales; family Fagaceae; genus Quercus; species Quercus gilva. Next base: position 35,874,712 of record CM042473.1, read on the forward strand.
TGTACCATGCATATCACATTTAGCACATGTTAATATCCTTGATTGACTAAAAATCAAGAAACATTAATCATCCTTGATTTTAATCCAATCAAGAGATTCTCCTAAGGCCACTTTAGCTCCTATATATACCTTTCTTAGGGTTCACTGTAAAACACAATTTAGAGTAGTAATAATAGCCACCAAGGATTTTTTAATGTGAATATATGTCATCAGCCAAATCACATAAACCCTTGCTTCCACTCTCTCCTTCTATCTATAAAACTTTTTTTTTCTTTTTATTTTAACTACCCTTACACGACTGCAACTCATTATAACCATACAGACATTTTTTTTTTGTGGAAGCAAATAATAATATTCATCAAGGTGGTCGATACCGTACTAGTACATATACCGGTAGGGCTGTCCAACCCACCCGGCCACCCGCCCAACTCGCCCAACCCGCCCGAGCTCGACCCGCCGCCACCCGATCCGACGTCTCCAGTGGTCGGACGCGGGTCCGAATTCTCTAACCCGACCCCACGCGGGTCGGTTGCCAGTTTCACGTTTCAAAACCCGTGACACCCGACCCGAACCGAAACACTCATCCTTTCCAATGAAATATTACGATTTTTTACCAAATCCGGCGAGATCCTTCAAGATTCGGTGATGTTTTGGTGTTCTTCAGCTTCGATCCGGCCATCCTTGGTCTTCCTTCGCTCAGATTCGGTGTTCCTCAGCTCCGATCCAGCCATCCTCGCTCAAGATCTACACAAATCTAGCGAGAATCCGGCGAGATTAAGGCTCCGATCTGACTTAGATCTACACAAATCTGGCTATTCTTGGTTAGATTAGGCTCCGATCTACTCAAATTCGGCAAGAATCTGTTAGATCCAGTCGGCCTTCAACTCAGATTGACGAAGAGAGATCTTCCCCTCCACTCGCCGTCGCTCATCACCAAACTCGACCGACTCGACCGTTCACTCCCCTGAGCCCGGCCGACTCAACCCAACGTCTCCGGCGATCGGTTGCGGGTCTGTTTTTGTTCCACCCGACCTGAGCAGGTCGGTTCGAGTTGGGCACAAACTTAACCCGAACCGACCCGTGGACACTCCTATATACTGGTATCGAAACGCCAACTTTTCGTACCGGTTTAAATACAGGCCGATTTCGAGCATTACCAGTCGGTACCTAAAAAAAAAAAAACGCTTTTTTTTTTTTTTTTTTAGTTTTGTAATTTTTGAATTTTTGAAGGGTAAATGGTAACTTATTTGCATTAACTTATTAGTATTATTTATTTTCTTAGCATGCAATGAACAATTAAGCTTTCTATTTTTTATATTGTGTTTTTTTTTTAATTGATGCTAAAGTCTAAAACCATAAATAATTTGTTCTAAATTAAGATAATGTTTTATAGTAAATTTTTATATTTATTATAATATATATATATATATATTTATAAATATAAAAAATAAAGGTAAACCCGAAACAGTATACCGATATTGACCAGTACCGAAATATATCGTTCCACTAGTCAAATCGGTACAAAATTTGGTATGAGATTGACTCCCTTAATTTTCGTACATAGTGATTATTGGCGGTTGGTTGTCAGTATTCTAAAAGTTTTGAATGAGCGACCCAATTTAACAAAAAAAATAAATGAAGAAGATTAAACTAGTTTCTGCAATACACAACATAAATATTGATCTACAAACTATAAAGCTTGTAACAACGAAATTAATCTTATTGTTGTACTAAGCTTCAGTAGACTACTACCAACCAACATCAGTTTCAATATTAAGAGAAAGAAATAGTATAAATCATATCCTTTGCAGGTTACTTTTTTTTTTTTTTTTTTTTCCTCTCCTCTACATAACCCAAGTAGCAATCTCTAAGCTTTTTTTTCTGTCACTTGTTAATTTGATCAATACGTGTAATGGCACAACAAATTTTACAATATTTTTCACACATGTTAAGATGATTTATTATGATTGATCTATAATAAAAATGATGCCAACAGTGGTTCTAATGAAAGTGAGGAAATGACCCCTGAACAGTGTCATCACAACTCACAACCTGGTGTAGAAACCTTCTAGTAAGACCTTGATAGGACAAGTATCAAGCGAAATGAACCCTAACCTCTAAATGGAAGGCCAAGATACAACCTGGGTGACTATATAAGCTAGAGAGGCCTCTGTGAAGAGGGGATGAAACATCTAAAGAAAGAGAAAAAGAAAGTAACTCCATTGTAATACAAGAAAAAGTGTAAATCTGTACCTCGGACCAATCCCGAGGTAGATAATTTAAGCAATCCAAGACTATTGTTAATCAATTTCCTTGTCTCATACTCATTCCTAGTACTTATCCTTTCATTTCAAGTTTAACTAATTTAAATAAGGGTAACAAAGGTTGATTGGCATTCCGTCTCTATAAATTAATTGTGTGAAGTAAAAATTAGCCTGTCTTATTTTTGCCCACCACAAATATTTACATTTTTGGGTACGTTTTTTAGTTATTTTGTGAACATTTTATTTAATTTTATCATAATTGGTTCATTAATTTGAACATTTTAGGTCAATAGAGAACACATTTATTCCTTTGTTTCATAAGGGTAAAGGTATTTTTTTTTTTTGAAAGCAGGGTAAAGGTATTATTCCTTTTAGAACATTTATTCCTTTCAAATGCCAGCTCCCTTGGAATTAAATCCCACTAATTTAATTCAACCATTCTTACATAAAGGTTTAGCACTTCCCCCATTTTCAACTTCCCAATTTAATTAATTCCGTTCCCCACTTTATTCTCTTCTTATCTCAACAGTGCAGTGTGCAACCAACCACTTTTCAATTGGAGTTTTCACAACTTTCAACCTTCAATTTTCAAGCTAAGCCTGAGAAGAAGAACTCATGAATGAAAATGATCGTGATTAGAAGCAATGAGTTTTTATTGATTTCTTAATTTTAGTCACTCCATAGCTATCAATCAATTATAAGGAGTAATTAGAAATGGTGGTTTTTTTTTTTTTTTTTTTGTTTAATTTAATTGTGGGATCACTATGCTTTTGTTGGTCTTCAATTCATAAACTTGAAGGTTCTTAATAATTCCTGGAAAGGTTGATCCTTTATTATTATTTTTTAAAGAAGTTTTTTAAAAATCCAAGGTCCATTAGTTTTTTAGAAAAGAAGAAGGTTAGGCCGGGTGATGCTAGTCGGCCCATTATTTTTTTTTTATATATATTTATAGGATTAGTTTAACTTTTTTATGGAAACATCCGGCCCATTAGTTATTTTTTTATTTAGGACCCAAAGGATCCTTTATTCTAAATTCAAAAAAGCCCATCCTAACGTACACTTGTTCAAACATCCATATCCAGCCCAAAACAGCCAACGGCTCCTTTTCCCTTTCTTCTTCTTTTTCCTCTTTTCTCTGTCTCTGTCTCTGGCTCTCTGCTTTTCGAGAAATAACAAGAAAGAAGGGTCTTTTTATACCTATGGCGACCATTACTGGTTACGCTGATGTGGCTGTGGCTGTGGCCGTGGCGCCGAAGCACCCAAACCCTCCTGCTAAGACCGTCGATACTCAGTCTGTTCTCAAAAGGTAGATTTGGGTTTGTCAAGAATTTGGGTTTTTCTTTATTTTTTTTGTGACTTTAATTATATGCTTATGAATATTGAATATATGTAGACAAGCTGTTTGTTGAAAGGTTTCTTAGAGGATAAATGGGTTGTTTTGAGGTCTGGGTTTGTCTATTTGTTATGGGTTATTGAGTTCTTGTATTGGGTTTTTGTTTCTGACTTTGTATGGATATTGGGTTCATGATCTGCACCTTCTGTTTGTAAAAGGCTTACTTAGAAAGCTAGATGGGGTTTTTTTTGGTATTGGCTTTTTTGTTTATTTTTGAATCTCTGAGAATATAGATGTTGAAAACTTGAGAACTTTTGAATTGGCTTTTTATGTGGGGTTTGTAGGATTTCTAATGCTGTTTCCTTTGTTATTGTCTTATGAAACAAGTTGCAATCTGAATTCATGGCCTTAATCATAAGAACCTTAATAGTTCATGGAAATGTTGATCCTATTAATAATCTTTCTTTAGAATGCACTATGAGGAGAGTGTTCAGATCATTATTGGTACATTTATTACTGTTCACTGTTTATTATCTTGAAGATTGCAAGTATTTGAATTTCAATTAACTTAGCTATCTTAGTGTATAAGGTTTGTTCTTGTTGAATTTTAAGGGGGGAGGAAAAAACAAAAACCAAATATTTTGAAATCAAAATTGACGGTGATTAGATTGATAATTATGGTTTCAATTAAATTTCAGTATTCAGACTAGATTTGATTTTTTTTTTTTTTTTTTGTTTCTTCAGACTCTTTTGAATGGTTGTTATTTGCGGACTAATGTACAAGTAAAGCCGATTGTTGAGCAAATCAATATGCTTGATGGTTTCACAGGAAAACTTTGATTTGGATGCAACTAAGAGTTCCCTCAGGTGTTGTTAGTTACTTGTTATCTTTCCTAGTGTTATGACATTCAAGACTATAATGAGATTCATTAAATTTTTAGTAGAGTGATGCTTGTATTGTTTGTTAAAAATGTTCTCAAGGGGATGAAAGCAGGTTGCTCTGCCCAGCTGACATGAAATAAACGTTGCTCCTGCATTCACATATCTACAAGTCTATATTAAGTTATATTACTTTCTTCTTGATATTTAGTAGGTCGATAATTGATGAAGGTCGTACAGATATTTAAGATTACAAACATTGAAGGATGATCAATTGTATGCTTTATTCTTCCACCTTAAATTTTTAGTTTATTTTTTATTTATTTGGACTTGATATAAGATTTGACACAGTACCCTTTTTAGTTTACTAATTCTTAATTTAGTTTTCACACAAAAACAATTTCTATACGTATTAGTATAATCATGCTTGCTTCTTTTTTATAGAGCTTGCCTGTAATTGTACATGGTTTTCTTATCTATTCAAGAAGCTCACAATTTGGGATTTGTTTTAGACAAGTAAAACTATGAATATTAATTTGCTTCCACTTTACATGCGGAACTTTTTGTTTTGACTAAAATGTCTTTTTTTTTTTTTTTAATTTGTAACTTGTATGCATTAACATGTCGTTTTGAATATTTTCACTTTATTTTTGTTCAAGGAAAATCAACAAATCTGGAGGCTCTATGACGCATATTTCTCTCCACCATTGCTAAATTTTGTGTGTCAAGTAATGTGGCTTTGCTTTGTATTGAGAAGGAAGATGGGAAGCTTTTCTCCTCTAACTTTTATTCCAGTCAAATCTCTCTCTCTCTCTCTCTCTCTCTCTCTCTCTCTCTCTCTCTCTCTTTTTATTTTTTGTTTATATTGTATTTTTCTCTTGATGATCAGGGTCTTCAACAAAAACTTGGCAAAAAAAAAAAGCCAATTAGAAACATATCCAGAAGTTTGGAGATGGTAAGCATTATGTAAAAGGTTTTGGAGAACTAGAGAAGCTCTGCTACAAAGTAGTTTTATAGACACTCCATGGTGGTGCTGTTAAGTGAATAAAAAAAGGTAAGAAGCAAAGGTAACCACTGAATTTTAAAGGAGTTTGGAGATGAGAACTTAAATGGAAGTGTTACCTAGATGGCATGGCTTAACAATTCCTGTTGAATAAACTATTTGTAAATGTATGTAATCATGCTTTATTGTTATAACTATAATCAACTATGCAAAGGTCTAATGTTTTTGGTGTATGAGACAAGTTATATATGATATATCAATGACATGTTCTCCATGACTATATTTTGGTTATTTATTCTTTTGTTTATGTTGGTGTTTAATTCTACTTTTGTTTTTTTGGTTTCTCTCATGCTTCTTTTATTTGATCATTGTTGTTTGGTTGCTTGGAAAAAGATCAAAAAATAAAATTCTTGTGTGTGTGTGGCAGAACTCGACATTAGCAATGTCGAGTTCTATGCATATTTTAAGTGGAACTCTACACAAAATTTCAAAAAAAATCTAAGAGGCAAAATACGCATATAACTTGACATTGCTAATGTCCAGACAAAACTGAACATCAACAATATTGAGCTCTAAAATAAGGGTATTTTGCTAGAAAGTTTGAAAGGGTACTATTTGGCTACATTCCAAAATTAAGGCTAAATAGCCATTTTTCCCCTCATTTCCCTACTTCCTATCAAATGTATGCTCATATATGGATTGAAGAATAATTACTAGTAGTGTATTTGTGATGATGCAATACATTTTATAAAGAAATGTTATTTAGGAATAGAAAATTTCCCTTTCTTACCTTTTGATTCCCTGAGAGAGTGATTATTTTGACTTCGACAATTGAGAAATTGTTTCATCAGGTGTATATATATCATACATTCATGCAAAACTTTTCCGCACATTTGTGTAGGTTAGTGACAAGTTAATTTAAAAATAGATGATTTTTATATTCATGGATGATGCCTTCTTAAAGGATAGCAATCACTGGCTATGGGCTTTTAGTAAGCTGAAATTTAATGAGACACCTAATCTAGTTTCTGCAATTCCCTACTTAAATATTGATCTATAGAACTTGTTACATCGGAATCAATCTTATTTTAGTACTGGTTAGAGGATAAGTAGACTAAATAAATGCAGTTTCTATATTAAGCCAAACAAACTGTATACATCATATTCTTCAAAATTTACTCTTTTCTCTTCTCTCCACCCCCAAGCAATCAGTAGGATTTCTATTTGCCACCAGTTGATTTGGTCTCAACCATTAATCCATGGTCTATATGACCCATAGCATGAAACAAACTAATTCAGCAACCATTTCTGAGGATTGAATCAGTGCTAGACAAGGAAGCAGCAGAACCCTTGCCAGATGATGAAGGAAGCGACAATAAGAAATCATGCTCTTCATTACCTTTAAATGTACCAAAAAAAGTACTTCCATCTGGTAATTCTAGTAGATTGGCATTGCCATCCAAAAACTGCATCACTTGCCTCATGCTAGGCCTAGCTGCTGGCACTGAGTGTGAGCAAAGCAGGCCTAGTTTCAAAACCAATTCCATTTCCTCCACCACATAATTACCTTCCAGTCTAGGATCACTAGCATCAAGGATAGCTCCTCTTCTCCAGCACTCAAACACCCAGTCAATCAAAATTATGTCTTCGGTCAGTCCTTGTAGCCCTACAGGCCGCCTTCCACATGCCACCTCAAGCATGAAAGCCCCAAAAGAAAACACATCAGTGCAAGTGGTTGCCCTTCTTGTTCTAATAATCTCTGGAGCCAAATAACCTACAGTTCCAACCACATGGGTGGTTTGGGGATTCATACCGTGGTCATATAATCTAGCAAGGCCAAAATCACCTAGCCTTCCATTCAATTCAGCATCTAATAGAACGTTGCTTGCTTTTACATCTCTGTGTAGAACAACCTGTTCCCATTCTTCGTGGAGGTAAAGAAGGCCAGATGCTACACCTTTGATGATTCGAAATCGTTGAAACCAGCTGAGGTTTGGTTTTTCATTGCTATATAAGAACTTGTCAAGGCTTCCGTTGGACATATAATCATAGACCAAGAGGAGTTCTCCTCTTCGCCTGCAATATCCCAGGAGCTGGACCAGGTTCCTGTGCCTCAGTCTTCCCATGCTAATAATCTCAGCTACAAATTCCTTCATCCCTTGTTTGGAATTATGGGAGACTCTCTTGACGGCAATTTGTACATTGGAAGAAGGAAGTATTCCTCTATAAACGTTTCCAAAACCTCCTGCTCCAAGAAGCTCTTTGTCTGAGAAACCCTTGGTTGCTTTGTAGAGATTCTTATAGATGAACCGGTGAGGACCATACTCCCTTTCCCAATCTTCACGTATTTCTTCATATTTCTTCGTTCTTATAATGTAAGCAGCTCCAGTGATTGTTATCAGCACAAGCATCACTGCTATGACAAAAACCATGATCATTAGTCTGGGTATCTCTTTTGTTTTCCTTTGTCGAGGAAGTGAAGGAAGCTTCGAAACATCAAGGCTTTGTGCTTGTCCACTTTTATTAAAGCTCCATCCAAGAATATACTGGTCACTTGGAGCACGGGAACCAGTAGTTGCAGAGAAACCAACATACATAGATTCCAAGAGATATTGAGACAGATCAATGGATTTTGACATGAGAGGCCAGTTTGGTTTTGGGATTCTGGTTGGGGCTAGTGTTACATTTAGTAACTTTTCTGCTTCATCATAGTCTATCCAAAGATGCATTGGATTCCCACTTGTGAGCTCCAAGCTTATATTCTTCCCTTCTTTATTGGAAAAATACATTGCAGGAGCTAATTCAGTTGAGTTCAGACTATTCACATCAATTCCCACATGGTTTCTATCAATATCTCCAAATTCTGGGTTCAGAATAGTATCAAGCTCGATGGCCAAAATGTGGTTCACAGGAAGGCCATCATTTGAAGAATTGAAGAGTCCCAGATACTGATTTCCTCCAGCTTGGATAAAGTTCCACGATGGACTGATGGTGAATGTCATGCCATGACCGCCACCACTACTTGGCACTTGTGGAACAATGGCAAATACAAAGTTTGTAGAAAATGAAAGAGATAGAGTTGAACCTGAGGAAGTTGTGTTGAATTTTAAAGGAAATTGGTAGAAAACATGACCGACTTGGGGGAATGAAATATTCTTGCTACTGGTTAGCTGCAGCAGACCATTGCTGAGAAGTTGAGCAGTGCCATCAAGATGCAGCTTGGCTGGATGGAATCCATTGTAGATGAATTGGTTTTCATTTTGAGCAAAGGCCAGGGGAATATTGGAAACATAGAAAATTATCAGGAAATGAAGTGATACAAGGATTGTAGCCATTGGGAAAAGTTGAAAAAGGCCCATTTTTCTGAAGAGAGGGGTTTTGGCTTGATTAAGAGTCACTTGACTCTAGAGATATATGTCTTCTTCTTTGCCCAAGTTTAACACCAGTATCTGTGTTATTATAGTTATGGGATAACAGAACAATTGACTCACAAAGAAGATAGTGTCTAGTCAAGTGGGAACTGTGATTGGAAAAGAAGCTCTACTGTAAACTTAAGAAAAATGCAATCCTGGTCATCCATGTTTTTTTAAGTACGATGAAAAAATGTTTCTTGGTGCATACACAAGGGAATCTTGTAAGTCCGCTTCCTTCTCTATTTCTATCAGCTAGTTTCAATTCTATATATTGCGTCAATTGGACAATTAATGTTTGGTAGAAATCTCATCTATCAATCAGCAACAAACTTTGACCCAGCAGCTAGGAGCAATCATGTTAGCTGCCACTATTGACTCTAAGCAACATCTAGCCTACCGTATTCTACACACGAGACCTATCTAATCCATTTAACCAAATGTTTTTAGTAATATACCCTTCAAAACTATAGGCATATAAACTTATTTTCTTTCCTAGTTGCATTCTCCGATGTCCCATAGCTGCCTCTCACTCTCAAACCTCAATCTCACCTCACCTCCCTGTTTGTTTGTTTTTTTTTAGTTCGGATCAACTGGATTAATTCAAAAAATTGTATTTTTTTTTTTTTCTCTTTCATTAAATTTGATAAATGAGTTAATACAACTTATCCCTTTAATAAACGGATCATTTTAAAGTTGAGGAATTGTAATCTGTTTAATAAACGTGTGATGTTCGTCCCATATAATTGAATACTCATAAGTCGACATACCACAAACTCAACATGCGAGCACGAATTGCCACCCCTACTCTATACTTTGCTATTTACATGCTTTTTGAAAATGGCCGAACTTATTTATATCTTGTATTGCTGCCATTCTCAAAACAGTGTAGTATTTCTCATTTTTATCATAATCAGTGCTCTATTTTTCATCTTAGTTGTTGTTGTCTGCACTCCTGATTTCTTGCAGTAAAGTAGAAATTTTAGTACTGTATCTGCAAATTTCTCATTTCCAATAGGTTTATCAGTTTTATTATGACTTATGAACTTAACACATGCGTGCATATGCATTACACGTGTGAAAATAAACACAAACTCAGAGAGAGAGAGAGAGAGAGAGAGAGAGAGAGACCATCTCAAGGATGCTTGAATACCTAAGAGCAATGATCCTTCAAGGTTTGCCATTGTAATGAATACGTTCAGAGAATATGCAAGTTTAGAGGTTGGGTTCCTATTAAATAAGGCTTTTTTTCTTAAAAATAAATAAATAAATAAAAAGAAAGAAAATTTTTTAAGATATTATTCATCAACTCCTTTCTATGCCCTTATTAGGGTATCACGCAAATCAAATTTAGTATCATGCAAATCACATTCAGACTTTAGTATCTTCTCCACACAAAAAAAAAACATTTAGACTTTAGTACATGTTTGTATCCTTTATTGACTTTATCTTTTATATCTCAAAAAAAATATATCCTTTATTAATTAAAATTAAGAAACATTGTTTCTTAACAAAAAAATTTAAGAAACATTAATTGTTGTTGATTTTAGTCAAATCAAATAATTCTCTTAAGTATATTTTAGTTCCTATTTATATCCTATTTATGGTCCATGATAAAATAAAATTAGGTAGAGAAAAAATGTAATCATTACAGGCTTTCTATTGCAGATGTAAGCCATTTGGCCATACTACGTAAAGGATTGCTTTGCTCTCCTTCAAAATCTAAAACTTTTTATTATTTTTATTTTATTTTAACATGGTACCAAATTCACTTTTCTGTGTTCTTCACTAGATTTCAAGCATGTCACCGCCGACCATCACTTGATATAGGTGTTAACCACATTTGATCATCATTGTCTAGACATTCTTTTTCTTAGAATAGAGAATTTTTCTACACTAACTTTTTCACATAAATTTCAATTTTGTGCTCTATTTTCCTACTTGAGGCTCTAAAGTCTCACAACTTGGCCCATCACTCATTCTTTTTGCACTCAAACTATGTGAAATTCGTCAACTCAGTCACATGCTTTGTCACAATGTCATCTTCTGCCAATATTCCCTAAGCCACCAATGTAGTCATCCTCCGGCCATAGCAACCACTCTTTGGTCACTAGTGCAGTTGTTCTCAAGCTCTTGCAGTTCTCTTCTAGCATTCATCCATCGTCTTTTGTTGCCATCACCAACATTTTGCATAATTTATTATACATTGTGCCTGGCGCATTCTACATTCAATATGGTCAATCATGGTCATTTTTAGGGCATCTTCACAAGCTTACATTTCAAACTCAAGTCATCATTATGCTTCTACCTTGAGTTTGAGGGGATGTAGTGTATCATGCATATCACATTTAGCACATGTTAATATCCTTGATTGACTAAAAATCAAGAAACATTAATTGTCCTTGATTTTAATCCAATCAAGAGATTTTTTTTTTTTTTTTTGCTAGGTAAGTGTGGGGGATTGAACCCCCGAGCAACAAGTCATTTGTAAACCTGGGTACCAGCTCGCCTACATGGGCGGTGGTATCCAATCAAGAGATTCTCCCAAGGCCACTTTAGCTCCTATATATACCTTTCTTAGGGTTCACTATAAAACACAATTTAGAATAGTAATAATAGGCACCAAGGATTTTTTAATGTGAATATATGTCATCAAGCCAAATCACATAAACCCTTCCTTCCACTCTCTCCTTCTCTCTATAAAACATTTTTTTTTCTTTTTATTTTAACTGCCCTTACACAACTGCAACTCATTATAATCATACAGACATTTTTTTTGTGGATGCAAATAATAATATTCATCAAGGTGGTGGATACCGTACCGGTACATATACTGGTATCGAAACACCAACGCTTCGTACCGGTTTAAATACCGGCCGATTTCGAGCATTACCGGCCGGGTACTATAAAAAAAATAAATAAATAAAATAAAAAGCTTTTTTTTTTTAGTTTTGTAATTTTTGAATTTTTGAAGAGCAAAATGGTAACTTATTTGCATTAACTTATTAGTATTATTTATTTTCTTAACATGCAATGAACAATTAAGCTTTCTATTTTTTATATTGTGTTTTTTTTTTTTTTTAATTGATGCTAAAGTCTAAAACCATAAATAATTTGTTCTAGATTGAGATAATGTTTTATGGTAAATTTTTATATTTATTATAATATATATATATATATATTTATAAATATAAAAAATAATGGTAAACCCGAAACGGTATACTGATATTGATCGGTACTGAAATATATCGTTCCACTAGTCAAATTGGTATAGCCTGTATGAGATTGACTCCCTTAATTTTCATATATAATGATTATTGGCGGTAGGTTCTCAGTATTCTAAAAGTTTTGGATGAGCCACCCAATTTAACAAAAAAAATAAACAAAGAAGATTGAACTAGTTTCTGTAATTTGATGAGCCATCCAATCTAGTTTCTGCAATACACAACATAAATATTGATCTATAAACTATAAAGCTTGTAACAACGAAATTAATCTTATTGTTGTACTAAGCTTCAGTAGACTACTACCTACCTAACATCAGTTTCAATATTAAGAGAAAGAAACAGTATAAATCATATTCTTCGCAGGTTCCTTTTTTTTTTTTTTTTTTTTTTTTCCTCTTCTCTACACAACCCAAGCAGCAATCTCTAAGCTTTTTGTCTGTCACTTGTTAATTTGATCAATACGTGTAATGGCACAATAAATTTTACAATATTTTTCACACATGTTAAGATGACTGATTATGATTGATCTATAATAAACATGATGTCAACGGTGGTTCCAATGAAAGTGATGCTGCACCAATCACAATCAACATACTCATGTTGTAAAAAAAAAAATTGTGAATTTGTTGTGGGTATAGTATTGATGTAATCTGAGCCCAAGCATTGATCCATGATCTAATCTACCCATAGTATGAAATGCAAGTAATTCAACTACCACTTTTGAGGACTGAATCAATATTAGGAAGGAAGACGTAGAACCCTTGCCAAATGCTGAAAGAATTGGCAATAAGATATCAGATGCCAATGCTGATTCTCAAAAAAAAAAAGATATCAGATGCTTCAACACTTGTAAAGTTACCAAAACAAGCATTGCCATTGTGGTAATTCCGGCACATCAGCTTTACTATCCATAAAACTGCATCGCTTGTCTCATGCTAGGCCTAGCTGCTGGCATTTTTCAAGTCCAATTCCCTTTCCTCCACCACATAGTTGCCTTCCAATCTAGGATCACTAGCATCAAGTATAGCTCCTTTTCTGTGCACCTCTCTCTCCCATTCAATAAATGTTTTATTAAAAAAAAAAAAATTTTTGTTTCTCAAAGAAAAAAAAAGTTAATTACTATTTTTCTTTTTTATGTTCTCCTTTCTTATGGTTTTTTTTTGTTTATTCTGTCTTACAACTCTACTTTGGGTTGATTAGTTTTAATTTTTTTGATAGTTCTTTAGGTTGATGCATTTTGCTATTATGTTTCTTAATTCCTCATCACAAATACTCTCTCTCCCTCTTATAACTTTAGTTTGATTTTAGTTTGGGTTAATATTGACTTATTTTGGATTTGGGGATTTGAGATCGAAATAATAAATTTGAAGCTTAGAATATTCAATTGTGTGGAAGAAAATCTAGGAAAACATAACCGAGTATGACTCAAGTTAGAAATATATGACATATATATATATATATATTTATATATGTACGTATGTATAGAAAAACCAAAAACACCCAAAATATGCAAATAAAGAGTAACTAAGATAAAAATAGTTGAATAAGAGATTTGAGGTTCAATCTTTACCTATACTAAAAACCGATTAGTATCTTGATCTGATTATAAAAAATACAATCATCATAAACGGATACCATAGATTAAAACTTTATTAAAAAAATTAAAAATTTTAAGATTTAAAAAAAAATAAATAAAAGATATAAGTAGTTAATAGAAAGAAACATTTATAAAGAAATACCTAAAGAACATGTTGCATTTGGAGAGAGAAAGAGAGAGAATGATAAACAGGGGTAACTCATAAGAGAAAAATGTTAGGTGCTGTAATACCTCTGACTAAATGAGTTTACTTTTTCAAAATGGCAAATCTTAATATATTATGGTCAACAAATTTTCATAGAACAAATTACATCTTATATCTCATTACCAAAAAAAAAAAAAAAAACGCATATTCCCTCACAAGATGGGTCTGTGACTAAATAATTTAAAACCAAACATTTGATTGATTTATGGATGATGCCTTCTTAAATACTGCATAAATATGGTTCTGCAAATATACACTACGTAAATATTGATCTATAAAGCTAGCAACAAGAAAATTGATCTTATTGTGGCACTACTTAAAGCTTAAGTTAGACTACTAAAATTTATCCCCAAAAAAAAAAAGGAAAGAGGGAAAGAAGACTACCATAACAGTTTCTACACTAAGCGAAAGCAACTATATATATCACATTCTTCAAAAGTTTCTATTTTCTATTCTCACCACACCCAAGCAATCGGTGTTTTGTATTTGCCACTTGCTGATTTGGTCCCAAGCATTGATCCATGATCTGTTCAACCCATAGCACAATATACTACTAATTCAACGACCACTTCTGAGGATTGAATCAATGCTAGAACAGGAAGGAGCAGTAGCTATGCTAAAAGATGAGGGAAATGACATCAAGAAATCAGACACTTCATTACTTGTAGACGTACCAAAACAAGCTTTGTCATTTGGTAGTTCTGGCAGCTTAGCATTGCCATCCAAAAACTGCACCACTTGCCTCATGCTAGGCCTAGCTTCTGGCACTGAGTGTGAGCAAAACAGGCCTAGTTTCAAAACCAATTCCATTTCCTCCACCACATAATTACCTTCCAATCTAGGATCACTAGCATCAAGGATGGCTCCTTTTCCCCAGCACAGAAAGACATAATCAACCAAAACAACCTCTTCAGGCAGTCCTTGTAGCTGTATAGGCCTCCTTCCACAAGCCATCTCAAGCATGAAAGCCCCAAAAGAAAACACATCAGTGCAAGTGGTTGCCTTTCCTGTTCTAGTAAGCTCTGGAGCCAAATAACCCACTGTCCCAACCACATGGGTGGTTTGAGGATTGGTACCGTGGTCGTATAATCTGGCAAGCCCAAAATCTCCTAGCCTTCCATTTAATTCAGCATCTAATAAAACATTACTTGCTTTTACGTCTCTGTGTAGAACAACCTGTTCCCACTCTTCATGGAGGTAGAGAAGGCCAGAAGCTACTCCTTTCAGGATTCGAAACCGTTGAATCCAGTTAAGGTTTGGCTTTTCATTGCTATATAAGAATTTGTCAAGGCTTCCGTTGGGCATATAATCATAGACCAAGAGGAGTTCTCCTCTTCGCCGGCAATATCCCAGGAGCTGGACCAAGTTTCTGTGCCTCAGCCTTCCCATGCTAATAATCTCAGCCACAAATTCTTTCATCCCTTGTTTGGAATCATGGGAGACTTTCTTGACTGCAATTTGTGTATTGGAAGAAGGAAGTGTTCCTCTATAAACCTTTCCAAAACCTCCTGCTCCAAGAAGCTCGTTGTCTGAGAAACCCTTGGTTGCTTTGTAGAGATTCTTATAGATGAACCGGTGAGGACCGTACTCCCTTTCCCAATCTTCACGTATTTCTTCATATTTCTTCCTTCTTATAATGTAAGCAGCTCCAGTGATTGTTATCAGCACAAGTGCTACTGCTATGAGCAAAACCATGATCATTAGTCCTGATATCTCTTTTGCTTTCCTTTGTCGGGGAAGTGAAGGAAGCTTCGAAACATCAAGGCCTTGTGCTTGTCCACTTTTATTAAAGCTCCATCCTAGAACGTAGTGGTTACTTGGAATAAGTATACCAGTTGCTGCAGAGAAACCAACATACATAGATTCCAAGAAATATTGAGACAGATCAATGGACTTAGACATGAGAGGTTGGTTTGGTTTGGGGATTCCGTACGGGGCTAGTGTTACACTCAGTAACTTTTCTGCCTCCTCATAGTCTATCCAAAGATGCATTGGATTCCCACTTATGAGCTCCAAGCTTATATTCTTCCCTTCTTTATTGGAAAAATACATTGCAGAAGCTGAATCAGTTGAGTTCAGGCTATTCACATCGATTCCCACATGATTTTTGTCAATATCTCCAAATTCTGAATTCGGAACAGTGTCAAGCTCGATGGCCAAAATGTGGTTTGAAGTAAGGCCTCCATTTGAAGAATTGAAGAGTCCTAGATACTGATTTCCTGCAACGTTGGTCAAGTTACTTGATGGACTAATGGTGAAGGCCATGCCGTGACCTCCAACATTTGGCACTTGTGGAACAATGGCAAATACAAAGTTTGTAGAAAATGAGAGAGATGGACTTAAACCTGAGGAAGTTGTATTAAATTTTAAAGGAAATTGGAAGAAAGCGTGACCAAATTGCTGGTGTGAAATGTTTACGGAATTGGTTAGCAGCAGTAGGCCATTGCTGGTAATTTTAGCTGATCCATCAAGATGCAGCTTGGCTTGAAGGAAGCCATTGTAGATGAATTGGTTTTCATTTTGAGCAAAGGCCATGCAAATATTGGAAACATGCAGAATTACAAGAATTGTGTAGCCATTGGTAATAGTGGGAAAAGCCTCATTTTTGTGTAGAGAGTGCTTTTTGCTTGTTTAAAACTCTAGGATTTTTATAGAAATGAGTCTTCTGCTTTGCCCAAGTTTAACATCAAAGTCTGTGTTATCATGGTCATAGGCTAACCAAACAGTTGACTCACAAAGAAGACGAGTGTCTAGTCAATTTGATTACACAAAATGCAATCCTGATCGTCAATATAGTTTTTAAAGAAAGTTGAAAAAATGACTTGTCCCAAAAATCAGGGAACCTTGTACTCCACTTGATTTAGGAGACGCAAGAAAATTATTATTTACTATTATTTATGTTTGTAAGTCAATTGTATTTTTAAGTTTTAGGTTCTAGTAGTTTATTGGGCTATTAGTATTTTAATTTGAGAAGCAAGATTATTTTTATAATAAAGCAATTAGGGTTTCCTAACCAATTAGAACTAGAATTTAGCAATCCTTTATAAGCAACCTATTGTACTCCTTGAGGAGAGTTGATATTTTGATGAATGAAAAACATGGCTGTTTGGTCTTTCTTTGGTCTGGTGCTGACTCCAGGTCTACCCTAGGTGCTGACTACTAATGGTTTCCCCGCTTGGTGCTGACTCCAAGCAAGGCCTAGGTGTTGACTCCTAGGTCATATCTTTTATTTTTCCGTTGTTTTAATTTTGTTCTAGTTGTCCTGCGTCAGTTTTGGTATCAGAGCAAACATTAATCTATTGAAGCATCACCACAGGAAATATCCAGAAAATATCACCAAAAAAAAAAAAAAAAAAAACCTAGATTTTGAAGCCAACCAGAAGCCTTTAGTCCAGAACCCACAATCAAGTCTCCAAATCCCTTGCAACCACAAAGAGAGAAGAGACCCATGTCAAGACCCGTCAGCAACCTCAACCAACCACTGCTGATATTGACCCATTAGCCGCCGAAACCCATAGATTAGCACTTAGCTGCTGCTGACCCACCAGCCATCGCCGCCGACACTATCAACATACACATCAGCCACCACCGGCAACACCATCATCATGACTCCTCCATATATCATGCCGCCATTGCCTTCCCTGTCGTCGCGCCGCCACAGTCGCCGGTCCCTAGCACCGCAAGCCCATCACTAATCTCTTTTAGTTTCTATAGTCTTTCTCTTTTAGTCCGTGGTTTGAGTTCCTTTTAGAGTCTGTACTTTGAGTTTTTTTTTAAGCTTGTGTCTGTAGTTTCTTTTAAATTCGTTTGAATTTATTTTAAGTCCGTGTCTACAATGTCTTAAAGCAGCAATGTATTTTTATTATTTTCGCAAAAAAAAAAAAAAAAAAAAAAGACCCAGCCCACGAAATCCAAACCTATCAACCAGCCCAATCCTAGCAACTATTTGAGGGAATAGTCTTAGAAGCCTATTCCAACAATCTATCTAGAGAACATCACCGCAAACCAGGTTCTTGTTCCAACTTCCAACTATTTGTTGAAGCTCTATTTTAGAAAATCATGGTAATATTAGAAGCACCTTATTTTGATGGTTATGAAACTTATCCACGAGATTTTGTCAACTAGATTAATGGGATGGAGCAATTCTTTGAGCAAGCAAATTTTGTAGATAACAAAAAGGTTAGATATGCCAAGTTGAAGTTAAGAGGTAAAGCACAAAGGTTTTGAGAGAATCTTGAATATTTCCGCTCTATGAATTATGAACCTACCATTAGTGTGTGGGAAGATATAAAAGAAAAGTTTTGTGATGAGTACTTGTCACCATACTATTGAGCTAAGTATCTACCCCAATCTTAGTGTGGTACTTTTCAAGTTGAAGCAAATACGATTAATCCTCATCCTCATCCCATTTCATGTCCTCAGCGCACTTTTGAACAATCTACCAAGGAATTAAAGGAGCTCATAAAAAATGTTCAAGACGGGATTGCTCAGATGAAGCAAAAGAAGACTCAAAATGATTCAATTGGGAAACCAAGGATACTAGATCACAATGAACTTATTGCTGCCCCAATAGATTGATGATGATATCTTGGTCGTGGAGAATCCTCCAGCAACACCAAAGCCTATTGTTGACATAGACGTACATGCCTCGACAAGTGTTGCTTTAACATGCGTGCAAGGAAATGAATCTATTGAAGAGCAGCAAGGTGAAGAGAGTATTATGTTAAAGGGTGCACATGATGTGAAAGTTGAAGTTGTTGAATGTGCTTCTAATCAACCCTCCACAGTCCTTGAAGATCTACATTTTAGTGAAGTCGAAGAAGTTAAAACTATAGTGCTTCCTATGGTTCATAAGGTTTAAGACGAGATTATAATGATTACACACATTGATTTTGTTATTCCAAATGAGTTTGATGTGGTGGAATTCAAGATTTTTCTTTTCCCTGTGCTCCCTAAGGTGATTCCAGATTTGAAGCAAGTGTTACTTATCAGCATCCTAATCCTTCAACATTTTAGAACTCGAGGTCGAGTTTTCTCCAACCAGAGGAGAATGATGCGAGAGATGCAAGAAAATTATTATTTAATATTATTTATGTTTGCAAGTCAATTGTATTTTTATGTTTTAGGTCCTAGTAGTTTATTTGGCTATTAATATTTTAATTTGGGAAGTAAGGTTATTTTTGTAATAAGGCAATTAGGGTTTCCTAGCCAATTAGAACTAGGGTTTAACAATCCTTTATAAGCAACCTATTGTACTCCTTGAGGAGAGTTGATATTTTGATGAATGAAAAACATGGCCGTTTGGTCTGGTGCTGACTCCAGGTCTACCCTAGGTGCTGACTCCTAATGGTTTCCCCGCTTGGTGTTTACTCCAAGCAAGGCCTAAGTGCTGACTCCTAGGTCATATCTTTTATTTTTCCGTTGTTTTAATTTTGTTCTGGTTGTCCTACGTCACCACTTCCCTCTTTACTTCAATCTACTTGTTTAAAGTGATCTATTTATTGTGACAATGAGATTTGATAATATAATGTTTGGTAGAACTCTCATTTTATCTACAACAAACTCGGACCCAGCTGCTAGGCGTTGGAGCATTCATGGTTAACTACAACAAAAGCTATTTGCAGTCAATCCCTCTTACACATGGCCGGCTCAATTTGCAATAAGCCATTAATTTTAAGCAAGGTTTCTTTATTATTTTAACTAGTATATAACTCATGTTTACGCATGGAAATGATAAATTGAAGTAGTGCTATTGATGTTAGCTTTAGAGAGAGAGAGAGAGAGATTCTAGTGTGTAGTCATGTAGTAGGATATTAAGTGGCTAATGTTAACAATCTACCGTGTGAGAGATTAGTTTACAAAAATTAAATTCTCAAGCTTTTAATGAAAATTAATAGTCAATGATTATTAGATCCACTTGCAATATTTTTTATATAAAAAAATAAAAATAGAGTTTCAATTGGGTTATACTTTTATGACCCAATATTTTAAGGCCTTTCTTAGATGTGGAACAAAGGGCATACAAACTATTTAAGTTCATTTTTCTTCTCAAAAGAAAAAAAAAATTAAGTTTTTAAAAAATAAAATAAAACAATTAGTTATTATATTAATATTGGGGCCTTTTTTTAATGGACTCACTGGGGGCCTTTAAGCCTAGGCTTAAAGCAGACCCTATTCTTACATTAAGTAAGTATTGCCTTTTTTTATCTTTTATCTGTGTCATTAGGAAAAAATTATTTGAATTTCTAATTTTGTTTTTTTTTTAGAAGAAACAATAGTAGACTTTATTTATGAAAAATCATGATTTACAATAAAAAAGAAAAAAGATGGAGATTCTTCTAACTAAACAATGACCTCTTCTTCCTCTTTTGCAACACTAGCCAAAGGTAATGTAGCACTATTGAAAAGAAATCAAAAACAAAAAAACAAAAACAAAGCTATACCTAATGACGCCTTGCAAAAACTAATACAAAAAAGCAAAGCCAATCTCCACTAAATCCCTAGTCATCTAGCCGTAAACAATCATCCACAGCCTTTGTGAACTTAGCAATTTGATTACAAGGCCGGAATCCATTACCCCAGTACTCATCAGAATGCAAAATTTCATTGAAATCACCTAATAAAAGCCAAGGAAAAGAGATAGATGCATGGAGTTGACGCATAAATCCCAAGATTCTCCTCTTCTTGATGTTTCAGGATGTCCCTAAAAATCAGTAAAGCGTCAAACAACGCCCTCTTGATTTATTATAGCATCAATGTGATGTGAGGAAAAAATTAGGATATCTAAATCCACACTATCCGCCCAAAGGAGGGCCAAGCCACCACTAGATCCAACTCTGGATACCGCAAAACCAGCTGTCAATTCCAATTTTTTCTTTAATCTGCGAAAAAACCATCCATATCCAAACGAGTTTCAGGAAAAAAAAAAAAAAAAAAGGAATTTTGGGACATTTTTCTCTCGCCAAGTTTGAAAATTGGAACTCTTAAAGAATACACGTTTCCATGATCTCAGTGCAGGTTCTTTTTGGCCCAGCCAATCCTCAGTATAATTGGACATGCGATCCATCTCCATATCCTCATTTGAATTGTTGTTATCCATATCTGTCAACGCTTTCTTTCCTTTGTGGCTGAGTCCGTCCTATTTGAAAAATCTGATTATGCTTATCCGCCAAAGGATCATTGGGAGAATCTATGTGGGGATGTTCTGGTGCTTTAGGAGTTAAATTTGGAGTGGGGATGGAGTTATCAGGTATTTTGAATTTTGACGGAAGGGATACAGGTGTTTTGAATTTAGCAGGAACAGGAAGGGTTGCACTCTCAATCCAATAGTAGCGCTTTCTTTTGATTTGTTGGATTTGGAATTATCTTGCTCAGTGGAATTTTAGGTGGGGCCATCTAGTTGCTGTAAACCTGCCAGCTCATCAATTTTTCCAGCCACCAAAGTGTTTGTCAACTGGCAGCTGGGTTGGTAATATATATCTCCCGTTTATGCAAAACAAATAAATAAATAAAATTGGAGCTGGGTGGGTAAAAAATTGGTTCAGATTCGTCCTCTCTACTGGTGGTGAAATCATCAACATCATCATGTGTCAATTTAGATTGTTGAAAATCATTCTTCTTATGATTAATCAAATTGAAATCCATCGTCATCTGGAGATAAACGACCTTTAGTAATTTTTTTACATTCTTGATCCTGATGACCTAGTATACCACAGCGATAACAAAATATAAGTAATCTTTTGTATTTGAAAAATACCCAACCTTCTCCCACATCTTCAAAATGAACCATTTTTCCCCTCATCAATGGTTTTGTGATTCAATATCCACCCTTATATGAAGGAAAGGACCCCAGGCTAATCCATTCTTGGGAGCATCAATTAATAGAGGACTACCAATCTCTTTAGCTATACGAGTGCCAACATTACTATTCATATTTTTAATAGTAATGTTAAAAACCCGAATCTAAAATGGAGAGTGTTGAAAAGAAACATTACCAGGTAGGGTTGTCAATGCTCGACCCAACCCGTGAACACGACATGAACTCAACACGGGTTTTTCGGATTATGGTTGGGCCTTAATGGGTTTGGGTCATAAATGAGTCAACCCGAAAGCGACACAATAAGAAATGTGTCATAAGCAGGTTAACTCACGTAACCTGTAATAGACACGTTTTACACACTAATTTATTTCTGTTAATCCAAAATGACCCACTTAATACAACCCATTTAATTTGTATAACAAATAAATATTTATTTTATTTTAGATTTGTCAAATATCTTTTATATCCAACATATATTTTAAATTTAAAAAGAAAAGTAAGTAATTACAAAAACTTACATCGGATATAATTGGAAATTGAAACTTTACAAACCCTAAATCTCTAAACCCTAAATATCTAAACCTTTTTATAAATTTTTTTTTTTTTTTTAATTTCAGCTGTTCTACTCACTCTTGGTGTTATTAATATATGAGATATATTAATTGTTGATTAAGTCCACGGTTGTAGCTTTTGTCTTGTGTCGTGTGTTTTTTCTTGGTATTTGTATTAGTGTTGGACACCGTCTACATATCTTGCAAGTGGGTTTATTGAGATAGTTTATAAACTAGATCTGATGGGTTTTGCTTTTAAAAATTACAAAAATGTGGATTGAAGACTTGAAGTGTATACATTGCTTTTGGGAAGTAAAAAAATTTATTTCTAAATGGATGTTATATTTAATATTATGCAAGTTAAAATGGGTTGTGTTATATTCCTGTCAACCTAACACGATTCATTTATTATGTGTGTGGGGGGGCCTTTTTGTGTTTTGGGTTGGGCTGGGCTGCCTCCTGCGGTGATGGGCCCGAGTATTTCTGAGTAGGAGAGTTGAGACTGGCCCAACTGTAACTCACTTTGAACCGGCTTGTGCGCAAACTGAGCATTGTCTGCCAGGAACGATCTTACGACAAGCAGAGCTGTTACAAATAGTTTACGGTAGGCAGATATAATAACAACAAAGAAAAAAAAAGTACAGCGAACTTTTCTTAATGGAAAAATGACTGAGTAATCTCAATTTCTATGACAATCACAGTAATACCAATAGTGATGATAATAGCGGCTTTTACAAAAGAGTGATTAATTAAGCGATAATAGAAGTTAATCGAAAATAAATATCAAGTCAAGTCTGGGTCCACAGTGGCAAAAACCAAAGAGGAAGAACGCTTCCTCTCAATGAAACTAATCTCCTAGGAAAGTATCCTGCCATGGGGATTAATGACTTTGAGAAAATCGGACCTAAATGATTAGTGCACAAAGGAATTTCTATTGCTTAATTGTCTCCCAGAAAGTGGGATTTTGAAGGAGAGAGAAGGGAACCAATCTACTGGTGCATGCCCATTACACTCTTTTTCTTTGTTTCCTGTTTGCTTTCTTATCTTTTCTTCTTTCTTTTCTTTTTTTCCTTTTTTGTTTTTCCGTTTACTTCCCGGTACCTCTGTTTTTTTTTTTTTTTTTTTTCTCCTCTTTTACAGGGCACGGCAAAGGTCCTTTTATAGGGCCAGCCGTGACTGGATTTTACCACTTTACCCTTTAACCGTCCTTGTCTGGTCTGGGTGTACTTACCAACCACCCAGGAGCTCGTCTGTGTACCACCTACTCTCGCCAGACAAAGGCAGGTTTGTGTTGTTTGTTAGTCTGCCGTGGCACTTTCTCCTACTATAGCGTAAATGCTCTCTCTCTCTCTCTCTCTCTCTCTCTCTCTCTCTCTCTCTCTCCATGGCATGCACCCAACGTTTTCCCCCTTAACCTTACCTCTTTTGGGCAATCTGTCATCCCAGCAGGATGTACCTCCTAAAAGGGTTTGGGCAGGAACCGTAAAATAAATCTTTTTCCTTCTCCCCACCACCAAACCACACCCCCCTTTACCTCTTACCTCTGACCCATGGCCTTACCACGTCCCATATTGGCTGGGTACAGGCTGGTGGTGCCTGAGCCTTGCGCGTGCTTTCCTGTTACGTACGTTCAAAATCTGCCTGCGGCTCATGCGTTTTGCTGCAATCTGGAGCTTTACTTGTACAGTCTGCCGTGCTTCTTTGTTCTTTTACGTGGGCCGTTTTGTATAATTCACTGTTTCCCTTCGGGACAGGGCCTCTTTCAATACTGAGTTTTACATTTCTCTTGGCCCATTTCTTGGTTGCCTTCATGTCCTGCCACATTACTTGGCATTTCCTGCCATGGCGATTTTTTCCTGCTAGGCTTCTTTTCAAGCCTGCCGTTTCATTCCTTCCCCCAGTGACTTGATATGACCACTGGTGTTCTTACTTATGGGCTCCAGTGTCCCTTTCTTTTTCCCTTAGGCCTGCGGCCCATTCATTTTCCTTTGGACTTCCTCGGTCTATTTACTAACTCTGCATTCCCATGGGCTTTTACTAACTTGATTGGGCTTCCCCGACCCAATCTCTTTATTCTCATCCTTGGGATTCATGGGCTTGCCATCAATCCCTACTTTCTTTGTTTACATTTCCGTGAGCCTGCCGCGGCCCGTTCTTACTTTTCCATACCACATACTGCCCATGGGTGCCATTTCTCGCTTTCTGGGCCCTTTGGGCCCATTTGCTCCCTCAAGACCCATTTGTTCATGTTATGGACCTGTGATCCGTTATTCCTGCCGCTTGGGCTTAATAGTTTTACTCTATGTCTGCCACTTCTATTTGCTGCCTACTTTGCTGAGTTGGGCCTATTTTACAAAAATGACCCTCAACAGTGTGTCAAATGGGTCGGGTTAGGTCAACCCGCCTTATTAACAGGTTGGGTTATGGTTGAAGGATCACAACACGATTATTAAATGGGTCAATTTAAGGTTGAGCCATTTAGTTGAATGCCCCTACCTCAACACAACATGAACCCGACACGCCAACCCAAATTGACACCCTTATTGCCAGGACTAAGATCATCATTTAAGCGCTTTACTAAAATAAGGCTTTTATCAAAAGACCAAGAGCTTCTATCTAACACTTCAATCATGTTCTCCTCTTTGGTAAAGATAGCCAGAAATAAATTGGTCCTTACTTCTTTAATAGTTACACCATGTGAACAATGCCAAAGCTATTGAAGGGTGGATTTAAAAACCTCCTTGTTGAACACTTTGTTTGTTTGTAGCTTGAAAAGAAGATTGAATTGAGCTTGTTGTTTAGAAAAAGCCACTTCTTGAGCATTAATAGCCAAAACCCCCCCTTTTCTTCCTCAAATAGATGAAATTTTTTCCAAAGTTCATCCATTGAAGTATCCATGATTGAAAAGAATGAGATTGGGTGAAAGAAAGAAGATAGAGATGGTAGTATAGATATGAAAGAAAAGAAAAAACTATGCCGAGAGGTTATGGGAAAGAAAATGCAGAAGGAAATCCTCTACAACAATCTGAATAACAGATTTGAGAGGTTTGAGTCTTATGTGACAAAGACGAAGTTGGATCCTTTTACTTTCCAAGACTACAAAGGGTCAGGGAGAGAAAAGTTTGTTAAAAACTGATTTCTACAACTTTCCTTTTCTTGTTAAAAATATATTTAGACCCTATCAATACCCCAATTTTATTGTCAATCCCTCTTGCATTCAGTCTGTATCTTTTAATTTAAATTTTTCTACCAATCACTCTTGCATTCAGTTAGTATTTTAAAAAAAAAAAAAAAATTCGTCATGATATAATATTTATTCAAAATTTAAATTTTTCTTTTTTTATAAGAAAATTTAAATTTTGTTGCCAATTCCTCTTGCATTAAGTCAGTGTTTTTTTTATAATAAAAAAAAATTATTGTTATTAGTATCTGTCCATCCAGAGAAAGTAAAAATTAGTTATTGATTCATAAAGTACACAAATTGCAATATATCCGATATCATTGTATTTTTAAAAGTAGAGAGTATGAGAGTTCGTAAGCACCCTTGAAAAGGGTGAAATTTGTCAACCTATTTGGGAGGAGGGAAACGGATGGAAGGAAGTGAAATGAAAAACTCTCTTAAGAATATACATTTCATTCACTTGTTTGAGAGTCTAGGTAGGAGGAAATAAAAAGGTCATTCACTTGTCTTGAAGTTTAAAATAGAAGGAAATGAAATGGGAAAAAAATAATTAAAAAATATTACTTTCATTCTGTTATTTGGGAGCCTAATATAAGAGGGAAAGTAATGAAACTCTTATTCCATTTCTTTTCCCCTTATAAGCCCATTTTTTAATCCCTACAAAATTAGGAGGAATCAAACTATATAAAATGTGTTTTACTGAATTCTCCATATACACTCCTTTTTCTTTTCTTTTTTTGGGTTAAATGCCTATACCCCTATTTTTATTTAAGAAAATGCATAATAGTAGTATTGTTACAAGATGATTATTTTTCATTCAACTATCAAATAAGATTACATTTCATTCCATTCTTTTCCTTTCAAGCATCCAAACAAGGGAGATAAATGGTTAATTCCTTTCTATTCCTTTATATTATTTTTTATTTTATACATTCCATTCTATTCATTTTCTTTATAAACTCTCAAATTTAGTAGAATGGCTAGGTTGGAACACTCATTCTTCCATCCCTTAAAAACTCAATTTTTCATTTCCAAAATTGAAAGGAATTAAAGAAAAATGGAATGAAGTTTGATGAAATTTTGACCAAAATATTTATAATACTCATTTATATTTTCCGGTTTCCTGTACTGCCCATCTTATTAGTTTCCTCGCTTTATTTAAAGATATCTCTCTTTTTTTTTCATCTCCTTAAATTGTGTAACTCAATATCGTTGTCTTACAATAAATGAGTTATACTTTTAAGCCATCGTTAATCAGTTTGTTTTTAAGTACTTTTACTTTTTTTTATAATAATAATAATTTCATTCATTCTCATGAAATTCCCAAACAAGGTTATTTTAAGTTTCATTCATTCATTTCTATTTGTTTTTTTCTTTTCTTTTCTTTTTTTAACATCCAATAAGACAATTTAGTTTCACTCCACTTCAATTCATTCTATTTCATTTCATTCCTTGCTATTACTTATACTTATTGCATTCCTTTATAATTTATTCACTTCATCCCAGTCCTTTATAAACTCCCAAACCAAGAGTCAAGGACTAGCGCTAAATGGTAGCTTTGATCAATTGCTGTTTTTGTTTTCTAAATTCGTTCAGCCTAAGCCATTTCTGTCTATTCCATTTTAATTAACACGGTCATTCGGATTTCTGGTTTACTGAATTATATACTTTCTACATAATCACAAATTGTAGTTTAATTTCAATAATAGAGTCTATTCCATCAACTTCTTTCAATGCCTTTACGCTGCTGCAACTCATTATAAACCATACAAGCAAGTAATAGTTAGGCATGTGACAACAGTAATATACTTGTAAAATTTACAACCTACAAGTGTGAAAGGACTTCTTTACAATTAAAGAATTATCCTCAAAGAAAATTTCATCAATAAATCTAAAAATATTTTCAATAATGCAATTCTCAAAAGATCTCCAAATAATAATCTTCCAACATCAAAAGAAAAATAAACTAAATCCTTTAAGACTAAGCCTCCGTTTGGATTGGGCTGAACGCGTTTTGCGTTTCACGTTTCAGCCCTTTTTTTTTTTTTTTTTTTTTTTTTTTTTTTTTTTCACGCGTTTTCAGCGGATTGACACTGTAGCATCACTGTTGCGGCTACTGTTCATTGAACAGTAGCCGCAACTTTTGACTTTTTCAACATTTTTTACTGTTCACGGACCCACAATTTTTACTTTTCAGCAACTTTTTTATTAAAAATGGGTCTCACGGTACTATTCACACATTTAAATATTATTTTGCTACAGTGTTTTCAGTTTTCAGTTTTCAGTTTTCAGCGGTATCCAAATGGACCCTAAAAGTCTATACAAGTGATTATTTTATACATAAAAGTCCAAATCTTATTCCAATGATTCCTAAACTTCACTCATACGCACATCCTAGCGGAAACCCCAACACATGCTACTCTTTCTGATCAAAATCTGAAAGGGGAAAGAGGGGAGTGAGTTGAAAACTCAATAAGTAACTAAAGTCCTAATAAGTTCTATCAAGCAAATAGATCTGTAAAATAATAAGTCATACATGGATCAAATATTTTAATCTTACAAATATATCATAGATGGATTAGAAAATAATCAATTTTCCATATATCAAATCTATAATTACAATAGGTTCCAAAAACATATAAGCAGTTTCAAGGACTTAAAACAATTCAAATATTTAAACATAATTCCTATTCTTAACGATCTTTACAACTATGATCATGCTATATCCCAGTGAGATATAGGTGAAACTAGTTATGTGCTAATGTATATCCTCATTAGCTAGGTCCAGAAACACAATAAGCTCGTAATACTCTAGATAGAACTAATTTTAGTACTAATGAATAACCTCCATTAGGGGGTATCAGAGTACTAATAAATAACCCTCATTGGCTGGGTATCAAAGTCAAAACATAGTCTGATTATCCAAAATCATATATATATATATATATCAAATCATAGTTCAAACAAAAATATATCTCATTTAAATACATATATATATATATATAATTTTATATTTAGTAATCAAATATATTTGTGATAATTCTTTATTCTTTACTTTAAATCAATGTAGCTAAAACAATTAAATAAAATTGTAACAATTATAAACAAATTTCAATAGTTAAAATACACTAGTGTAAGCAAAATAAAACCAATTATGATAAGATTACTTACCTCAATTAGCTCACCACAAAAAAATTTCTCCCTAACACTTCCTCTAAAATCCTTAAGATATCTAAACGGTCAAAAGAAAGACTACTAAAAATATCCAATAATTATCCACTATTATCTCATACCTAAATTCTACATAATCATAATATTTTTCTTTTTCTTTTTTTCTGTCACCTTTAATGCCCTAGAAATAAGGCTATAACTCCTAATAGTATGTCATACTAGGAAAGACAAGGCATGTGGGCCATCTTCAAGTACTACACTTACGTTTACACCTTTCTTTTTCTTTTCTTTTCTTTTTTCTCTTAAAACTTGTCAGAGCTCAAACCTATACTAACTAGCTTTTTGTTTCTCTCCAATTCCATCATTTCTGGTACAGTTTCTTAAACAAAAACTGTGCAGAAACCTAACCCCTGACCCATTACGCCTAAAATCTACCGCTTCAATCTACACTTATCACAACAAATTGTATATATAAAATATATATATATATATATATATATTAAGTCATTGTTAAACAACTCATTTTTAGTTTTTAAACAACATTATATGTTGGATATTTTTATAAAAAAATATTATATATATATATATATATTAAGTCATTGTTAAACAATTCATTTTCAGTTTTTAAACAACATTACATGTTGGATACTTTTATAAAAAAATATATTATATTTATTTTAATACTCATTTATGCGTATCAATTATTCCTTAATGTTAGATACATTGATTACTAAATTTTGAAATTCAAATATAATTCAAAATTTGAATAGCTTTTGTCAATAGTTTTAATCAGGAAATTTATGAATATTAACGTGATATTAATACCATAATTACCAGCATATTTGGTTTTATTACATATATATACTTTCTATTCTAAACATTTTGTATTCAAACGTTCTTATTTAAATATGACATAATAATATCATATATGGAAGATTTTTAGCACTTAAATGTACAGTTATTGCTGAATTATTTTATGTTGCCATATATACACAAATGTTTACTATTTGGTTTAATGGAAAGCAGTCAAACAGCTAGCAATTTTTTATAACATATATTCAGAAAGAAAACTTTTGAAAAGGTATTGTAATAATGGGCCATTAAATGCTTGGCATTATGATCCTTTCTTTTTTCTGTTCTCAACGTGCAAAAGGTTTTAACCGGTTTATAATATATATATATATATATATATAAAAAGAAAGAAAGCTATTGATCACACATTGATTTCAAAATTTTATGATTATTTAAAATCTTAAAGAAAGCAAATGTTTTTTTTTTTTTTTGGCTAAGGACAAGCAATATGTCTGGCTCTATATATATATGGAAAAAAAAATAAAAGTTTAAGACATACATATTTTTATTTTGAATTACAAAGTGTTGTGGGCCTTTTTTACAATATTGGGTTGGGCTGCCTCCTGCGGTATTGGGCTCAAGTATTCTGAGTAAAGGAGTTGAGACCGATCCAACTGCAACTCACTTTGGTCGGACTTGTGCACAAACAATGCCTCTTTTTACCAAGTCTTGATCACATACCCATGGCAAGCAGAGCTACTACAGGAAAGTTATGGCATGTAGATATAATAAAGGTAATACAAGAAATACTAGACAAAATAAATAAAAAGGAGCAGTAGGAAGTACCCCCCCCCCCCCCCCCCCCGCATACACAAAAAGTAACAGAAATAAATGGGGAAATAATAATAATGGGTTTCTTGAATTAAGAAAAGGGAAAATCAGTTTGCCACACCGGGTAACACTACGGAGCTTGAAACCGAGAAGGAAAACCACTTCCTCAATGCAAATAATCTCCTCAGAGGAAGAAATTACTACTTTGAGCGAATGGGCCTAAATGGTTTATGTTCAGTGAAGATTCCTTTTCTTTGATAGAGAGCAAGGCTTTGAGAGGGAGAGAGGGAATCAACCTATTGGTGCATGTCTGCCGATCTAACTCTCTGTTTTTCTTTTCTTCTTTTCTAATTTTCCTTTTATCTTTCTATTTTTCCTTTCTTTTCTCAATGCTTGTTTTCTATTTCGTGGTTTTTCTTAGAGGTTCCTGTTACCGTGATTCTTCCCTCCCTTGTGCACGATAAGGGCCCCTTTTTATAGTGCCTGCCCTGACCAAGTTTTACTATTTTAGCCTTTAACCACCTTTGTCTGGTCTTGGTGTACTTGTCGACCACCACTGGTCTGTCTATGTTGGCTGTGCCACTACTCATCACCAGACAAAGAAGATTATTTTGTTTATTTGTCTACTGTGGCACTCTTGCCTGCTACGGTGTGGGTGCTCTCTCTCTCTATCTCTCATGGCATGCACCTAGTGGTTCCAACTCATCCTTACTTCTTTTGGATGGTATGTCATCCTAGCAGGACATTTCTCCCAAAAGAGCCTAGGCAAGAACCTCAGAATAAGTTTTCCCCTCTCCCCACCACCAGACCATGTCCTCTTACCTCTGACCCATAACCTCACCGTGTCCTGTATTGGCTGGGTACAGGCTAGTGATGTCTGGGCCTCGCACATGCCTCTCTTCTATGTATGTCCAAAATTTGCTTACTGCTCATGCGTTCACCGTGGTCTGAAGGCTTGCCTGCACAATCTGCCGTCTGGCCTTGACTTCTTATGTGAGCTGTTTTCTAATTTCTCGCTCCCCTTAGGGGCTGGGCTTTATTTGATGGTGGGCTTTGCCTACTTTCAGCCTACTCTTTACTCTTTTACAGCTATCATTTCTTGCCATACCACTCTATCATTCCTGCTACGATGTTATTTGACCCAATCCTGCTGGGCCTCTTTGGGCCTGCCGTTTATTCTTCTCCCAATGATTCAATATGGCCATTGATTCTTTTTATTACATTACTTGCGGGCTCCTACGTCCCATTTGTTTTCTCTTAGGCATTCTTGGCCCATTTGATTTCCTTAGGCTTCCTTGGCCCTTTTCCTAACTCTGTATTCTCATGGGCTTTTACTAACTTCTTTGGGCTTTCCCGGCCCAGTTACCTTATCCCTCATCTTTGGGGGTCATAGGCTTGCCATCAACCCTTTACTTTCTTTTCTTGCATTACTTTGAACCTACTATGGCCCATTCTCACTTTTCTACATCATATATTGCCCATAGGTTTGCTACTTCTCTCTTTCCGGGCTCCTTTAAACTTGTTTGCTTCCTCAAGGCCCATTTGTTTATTTCGTGGACCTGTGATCCATTATTCCTGCCGCCTGGGCTTAATGGTTTTTTTATCCATTTACCAACTCTTTTCCGCCCATGTTGCTAGGCCTCTTCTTTCTATTTGGATTCCTAAAATAATCATCAACATTTAGCCCCCTGAACATATGAAGCGTTTTCGCAATTCATATGTGAATAAAAGACTTTCCTGCCCTTTCTGTCTTTCCGTCTTCTTTTCCTTCATGAGCTTTTTTAAATAGTGGATCCCACCTTATACATATGTACGTTTTTTTTTTTCTTTTTACCGTGAACAGTGTTGTCTCTTCAAATTTCCCAGTTTAGTAGTTATTTTGAAACATAGCTGTCGCTTCATTAATTTCATCCCCTTTCTGATGGTTGACCCGTCGCCTCCCTTCGTACTGGCATTAACGACTTTGGTATTTAAGAGAGAATCCTTTCATAATCCAAACACAAACTTCTTATCCCTTTCCAACATAAACACTCTCTCCGTCTCCCTTTCCTTACCATTTCCTTCTTCTAAAACACTCATATCCGTTTACTTCGATCAAACCCCTATACCATTACACCGGTGAAAGGCCAAAGCTCTTCCCGTCGTAAAGGAAAGAAGGTTGTCTCCGATCCTCCCACCGTAAGTGATGTAGGCGAGGAGGCCATGTCTTCCAAATCGAAGCATTCCGATGAGGAAGAAGCACAGTGTGCCTCGGATAATGAGTGCGCTCCTCTTATTGATCCTTGGTACGATATCCACCCCTATTTCCCAAAGGTTCTCGATGATTACACGCCACCGCCGCCGCCGAGCAATGTGTGGCTTGCTCTTTGCCGGCGAAACACAGATGTTTCTTGGGCTCCGTTGGCTTCCTTAATCCCCGATCTCATCATCCGCCAGGGCACTTTACTCCCTGTGCCCATTCACTTTGAATTTAGGTCAGGCACCGCCTTGGGTTGGAGGGAATGGGTGGCTAATGAGTTATCCGACACGGGTTTCATGGGGTTGTTACAGCAAGCCGGTGTGTTAAAGGCTATCGTTTCATCCCGCTGCTTATCGAACTTTAGGGACCTCTTCAATCTTCGTCATTTAGTCCGCCGATGGTGTACCACCACTCAAACTTTCTTCTTCTCCTGTAGTGAGATCACCATGACCCTGGAAGATGTGGCCAATCAGTTGCTATTGCCTATTCTCAATGATGTTGATCATGCCGCTTTAGAGCTTTCTCTAAAGGAAGAGGCTGGAGACCGAGTTGAAGAAAAGGATGATTGGGAATGCCAAGTTGTCATATTGGGTTAGTTCTTCTTCTAAATTCTCTGTTACTGCTTATCGTACAGCCTTCATTGCATTCTGGCTTTGTAAGTTTTCTTTAGCTCTCATCCCCATTATGCTGTGAAACCTTTTTATTTTGGTTTAGCTATCAAGATATCTACTGGGGTAAGTCTGCCATTGGCTCCTATGTTTTTGGGACATTTGTATGTTCAATTAGACATCCTGGGAGCGATGAGAGTCAGGCAAGCTCTTGTCACATAGTCACCTCTTCTGTTCACTGTACTATTTTGCAACATTTGTTATATGAGCATTGTGCCAAGCATTTGGCGAAGTGTAGGCCCGTCTTTTGCTAAGGAGAAGTATCAATGGTGTCTGCAAGCTATTACCGATTTCTGTGGCAGATTTGAGTTTGACTTCCCATTGGCTTTTTGTTGGGTCGGTTTAAAGCCAATCGATCACTCTGCTGTTGAATCCTTTGATAAAGGAGTTGGGTTTTCTTGGAGAGCTTACAGAAATTTAGGTACAGGTTACACATGTGTAGACTCTGTTATGGGTCTATTTGTTGACACTGCCGGGACCACCACCCCCTTGACCGATTTTGAGGAAACAAGGATTACTTACGTGGCGGCGACCAATGTTAGGTGGTTGCCTTATTTCGCCGTCGAAGGCATTAGGTTTGTGCATTATCCTGCTAATCGGGTGAGGAGGCAGTTTGGGCTAGATCAGGACATTCCCGATGATCTTTCTTTTCTTATGGAGTCTCCTACTTTCGTCCGACCATTCCTACAGCATACTGCTTTTGAATTCTGGCGCCAACGTTTTATTGCAATTACCATTCCAGGGTCACTGAGGGAGGGCATTTGTACTCCTGCTATGCACGGATACTGGCAGGCTGTGATGACTTCGTTTGAGCAGGAATTGATAGGTAGTCGCGGTTTCTCCCTTATTCCTCCTGATGGGCTTAGCGTGATCATTTCAGCTAATCCTTGGTTGTTCCTACCCTCTAAGTCTGTGTAGCATATGCCAAGAAGTAGAATCGGTCTGCCATCTTTGAATGGGATGAGGAGAATAGAGGGTGGTATTGGCATGCCAATGATTATCCTCCGAGCTGGGAGAAGAAAGTGAAAGTGACGAACATTGGCCTTCCTTCCATAGGCAAGATAGCTTTAGAAGGCTCTTCGCCTCCTTCTACCCGTACCCATTCCAGTGCACACCCCATTGCCAACAAGTCCAAGTTTGTTGCTCTACAGTCATCTACAGATGCTCCCCCTTCCAGTAGGATGCGAGGCAATAAGAGAAAGACATCCCCTCATCCAACATCCATCACTGAGCGGAGAGTATGTTATCTCCACTTCTACTTCGTCTTATATATATATATATATATATTTAGCTTTCCTACAATTAACCCTGACATGCTTGTTGACTTTTCTTTTTAACCTTGTCTTCTATTCTCTTTTCTTTTATAGTCTAAGCATAAAGAGGATGCCTCTGCCACTCGTCCCATACTGCTTGATGAACCTAAGTTTGAGGTACATCTCTTTTTTTTTCTTTTACACATGTTTCCTCTACCACATGCTTTTGTTTGTCTCATTCAGTCATGGGCTCCTTTGTTCTTCATTTTTTCTCTTTTCCTTTTTTTTATCTTCCAAGATCAACCCGAGCCTATTTCTGTATATCATCCCACAGCCGAAGAGCTTTTTGCCTCCATGGGTGTACCTATGGAGGGCTTCTTCGATGGGGTCGATGTAGTATTTGCAACACTTACCCCTTCTGCTATTGCACATGGAGTTCCTGCTGAAGCTCCTATCCCTTCTACCGAGCCGGTACTCAAAGAATAGGATACTCATACTAAGAGGCTTAGTGAGACCACTCCCATTCCTGTCAAGACACTTACTCCCCAAGAGGGAGTCATTCCTCCTGCTGTTGCTCAGACCAAGGTTGCTTCCCCTCTCATGCTCCTTGTTATCTCCACTAGTGACCCCTTCGCAACTCTATCTCAGGCTGTGAAGGATGGTTCTTCTTTGGTGGTTACCCTTTCTTCCATTCCTAGCTCTGCTACACGTGAGCTTAATGCAGACTTATCCTTTGAGGGGTCTGAGGACATTCTTGAGGTTCCTAACAATGAGCCTATCCTGAAGAAAAGGATTCCTGATTCTGATGAAGAGGAGAGTGTTGCCCCCGAGACTGAATTCATGGGTATGTGCCTCTTTCCTGTTTTTCTTTTGCTTAATTCACTTTTCCCTCTCTTTTGTTATCTCTTCCTTATACATATGTATTTGCATCACTCCTTTGTTGCGGTCTCCCTTTATTTGTATGCCTATTTCCCTATTTGCAGAGACCTTTGAAGGGCCAAAAGTTGCAGCAGATATAGGGATGCCCACAACCGCTAATCCTGCCACACCCATAGCACCTATTTCTGCAATACCCACAGCGCCAGTTTCTTTTCCCTTCTCTCCTTCTTCATTTCTTCCTTATGAGTGTGTCCTTCTTAGATCACAGCTTCTCACATCGCGCTTTATGCTTCATGTTAGGTCCACTCCCTACTGTTCCTTCTCGATTTGAGGTAAGCAGCAGTTCTGTCATAGTTCCAAACCCTGTGAGCTAGGCCGCAGCCTTCTTTACACGCTTTGATCAGCCTAAGGTTAATGACCTTGAACTTGCAAATTTCTGGGGTTCTAGGCCTCCCTACTTAGACTTCCACGGTTTTAGGGTTCCCAAGGATTGTGCTCCTCATTTAGTGGCGGTCTACAATAGCCGTGCTGACTTTATGCAGGGATTCGGTCTTGGTTGTTCTACAAAAGAGCACTTCTTGAAGATGCTAGGTAGTGTGATAAACGATATTGAGTATGACTTCGTTGACACTATCTCCACCGAGAGGATCCTGTAGTGGAGAGCTGTGATATAGGAGCTTGTTAGTATGGGTTTTGCTACAGAGTTCATTCTGGACCACCTCCGTGAGATTGCCCGAGCCTTTTTTATGAGGAGAGTTCAACCTGTTGTTGATGCCATTGATACACGGATTGAGGTTCTAAGAAAGGAAGTGGCAAACTTTGAGGGTCGTCTCAAACACCTTCTTTCTAGCATTGGTGGGCCCAGCCGTTTTGGAGATCAGCCTCTCATTTTCAAACTTCGTTGATGATGATGTATTTCCCCCTTTTTCTTGTTGTTTTCCTTCTCTTATTACCCTATCTAGTACACTTTATGTTTCCTATAGCACTTATTTGGCAAGTTTGCCACAATTTGGGTTTGTAGTTATGATACTACACTTTGTTACTACTTTCAGCTATTGCTATGACATGATATACTTTTGTAATGCTTCGTACTTCTTTTTCATTATATAAAAGCATGTTACAATCATGTCTTGTGACACAGTCACTTGAAGGAAATAAAAGAAAAGGAAACATAAAATTATTTAAGTAAAAAGGATAACTACATAACTTCGTCTCTTTAAGCATAATAACATTCCAGCCACTTCCCATTGATAGGATCGATTAGGTCTTTGCCATCCATCTGGGTTAAGCAATAATACCTACTTGGATGCGCCTCCTTTATCATAAAAAGTCCTTCCCATTTTGGTGCAAACTTAAATGGTCCTGCCATGCCTCGCCTGACGTAGTCTACTACTTTTAACACAAGTTGTCCCCCCATGAACACTCTCTCTTTAGTCATCCTACCGTAGGCTTCAGTCATCCTTTGTTTGTATCTGCAGCTGCGCTCTTAGGCTTCTTCCCTCCTTTCATCAAGCCCTTCTAGGTCTTCACATCTTTCTACCGCAAAGGCTTCCTTTTCTTTTTCTTTCTCCTGCATCTACATAACTCTCAGGGATGGAGTCATTACTTCTGCCGGGCTCATTACCTCTATTCCGTAGACCAAGGAAAAATGTGAAAATCATGTGGCTGACTTTGATGAATTTCTATAAGCCCAAAGAACGTCCGGCAGGTGCATTGCCTATCCTCCTGTATACTCATGGCTCATTTTACTGATGATCTTTATGAGGGTCTTGTTTGTCGCCTCTACTTGCCCATTTCCTTGAGGGTAATAGGGCGATGAACGGTGATGCTTGACTTCGTAGAACTCCAACATCTTCCTTACATCACCGTTGACAAAGGGTGTGCCATTGTCACTGATGATCCTGTGTGGTACCCCAAACCTCACAATTATGTTCTCCTTGATGAAGTTTGTCACTGCTTCTCCTGTGGCTTTACGGAGTGGTACTACCTCTGCCCATTTAGTGAAGTATTCCGTAGCCACCAGTATCCATATGTATCCACACGATGATGGGTTAACTGGTCCCACCAAATCAAGCCCCCAAGTGTAGAATGGTCATGGGGTGACCATGCTATGTAAATTTTGCGGATGAGTGTGAATCAAGTTGGCTTATACTTGGCAACTGTGGCATTTTTTCACAAATTCTGCTGTATCTTTCTTTATGATAGGCCAGTAGTAGCCCATTTGCAGCAGGCATCTGTAAAACTTTTTCTTCCTCTGGTGTTCTCTACACTCTCTTGAGTGCACTTCTTTTATTATTTCCTTTGCTTCCTCAGGGCCCAGACATCTTAAAAGGTTCCCATCATACCCTTTTTTGAAAATGACTATATTATGCAAAAAGTAACGCGTTGCCAACCTCTTAAACTTGTATCTTTCACTGTGCTTTTGTAGCAGGATACCTTCTGTCAGGTATTGTATGAATGGGCTTCTCCAATCTTCGCTGACGAACGCAGCGTAACTTTCCTCTCTGTCTGCTGCGAGCTGGCAGGTCCCGCACTGGGTTTGGACTCAGTCTGTGTCTTTAGCCATGCTTGGCCAATAGAAGCTTGCCCTTTGAAGTTTGCGGTAAAGGCTGACCTCCCCGCAGGATTTGCAAGTCTTATCATGTATTTCTTTCAACTTTCTCTGGGCCTTCTCTTGCCTCCTCCTAGAACCTTTCTTTCAGTGTCTCAATAATAGATTTTTTCCTCTTGCTGACTTCTACCCTGGTGTTATCCCTCTCGAAAATTATTTGTGAGCCTAGTGCAGCCAACGCATTTGCGAAGGTTGAAAACTTTTCCTCCATCTTCTGGGTCATTGCTTTATATGGGGCTAGGCTGGGTTCCTTTAAGGAGAAGCTCCCTTTGGTCTGGCAGACTACTAGGTTCAAATCACCCATTACCCTTAAATGCTTAACTCCCATTTTGAAAGTCGTCGCTAGCTCGATTAGATAGGTTTCGTATTCTGCCGTGTTGTTTGAACAGGGGAATTCTAGTTTGGATGATAGCACCACTGCCTCATCTTCTTTATGGTACAAAACTACTCTCACTCCCCCTGACTGGGCGGTAGAAGACCCATCAAATTTCATTACCCATTACTCTCTAACTTCTTCTACCATGGCTACTTCCCCTGGAACTTCAATATCCA
The DNA here is from genome assembly GCA_023621385.1 of Quercus gilva. Taxonomy (NCBI): domain Eukaryota; kingdom Viridiplantae; phylum Streptophyta; class Magnoliopsida; order Fagales; family Fagaceae; genus Quercus; species Quercus gilva. Next base: position 35,913,177 of record CM042473.1, read on the forward strand.
ACGGGAATTCTTCCTCTCCTGAAAACTGTGCCAACAAGTCTATTATAGCCTGGCTTTTTACCGCCTTAGGTGTCCCCGCTTTCAAGTCGTACTATGACAATTGCAACAACCACTACAATATTCTGCCAGGGAGGATCGGTTGCCGCAATAAAGTTTTAACGGCATGAGATTTGGTCATCAGCCATACTTCGTAAGCCAAGAAATAATGGCGTAGCCTCTGCGAAGCATACACAATGGTCAGACATGCCCTTTCTGCCCTTAGGTAGCGAGTTTTTGCATCTTTTAAGGCATGGCTGATGCAATACACTGGTTGCCCAATGCCTCCCCCATCCTCTTGGGCGAACAATGCACCAATGGCATATGAGTTGATGGCCAGGTAGAGTAGCAATGGTTTTTTATGGACTGCGGCCTGCACAGTAGGGAGGTTCATCATGATTTGCTGTAACTTTTTGAAGGTCATCTGTTGTGCTTCTCCCCATTCGAAGCTTTACCTTTTCCTAAGTAATTTGGTAAAAGCAGAAGTAATTGATGCCAACCCCAAGATGAATCTCCGAATATATGAGACCTTCCCTAAGAAGCTCTTCAACTCTTTTACCATGGTCGGAGATCGCATAGTTGCTATGGCAGTGGCTTTGGCCAGGTCCACATCTATCCCCCTGCTGTGAACCAAGAAGCCCAAGAATTTTGATAGGCCACAAACTGAATGACCCCTTGTGATTAATTAACCAATTAATTAGCCAAGTGAATTAATTAGGTTCAATTAACATGCAAACGCGTAGCAGCACAAACAAATCACTGAATAACTAAATATGCAGCGGAAAATAAAAGACACGGTGATTTGTTCACGAATGGGGAAAAACCCTAACGGCAAAAACCCCATCGGGTGATTTTCAGGTCACCACTCCCGAAACTCCACTATTATCAAATCAAGCGGTTACAAATAAGAAATCCCAAGTACCTTACCAACCTACAGTTGAACCCTTACCCCAATACCCAATCGGACTTGATCTGTAGTGACAGTTCCCCCTTTTGATGCACGGCTCCCAAGTACGTGACTAACCAGATGCGCAGATCCCAGTACGCGACTTCAAACACCAACTTTAGGAAGAGAGGTTGGTTGCAAAGTTTTTCAGATCATCCTATGTGATGAAGATCAGGAAGATGCATGGTCACAAAACCCTATGGTGCAAATACACAGCAACTTCTTCAAAGAAGATGAACTAGGTCAAGAACTTTGTCTTTGATCACAATTTGCTTTAACAAGGATTGCTCAATGCTTATGCAACTTGTGTCTATGTTGACGGCTCTTAAAACACTCCTTAAATATGTTTAGGGTTAGAAGAAAAGAAGGCCCAAAAACACATTCACGGATCCCAAGAAAATCAGAACAGAAATCTGACTTTTTAATTCTCGACAGATAGCAGGTGTCGAGGTAGCTATCGAGCAGGTGTCGAGATTTAAAAACTGTGCACTTCAGCTTGCTTTTTCTTGGACAGACTTGATGACTTCAACACTTGATCTTGAAACCTTGTTTCTTGAAGTATTAAAAACACCTAGAACTACCCAATTACAAGTATAGTGCGTTTTGTCAAAGGATTAGCCAATTTACATAAACATTATGACATATGTTCTTAACATGTGAACACATATGTCCTAACAAATTTCCCAGAGGACACTCCAAATGCGCACTTGAGAGGGTTTATTCTTAGTTTGAAAACTATACACTTTTCAAATACCTTTCTCAACATATGAAAGTGTTCTTCTTTCCTCCTTGATTTAACCACTATGTCATCCATATAGTTCTCTAGTTCTTGATGCATCATGTCATGAAATATGGTCGTTATTGCTTATTGATAAGTTGCACTTGCATTTTTTAACCCGAAAGGCATCACAGTGTAGTAGAAGTTGCCTATGGGTGTTCTAAAGCAGTTTTCTCCGCATCCTTTGGTGCCATTCTGATCTAATTTTACCCACTGAAACCGTCCATAAATGAAAACATGACGCTTCCAGCCACATAATCTATTAGTAAATCCATGTTTGGCAATGGGAACTCGTCATTCAGACAAACTCTGTTAAGATTTCTAAAATCTACATAACATCTTATCTACCCGTTCTTCTTCTTTACTAGTACTATGTTAGATAGCCAATGTGAGTGTTGAATAGGCTTGATGAATCCTGCGACTAGCAACTTATGTACCTCCTTGACTATTTGCCCTTCTATCTCAGTGTGGAATACCCTAGCAGGCTGAGCCACAAGCTTGGCCTCCAGGTCCACATTCAACGTGTGCGCCACTAGCCCGGGATCTAACCCTGGCATTTCACTGTAATCCCATTCGAAGATGTCTCTAAACTCTTTCAACAGCAATATCAATTCTGATTTTTCCTTTTTTGTCAGACTTGCGCTAATCGAGATAAGCCTTGGTTCTTATGAGCCAGACTCCAGGTCAACTTCCTCCAACTCTTCTTCTGCCACAACTTGTACATCTTTTTCTACCACAACTTCCTCATCTTTCTCTTCATTACCTTTTTCCTTCAAACTCTTTTGAGCCACGCAACATGCCAAACTCCCATGCTGCCACTCTTGGGTAGGGCCCATTTGTATTTCACTCGTGGGCCCCGCGCGCCTTCATAATTTGTACACAATCCTGCCATCAGGGCCTTGGACCTTGACAAATTGTGGTGTGTCACCTGATTCTGTGGCGGGCGCTTCCTTCCTTTTCTTTTTTCGTGCTAGCAACTCCCTTAGATTAGGTTTCGGATCACTTTAGATGTTTTCCCACTTAGGTATAAAAGTGCCTCATGGTTTTGATACTGAGCTTTCCCCAGATGGAGCCCATTGGTCGTAGAACATAATTTCTACTAAATAAGCCTCCACCTACTCGAATGGCGAGGGATTTGTTGCTATGTGTATCATTATGTCATTCAACCTTCCCTTCACACACTAGTGGTAGGTGGATGGGACTAGTCGGTGTTTGTGCAACCATGGCCTTCCTAACAGCACGTGATATAAGACCTCTATCTTTACCAAATGGAACCAAGCTAAGGAAGCTATGGGGCCTACCTTTAACCACAATTGAATGTGGCCTGCAGTGTATTCGCCCCTTCCTCTAAACCCTGTCACTTCCATTGGGCACCCCTGAATCTTTCTTTCTGAAATTCCTGCTGCCTATAGAGTGCTCAATGGAATGAGATTTACAGAAGCACCTGTATCCACCAAGGCTCTCTTGATGGGAATTTGATTTATGGATGCTACCAAGTAAAGGGGCCTCCTAGCTTGCTTCCTTTTTCCTTCATTTTGTCTGCTTTTAGCTGACGGATTTCTTCCATCATTTGCTGCTATAAGTGCTGCAGGGTCTGCAACACTTTAATGAAGGTGTTGGCATTGTCAGTGGGGACTCTTTGCTGCGGTTGGGGTTCAGCCCCCATTCTATTAACACCTGCTGTTATTGAGGCATTGTTGGCCTAGATTCTGCCTGTGAGGGCACAGCGCTTATGTTTCGTGTCATCCTGGATCTTGGAGACAATTTTTTGCGAGGACTTCTGACCCAATCTGCTTCTCAACTCCCCAGTGAAGTCACCAATTTAATGTTGTGGAGGCCTTTTTTACAATATTAGGCTGGGCTGCCTCTTATGGTATTAGACCCAAGTATTCTGAGTAAGGGAGTTGAGACCGGTCCAACTGCAACTCATTTTGGTCCGATTTGTGCACAAACTATGCCTCTTTTTGCCAGGTCTTGATCACATACCCATAGCAAGCAGAGCTACTACAGGGAAGTTATGGTAGGCAGATATAATAAAGGTAATATAAGAAATACTAGACAAAATAAATAAAAGAGAGCAGCAGGAAGTACCCCCCACCCCCCCGGTACACAAAAAGTAACAAAAATAAATGGGAAAATAATAATAATGGGTTTCTTGAATTAAGAAAAGGGAAAATCAGTCTGCCACACTGGGTAACACTACAGAGCTTGAAACTGAGAAAGGAAACCACTTCCTCAATGCAAATAATCTCCTCAGAGGAAGAAACTAACTGCTTTGAGCGAATGGGCCTAAATGGTTTATGTTCAATGAAGATTCCTTTTCTTTGATAGAGAGCAAGGCTTTGAGAGGGAGAGAGGAAATTAACCTATTGGTGCATGCTTGTCGATTTAACTCTCTATTTTTCTTTTCTTCTTTTCTAATTTTGCTTTTATCTTTCTTTTTTTCCTTTCTTTTCTCATTGCTTTTTTTCTATTTCGTGGTTTTTCTTAAAGTTCCTGTTACCGTGATTCTTCCCTCCCCTGTGCACAGCAAGGGCCCCACAGTCTGCCATCCAGCCTTAATTTCTTATGTGAGTTGTTTTCTGATTTTCCGCTTCTCTTAGGGGTTGGGCTTTATTTGATGGTGGACTTTGCCTATTTTCAGCCTACTCTTTTACTACTATCATTTCCTGCCATACCATTATGACATTCCTATTGTGACGTTATTTGACCCAATCTTGCTGGGCCTCTTTGGGCTTGCTGTTTATTCTTCTCCCAATGGTTCAGTATGGCCATTGGTTCTTTTTATTACGTTACTTGCAGGCTCCCGCATCCCATTTGTTTTCCTTGGGCTTCCTTGACCCTTTTCCTAACTCTGTATTCCCATGGGCTTTTACTAACTTCTTTGGGCTTTCTCGGCCCAATTACCTTATCCCTCAACCTTGGGGCTCATAGGCTTGCCATCAACCCCTTACTTTCTTTTCTTGCATTACTTTGGCCCTGCTGTGGCCTATTCTCAATTTTTTACATCATATACTGCCCATGGGTTTGCTACTTCTCTCTTTTTGGGCTCCTTTAAGCCCATTTGTTTCCTCAAGGCCCATTTGTTTATCTCGTGGACCTGTGATCCATTATTCCTGCCGCTTGGGCATAATGGTTCTTTTATCCATTTACCAACTCTTTTCCGCCCGTGTTGCTGGGCTTCTTCTTTCTATTTGGATTCCCAAAATGATCATCAACACAAAGCTGCAAACTTTTCAAAAATAATTTTTTATTGTCCTAAACACTTACCATCTATTGCTTCTTACTACTCACAAAAATATTTTATCTTTTACAAAATTTTCTAGGAAAAGAAAGTACTATAGAGGGCTTATATCCTATGAGTAGTGTAGGCTCGTAAGGATGATCAGCAAAGGCAGCTGGGCTATTGTATCCTGGGGGCAACATGCAGAAACTATTTGTCTAACTACATCGGATATACCGTAGACGACACAATTTGTCTCAAGAGAGTAACTTGGTCTACGCTTCATCTCTGCCACCTCCTTTTGGTAAAATCAAATTGTGTAATTTCCAAGGAAAATTCAGGTATTATCTCTCCTTTATTTCCAACATTAAACACATTTTCACACATATTTCAAAAAATACAAACAACATTACTCAAATTCCTCTGCCAAATGGGCCCTAAAATACTAAGCATAGAAAAATTTGTAGGTACCTAGCATCCAATCTACCGAAATATAAATCTAAACTTTTCTTCGTTTGCATCACTAAAACTCATGAATATTTAAATAGTTTTACTACTAGTCAAAATACCCACATAAAACATACTCTAATTCCAAATAAAGCTTAGATTTAACAAGAAAGAGATTCTTAGGCTCTTACCTCAAGTATGCAGTCAAACCTTTTCTACTTAAGTATTTTAGATAGTCTCTGTTAGGATTGGTGCCCTTAAATCCTATTGTAAGATGCTATGTATGATATTAAGTGTGACATTATGTTTGACATTATGTATGACTTAATATTATGTTTAATAAATTTGTTTTATTATTATCTGAAATAATGGTAACATGAATATTCGGACATTATCATATAGTTCATGAGATGCATAGTATGTGATTTATGTGAAGAGTCACAGAAGATATAAATCACAAGCTCTTTGTAAACTCAGAATTATAGTTCGTAGTCGGTGATGAAATTGAGCATTTCATCTGCGAAGACTATAACATATCAACTATGATGATTTGTCTTAATCATGGAAGTGGAGACTTCTAGTTGATGTGTTAATATGTTTTAAGAGTTAAGACATATTGAACTGGACCGCTGTGAGATTTATTATTCTCCTAAAGACTGTCAAGTGAATAATAAATCTCACGACTTGTATTTGCATGAACTCTTAATCCTGAGAGAATAATGAACCTAATCATGAGGTGTAGGTTACTTTGATATATCAGGAGTGAGATCTATAGTAATGGTCAAAACCTCAGTATGTTGGGCAGCCACATTTAGTGTTGATGGAACATGTATTCTCAAGATGGAATTCATAGTTTCTTAATGGAGATATAAAATATTCCCTTGAGATAAGTTTAATGGATTTGTTATTCAGAGAGTTAGGCCTAACCACTTTAGTGAGACTAAAGTATATATTTATGGAATTGGATTTCATAAATATATAATGAATAACATTAAAGGATTGAACCGGGTACTCAAGGATTAAAATGTAGTAATTTACAAAGTGGCAGTCTACATTAATGACTTTATATTACTACGAATATTTTATGAAAGGGTTGCATGTATAATAAAGTCTTGGGATATAATTTATAGATAAAGCCTAGAGTGCAACTATATTTTTATAGTGGTATTAAATATAGTTAATAGTAACTTTGGACTTGTCAAGAGTTGACAGAAAAGCCCAAGGCCCATTGGAGCTAATGTCTTATTGGCCCCTTTTAGTCCCACTCCAAGCCACACACTTAAGCCCAATTGGAAAGGCCCAAAAGGCCAGCCCAATTAGATAATTGGTTAGATACAAAGCGAAAAACGTACAGAAATGTAAGTGTAAGAAAAACATTATTGTAATGGTGTGCAAGTGAGTGAAAGTCACTCTCTAATAATCCCTTTGTTACCAATTGAGAGACCACACATCTTGGGCGTTAGTGGAATTAGAGTGAAGATTAAAAGTATTCACAAGTGCTTCAATCTTCGGTTTTGAAATTCACCGCTTCAAGGTACGATCTCTTATTCATGAATTCTGAAATTTACTTTATACATGTTATCAATATCGAATGAAGTAGATCCGTTTCAAAACTTATTTTCCGCTGCATTCATCTTTATTTCCATCAGTCTCATCTCTCAAAATGTCTGTCATTATACGTTGATTTAAATTAACTTATATATAGTTAGGGTTTCAACCTTATTTTCTAAAAACCCCTTTAGTAATATTAAGACAAAAATGCAAAACTAACCGTCTAACTTTTAGCTTTTGTTATTTCAATCCTCTAACTTTGAGTTTTGTCATTTCAGTCCTCCAAGTTTCAAGTTTTTTCAATGTAGTATTCTGTTATGTATCAGTTACTCCTCCCATTAAGTTTGGCCTTTTTAAAAAAAAAAAAAAAATCGTAATTTAAAGAAAATAAAAAAAACTGAAAAAAAAATTTAAAAAAAAAATGTAAGGGGAATGATGTAGTTCCCCTTCCCCTAAAATCAAAACTGGAAAATGAAAAAATCTCGATCTCTCTCTCAAGATCAGTCTCTCTCTCTCAAATCCACCATCATATATGCATTATGCTTTAAAGCAAACAACCACCAAACCTTAATATTTCAACAAACCAACCCATAACGCACAAACAAACCCCAAAGCAAACACCACACCAAAGAAAGCCGCAATCCCATCGATGGTCGCGATCTAGCACAGCACCACCAAGCCCATCGACCCATGCTCACAGAAGGTAACCTAATACAGCTCCATTTGAGTTACCCTCCTCCTTTAGCTTGTGAAGATGATCCTAACCGACCCATCTTAAAAACAAAACCTAGACCCAACCAAAAACAGAAAACCAACTTAGTTTTTTTGCCTAACCCAGACCCAGCCCAAAACCATCAACAGTCCGGCCGAAAGAAACCCCGCCAGTGGTGGCCGATGTGAGAGGCTAGATTCGAGAAGCTTTGGAATTTGTTCAGGGCTTTTTGGCTGAGTGAGGATATTATTTTGCCATGGGTTTAATTAGAGCCGGGTTAAGTTTTATCAGGGTTAAAGTTTACTCAAATTTGATCACGAGTATTTTTGGGTGCTACAAAGAGAGAGAGAGAGCAGAGAACGGGGAGGCAAGAGGCTGAGGATGAAGATTGAAGAGGGGACCTTCCATGTTTTTTTTTTTTTTTTTTTTCTTTTAATTAAAAAATTTATTTTCAAAAAAAAGGCCAAACTTAATGGCAGCAGTAACTGAGACCTAACAAAATACTACATTGACAAAAATTAAAACTTAGAGGACTGAAATGACAAAACTAAAAGTTAAATGACTGAAATGACAAAACCTAAAAGTTAGTGGGTCAATTTTGCATTTTTGCCTAATATTAATTATAAAATTGACCCCACAAAAAAATTTACTTAAATACCCCACCTTTTTAAGTTTTTTTTTTTTTTTTTGGGTATTACAATTGGGGCGGATTTTTGCAATTCCATCTAGATGTAGATTGGCTTGATGGAAGCCATTATAGATGAAGTTAACATCTTGAGCAAATTTCAATGGAATACTAATTAAGTAGAGAATTATCAGAAAAGGAGGTGATGTAAGAACTGTAGCCATTTAAGAAAAGTGGGAAAAGGTGCTGGTTTTGTGGAAAAAGGTAGATTTTTAGAGGCAATTTTGAAGGATTTCAAAAAGTTTAGGCGCTGCTTTTGTATAATACAGTGGGTTGTATAATACTATATTTGACTCACTGTATTTCTTATGCAAAACTCTTTGATGGGGAACCTGCAATTGTATTGAACTGAATAAGAAAGTAGTCTATTTGGTAAGCTTCTCACTGACAGACATCAAAACCAACGTGCCTTGAAAAGCACCCTTAGAGCCGCTTGGAAGATGAGCTCGAATCTGAGAATTGTAGATGTACGGAAGAACATCTACCAATTTAAATTCAACTCAGATTTTCAGTTAGAATGGGTTGAAAGAAACAGTCCTTGGAACTTCAACAATAACCTGATTCTTCTCTGCAAATGGAAAAGGGGCCTCTTAGTCTCAAACATTGCTTTCACTCATGCTCCTTTTTGGGTTCAAATTTGGGGCCTCCCTTTTGAAAACCTATCTGAGGATGTTGGAAAAGATTTGGGTAACTGTTTGGGGGATATCTAGAAACGGATAAGTGTATGTGGCTAATGGAGCAAGCAAGATTCTTGAGAATCCAGGTTGACATCCCTCTCAATAAACCTCTTCGTAGAGGAGGTAATATTCTCAACCTTGATGGGGAAAAAACATGGGTTAATTTTAAATATGAGAGGCTGCCTTCTTTCTGCTTCGTATGTGGTTTCTTGGGTCATGATGAAAAGCATTGTCCAAATCCTCCTTGTAATCCTGATTCTCAAATATGGAGAATGGCTGAGGGCAAATGGTAATCAGAAAAACAATGTTGATAGACCAAAATCTTCAAACAGCTGGGGTCTTGAAGACGAACGTTCTGGCCACTCAAGTGTGAGATCCGAACCGGCAACGGTGAACCCATCGGACTCCATTACCAACCTAAGGGTACGATCGGAATTCCACGAAAGTTACCAAAGCAGAGACTTTGTGGAGCCCAAGGAATCTGACAGAAAAGAAAAGGCAATATCAGGATTTTCAGGGTAGTAGCAGACAAAATACAAATTTCAAATTTTCTCAGTTAGACTTTCCTTCACGTGACAGTGACAAGTCTGAAGTTTCAGGCAAAGCAGCTGGTGACGAAGCTTCTGGAGTGGGCCGAACTTCTCTTCCTCCACCTGAAGCCCAGGAAGTCAATAGCCCAATTAAACCCACCATAAATGACCCCATTCCCATGCAAAAGCCCACCTCGCCTCATAATACATCTCAGCTGAAAGGAAAAGCTAATTTAAAAAGAATTGCCCGCGAAAAAGGCAAACAGGCCTATAGTGAACAAAAAGCCAGCCTCTCAGGTTCTAAATGGCCTGGTAAGTTAGTCTTTACCGATGAACTTAAAGGAGCTCCCCCACAAAAAAGGCTATGCGAAATGCACCTCCAAAGCACAGAACCAACCTCTGCAATATCGACGATGGCTGCTAAGCAGCACTGCCGAGCACAATGAATACCTTATGCTAGAACTGCCGAGGAATTGGGAACCCTCAGACAGTTTATACATTGCGCGATTACATGCGGCGGTGGACTCCCTACTTAGTCTTCCTAATGGAGACCAAAGCAAAACACAAACGTTTGGAGAAAATAAAATTTAACCTGGGTTTCTCTAATGGCCTCATAGTACCCAGCCAAGGGAGAAGTGGGGGTCTTGCTCTATTCTGGTCAAAAGAAGTCAAGCTTGAGATTAAATCATATTCCCAGAATCATATTGATGCTATCATCACAAAGCAGGATAGCAACTCCATTTGGAGATTCACAGGGTTCTACGGCCATCCAGAATCCCACTTAAGAAAAGATTCTTGGAAACTTCTCTCTTATCTCAACAATCAATTTTCTTTACCTTGGTTTTGCTGTGGTGATTTTAATGAAATTCTGTCTTTGTCTAAAAAATTAGGTGGCCCTCAAAGAACTCAGTGTCAAATGGACAGCTTTAGGGAGGTGGTAAATATATGTGGTTTCTAGGACCTCGGTTTCTCAAGGCCCCAATATACCTGGTGCAATATGCATGAAGGTAGCGATAGGGGTGTCAATTTGGGTTAGCGTGTCAGGTTCGTGTCGTGCTGAGGTAGGGGTATTCGACTAAATGGCTCAACCCTAACCCGACCCATTTAATAATTGTGTCATGATCCTTCAACCTTAACCCGACCTGTTAATAAGGCGGGTTAACCTGACCCAACCCATTTGACACAGTTAATAAACGAGTCCTGTTGGGTTGACACAAATATAACACAACCTATTTCAACCTACATAATATTTAATATAACATCCATTTAGAATTTTTTTTTTTTTTTTTTTTTTTTTATATCCCAAAAGCAATGCATACACTTTAAGTCTTCAACCCACATTCAAAATAATATAGTTCAACAAAAATATAACATTCATTTAGAAATAAGTTATTTACACTCTAAAAAAAGTGCATACACTTCAACCCAAACTCAAAATAACATAGTTTAACAAAAATAACATAGTTCAACAAAAATATAATATCTTTGGAACTCGTTAAATGTTAAGTATCAATATTGAAAGAATTGGAGCAAATAGTAGACTAATCCTGACTATGACTACGATTATCATCCAGAGAGAGAGAGAGAGAGAGAGCAATAACCGGTTTAAGACTTTGAGTTTGAAAATTTGGCATGTGACTATAAGATAATAGAGTAAGTAGTACGGCTAAAATAAAAAAATAAAAAAAATAGATATTTATAAGAAGGTTTAAAGATTTAGGGTTTGTAGGATTTAGAGATCTTAGGTTTGTAAAATTTCAATTTCCAATTATATCCCTTGTAAATTTTTGTAATTGCTCACTTTTCTTTTTACATTTAAAATATATGTTGGATATAAAAGGTATTTGACAAATCTAAAATAAAATGAATATTTATTTGTTATACGAGTTAAATAGGTACTATTAAGTGGGTCATTTCAGGTTGACACAAATAAATTGGCGTGTCAAACGTGTCTATTACGGGTTATGCGAGTTGACCCACTTATGAAACGTTTCTTATCGTGTCGCTTTCGGGTTAACCCGTTTATGACCCAAACCCATTAACGCACAACCCTAACCCGCAAAAAGCCGTGTCGGGTTCGTGTCGTGTTCACGGGTTGGGTCGAACATTGACACCCCTAGGCAACGACCGGGTTTACCTTCGCTTGGACCGTGCCTTTGCAAACTCGGACTGGTTTAACAAGTTCAGTAATTGCAAGGTTCATCATGTCATAGATTCCACTTCCGATCATTGTATCCTGAGAATAACTGACTCAATTGCCTCTCCCCTTCATAGGAATCGTCATTTTCACTTCGAAGCTCTGTGGGCCAAACATGATGACTGTCATGGCATTGTTGAGGCTGCTTGGAACAAGGGTTGCTCTTCCAACACTCCAAAAGGTATTGTTGCCAATCTAAATCTCTGTGCATCTGAATTATCCACTTGGAGTAAAGACGTTATTGGAAATATCCCAAAGAAAATCCAAGAGAAGAGGAAACTGTTACACTCCCTTACTATACAAGATCGGGATGGCTTTCACAATGATGCAATTAATGAGTTGAGGAAAGAGTTAAATGGCCTTTTGGACAATGAGGAGACTCTTTGGCATCAGAGAAGCAAAATTCATTGGTATAAAGAAGGTGATAGAAACACGAAGTTCTTTCACACTAGAGCTTCTGAGAGAAGAAAGAAAAATACCATTCTGGGATTATGGAATGATGATGGCTCCTGGTGCGAAGACAGAGACGGTATTTCTTGCACAGCGGTGGATTATTTCACAAAGATTTACACTTCTAGCTCTCCAAGCAGAATTGAGGACGTCATCAACACCATCCCAACTCGGGTTTCTGATGACATGAACGCTGAGCTTACCAAAACCTTTACCAGTGAAGAAGTCCCGAGAGCCCTCCATCAAATCCATCCGACCAAATCCCCCGACCCTGACAGTATGTCAGCCATTTTCTTTCAAAGATACTAGAATATAGTAGGTAGAGATATTACTAATATGGTCTTGAATGTGTTAAATTTGAATTTACCCATGACTGAAATTAATAAGACTAATATATCTCTAATCCCAAAAACAAACCATCCTGCTCGGATGACAAAGTTCCGCCCCATCAGTTTGTGTAATGTCATATATAAGCTCATTTCAAAAGTCCTTGCAAACCGTTTAAAAGCGGTCCTTCCCCTTATGATAGTTGAAAATCAGAGTGCCTTCACAACAGATAGGCTCATCACTGATAATGTCCTTATGGCATTCGAGCTTATGCATTATTTGAATCATAAATCTGAAGGTAAGGATGGTTTCATGTCCATCAAGCTTGATATGAGCAAGGCGTTTAATCGAGTTGAGTGGGATTTTATCAAAAGAGTCATGGAAAAATTGGGCTTTCACAGTAATGGGTCTCCCTTATTATGAAATGTATATCAATAGTCTCATATTCTGTCATCATCAATGGGGAAGCCTATGGCTGCATTACCACCTCAAGGGGCCTTCGTCAAGGTGACCATCTCTCTTCGGGCCTTTTTCTCATTTGTGCTGAGCGTCTCTCAGCGCTTATCCACCAAGCTGCAAGATTTCAAGCTCTTAATGGGGTCTCCATTTGTAGGGGCTGCCCCTCTATCACGCACCTTTTCTTCGCAGATGACAACCTCCTGTTTTGCAAGGCTAATGTCCAAGAGTGTACTGAGCTTATGCGCATCCTCGGGGTCTACGAATCTGCTTCGGGTCAGAAAATTAATCCTGATAAGACCTCGGTCTTCTTCAGCCCAAACACCCCCCCCAATCACTAGGGATGAGATTCTTAATTCTCTCGACCCAATGCAAGACTCTCGGCACAAGAAGTATCTTGGTCTCCCCTCCTTGATTGGGAAATCAAAAACCCAAGTCTTTGCTGAAATTAAGGAAAGAGTGGGCAAGAAACTCACAGGGTGGAAAGGAAAACTTCTTTCCATTGGTGGTCGGGAAGTTCTCATCAAAGCCGCGACACAAACTGTGCCCACGTATACCATGAGCTGTTTCCAACTCCTAAAATCATTGTGTGACGACTTGGAAAGAATGATGAGGAACTTTTTGTGGGGCCAAAAAAATCAAGAGTCAAAAATTGCTTGGGTTAGTTGGAAAAAGATGTGTAAGTCCAAGCTTTTTGGAGGCATGGGCTTCAGGAACCTCTAGGCCTTCAACCTTGCTTTACTCGCAAAACAGGGGTGGCAGATCCTCACTAATCCCTCCTCCTTGGTTGCCCAGGTCTATAAAGCAAAATACTTTCCCTTTGAGGATGTTCTAAACTCATGGATTGGAAGTAATCCTAGCTATGCTTGGAGAAGCATTCATAATAGCTTGCGGGTTCTAAAAGAAGGTATTCGTGGGTAATGGCAAACGGATCCACATTTGGGATGATGGGTGGCTCCCAACACCAACCACCTATAAGGTGATCACGTCTCAATTTGATTTTGGGAACTTCCCAATGGTCTCATCACTCATAGATGTGGAAACAAAATGGTGGAAAACGGCCTTGGTGAGGTCTATCTTCTTGCCTTTTGAAGCTGAATCTATTCTCAAGATCCCTATCAGCTATAGCCTTCCCGAAGACCAGCTCATTTGGATGGGCAACAATAGAGGTTCCTTCACTGTGAAAAGTGCGTACTATATTGCTAAACATCTTATTGATGTTGAGGAAACTAGGGAAAGCACTGCTGAGCACAACCAAACCTTCTTCTGGAAAACTATTTGGCATCTAAATATTCCCCCAAAGATTCGGATCTTCGCTTGGAGGGTTTGCGGAAATGGCCTTCCAACCATGCTAAATCTCCGTTGCCGAGGTCTTAACATTTCTAGTTTTTGCCCGTTATGTGACAAGGAAATTGAATCTATCCAACATGCCCTGCTCTTTTGTTCCCACGCCAAACAAACTTGGTTTATTGGTCTAACTACCCAGTGAACTTATCAACTACAAATGCTAACTTTATAGACCTTGCTTCCCAGTTCAATGACTTTGGCAAGCTAAGGGAGTTGGACTTATTCTTCACAGTCTTATGGTCAATTTGGGGGAATAGAAATCAAGCCATTCACAATAACTCTGCAATCTCACCAGCACAAGTTTGGGATACTGCTAATAGAGCTTTCTTGGATTTTAATGGTGCTCGGTTCACCTCTCTCCCATCCCTCCCCTCTACCCGAGACCACTGGACAGCACCTCCTTCTGGTTTCTTTAAGGTCAATGTGGACGGTGCAACCGAAAATGGGGGTGGTAACTCTTGCATCGGAGTCGTAATTAGGGACTCCTTGGGTTTTCCTATTGGTGCTCTTAGTTCGGTCCTCCCATCTTGTTTTTCTGCAGAAACTACAGAAGCTTATGCGCTGCTTCAGGGAGTCCTCTTCGGCTTGGAGTTGCAGATTGACCAAGCTATTTTTGAGTCCGATGCACTTTCTATCATACTCGGCATTTCTTCTGGTGTTGCCGGCAACGAGTTCAGCCATATCCTAGAGGACATTAAGGTTGCATCTAGCACTTTCAGCCAATGTTCCTTCCATCACTTGAAAAAGGACGGCAACAAAGCAGCTCACACTCTGGCAAAGGAAGCTAAACTTTCAGGTCATTCAAAAATCTGGAAAGGAATTCCTCCCCCTGTATTCTGAATATTCTTAGGGATGATCTACTATAATCTTTTCCTTATAGGCTCTGTTGTAATTCAATTTCAATGTAGAATGTTATCTTCTTCCAAGTTTCCCATAAAAATAAAAAAATAAAAAAAAAATAAAAAAAGTAGTCATCTGGGCTTTACACTAGACTGCGATGACCGAGCAAATTTCAATGATTTTTTTTTTTTTGGTTGGATTCAAAAGTATAAGCCAAAATGTCAGCATCTTAGTTCCCATAGCCATAGGGAACTTATCAATTATCTCCACAATGGGTTTAGAAAATCAACAGTAAAATATGACTTCTTTTTCTTTTTTACTTTCCATTTTTTTTTCATTCAGATGTGTCAGATCAACTTCTTATACCAATTTGATCTGTTACAAGCATTCAAAACTTAATACTTCAAAAAGAAATTTATTTAGACAGTGGCACTGGATAATAGATTAATGATTTTGAAGTGAATTCTTTTTGTAGAAATAAGAATAACTTGTATAGACTGGCAACATGTTAGAAGATGCGGTCATCTTTAATTTGGATTTTTCAGGCAGTGGTCTTGTCCTTTTACTGAATGTTCCTTCATATGAGGAGTAAAAGAAAGTGAAGGTTTTGGAAATTATGGATTTGATGCAAAAACACTCAACCACGTGCCTTTGTTTTGTCCAAAATTTCAAAGTGACACAGAAATAACTCTAGAAGACTATTACGACTCTCTCTCTCTCTCCCTCTCATGTAAATGAGAGCCACTATTTCAGCGAGCCTTTAATTATTTGATGGGTTACATGAGAGCTACTATTTCAGCCTTTAATTATTTGATTTGATTGGTGCAGGTGAGGCTGACGGGTGCAGGTGAATTTTTCTGTCCTCAAGCTCCCATCAGCTCAAAGCATTCATTCTTGTTTAAATTTCTCATTTTTTTTTATTTAAAAATATTTTTATATTTTTTATATTTAAATAAAAATAAAATTAAAAAACAATTCAATAAAAATATAATTCTAACTCTTATTAAAATATTACTTAAAAGTTAAGACCACTTAATATTCAAATTATTTTATCTGCTTATAAATTAAATTTTAAAAATAAAAAGTATATACATAAGCCAAAATGTCAGTATCTTAGCTCCCATAGCCATAGGGAACTTATCAATTATCCCCACAATGGGTTTAGAAAATCAACAGTAAAATATGACTTCTTCTTTTTTTTTTTTTTTTTTTTTTTTTTTTTTTTTTCAGATGAGTCAGATCAACTTCTTATATCAATTTGATCTGTTACAAGCATTCAAAACTTAATACTTCAAAAAGAAATTTATTTAGACAGTGGCACTTGATAATAGATTAAAGGCGTAAATGCACTTTTAGTCCCTAACATTTTGACGTTTTTCTATTTTAGTCCCTATATTTTATTTTTTTCACTTTTAGTCCCTAAACCAATTAACGCGTTCCATTTTACTCCTTTCCGTCACCCAACTAACAGAAAATGCTGACGTGGCTGACGATACAGTAAAATAATAATTAAAAAATCTATTTTGGCATTAAAAAATTACCACTCAGCATCTAAATTAATTTTAATTAAATAAAAAAAATTAAAAACAAAAAATTACATGAATAGAACAGAACATGAACATCAAACCCAGAATCAAAGAACATGAACATCAAACCTACAGGAAAAAAAATGAACATCACCAAATCAAAGAGCATGAACAAGAGCAAACATAGGAAAATCCACACGAAACCACACCTAAACCAACAACAACAAACCCACACCGATCAGACTAACAACAACAACAAACCCTGCAATCCCAACCAAGGAACCTAGTCGAACCCAGCACCCACCAACAAGCTCCCTTCCATCGAGACGGAACCGGACTGAGATTCCTATCGAAAAAGCTACGCCACTCTGGCCAGACACCGATATCGAGAAGACCGATAATGACATCAGAGTCGTAATCAGAATCGAACCAGAGACCACGCTGGTTCCTGAGGCCAAGAAACTGAGGAGATCGAGTGGTGTGAAGCTCGCGACGGCGGTCCTCAAATACGGCGAGGACTAAAGGGTTTTTGCCAATCGTATCGGCTTCGCTTTGCGTGAGAAAGGCGGAGAAGCCATCTCTCTCTCTAAACTCAGATCCGATCAAACCCAGTCAAACCCACTAACGATCACCGATCAAAGCCGAAGAGAAAGCCCAGATCCCAGCAAACCCAGTTGAACCTAACACCCACCATCTCTTTCTCTAAACCCAGATCCAATCAAACCCAGTCAAACCCAGCATAGAAACGAAAAGCCAGCAACCCCAATGGCGGCGGCACATCAAACTCTCCCTCTTCGTTGACGCCATCGAAGCGCTTGAACAAATCACACAAATCAACAATGATCTAATTTTTCTAATCAATTCCTCGAAATCAAATCACACAAATCAACAAAGATTTAATCTTTTCTAACCTTCAATCTTCAACCTAAACCACAAAAATCCCTCACTTCTTTTTTTTTTTTTTTTTTTTTTTTTTTTTTTCTTTTCTTTTCTCCTATTCTTTGGTTTCTCTCATCTGTGCAAATTTGACGGAGCAAGCACCGCACCACCACAATTAGATCCAAACCCACGAGTGCTGTGATAGCATGAAAACCTGATCTAGGTTGCAACTGTACTAGGTTTGCCATATGGGTAGCTGGGTTAGTTTTAGTTACAACGGATCTGTTAGTGAGTTTTGAAAAAATTTCTAGTTTGTTAGTGAGTATTGATTTTGATGCATACAGAATAATTTTTTAAAATTTTTTTTATTTAATTAAAATTAATTTAGATACTGACGTGACAATTTTTTAATGCTTAAATAGATTTTTTAATTATTATTTTACTATGCTGTCAGTCACGTCAGCATTTTTTATTAGTTGGGTGACAATAATGACTTAAATATTACGTTTTAATTAGTTTAGGGATTAAAAATAATGAAATAAAAATGTAGAAACCAAAATAAAAATAAAACCAAAACGTAAAGATTAAAATTACATTTATGCCTAGATTAAATGCTTTTGAAGTGAATTCTTTTTGTAGAAATAAGAATAACTTGTATAGACTGGCAACATGTTAGAAGATGCGGTCATCTTTAATTTGGATTTTTCAGGCACTGGTCTTGTCCTTTTACTGAATATTCCTTCATATGACGAGTAAAAGAAAGTGAAGGTTTTGGATATTATAGGGTCCGTTTGGATACAGTTTATTGTTGTTGAAAGTTGCTGAAAATTGATTGTTGCTGAAAACACTGTAGCAAAATAATTTTTAAATGTGTGAATAGTACCGTGGGTCCCATTTTTAATATTTTTTAATGTATGAACAGTGCATAAACAGTGTGTGAACAGTACTGCACTGTTTATGCACAGTAAATTTTGTCTCCCAAAAGTTAAAAAAGCCGGCAAAAAAAAAAAAAAAAAAAAAAAAAAGAGAAGTGAAAACGCAGGCAGAAAACGCACCGCACAAAACCTAGCTATCCAAACCCACACTATGGATTTGATGCGAAAAAACTCAACCACGTGCCTTTAGTTTGTCCAAAATTTCAAAGTGACACAGAAATAAGCTCTAGAAGCCACTATTTCAGCCAGCCTTTAATTATTTTATGGGTTACATGAGAGCTACTATTTCAGCCTTTAATCATTTGATTTGATTGGTGCAGGTGAGGCTGACGGGTGCAGGTGTGGCTGGCCTGCAAGTGAATTTTCCTGTCCTCAAGCTCCCATCAGCTCAAAGCTTTAAATTCATTTTTTTTTTTTTTAATTCAAAAATATTATTATATTCTTATGTTTAAATAAAAACAAAATTAAAAAATAATTCGATAAAAATATAACTCTAATTTTTATTAAAATATTGTCTAAAAAATAATATTACTTTCTTATTAATATTTAAATTGTTTTATTTACTTATAAATTAAAATTTTAAAATAAAAATTATATATATAAAATAAAATAAAAAACATAACCTTGTTTTTTACAAAATAGAACAGTTTGGATAGCACTTATTTTACTGAAATTGAAAACTAAAAATATTATAACAAAATAATTTTTAAATGTGCGAATAATATCATGTGACTCATTTTTAATGAAAAAATGATTGAAAAGTGATATTTATGAGGCCATAATAGTGCACGAATGTATTGCTCACGTTGAAAAGTCAACCTTTATACTATTCATAAATAATAGCCGCAACAGTAAATGCACAGGTGCTTAATCACGTCTGAAAAAAAAAAAACGTGAAATGAAAACGCATATGCCACAAAACTTTGTATCCAAACGGGCAAATTATTTTGCCTAGAAGAAGGTTCTCTTCAGCATTGGTAAGTAATGTAAGATGTACGTTAATGCTATCCTGCGTACGCTTTAATAGACCGTAAACTCATATTAATTATAGAAGCTATTAACAAGTAGCAGAACCTGTATACATCGTAATCTTTAGGATTCCTCCTGACACTACTGAAACTGCCAACAAAACTGTCCCAAGTATCAAACTATCATCTAGAACCATCAAGTGTTGCTGTTTCCAAAACACTCCCTAAGATTTCATTACGTACAAGGTAATCAGAAGCAACCTTCTCATACGCTGAAGGCAAACATAGCAAACTCTGCAAAAGGATCATGGCACCATTAGTAGAATTCCCAGAAAGATGGCTTTGAGGTCCAAATAATTCATTACTGGCCTCATGCTAAGCTGGCTATTGGCAGTGTTTTTTTTTTTTTTTTTTTTTTCGAGGGGGACTATTGGCAGTGTTATATGAACAAAGCAGGTCTATCTCCAAGAACAGCTCCTTTTCTTCTACTGCATGATTACATTCAAATCTAGGAATTCCTGTTTCATATACCTGCCAGCCTAATACAACTATCATCATCTCACCACTCTGAGGCAAGCATTCCATCACTAGAATTACAAGCTAAAGCAACCTAGCTCGACTATATATTGATAACATTAGCACTTACACATGCAACATTGTAACAGATCCGCTATTGCAGCTAACTGATAGTATTGTCAATACATTAAATCATGTTCATGACTCATATTTGACTATGTAAAATTTTATTAGCATTAAAAATTCATAGACACAGAGAGTTTCACATTTTTTGCATTAATTTGTACAATTTTTTAACTTACAGAGCTGCAAAAAAAAATTTATTGGTAACTGTAGGGCCCAAATATTTAATAACTCCGGCCCACTCCACATCTGGTCCAAGGTTTGTGCTGAGGATGGTACACAGTTCGAGGATGAGTGGGAGAAACTCAAGTCCTCTGGAACCTCGCCGAGGATGCTCACGTCCTCGGCAAACCAACATTGAAGGAAAGGAGCTGTCACTTACTTATTAAATGCACGCCATCAATACTCTGGTCACATCAATGATGAATTGACCAGCCAATAGTGATGCCTTGGTTGTTTCAACTAACAGAAAGCCTGCAAATGAGACTGATGGGACAAGCTTTCAAACACAAGTCCAGATGGCCGACAAGTGGACGGCAGAGATCAATTGAACAAGACTATATAATAGATAGAATCCCGAAAGTAAAAGGGGTTTTTTCTGGCCCCGAAGGGGAGGAAAAGAGGAGGAGAGTTTTTCTTTCTTTCAGAGTGTTCAAAGGACAACCCTTGTATCCGTTAATTTTAAGAAAAATGGGTCTTCGGACTGGGCCGAGGACGAACTTTCCTCAAGAACACTTAGTCAAATTTTAGTTATATTTCTTGTAAGCCCACATCGACTGTTGTTTTTCTTGCTAAGTGTCTGGCCCTTCTATCCACTCTTTACAAATTTATTGTATGGGGACTGCCAGAAAACGGGCCCCTACAATTGGCGCCGTCTATGGGAAGGACTTGTGCACTAGTAAGTGCGATGGTTGGTGTGAAAAGATCAAGAGCAACACTTCTAAAAAAAAAAAAAAAATACAGTCTACAGCAACAATATTCATTCAAAAGGCAACAATCACAAGAAATGGAAAAATGCGAGAAATAAAAGAGATGAAATGGGTCTACTTCTTTATTACTATATGAAGAAAAGTTACATCTTACAACAGATGCCCATGCAGGCTTGTTCTAAAGCTAACTACAAAAATAGATGCCCATGCAAGCTTGTTCTAAAGCTAACTACAAAGAAAAACGCCTAAACAGGCTGGTAGTGAAGCAAGAGAAGAGGAAAGGGTGAGAGACTTAAGCAGGCTTGTTTTAAAGCCAAGACAAGTGACGGAGCGAGAGGTGGAGACAGGCCTATGCTAAGACCGTCCACAGCTCCCCAACCAACACTTGCGGCGCAAGGAAGGGGAAGGAAGAAGAGGCCGCGGCGCCTGATGATCCCATCTCAAGGTTCCGCCTGGTTTCCCTCCCAATCCCACAACGACTGGGAGCCGACGAATTACTATCAGCTTGGAGAGCTAACAGATCTAAATCCGGAGGGGAAACATTACGTTCCTTTCGGATCCCCCTCCGAACTGCAAGGGGAGTTCCATCTCTAGCTAGGTTGAAAAGAAGAAGGATCTTCGGCCTCCTCCTACCCCACCCCACCCCCAGCATGATGTCCAGGGTCGGGGTGCCATCCTCGGCTCCTGAAAGGGGCTAGGCTTCCTCATCACCGCCCTTTCCCAAGGCCACTTTGTTTCGTGGGGCACGAACTACTATTTTGGCAAAGCTCTTGACACGTCTAAAGAGCAGCACGTTTGTGAGATATGAACTCAGATGTTTGTGAAGTTTGAAGAAAAGGAACGTCCCAGAAATACCTTATATAGAAGGCAAAGATTGATGAAAGCCAGCTCGTATAGAATCCTAAGGAGAAATTACCGAAGGCAATAACTCCGCCCAATTTCCAAGAGGCTTATTCGTGGCTGGACCCTCGTAAATTTGCAAGGACATTAATGAGGAGGCACCTCGCGCACTGAAGCGTCAAGCGCGTTACTCGAATAGCCCAAAGGACGCCTCGTAATCAGAAGAGGCACGCCAGATGAAGAGGCTAAACCAAAGAAGGGTCCCCTCCTCGGCGGAGCAGGTCCAGGACAGGTACTAGACAGAACCAAGGTCTTGCATAGTCCTCAGACTCAAGCCTATGGGGAAACTAGCTACTTCAGAAGATAAGTGTTAGACAAAACCTAGGCCTTGCATGGTCCTTGGACTCAAGCCTCTGGGGAAACTAACTACTAAAAGAGAATTAGGTACTAGACAGAACCAAGGTCTTGCATGGTCCTCAAACTTAAGCCTATGAGGAAACTAGCTATTTCAGAAGACAAGTGTTAGACAGAACCTAAGCCTTCCATGGTCTTCGGACTCAAGCCTCTGGGGAAACTAACTACTAAAAGAAAACTAGGTACTAGACAGAACCAAGGCCTTGCATGGTCCTCGGACTCAAGCCTATGGGAAAACTAGTTACTTCAGAAGACAAGTGTTAGACAGAACCTAGGCCTTACATGGTCCTCGGAATCAAGCCTCTAGGGAAACTAACTACTAAAAGAGAACTAGGTACTAGACAAAACCAAGGCCTTGCATGGTCCTCGGACTCAAGCCTATGGGGAAACTAGCTACTTCAGAAGACAAGTGTTAAACAAAACCTAGGCCTTGCATGGTCCTCGGACTCAAGCCTCTGGGAAAACTAACTACTAAAAGAGAACTAGGTACTAGACAGAACTAAGGCCTTGCATGGTCCTCGGACTCAAGCCTATGGGGAAACTAGCTACTTTAGAAGACAAGTGTTAGACAGAACCTAGGCCTTGCATGGTCCTCGGACTCAAGCCTCTGGGAAAACTAACTACTAAAAGAGAACTAGGTACTAGACAGAACCAAGGCCTTGCATGGTCCTCGGACTCAAGCTTATGGGGAAACTAGCTACTTCAAAAGACAAGTATTAGACAGAACCTAGGCCTTGCATGGTCCTCGGACTCAAGGCTCTAGGAAAACTAACTACTAAAAGAAAACTAGATACTAGACAGAACTAAGACCTTGCATGGTCCTCGGACTCAAGCCTATGGGGAAACTAGCTACTTCAAGAGACAAGTGTTAGACAGAACCTAGGCCTTGCATAGTCCTCAGACTCAAGTCTCTGGGAAAACTAACTACTAAAGAAAAACTAGGTACTAGACAAAACTAAGGCCTTGCATGGTCCTCGGACTCAAGCCTCTGGGAAAACTAACTACTAAAAGAGAACTAGGTACTAGACAGAACCAAGGCCTTGCATGGTCCTCGGACTCAAGCTTATGGGGAAACTAGCTACTTCAAAAGATAAGTATTAGACAGAACCTAGGCCTTGCATGGTCCTCGGACTCAAGACTCTAGGAAAACTAACTACTAAAAGAAAACTAGATACTAGACAGAACCAAGACCTTGCATGGTCCTCGGATTTAAGCCTATGGGGAAACTAGCTACTTCAAGAGACAAGTGTTAGACAGAATCTAGGCCTTGCATAGTCCTCAGACTCAAGCCTCTGGGAAAACTAGCTACTTCAAAAGATAAGTATTAGACAGAACCTAGGCCTTGCATGGTCCTCGGACTCAAGACTCTAGGAAAACTAACTACTAAAAGAAAACTAGATACTAGACAGAACCAAGACCTTGCATGGTCCTCGGATTTAAGCCTATGGGGAAACTAGCTACTTCAAGAGACAAGTGTTAGACAAAATCTAGGCCTTGCATAGTCCTCAGACTCAAGCCTCTGGGAAAACTAACTACTAAAGAAAAACTAGGTACTAGACAAAACTAAGGCCTTGCATGGTCCTCGGACTCAAGCCTATGGGGAAACTAACTACTTCAGAAGACAAGTGTTAGACAGAACCTAGGCCTTGTATGGTCCTCAGACTCAAGCCTCTGAGGAAACTAACTACTAAAAGAAAACTAGGTACTAGACAGAACCAAAGTCTTGCATGATCCTCGGACTCAAACCTATGGGGAAACTAGCTACTTTAGGAGACAAGTGTTAGACAGAACCTAGGCCTTGCATAGTTCTCGGACTCAAGCCTCTAGGGAAACTAAATACTAAAGAAAAACTAGGTACTAGACAAAATCAAGGCCTTGCGTGGTCCTCGAACTCAATCCTATGGGGAAACTAGCTACTTCAGGAGACAAGTGTTAGACAGAACCTAGACCTTGCATGGTCCTCGGACTCAAGCCTCTGGGGAAACTAATTACTAAAGAAAAACTAAGTACTAGATAGAACCAAGGCCTTGCATGGTCCTCGGACTCAAGCCTATGGGGAAACTAGCTACTTTAGAAGACAAGTGTTAGACAGAACCTAGGCCTTGCGTAGTCTTCGAACTTAAGCCTCTGGGGAAACTAACTACTAAAGAAGAACTAGGTACAACACAGAACCAAGGCCTTACATGGTCTTCAAACTCAAGCCTATGGGGAAACTAGTCGCCTTAGGAGATCCAATCCAATGGAAAAACTATCCCCCCACGAAATACCAAGTGTAAAGCAGAGCCTAGATCTTGTATGTTCCTCGGCGTCAAACCTATGAGGAAACTAGTTGCTTCAAGAGAACCCAAGTATTAAACAGAATGAAGGTCTTACATGGTCCAAAGACTCAAACCTATGGGGAAACTAATCACTTTAGGGGGACCTAAGCACTGGATAGAACCAAGGTCTTATGTTGACTGTGGGCCCAGACCTACGGCGAAGCTGACCACTTAGGTACTAGTAGTAAGCGCTGCAGGGGACGACAATCAGTGTAGTCGGCCAAGGCGTCATTGAAACCAGTATCGTACAAGTGATGTATACATACATGTATAATATAACACAAACAAAGCGAATAAAAGAAAACGAAATATGCACTCTACTAAGTCTTTAAAAAAGGAGCTTTATAAGGCAAATATGCTAACACAAAAAAAAGGAGAGAACAGAGAACAGGGTAGAGACGCAACAAGGGATCACTTTTTCGGCTCCATCTCAACTCCCCCCTCAGGGGGCTGGGCAGAGGAGGTCTCAGAAACCTTGGAGCCCTCGCCTGGGGCTGCAGCCTAGGAAGGTTCAACTGGGTGGGATACCTCCTCTACAAGGGGTGCTTGGACATCAGCCGAGGAGTCCGCAGTCTCTCCAGGCGCATCAGCAATGGGACCCTGGCTTGCCTCAACATTCCCAGTAGGATCAGTTTCCTTAGGGGGCTCCCCGAAGTAGGAGCAACTGGGGTGCCTCCCTCAAAGACAACCCCAACACCCTCGACAACCCCCTCGGCCTCAGAACTTGAAGGGACAGTCTCACGGATGGCAGGAGGATAGTATACGTTCTCCGCCCTCCACAGGTTGGACGAGGCTTCAACCCCAGCCTGTGTGAGGGCCTCATTCTAGACCTGGGAGCAGTAAAGTCTGCACACCTCAGGCACTTGGACTCTAAGGCTGTCTTCTGTTTCAACCGCCCCTTCCTCATAGGCATCCTGCACAGCCTTGTCTTTAGAGGCCTCAGCCTCAGCCTTGGCAGATTCAGCCTCCTCCTTGACTTTCAAAGCCTCAGCCTTGGCAGACTTTGCAGCACCTCTAGCCTTATCTGCCTCAAGCACCCTCTCCTCCAGGGTCGCGATCTTCTCTCTGGCTGTCTTCAGCTGATCCTCGGCTTTAAGCAGGCTGTTCGTTTGATCTAGAGCCAGTTTTTCAGCAGCAGCAAGGGCCGAACCAGCAGTGTCTCGAGCCGCCTTCATCTCCTTCAACTGGTCCATAGCCTTTTTAAGATCGGCCTTGGAAGCATTGAGGGCCCGCATGGTGTCCGACAGCTTGGTACGCTCCGAACCAGCAACCTGGCTCTGGCTACTGGCTATGTCCTCTAGCCTGAAAGTAACCTGAATAGCCTGCCAATCGAAACCATTGTGCAACAGATAAGGAGCCATAGAAGGTCAAGAAAATCACAAGCAATCAGAAAACTTACCATGCCCAAGTATTGCTTAAGGCCGAGGAAGACCTCCTCGCTCCTTAAAGCCTCCAACTGGGCCATGTCCGCAGGAAGCAGCAAGGACCTCTCCAATGCGTCGGCCACGACCGCACCCTCACCTCCTTGAGGGTTTCTGAGGGAAGCATCATCCGTTAGAGGCCCCCTATGGAGCATGGGGGCAGGAAGCCAAGCCTGGGCCCCAGCCTGGATAGAGGCTTGCTTCTCTTGGCCTCAGCACCCTATCTTCAGCTGTTTTGATGACGGCCGACCATCGCCACCACCTTGGGAGGGATCAGACTCTTCGCCCCTCCTAGGTCTCTTGCCTTTGTCTTTCTTCAGCGGAGGACTGTTGGACTTGGACCCAGGCGTCAAACTCTGTTGGGGTGGGGGAAGGGGAAGCTCAAGAGGAGGAAGTTCAGGTGGAAACCTTCCCAGCGCATCCCTTCCTGGTTGCCCCTCAATTAGTGCCAGCAAGCTTTTCTGAGGCCGTTTCTTAAAACTCATCTTCAACTGAGGAGTGTCTTCTTCAAACAAAAAGTCTGATTCGGTCAAACTAGGGTCACCCAAGTCACCGGCAGGTCCTCGGGCGAATGGGGCTGGTCGAACACTCCAAACTCGTCCCCGAACGAACCTGAGTCAGCAACCTCCTCTTCCCCTTCAACCTCGACAGCTTGAGCCAACGAAGAAGTACCTACCAATAGTACACCTTCAGGAATGGGAGACCTTTCGAGGATGAAAAACCCGTTCTCGACTACGGTGATGCTACGCAGCCGAGGATCTCTAGCTCGGATCACGTGCCTCGGGGCCGAGAACGATTTTTGGATCGGGACGTATCCTAAGACCACGTGGGCAGCTTTAACTTGATTATCATCTTTATTCATAAAGATCTCCGACCTCAATACCGTCTCCAAGTCTTTCTTATTAACCTGGCTGAAGTGATGCTCAGAAGCACACAGATTTGCATAAAAGAAAGCAAGTTCCTGTCAAAATCCAAGTGAAGCAGGACACTAAAGCACAAAAAATTGAAAACGTTCTCCTAGTCTGGATACCCCACCTGGTGTACCCTCCACTGTTGGACACGGAAGGCCCCCATGCCATTCCCTAGACACAATGAGGAAGTCTTTGTTCAGACACTTACTGGACTCAGGGAGGCACTGGATGAGCCGGACCCTGTCGTCCCTTGTCCTCATGTAATAAGACTTCTCTTTCAGGTTCTAGAGTTTGTAGCACCAGTTCACATAATGATGGGTTAGCCTCAGCCTCATCTTCTCATTCAAGACATCCACACAGCCTAAAATCCTAAATACATTAGTAGCATACTGAGTGGGAGATAGGCCGAAGTGCCTAAGATAGTCCCTCATCACCGGCCCCATGGGTATCCTCATTCCGCCCTCCAGAAAGGCGATTATAGGAATCGCCACCTCACCCTCTTTCCTACTCGGGCTCAATTCCCCTTCTCCGTAGTACCTCAAACCCACCGTAGCGGGGATCCTATGATCGGCGACAAATTTGTCCATTAACTCCTTACACTCAACTAACTTCTTAAGCCTACCCATCCTAGAGAACTAACAAGGAACTCAAATGAACAGTACGAACTAGAGAGAGAAGAAAACTTACGGAAACGAGGGAAAGCTCCTCGGGCAAGTTTTTTGTGCTATGGAAAGTTGCAAGTACAGTTGGAGATGTGACCAAATTCAGGGTAGGTGCGTAGGATCTCTTGAATGCCAAAGTGAAGGGACGAATCAGTTCAACTGGGTATATATATATATATATACCCCCAATTAAAAATAACCCCCTTGACTTTCCCGCCCAATGGGCCAGGAGAATCCCCACCGTTCGTTCATCATCACACCGTTGAACGTGGGGAGCATAGAGCCGCCGAAATTTAATGAAGGCACGCTCCAGATACCGAAACGCAAGGATACTGAAACGCCAGGAACGTCCCTTGGGCAGTTGAAAAGATTATGACACTGACAGAAAGACAAGGCTCGACAAGCCAGGACATTAGCCCGAGAACATCAAAATCCTCCTCCCCTCTCGAGAGGCTGGGCAGCAGAATTTTGAGGGGCTATTGTGGGGCCCAAATATTTAGTAACCCCGACCCACTCCATATCTGGCCCAAAGTTCGTGCCGAGGATGGTACAAAGCCCGAGGATGAGTGGGAGAAACTCAAGTCCTCTAGAACCTCGCCGAGGATGCTCACGTCCTCGGCAAACCGACATTGAAGGAAATGAGTTGTCACTCACTTATTAAATGTATGCCATCAACACTCTGGTCACATCAATGGTGAATTGACTAGCCAACAGTGATGCCTTGGTTGCTTTAACTAACAGAAAGCCTGCAAAGGCGGCTAATGGGACAAGCCCTCAGACACAAGTCCAGATAGCCGACAAATGGACGGCAGAGATCAATTGAACAAGACTATATAATAGATAGAATCCCCAAAGTAAAAGGGGCTTTTTCTGGCCTCGAAGGAGAAGAAAAGAGGAGAAGAGTTTTTCTTTCTTTTAGGGTGTTCAAAGGACAACCCTTGTATCCGTTAATTCTAAGAAAAAGGGGTCCTCGGATTGGGCCGAAGACGAACTTTCCTCAAAAACACATGTGTTGTAGTGGTACACTAGTGTTAGCTCTAGAAGCATATAAGGCACTAGTGGGAGGGAACTCTATCCGATGTGGGACTAAAGCCAAAGGCTTTAGATACCAGTTCAAGGGGCCGAGACTATGAAACCCTCCTTGGACTCCCCACGATGCGAGAACAAATTCGTGAGGGCCTGGCTCCCCAAAGCGAACAGTCTCCTTTGTGTGGAGTCAAGTACCCACAATCACTTTTATTGATGATTTCTCAATATATACAACTATTTATTTATTGAAAAAAAAAGTGATGCTTTTAAAAAATTTCAAGATTTTTTAAAAGAAGTTGAAAATCAATTCAGTAGAAAAATAAAAAGAATAAGAAATGATAGAGGCCGTGAGTATGAATCAAGTGCATTCAACTCATTTGTTCAGTCTTTGGGAATTATCCATGAAACTACTGCACCATATTCATCTACTTCTAATGGTGTGGCTAAAAGAAAAAATAGAACTTTAATTGAGTTAACAAATGCCATGTTAATTGAATTTGGTGCACCTTTACATTTTTAGGGTGAAGCTATTTTAACTACATGTCATATTTTGAATAGGGTGCCACATAAAAAGTCACACACCACACCTTTTAAGATGTGGAAAAAACATAAGCCAAATTTGGGATATTTGAGAGTATGGGGTTGTCTTACTTATGTAAGGCTTACTAACCCTAAAATGCCTAAATTAAGCATAAGAGCTACTATTTGTGCTTTTCTTGGTTATACGATTAATAGTGTAGCTTATAGATTTTTTGATCTTTAAAACAAAATATTTTTTAAATCTAGTGATGCAATTTTTCATGAAGAAAAATTTTCTTTTAAATTGAAAAATAGTGGGGGTGAAGAAAATATTTTGTCACAACCTAGTTCTTCTACTTCACATTTACAAAATCAAGAAATTTTTGAAATGGAACCTAGAAGGAGTAAAAGAGCTAGAGTTGAAAAGGATTTTGGTCTTGATTATTATGTTTTTAACATTGAGGAAAATCCTCAAAATTTAAAAGAGGTTTTAACATCACCTGATGCTATATTTTGGAAAGAGGCTGTAAATGATGAGATGGAATCTCTAATTTCTAATAGAATTTGGAAATTAGTATATCTTCCACCGGGTTGTAAGACCATAGGTTGTAAATGGGTCCTTAGAAAAAAGTTGAAACCGGATGGATCAATAGATAAGTTTAAAACTAGACTTGTTGCAAAAGGCTTTAAACTAAAAGCTGATCTTAATTTCTTTGATATATTTTCTCCAGTAACAAGAATTACATCTATTAGATTGTTAATTGCTATTGTTGCAATTTTTTTATTTGAAAATTCATCAAATGGATGTAAAAACTGTTTTTCTAAATGGGGACCTAGTGGAAGAGATTTATGTAGATCAACCCGAAGGTTTTGTAGAGTCTAGACAAGAAAGCAAGGTATGTAAGCTAACTAAATCCTTATATAGCTTAAAACAAGCACCTAAGTAGTGGCATGAAAGTTTGATTCCTGCATGATTGAGAATGGTTATAAATCAAATAAATGTGATAAATGTATTTATTCTAAATCATGGAATAATTTACATGTTATTATTAGCCTCTATAAGGATGATATGTTGATTTTTAGCTTAAATATGCATGTTATAAATGAGACAAAAATTATGCTTAAAAGCTATTTTGATATGAAAGATTTTGGTGAGGCTAATTTTATTTTGAGCATGAAAATTACAAAAACATGTGATGAGATATTTCTTGATCAATCACATTATGTTGAGAAAATATTGAGAAAATATAATTCTCATGATCACAAAAGTGTAGCTACTCCTTTTGATTTTAGTATTCATTTACTTCCTGTGAATAATGATGATGAGATTTTTAATCAGAAGGATTATGTTAGTATCATTGGTAGTTTACGTTATGCTACTGATTGTATTGGACCTAACATTGCATATCCAGTAGAAGTGCTTAGCAGATTTACTAGCAAACCTAATAAAGATCATTAGCTAGCTATTGAGTAAGTCATGAGATATTTAATTGGTACCAAAAACTATGACTTATTTTATTAAAAGTACCCTGCTGTGATTGAAGCCTTTAGTGATGCTGATTAGAATACTTTGTCAGGTGATTCTCTCTCTACCGCTGGTTATATTTTTACCTTAGGTAGTGGTGCTATTTGTTGGAAATCTAAAAAGAAAACAATAATTGTTAATTCAACAATGGAAGCTGAATTGATAGCTTTAGCTTCAGCTAGTGAAGAGGCAAATTGGCTTAGAGATTTGTTATATGAAATTCCACTTTGGGAAAAGCCAATTCCACCTATATTAATTCATTGTAATAGTACTGCCGCAATTGGTAGAGTTAAAAACCGTTACTACAATGGTAAATCTAGACCTATAAGAAGAAAGCACAGTACCATGTGATTTTATTTGAGTAGTGGCATCATAACTGTGGATTATATTAAATCTAATGATAATCTTACAGATCCATTTACCAAGGCCTTGGCAAAAGATAGAGTTTGGAATACATCGAGGAGGATGGGACTAAAAGTCCTTAGAATCATGAGCCATGTATGAGGATACCTAACCCAAGGACCAAAGATCCTAAGAATTGGGTTCAATGGGAAAAACGAATCATACGATGGTTGTAAGAAATGCACAATTTATTTTTTCTAATTATTTATTTTGTAAATAATTTTTTAATTATTCATCCCTATGATGTAAGTGCATTTATCTTATAACGCGGAAAGGTTGAGTAAAAAACTCTTAATGAAATTTGTAGCTCTTATGAGTGGGGCGTTAGAATTACAGGAGCACTCTTGACAAAATTTCACCTATGTGAGTGTGGGGTAGGGTCGTTCCTTATGAGATTTGGACTTAATCTCAAATACACTCATGAAACTGGGATCAGCACACGGCCGTAAAGTGCTAGCTATAAAAACTCATGTTAACACCTAGGTTGTTATGTGTAAGCAGTTATGCTTAATTTTTCTAAAGCAGTCATAGTTCATGATGCATAGTGACTCGTCTTTACCTGGTAATCTCTCTTTAACTAAAAAATTTAATATTAAAATTAGCAGGGGATTGTTGGAGCATTTTAATATTAAATAATTAAAATAAATAAATGTTACAACATAAATGTAAAGATGTGGGAGTGAATATGGAAGATGAAAAGTTAGTGAAAACGTTTAATCTCACATTGAAAATGAGAGAGACTATTTTATTCTTTTTAATTGTGGTGATTAATGGGCTAACATGAATTGTCTCAGATATTGGGCTAGATACATGTGCAAGGGGGAGGTGAAGAATGGAGGTAGAGAGCGAGTGTCGCGCCTCAATGCAAATAGTGTTGTGTAATTTTTCTCATTGAATTAATAATATTTAGAAGTACTATTCAGTTTCTCTTTGTGTTATTTCCATTATCATTGTATTTGCACTAACAAAGTCTACAAAGAAACTTCAATGATTAGGGAATTAGTAAAATTATTTAACCAGTGTTATCAATCATGGCAAACATGATTACTATTTCCTAGCCTGGTTGACTTTTGATTTAGTCGTGATGGTTATGTCTTTAAGTTGTATTAACTTGATGTATTTTTTGTCTATATGGTTTAAAAAAATGCCTGGTTGATTAAACGTTTCTTAAACAAGACTGCTAATTTCGTTCTTCTTCTTCTTTTTCTTTTTTCTTTTTTTTTCTTTTTTTTTAATTTTCTTTAAAACAGATCTTCAATGGTGTATTTTTGAAAGTGAAGAAGGCTACACTGACACAGACAGAGGAGAATGAGTTTTGAGAATAGACAAAAGTTTTGACTAATTTATGACATGTAAAAAGTGATTGCTAACCATTAGAGGTGAAAATAGCCAAATTTTGGCAAAATTTGTGGTAAACTAGCACTATTTCGAAAATATTTAACAATCTAACACTTTTTTAGTACTCGAGTTCTACAAAATCGAGTTCTAAATAGTACTCAAGTTCAGTGAACTCGAGTTCCTAGTGAGTCGCCAGCGTGGCACTATTGACCTGGAATTCATGTAATTAAAAAAAATAATGTGGTACTCAATATTATTGAAATCGAGTATCTCTTTATAATACTCGAGCTTAGTGTAGTCGAGTACTTTCTTTTTTTTTTTTTTTTTTCTACTCTTTGTTTATGTTGGAATGGCTTGAATAGTCAAACTTAGTGGCTTGACATTAGTCAATGAACCATTAAATGACTTGCATGCCCATTTTAGGAAGATGCATGATATTCAAGAAGTTTCATGCGTGAAGAAATGCAAGAGCTTGCATTAAATGTTCTTCATGAATTATCAAAGAAGATGGCCAAGAACAACACCTGACATGCAAACCAAATTCATGCTTCTTTTCTTTGGCCATAAATGCTTGCCATTTTCTTTGACTTGACAAGTTTCTTTGACTTGCAAGAGTGAGTTCCTACGGGAGATAAATAAATTTAAAAAAAAAAAAAAAAACCTAAGGTACTTGACTGTATGAAGCTCAAGTACTATAAAGAAGTACTCGATTTTAGTAATATCGAGTACCACATTATTTTTTTAATTACACAAATTCTAGGTCAAAAGTGCTATGCTGGCAACTCACTAGGAACTCGAGTACTAAAAAAGTGGTAGATTGCTAAATATTTCTGAAACAATGCTAGTTTGCAACAAATTTTGCCAAAACATGGTATTTGGCTATTTTCGCCAACCATTAGATCTAATAGGAATGGACTAGGTCAACTCTAATTAAGTTACATCAAGTATAACTTGAATTCATCTATATATATATATATATTTATTTATTTATTTATTTTACTTCAAGATATAATCAATCTCATGCAATTCATTTAAAAATAATGATGTTAAAAAAAAATAAGTAACTGTCCTAAAGTGCATTTGTATATTCATAGTCTTCATGTTTCGAAAGACTTTCACTTAAATTTAGTCACTGAAGTGGACCGAAATGCTACGTTGATGTGGCTCATCAAGAGTGTAGCAACACTAATGTTATACTTAAGATTTTAGATATTATAAGTTTGAGATCCATATAATTTTTTAATAGATTTACTAATTTTGCAATCAAAACCTATCGTTTCACATTATGTAAATACACAAAAATAGACCAAAATAGACTAAAATGGACCGAAAGAAACTGAATGGACTGAAGTGGACACAAATGGGCTAAATTGGACCAAATGGACTGAGTTGAAACTAATGGACCTAGTGCACCAAATAGGACCTAATAGGACCAAAGTAGACCAAATGGACCGAATAGAACTAAAGTGGACAGAATGGACCTATTAGGACCAAAGTAAATCAAACTTGACAAAATGGGTTGAATAGGACAAATATGAACCGGATAGGAGCAAAGTTGATAGAATGGACCGAATAGAACTGAAGTTGACCAAACATGACCAAAGTGGACAAAATGAATTGAATAAAACCAGCGTGGACCAAATAGGATGAAAATGAACTAAAAAGGACCAAATATAACCAAATTGGACCGGATAGGACCGAAGTGGTCAAAATGGACAAAATTGGCCCAAATAAGACCAATCTGGACCGAACAGAACCAATTTGGACTTAATAGGACGAAAGTGGACTGAAGTAGACTAAAGTTTGCAAAATTGACCGAATAGAACCAAAGTGGACTAAAAATGACCCAATATGAATGAATAGGACCAAAGTAGATAGAATGGACCAAATTAGACTAAATAAGACCAATGTTGACTAAATGGACCTAATAAGACCAACTTGGACCGAATAGAATCAAAGTGAACAGAATTGTTCGAATTTGACCAATAAAACAAATGTGGATTGAATAGGACCGGATGAACCAAATAGGACCAATGTGGTTTGAATAGGAGCAAAGTGAACTGAATGGAGCGAATGGGAACAATGTTAACTAAATGGACCTAATAAGACCAATTTGGACCGAATAGAATCAAAGTGAACAGAATTGTTCGAATTTTACCAAATAAGACAAATGTGGACTGAATAGGACCGGATAGACCGAATAGGAACAATGTGGTTTGAATAGGAGCAAAGTGAACTGAATGGAGCGAATGGGACCACTTGGAAAATTTATTCTACTACTAAAATTTAGAATCAATAATCATTCAAAAATACCGAGAATCAAAAAATATATTATTCAAGTTAAAAGAAAGTTTATTTCAAATTTTCAATCCTTTTGTGATTGTAGGAGTCTAATGACACCAATGGTGCCATTGAAGAGCCGCTTGAGCGGTGCTATCAAGGGCAAGTTCAAAACTATAAGGTTTATGGACATTGTGCAACCTTTGCTTTTTTTCTTTTTTTTTCTTTTTTCATGATCTCCTCTATTTACTCACTAGCATTAATTCAAAATGTTGGTCAAATGTAAGAAAAATAATCATGAGCTCTTAGTTGGCCTCCATAGACTAAATCATAAGGTTAGGTGATGGAGCAAAAATTAATAAAGAGCATGTATGAGAAGAAATAAAGTGAATGCTTGGGCATAAGGGGCATTTTTTATGTGTTATATCTAATCATTTTTGTTGTAACCTATCTCTATATCTCCTATAAAATAATATGTATTTATAATATGGTTCTAGGAAACCCTATAGTTAGGACTAAGGATTTGTCAAGCTAGGCTACCCTTATAACCCCCCAAAAAAACATCTCCACCGTTGGATCACCCCAATTCAAAGCGCATTTAAACCCTACAAAACGCTAAATTTTTATTTCTCAATCCCTTTTTTACCGCAGACATCAGAAGATCTCAGCTTTGGGGATTTCTTAGTTCCCTTTAGATCTCAGGTTTTAGCCCAAAACCTAATCTTAATCCCTTCATTTCTACCACAATCTAATTAGGGTTTCATTTTGTTCTCGATCTGTGAATTTTAGTTTGTGGGTTCTATGAATCCAGGGTTTGTGAATGTTTTAAGCTTTGTGGGTGTTTACATTATATTATGCTTATTAGGTTTAGATTTTGTTTTCCTGTTTGGGTGTTGGAAAAATTGTGGAATAACTTTGAAAGTTAAGATTTTGTGGAAGTAGTTTAAAAGGACCCATGCCACCATTTTAAAGTAATTGGAAGTAGTTTGGAGAAAATCTTTTTCCTATATCATTTTGCAAAAGGATTTAAGTATTTAAAAGACCAAAAGCCATGTAACAATTTCCCACATGAAGTGGGTCTTGGACACTAACCTTATGGATATGGACGAAATAGACAAACAAATAAACAAGACCAAAGCCCACGTATCAATTTCCCCCACAACCAAAACGGGTCAATTGGGCAATGAGCTGCCCAAGCCCATAATCCAAACAAAACATCTTGCATCAACCCTAGTACAAACCCTAGCTTCCCTCTTCTTTTTCTCTTTTTCACGGCCGAGAGAACCCTAAATTCTCAGTCCCTCTCTCTACGCACACATCAGAAGACCGGTGAGTTCCCTCTCAGATCTTCGATTTTAGCTCAAACCCTAATCTTTATCCTTTCATTTATTTCTCAATCTAGGTAAGGTTTCATTTTGTTCTCGATCTGTTAAATTAGCATGTGGTTTCTTTGAATCTAGGGTTTACGAATGTTTTAAGCTTTGTGATTGTGTTTTCTGTTTGGGTGCTGGGAAATTTGTGGAATAGCGTGGAAAGTTAAGATTGTGTGGAGTTTGTAGCTGTATTAAGCTTTCTGGGCGTTCATTTTTGTTGTATGCTTATTGGTTATTGAATCATTTTTTGTTTTGTTTTATGTTTGGGAGGTGGGAAAATAATGGTAAAGCATGGAAATTGAAAATTTTGTTTAGTTTGTTGAAATATCACATTGAATAAACTATAGTCCTGTACTTGTTTGTTTTCTTTATATTATTTGGCCTTTTTATTTTTTATGTTGGGAATAATAGATTCCTATTATAGAGTTGATGTTTTGAATAACTGTCTTTTATAAGCATTATATTTGGGGGGTTTATATAATAGACAACAGAATCAATATTTGATTAAGATAATTAAATGTGGCAGGATTATACCCAAACCTAGCAAATTTATAATATGAACCTTGTTTGGTTGCTGGTGAGATTCAGAAAATTGTGAATTGATAGTATTATTTCTTTCCAGATATTTATTTGTTCAAGGCAAATTATTAGTATGAAGCTAATCCCTAGTGGCGAAAGCTGATTTCTGGTGGTGGTTTAAATAAGTTCATTTTTTGGTCTATCATTTATCTGTGAATGCTTATCATAGTTTGTATTGGGTTCAATTTGGTTGTTTAATTTGCATTTATTCATACGTACTGTCATTTCTCTATTGAAAATTATAATAAGGCTATTCAATAATCTTTTTTCTTGTCATTTCTTGCCAGTGGTGAATGAAGAATGAGTCTTATTGTTGTTTATTCTATTTACCATTTAATTTTTGATTATTCAAAGGATATAATGATAGAACTTCACATAATTATTGTGTTTTGTGGTATCAAAACCGGAAATAATTATCAGTTCGACTGTGTCAATTATCTCTATGATGTACAGTTCCCAAATAAACCATCGATCAAATAGGATCCTCTAATTCCTATTAAACCTATTACTATAGTACCAATTGAGAAGAATAGCGCTAAGTGTAGTGAAAGGATTTAGGGTTTGAATTTTTATTTGTCTGAAGTAGTGGTTGTTTTTGTAGTCTAATTTTGGAAGCAATGACACAGGATATCTTATTAAATATATGCTTGGAAGCGATAATGATCATATATTATGTAGTAGACCTTTAATTGATGTTCAAAATATAATGTGCTGAAATTGTCTTTGATATTTTCTTAGAACTTGTATAGTTTATTGCTTGATTAATCTTTGTTTCTGCAGAGATGGGTGAAGAGGCAGTCAAGACAGTGATTCCAGAGTCAGTGTTGAAGAAGAGGAAGAGGGAAGAAGAATGGGCATTGGCAAAGAAGCAAGATCTTGAGGCTACAAAAAAGAAAAATGCAGAAAACCGGAAGTTGATTTTCAATAGGGCCAAGCTGTACTCAAAGGAGTATGAAGAGCAGGTATGTATTAGTCATCTGTACTAATTGTTAGTGCATACTGGAGTATTATGCTTTGATGATTCCTGAATTATTGATTATCTATTTGGGCTATTCAGGAGAAGGAGCTGATTAGGTTGAAGCGTGAGGCAAAGTTGAAAGGTGGGTTTTATGTTGACCCAGAGGCGAAGCTCCTGTTTATCATTCGCATTCGTGGGTAAGTTTTCCTGTTTGATTATTATGTTACATGAATCCTTATGGAGATCACCAGGTTCTTATATTTTGGAATTTGGAACTTACAGTATCAATGCCATGCACCCAAAGACAAGAAAGATATTGCAGCTCTTGCGGTTGAGACAGGTATTACAATTTACATGAGACTCACCCGTTATGGTATTATAAAATGGTATCTGGTTATTATAGTTTTTATTTATGTTTTTGTCTTGGTCATGAGGGTAAGTATATCCTTTTGAAGGCTAAGGCAGGTTCAGACTATATGCTTATTGTACTGGGTATTTTTAGCAAATGTACTCTTGTTTTTAAGCTATTTAAGTTTAAGTTCCTTGAGTCATAGCCTAGAAATCTTTTGAGGTAAAGCTCCTTTGAGTCATAGCCTAGAAATCCTTGGGTCATTAAGCTTATTGTCAAGGTGTTTAGGTGTAAGCACGTTTTTATTTTGACCTTTTAGATCTTTATATATGCATTAAGTAGACACTATTTCTAGTGGGGTTACTGTTGGTATTAGTGATAACACATCTTCAGTATACAGTGATTGGCGCATCAATCTAATCTAGGATCAGAAGTCTATGATGATCTTTCACTATTTTAATATGTTTGACTGAAATGATGAAATTGAATGATTAGGGAAATTAGTAAAATTATTTAACCAGTGTTATCAATCATGGCAAACATGATTACTATTTCCCAGTCTGGTTGACTGCTGATTTAATCATGATGGTTATGTCTTTAAGTTGTATTAGCTTGATGTATTTTTGTCTATATGGTTTAACAAAATGCCTGGTTGATTAAACATTTCTTAAACAAGACTGATAATTTTATTCTTTTTTTTTAATTTTCTTTAAAACAGATCTTCAATGGTGTATTTTTGAAAGTGAACAAGGCTACAGTGAACATGCTCCAGAGGGTTGAGCCTTATGTGACTTATGGGTGTGTATTTTTCTATCTCTCCCTCTTTTCATTTGTCTTGCATAAACATCTGTAGTTCAAAATTCGCATCATCTCTCATTAACTGGATGTTCATGTTTATAGATATCCCAACTTGAAGAGTGTGAGGGAACTGATCTATAAGAGAGGATATGGAAAGTTGAACCAGCAGAGAACTGCTTTGACTGATAACACTATCGTTGAACAGGTTTCTAATTCCAAGCTACTGCCTTTTTGTAAAGGACTAAAGGGAAGTGTTTGCTTTAACTTGTTGCTTATACACTATGATGTTGTCACAGGCTCTGGGTAAGTATGGCATTATCTGCACGGAAGATCTCATCCACGAGATAATGACAGTTGGACCTCACTTCAAGCAGGCAAACAACTTCCTGTGGCCATTTAAGCTAAAGGCACCCTTGGGTGGTTTAAAGAAGAAGAGGAACCACTACGTTGAGGGAGGTGATGCTGGAAATCGTGAGAATTTCATCAATGAGCTAATCAGGAGAATGAATTAGACTACTGCACTATTTTGTTAGTTGGAAGAGTGAGTTTTTTTTTTTTTAATCTCAGGAAGTAATCTGAACACCAATTTTCCTCCATGAACTTGGTCAATTTCATATGTAACTTTTTAAAGCTCAGACACCTTTGTTTTTATTTTAACAGATCGGGTTGTTAAATTAGACGAAATTTTTTTTAAGAGGAAAAAAAAAAAGGTTGGTTGTGAATCATGACATTCAAATGCTCTGTCCGATTGCCCAATTAAACTTATTAACAATGTCCGAATAGTTCTACAAAAGATACGACCAAATACAGTCTATTAATTTATTGAAAAAATAAAGTGTTAGTTTTCCATCCTTTTAGTGATAATTCGAGACTGTTAGCTTGATCTTGTTGAACGTGTGACTACTTCCTGTAATTTTATATGATTTTTGGTTACTTTTTCTTTATTTCAAAATTCATGATACCAACCCATCAAAAAAAAAAAAAATTCATGATACCAATGCCCAATGGGCTCCCCTCAACTCCTAGAGTAGAAGCTAGATGTCCAAAGGGTGCCATATGTGCTTGTGGCACGAGGCCCTCTTATAATAATTTTTGACACTGGCCTGATAATTAAAATTTTCTACTAATTATGTGGAACCCAATGGTGCACCAAGCTGATTTAGTTCCACCACGCGGCACCAGATAGGGTTGGAAAGGGAAGGAGAGAGGGTTATGAATAGGGAAGAAATTTATGAAATTTTTATGTGGTGGGTGTGCTCTACTGAGGTTGGAGTGATGGTTTGATAATAATAAAAAATAATAAAAATAAAGAGGTTGGAGTGATGGAGTGAAGTCTGTCTAATGAGAAAGAATAAAGAGAATAAGAAACGTTCATGGATAGAGTTGATGGAGGCAGTATCTTATGCGCCAGGCGTATGAGACCAACCTCTCACAAGTAACTGGGCTCAACACGAGATGCAAGTTTCATGCGCCTGGCACATGAGAGATTTGATTTGTTGATGGAGACAACTTGTTGACATATGGTCCACATACTAATGCATTTACTACAACTAGAGAAATATTTGCTCCAAAATTTGGACTTTCTTCAAACTAACTAAACTTGGAAGTGAGATGTATTCAACAAGTATGCATAGCCAAACAATAGGCAACCCACCTCTATTACATTTCTTTATTCACAAAAAGCTATTTCTCTCCATCTGAGACACATCAAACACTACTTATTCACAAAAGTTTCATGTTCTCAACTCTCAAAGTCTTTTGGCTAAATATTTGTAAAAATGGAGTTTATTTATGATATATGAACTGTTCAAAGTTATTGAGTTGTTTGAGGAGAGAGATAAATTTAGGCAATGGTATTGTCGAAATTGTGAAAAAAAGTATGAGAGAAATGATGTGAAAGGGGAGAAGAGAGAAAAGCAATTTCAACATTGGTATTGCTGAAATTGTTGGTACCCATTTTTTGTATTTTGGCAATCTCATTTAGGGTTGTAAACAAACCAAGTTGTTCATGAATAACTCGAGCTCAGCTCGATAAAAAACTTGTTCATGTTCGTCTTTTACAAATAAGCCAAGCTTGAGCCTTAATTTTAGGCTTGTTTGATAAACAAACAAAGTTCAAGCAAAAAGAAAAAATGTTTGTGAACAAGCTCGTGAAAAATAGGGCTCAATACAAAACATGTCGAGCTTAACCTCGTTTATAGCTTGATATATGTTTACTAAATAAACTTATTATTATGACATTACACATGTTTTGGAATGTTAATTTATTTAGATTTGTGAAGATTATAGTTGTACGAATGACAAATGTGGATGTAAAAATTGTATTTTGAACAATTACTCAAGCTATAGACAATAAATGATGATGGATGGATTTAATTATATAAAGTTGTAATTTGAACAAATTCTAATAATGGGTTTTAGAAGCATGATAAAATGAGTATATTATATATATGTGTGTGTGTGTGTGTGTGTGTGTGTGTGTATTTGTTTACTTTATTTTTGGTGATATAAGCATTTGATAATGCAATTTTTTTGGATCCCAAGCCAAAAAGTTTGACTTGAGCTCAAGTTTGAGCTTAATATTAAGCTCGAGCTTGGCTTGACTAAATAATCAAGTCAAGCCAAGCCGAGCTCAAACTTTTTGGCATTCTCACAAGCTCGAGTTCAAACATTGTTTTTAGGCTTGTCTCAATCTCAAGTCAAACTTGAACATTTGATTTTTATTGACGAGCCAAGCTCAAACACACACTACTCGACAAAGCTTGGCTCGTTTATAGCCCTAAGATTCTCATTGCCGAAAATAAGAGTTTTTTTTTTTTTTTTTTTGGTATTTTGGCAATGATACCTAAATATATATTAAAAAATATTATTTAAATCTATTTTAATGATATTTTTATCAATAAAAAAAATTCAATCAACATTTTATTAAATCCTTTTTTTCCCTTTCACCGAAGTAAATTTAAATTATACCTAAATATATATTTTTAAAAAGTGCACACAATCAGTTCGAAATTGTATGAATTGTATGAAATTACTAATAATTTAATTTCCTTTTCTAAATAGAAACATAAATTTTATTTTTAATTTTTACGAATCCCATCAGAATATCAAATCAATATTAACAATATATAAACAAAAGAAAAGAAACAAAAATATTATTTTTCAATACATTTTAAATAAGTCATTTATCAAAATGTAATTTAGCTTTCTTTTAAATCTTGGAAATTCTATATTATTGATGTAGGGTCACGGTTTATGGCCCAAGCCCAATACTTGTGGGATTCTAGGTTAATGAACCCAATATAATAAATTTGTTAGAGAGTAGGTTGGAGAACTAGGCCCTAGTAAGCATAACAACGGTTAGGATGGGGTTGTAAGATAATCATGCAGGAACGAAGCACGTAAGATGGGATGAATGTACTGTCTGAGGAGACAAACCTCTGTATAGGTTGATGAAATTGATTACAAACACAACTCTGATTGCTACAATATCTTTTTTCTACTTTTCCGATCCACCTTCCTCCAGGGGTCTTTTACATTATATATTTCCTCTCCGGTCATTTCGGCCCTCCATCTGTCATCCATCTAAGCTACTACTTGAGTACCTATCCCATCAGACACCCCTTCTGGCTCTCTGTGAGTTGCGGTAGTCAAGGAAGCGCTATTCAGGAGTCCCTTCCACATAAATGCGTCCAAAAAAGTAGTTGCAGTGCATTTAATGCAGAGATAGCAGCTTTTCCTCAAATATTTCTTGGGTTCCCCTCCTTTTCGTGTGTTCATAAGGCACGCTACTAACACCAGAACTTTGATAAAGGTCAATCTCGTCATTGAAATTTGTATCTAAGTTATACTTGTCGTAGCCGAGGACGAATTCCCTCCTCGAACCGCCTTCTATACCCTCTTTGCTTATGAGGCTCTTAAACTGGTGTTTCTCAACTAGCTATCCCTCCTCGGACATGCCAACGTCCTCGGACAAAGCCCAAAGCCCAACATACAATCTTGGGCCCTTAGCCTTACAATAGCCCCTCAAAACTCCGGGCTTTCCCCCCTGATCCGAGGAGAAAAGGTGGGGTTTTGATTTTTAAGAGGCAAAACCATTTATTTCCTTAATTCGCACATGCGGAATTATCGTTTTGCGCGTTCCATGATTGTTACTGATGCTTTGGAGCCCGCAATACGTCATTAACTGCTTCAAGCGGCGCTTTGTCCCCCGCATCTAACGGTGAAACGCAGATCCAACGATTGATCTTTTCCTTTGAACTTTGGGCGGGATAACTCCCACTCATTTCTGCCCCCTATATAAAGCCTTGAGGGAACTTGTTTCCTTCTTTACTTCGCAAATTTTCAAGTGCCCCAAAGAATTCCAGCGCTCTAACTCACAAAACATTCTGAATTCCTAAGCCTCCGTACATCTTTCCTTAAGAAATTTCCCAAAGAATTTTTTCTAAAGGATCAAGATTAGCACACTCACTTTCGTAAGTTTTCGTCTCTTTAAATTTTCTTTCCCTACTCGGCCAGTCTCCTTGGCCCTTTTTGTTCTTGTTTCTTCACTTGCAATTTCCAGTCGTTCTTTCCTTAGGTTGTCAAAAATGGATAGATTTAAGCATCTAGTAGATACCGCTACCAAAATAGAGGCTTTTAGGAGTAAATACCACATACCGCAAGGGGTAGCCCTGCGATACTGTTCCACAGAGCAAATAATGACACATAGGGAGGAGGGGGAAGTCATCATCCCCATGATAGCCTTTATAGAATGGGGGATGACTCTCCCTATGGGAAGGATAACGCGAGATTACCTCATAAACCATAGGATCTGCCCACACCAGTGCGCACCTAACCTTTTTAGGGTCCTAGGTTGTGTTGATGCTCTCAATGCGTATCTGGGCTTGTAGCTCACTTGGCACGATGTGGTCCATATGTACGAGTGCCACAACCTAAAAGGGGTGGGATTTTACCTCAAATCCCGATCCGACGTTGTGAGACTTATCTCGTGTCTCCCCAAATCTAACAAGGGAATGAAAGACGACTACCTAATTGCTTCGGGGGCGTGGCATGATGGGCTTTATTGTCCAGTCCGAGAGAGAAAGCCAAATGGGATGCCTTAGAATTAGTTTCCCTAGCAAGAAATTTAGATTCTTTAACCTGAACCATGCCATTATTGCTCTTTCACTTTGCTTCTTTTTAATGATGAACTTTAATTTTCTAACTGTCTTGCTCCTCGGCTATTTTTGTAGATAAGGATTACATGGCGCCCGACTCAGTTTGACCAACGTCGAGGCTCTCAATTATTTTCTGAGGCCCGAGATCTTCGTGAGTGAAGACGGGCAATTAAGGGCAGTCCATTTGATTTTGGACTTCCAACCTATCTCAGAAATATACCAAGAAGCAAGCAACGCCATTAGAGCGAGTGATCAATGGTTGGCTCGGATTGACGTGTCAAAACCGGACTTCCTAGCCTGACATGATCTTCCATCGGTTGCATTGCCATCTCGACGGAACCCCCCTTTATTGGTACAACCAATCCAACAGGTCCCGCTTGAAGCAGTAGCCTCCTCAAACTCCTCTCTTGAAGAAGAAATCGACAAGTTTCGTTTTGAGAAGGGGGAGACTCAAGGAATGTAGGTGATTTCTGACCTTGTAACCTCCTGTCACAAAGCTACCTCCGAAGAAGAGGAGGATGAGATAGCTTTGAACAAGGGGAACAGGAGCCTTATGGCTACGAGGAACAAAGCGCCAATTCCGAAAGAAACCTCCACGCCTCAAACTCAGCCCGCTCTCCCTTCCTCCTCCACCCCCTGCCGACCTCAGTCTGAAGATTAATCCG
The DNA here is from genome assembly GCA_023621385.1 of Quercus gilva. Classification (NCBI taxonomy): domain Eukaryota; kingdom Viridiplantae; phylum Streptophyta; class Magnoliopsida; order Fagales; family Fagaceae; genus Quercus; species Quercus gilva. Next base: position 35,957,795 of record CM042473.1, read on the forward strand.
GATGTGAGGAAGAAAAGGCCATCAAAGGAGTAGGAGAAAGGAGAGGTGGGCCCTTAGAAGGGGTCAAAGCAGCAGAAGGTGGCCAAGGATGCTAGTGATAAAAGGTCCACCTCTGTGGACAGCCTAGAAGAGGAGAATAGGGCCAAGGTGTGCTTCCAGCAACGCACCTGGTCCCCTCAGCTGGAGGTGGACGGCGCGGCCATTCCTTGGAATACCTTGTTCAGGGATTTCCAAAGGGTGCGCGCCAGTTACATCGCCGAATCCTTGGAGTAGCCTCTTCTCCTCCTTCACGACATGGAGGCTTATAGGCATTTCAAGCAGAACTACCTATTCTTTTCCCTGAAGAGGGACCTTGCCATGGTAGGCATTCTATCATCCCTTCAAGTTTAAATGCCAAGATGTATTTTCGTCGGTTCCCGACTTTTTATTCATGTAATTCTTTCGTTGCTTTTATGCAAGTCACTTAACAAGTTTTCGTGACCGAGGAGTGGGTTCATGACGCCCGCAAAAAGGCCAACGCAGAAGCCCTCTCCTGTGCTAAAGTTGAGGGATCCATGGGGGCCCTTAGGCAGAAGCAGGAAAAACTATCCGAGTAGCTGAAGGAAGCGGTCCAGGCTTATAAGAGCACCGAGGAGGGTCTGAAGATAGCCGAGAGGCAAGCCGAGGACCAGCGCCAAAAGCTACACTTAACAGAAATTGACTTGGCCACAGAGAGGCAGCTAGTCAAAGATTTGAAGGCTGAGCTACAGAGGGTAAATGAGGCAGCCCAATTAGCTAAAGAGGCAGCTGAGGCCGAGAAACAAGCATCCTACTTGCTTGGTGTGGAAGAGACGCAAGTAAGACTTGTCGAGGAGCTCTCCGAGATCTATAGGGATTACTGCAGCGTATCATAGGAGAAGGCCCTTGACGTTGCAGGCGTCCCAGCAGATTCAGAATGGAGGTGGCCTGGGAGTATATCTATTTCCACCTAGACATACATGAGATCCCAGTTGCCATTCCTTCCTCCTTTGCCCTTACCCCAGGGGTCTCCAAGCAGTAATGGACTACCCAAGCTGGTCTCCCTCCTTCTGATAAGGTTAAGGACAAGGGTAAGGGAAAGGAGACCTCCTCGGAATCTATGGACGATGCTAAGGCTAAGGAAGCTACAGTCAAAGCAAAGGAGACTGAGGCCAAGATTGAAAAAACTAATCAAAAGGCTAAGAATGCTCCTCCCTTTCAACCAAGTTAGAAAGGGGACCCTTCTGCACCTAAGACCGAGGATTAGCCCTTAGGCTTCTTTTTTGTAATACATCATCTTTTTTGTATTGGCATTCTGCCACAGAACTCAATGTATTCCTCATTTTTTGATTAGTGAATGGACTTTTCCCTTTACTTCTTGTGTTTCAGCCTCATATGTTTTTAATCTTACTGTTATTGCTCATGAACTTGCTTTGCTGCCAACTTAGTTCTAACAAAGACTAACAAAAACATCCTGGCAGTGCAAATAATTTGACCAAGTGTTAATGATGAAGAGGTTTACCCCACGTTGGTATTATGAGTTACTCTCTGCAATGAGGGCTGAATCTAATAAAGATAAATAGTGAACTCTGTAAAGAATAAAAAAGGGGGAGATATCCTTCACATTGCTCAATACTTAAATAAATAATTAAGGACTTTTCCTTACTCAGAGTTATCAATCTAAGGACTTAGTCAAAGTCTTAGACTTGTTTTAATGCTCATAAAGGTCCCATTGACTGTTAATTTCTATCAAGTATGTGGTCCGAAGGACCTGACATGGCTTAGGATCAGTTTAACATTTATAAAAGATGTCTCAGTGTGTTAATTTCCCCATAGCATCTGATCCGAGGACAATAGGCATAACTTAGGTTCTATTTAAACACTTAGAAAAAAATGCCAAAATGTGTTAATTTCCCCATAGCATCTTGTTCGAGAACTGCAGGCATGACCATGGTTCTGTTTAAACACTTAAAAAAATTGTTAGTGAGTGTTAACTTCCCCACATCATCTGGTCCAAGAACTTCAAGCATGATTAAGTTTCAGTTTAAACACTTAGAAAAATTGTCAATGAGTGTTAACTTCCCCACATCATCTGGTCCGAGAACTTCAGGCATGATTGAGTTTCAATTTAAACACTTAGAAAAATTGTCAGTGAGTGTTAACTTCCCCACATCATCTGGTCCAAGGACTTCAGGCATGATTGAGTTTCAGTTTAAACACATAGAAAAATTGTCAATGAGTGTTAACTTCCCCACATCATCTAGTCCGAAGACTTCAGGCATGATTGAGTTTCAATTTAAACACTTAGAAAAGAAGGAAAAACAAGAAATGTAATGCCTTTACACCACAAACGAACACTTTTGACGAAGGAAACTTTCATTAATAATAATACATCTTCAAGTTGTTTACATTCCACGGGTGTGGTATTACATGTTCATCTAAGTCTTTCAAAAATTATGCTCCTACGCCGACCACCGAGGTGATGTGATATGGTCCTTCCCAATTGGGCCCAAGCTTTCCCCATATTGGGTTCTTTGCAGTACCTAGGATCTTTCTCAACACCAGATCACCAGGTGCCAAAGGTTTCAGCTTCACATTGCCATCATAACCTTGCTTGAGCTTGTGTTGGTAGTATGCCAGCTGAACCATTGCATTTTCCCTTCTTTCTTCAATCAAGTCTAAGCTCCTTTCCAGCAATTTGTTGTTAGTGGTCGGGTCGAATAAGCTGGTTCTTAACGTTGGGAAACCAGTTTCCAAAAGGATAACAGCTTCGACCCTATATGTCATTGAAAAATGGGTCTCCCTTGTCGATCTGCGGGGTGTGGTTTAGTACGTCCACAGGACATGTGGCAGTTCATCCACCCACTTTCCCTCCGCGTCGTCCAACCTCTTCTTGAGTCCGCTTACAATGACTTTATTAACAACCTCAGCTTGTCCATTTCCTTGGGGATAGGCTAGGGTAGAATACCTGTTTGTAATTCCCAAGTCACATCAATATCTCTTGAAAGATTTGCTATCGAATTGAAGGCCGTTGTCCGAGATGAGGGTGCGAAGGACTCCAAATCGTGTGATGATGTTTTTCCATACAAATTTCTTGGCATCCATGTCCCTGATGTTTGCCAGAGGCTCGAGTTCAACCCACTTAGTAAAGTAATCCGTACCGACCAGCAAATATCTCTTGTTCCTTACTGCCTTAGGGAAATGGCCCACGATGTCTAAGCCCCACTAAACGAATGGCCAGAGGCTGGATATCGGATTAAGGACTCCCCCTGGTTGGTGTATGTTTGGCACAAATCTTTGGCATTGGTCGCACTTCTTTACATTCTCTTGTGCTTCTTTTTGCATACCTGGCCACCAATAGCCTTGGGTGATGGACCAGTGCGCCAACGATCTGCCTCCGATGTGACTCCCGCAAATCCCCTTATGTAACTCCTCAAGAAGTAGTTTTGTTGCCTCGGGGTGCACGCATAGCAGGTATGGCCCAAAAATGAGCGTTTGTACAACTTCTGATCCTCGAACAGCTAGAATCGGGGAGCCTTCCTACGTACTTTGTCTGCTTCTGTTTTTCCTCGAATAGTGTGTCTTTTTTTAAGAATAGTGTTATAGGGTCCATCCAGCTAGGCCCCACCCTAACTTGATGAATGTGAACCGCATCTCTGTTCATCCTTGTGGGTTTGCATAGGTCTTCTTCAAGGATGACCCGAGGTAAGCTCTATGCCAAGGAGGTTGCGAGCGTGGCCAGGGAATCGGCATGGGTGTTTCTACTCCTGGGGATGTGCAATAAGCTAAAAGACTCGAATTCTGATTGTAGGTGCCTAACCTGGCCCAGGTATCCCTGCATTCTATCATCCCTCGCCTCAAATTCTCCTTTAACTTGGCTGACAACTAATCTTGAGTCTGAGAACACCTCTACTGCATTTTTGCCCATTTTCCGAATCATGGTCATTCCCACCAGTAGAGCCTCATATTTAGCTTCGTTGTTGGTGGTCGAAAACCTCAATCTAAGTGACTTCTCAATGGTAATCCCTTCGGGAGATACTAACACTAACCCCACTCCAGAACCCTTTTGGTTTGCTGTACCATTAATGTGCACTTTCCAGGATAAGGGGCCCAGCTGGGATATCATGCCAACTGATTTTCCATCCATGTGTTGTGCTTTTGTTTCTTCTTCTAATGGGAATTCAGCTAACTCGGCCACTAGATTCGCCAGGACTTGGCCTTTGATGGAAGTGCGAGGCATGTATTTGATGTCGAAAGCCCCCAAGATTGTGGCTCATTTAACGATTTTCCCGGTATAATCAGCACTTCGGAGGAGCAGAGCCTTGAGCGGAAGCTAAGTTAGGACAATAACCGTGTGTGCTTAAAAGTAGTGGAGGAGTTTGCGTGTGGCGTGTACTACTGCCAAAATAACTTTTTCCAATGGCAGATAACGGATCTCGGCCTCGTGTAATGACCTGCTCACATAACAAACGGGTCTTTGCATGTCGTTGTCCACTCGTATCAGAACCAAGCTTATAGCATGAGTGACCACAGCCATGTAAGTGAACAAGACCTCGTCTACCTTAGGGCTGGACATAATAGAAGGCCGAGAGAGATAGTCCTTAAACTGTTGGAAGGCCGAGGCACACTCCTCGGTCCACTTGAACCCCTTCCATTTGTTCATCAGTAGGAAGAAAGGTCGACACCTATCCGCTGATCAAGAGATGAATTGGTTTAGGGCAGCAGTCATTCTAGTTAGCTTCTGGACTTCCTTGGGGTTTCGAGGTGGCTGCAAGCTATTTATAGCTTTAATCTGGTCAAGGTTAAATTCGATCCCTCTGTGGGTTACCATGTAGTTCAGAAATTTGCCTGATCCCACGTCAAAGAAACACTTGGAGGCGTTGAGGCGCAACTTGTATTTCCTTAGAATGTCGAATATGTCTCCGAGGTCTCCTAAGTGCTCAGACACCACCTTGCTTTTTACCACCATGTCGTCTATATAGACTTCAATGCTTTTGTCTCACTGTGGTTTAAATATCCTGGTCATCATCCTTTAATAGGTAGACCCCGCATTCTTTAAACCTAACGGCATCACCTTGTAGTGGTAGTTTCCCGTAGGGGTGACGAAAGCTGTCTTCTCCTAGTCGTCCAAGGCTAGTGGTATCTAGTGGTATCCTTGAAAGGTGTCTAGGAAGCTCATCCGAGGATGACCTACGGTTGCATCTACCAACTGGTCTACTTTAGGCATAGGGAAAGGATCCTTTGGGCAAGCCCTATTCAGATCTGTAAAGTCTACGCACACTCGCCACTTTCCACTCTTCTTCTTTACCACCACGGTATTAGCCAACCATTCAGGGTAAAATACCTCCTTGATAGCCCCCGCTTGCTTTAGTTTCTTCACCTCCTCTCTGACAACATTAGAGTGTTCCCTAGAATAGCGTCGAGGAGGTTGCTTCTTAGGGATAACTGACAAATTAACATTTAAGTGATGACAGATGAAGTTCAGGTCCACCCCCGGGCCTTCGTAAGCAGTCCATGCGAAGACATCAATGTTCTGTCTAAGAAACTCTATTAGCTCTTCCTTCTTTAGAGGAGGCAGCTGAGCCCCAATCTAAAAGAATTTCTCCAGATCGTTTCCGATAACAACTTTTACCAAATCTTCACACTTCGCCTCCTCAGCCAACCCATCGACGGACAATGCCGAATCTGTTAATTGCTATAAGCCTTCTTCAATACGGGTCGAGGACTCGGCCTCGAGCCGATGCCGGATGGTGGCCACCAGGCATTGTCTAGCTGCAGATTAGCTCCCCACAATCTCTTCAATCTGACCCCCGGAAGGGTATTTCACTTTCTGGTGCAAGGTAGAGGAAATAGCCCCTAGAGCATGAAGCCAAGGCCTGCCGACAATGGCAGTGTAGAGGGAATACGCGTCCACCACAATGAAGTCCACTTCCACTACTTCTGAGCCAGTCTGTATGGGCAACCTGATCTAACCCTTAGGGATGACAACCTTCCCGTAAAAGCTTACTAGGGGCGAGCTGTAAGGTGTTAAGTCCTCTAGTTTCAGATTTAGCCCCTTATATAGGTCGGGGTACATTATCTCGGCACCACAGCCCTAGTCCACTATCACCCTCTTCACCTCATATCTCCCAATCCAGAGGGTAACCACCAAAGCATCGCCGTGGGGTTAGATGGTTCCGATTTTATCCTCCTCCGAGAAGCCCAAAACTGGTTGGATTTCTAGTCTAGCCTTCTTTGGTTCTTGCTTCGTGTCCTCGGCGAGTAGCCGAGTCACAGACATTATTCTGGAGGGGCAGGATCCAGTTCTCCCTAGAGCAGCGAAGATGACATTTATTGTTCCCAAGGGAGGTCTCGAGGAGTAATTTCTTCGAGATTTCAAGTTTGTCTGCCCCCCTGACCACTTGAATGGTGCAGGAGCTGCTTTAGCTTTCCTTCACAGACGAGCTGGTCCAGGTGGTCTCACAGACTTCTACAATCTTCTGTGGTGTGTCCGTGGTCTTAGTGGTATTGGCAATAGAGGTTGTGATTGCACTTTGCGAGGTTTCCCGCCATTTTATTCGGCCATTTGAAGAATGGCTCGTTCCTAATCTTCTCCAGAACTTGATACACTAGTTCTTGGAATACAGCATTGACTGTCTATGGATGGGTAGACCCTGACCGTCTGGTAAAATCTCTCTGTGGTCGATCGTTATTGTAACGATCCGACCTGAAATCCCTCATCTCCTAAAGGATAACATTTTCCTTTCTTTTTTCCTGCTGCTGGTCTTCCTTGACCCTTTTATACTTGTCAATTCGGTTCATGAGTTGGCGCACATTTGTGACTGGTTTGCTAGTTAGGGATTTCCTCAAACCGTGATCGATAGAGAGGCCGAGCTTGAAGGTGCTGATGGCCACATCATCAAAGTCACCGTCTATTTCGTTGAACATCTCCCAGTATCTATCTAAGTACGCTTTCAGTATCTCTCCCTCTCATATGCTTAGGGACAGTATGGAAGCTAAGGGCCGAAGAACCCTGCTGCAGGTGACGAAGCGGGAACAAAATGCCTAGGTGAGCTCTTTGAAGGAGCTTATAGAATTTTCCTTTAGGCTGTCGAACCATCTCATCGCGATAGGCCCTAAGCTGGATGGGAAAACCTTGCATATCAAGGCTTCGTCTCTGGAATGGACAGTCATTCTTTAATTGAAATGGCTCACATGCTCCACGGGGTCCGTTCTATCGTTGTACACAGTGAAAGCAGGCTGGGTGAATCGTTTGGGAAGTTTAGCCCCCTCGATCTTGTGAGTGAAAGGTGACCTCGAAATTTGGTCTAAGGCCTTACTCACAAAGTCGTTTCCCGCGCCTTTGTGAGGCAGGCTTTCGATTCTTCGTTCACAATGGCGTTCTTCTTCGTAGGAGAAAGACTCGTTGGGCAGGGTTCAGGACCTTTGCCTGTAACTGATGTCCTTTCCGTCATCAGAAGAAGCATCAGAGTTAGAGGGAGTTCGCCTTCGTCGCGCATGGCACAGTTCTCTCTTTAACTAGTCAATCTCCAGCTGCATGGCTCTGTTAGGTTAGTCTTAAGAGATGTGACTTCTTACTCGAGTATGACTTTTGCTTGTATGCGTAGTGTGCATACTGCCTTCTCGATCTTCTTTACGCTCATGGTTGGCGAAGGGATTTTCGCGCTGGGGCACCGCGGATTCCACTTGGTGTGGACTTGAACCTACCATCGTTAACCGCTGCACTCACTATCACACAAGCTCTTTCCCACAGACAGCGCCAATTGTAAGGTCACAATTTATGGCCCAAGCCCAATACTTGTGGGATTCTGGGTTAATGAGCCCAACACAATAAATTTGTTAGAGAGTAGGTTAGAGAACTAGGCCCTAGTAAGCATAACAACGGCTAGGATGGGGTTGTAAAATAATCATGCAGGAACAAAGCACGTAAAATGGGATGAATGTATTGTCCAAGGAGACAAGCCTCTGTATAGGTTGATGACATTGATTACAAACGCAACTCTGGTTGCTACAGTATCTTTTCTCTATTTTTCTGATCCCCCTTCCTCCAGGGATCTCTTATATTATATATTTCCTCTTTGGTCATCTCGGCCCTCCATCTGTCATCCATCTAAGCCATTACTTGAGTACTTGTCCCATCAGACACCCCTTCTGGCCCTCTGTGAGTTGCGGTAACTAAGGAAGCGCTGTTCAAGAGTCCCTTCCGCATAAATGCGGCCAGAAAAGTAGTTGCAGTGCATTTAATGCAGAGGTAGCAGCTTTTCCTTAGATATTTCTTGGGTTCCCCTCCTTTTCGTGTGTTCATAAGGCACGCTACTAACATCGAAGTTTTGATGGAGGTCAGTCTTGTCATTGGAATTCATATCTAAGTTATACTTGTCATAACCGAGAAGGAATTCCCTCCTCGGACCGCCTTCTATACCCTCTTTGCTTATGAGGCTCTTAAATTGATGTTCCTCAACTAGCTATCCCTCCTCGAACATGCCAACGTCCTTGGATAAGGCCCAAGGTCCAACATACAATCTTGGGTCCTTAGCCCTACAATTGATTTTATACTAAATTTACACTAATTTCTCTTACAATATACAAAATCAAATAGTAATTTAAAAATTCATATTTCCTTTCCTTATGGAACCTAATTTTGACAATTTATGATTGAAAATGCTTGTGTTGAAGTTATAGTAAAAACAAAAAGATTAAGTATAAGTACAATTACTCTATAAATAAGAGGGTAAATTGCTGATATTTTAATCATTACCAATCATTTGGCAACATCCAAAAAAGAAATGGTGAAGAATAAAAAGAAGTGTACTTAAGATTTACTACCATCCCATCAAAATTTTGATAGGAAAAAAGAAAGAAAAAGGAAACACACATTTGACACTGATACATATACATATAAGATCCAAAAACTAATTTAGAATGAAAATAAAATAATAAGTTTGTGTGAAAAACCTTAGGCTTCGTTTGGAAATTCATAAGGGAATGTAATGGAATGATCATTAGAGAATGGAAAGGAATAGAATGTATTTAAGCAAGGGAAATGAATGCTAAAGAATGAAATGAAATTGAATAAAGTAACCTTGATTGAATGTTTTTAAATAAAGGAGTGGAAAATAATGAAAATGAATGGAATATAAGTAATCTTATTTGGGAGTAATAGAGAGGGAATGGAATCGAATCGAATCATTTTATGACAATACTACTATTAGACCTCTGTTTTAAAATAAATTGTTGAATATATAGAGGTATTTTGGGAGTTTTAGTTAAAAATTCATTAAATCTAATTTGATTTTCTTTCATTTCTCCCAATTTCGGGGGAATGAAAATTTGAGGTTAAAGAAATAGAGTGTTCCCTCTTACCCATTCTATTCTCCCCTGCTTAATCTCTTATTTCTTAGCTTGCCCTTCATTTTCTAAGGATTAGGAAAAGATATTTTTTAATAAAGAATTTTTGCTACATGAAACAAAAAGCACGTCACAAATAATTTTTTATATAAAACTTTTATTTAAAAAAAGCCCACAAGTTATAACTATAAGCAATTTAAAAAAAAAAAAAAAATTTACTGTATTAAATATTGTTTACGAAGTTAAAATTGAAACGTATAAACTTATATTTAGTAAAAAAAATTGGTTTAAAGGGGGAGCCCATTGGACCAAAAGGCCATGGCCCTCTATTGTCTTGCTTTGTCTCGTGGTCTATTATACGTGTTTTTATTTTTATTTTTATATTAAATTATGAAATACAAATCCTCTGCACCATTTTTTATATTCCACTTTATGTTCCACCAATCATAATTTGTCATATATTTGTTGAATTTTCCTTATAGAATAGTCAAAACTTAAAATGAATAAAATAAATAAATAAATACATGACAAGTTTTGATTAGTAGAACGTAAAGTAAAAGTAATATAGATGATTTGTATTCTAAATAATGAGCCAGCAAGTTTTCATTCTCTCTTATATTAGTAATCTTATTGCCAAAATACCCCCAAAAAAAAAATCAATAGTATTTTGGCCACCAAAATAAAAAATAATTTTTTTCTCTCCTATTTTGATGTCATTGGCAAAATACAAAAAAAAATAAAAATAAATAATCTCTCCTATTACGGCAATGAGATTGCCAAAAGACAAATTTTTTTCTCAGCAATTTTGGCTATTCCATTAACGAAATTGCTCTTTTCCCTCCTCCTTTTTCTGTCTTTCACATCATTTTTCTCTCTTCTCTTACTTTTTCTCATAATTTCAGCAACACTTCTCGAAATTCATCTCTCCTCAAACAACTAAATAACATTGAACACTACACATCACAAACAAACAAACTCTATTTTTATCAATATTTAGCCAAAAGAATCCAAGTCTCTGAGTATTTTGTCATATGAGTTTATGCAATGGATTCAGGTCTGTCTAACATCAAACACGTAATGACTACGAAGCAAGGACACACTGTATTTTAGGCAAAATTACAATTTAATTTATGACTTGGTCCATGACAATTTAGCCTATAAACTTTTAATTGATAACTCCAATGATTTTATTTTATAACTCCAATGTGCAATGGACCAAGTCATAAGTTAAATTGTAATTGATAACTTTTAATTGATAACTCCAATGCTTTTATTTTAGTCTCAACCTCATGCAAAAAAGCATTAAAATTGAATAAACCATTCCTTAACTTATTAAGTATAATAAAACCCGAATAAACCACTCTTTAACTTATTACTAATTTGGGTTGCACGTGCTACCCCTGTAGTGAAAAAATTAAGATAGATTATTTTTTTGAAAAAGTATGAAGTCATGTACTTAAATTTAAAATATCTATTTGAATAGCTATTTACTATGACAATTTCTTAGAACCTATTTACTAAAAGTAATATCTACTCACTAAAAAATGCTACTAAAAATGATAATGAATGTTATTGTCTTTCCAAAATATTTAAATTTTCGCAATGAATGATGATATATGCTACAATTTAAAGTTTTTTATCAAATTAAATACTTGCAACCATTTACAACGAAGATTTTGTTATTCATACTTCCTTCTTTATCAGTTTGTTTTATGAGCCTAACTACGATGTTTTGCTTAACTTATATTTAATGAACAACATTTTAATCAAGAAAAGAAATTAAAAAAGAACAAGATAACAAAAGACATATGTCATCAAAGTTTCCATTAGATAAAATTATAAGTTTAGAGGATTTAAACCTAATAAATTAATGTTCTCTAGGTAACAAATAGAACACCATATATCACAATTCTAACTTTCTAAGCATGACTACCAGTCTACCACATAAAATTCAAAATACACGAAGAAATTTTTTGGGATATTAAAATTTAGTGGGAGTATTTTAGATATTGCACAATGGAATATTTTAAGAATTATAAGATTTCGTTAGGATTTAACTAAGAAAATAACAACAGGGGTATATGCTCATTTACAAAATATAAAAGGAAGAAATTATTCAAATTTAGTTTATAGGAGAATGAAACTACCCCAAACATAAAGGGGGAAGTGATTTTTCATCAATTTTGTGTGTGTGTGTGTGTGTGTGTGTGTGTTTTTTAATATATATATATATATATATATATTTATATAACTTCAAACAATGTGTTAAAAAAAATTAACCAAAAAAACTGTGCATAAAATAATGAATTTTGTCTCAACAAATTGACTAAACCAAAAAAGAAGTCTTGGAACACAACAAAATGTCATGATATTTTTACAGTACCTTTATTTTTATCTATGATGGGTTCTAGTTTGATATTTTATTGTTTTATTTTAGAATAATGTTACGTCCACAATATTTTCATAATAAATCCTAGGTGGTAAATTGTTACCAGTTTAAAACTGGGCTAACCACATTAAACCATACATTAAAAAAAAAAAAAAAAAAGAAAAAAGAAAAAAGAAAAGCCAATTGAAGAAAATTGTGCCTAAAACAATGAATTTTGGCTTACCAAATTTAACTAAACCAAAAAAGAAGCCTAAGAACACAAAAAAATGTCACAACATTTACACAATACTTTTTATTTCTAGCTATGGCAGGTCTCGATTTGATATTTTATTATTTTATTTTTGACGTCCACAACATTTTTACAAAAAATCTTAGTGACAAATTATTACTGATTTAAAAATTGTGCATTAAAAAAAAATATCATAACATATAACAATACTGTGTAGGAACATATAAATATTTAAAAGAAAAAACGTAAAGAGAACAAACAAAACTGGCGTACTGCAGAAAAAAATAAATAAATAAATAAAAGACCAAAGCGAGCTCAAGCAAAACGGTGAGTTTTGCTCACCAAATTGAATAAACCAATGTTACTGTAGATTGAGTTATTAGATATTTTCATATAGTTAGTGGAAACAATGTGTTAAAAAAAAAAAAGTCAACCTAAAAAACTGTACATAAAATAATAAATTTTGGCTCAACAAATTGACTAAACCAAAAAAAAGTCTAAGAACATAACAAAATGTCATGACATTTTTACAATACCTTTATTTTTAGCTATGGTGGGTTTTGGTCTGTTATTTTATTGTTTTATTTTAGAATAATGCTACGTCCATAGTAATTTTCATAAAATTACTAGTTTTAAACTAAGCTAACCACTTTAAACCATGCATTTAAAAAAAAACAAAAAACAAAAAGCCAATTGAAAAAAATTGTGCCTAAAACAGTGAATTTTGGCTCACCAAATTTAACTAAACTAAAAAAGAAGCCTAAGAACACACACACACACACACACACACACAAATGTCACAACATTTACACAATACTTTTTATTTCCAGTTGTGGAAGGTCGCAGTTTGATATTTTTTTATTTTATTTTTGACATCAACAATATTTTTACAAAAAATTTTAAATGACAAATTATTACTGATTTAAAAATTGTGCATTAAAAAAAAACAAACAAAAAGGCAACACAAGAAAATTGTGCATGAAACCATGAATTTTGGCTCGCCCAATTTAACTAAACTAAAAAAAGAAGTCAATGAATACAACAAAATATCACAACATATAACAATACTGTGTAAGAACATATAAATATTTAAAAGAAAAAACATAAAGAGTACAAACAAAACAAGCGTACTGTGAAAGAAAAAAAAGGGTGAGTTTTGCTCACCAAATTGAATAAACCAATGTTACTGTAGATTGAGCTATTAGCTCTTTTTATATAGTTAGTAGATACTACCACTAAAACTCAAAACTGACTCGAATGCATTTATTTACAATACTACCACTGAAACTCAAAACTTGAAATCATTCAAAACTTTTTTCCATATTTCATGACTCAAACTCAAAATTTTTGAATTTTGAGTTATAAAAACTGAACCAAACACACTGAGTTTAGGTGAGGCTCATGAAATTTGAATTTTGGGCAATGGAATATGAGTTTTGAGTTATAGAACTTAGAGCTTGTTTGGTTTGCCTTATTTTCATCATTCATCACTCATTTTCCATCACCCAAGGCTCACTTTTGGTGGGTCCCACACAAGGGAAATCTATTTAGCCAAGTTTTCAATCCCATAACTCAACAAAATGAGTGATGAGTTGCTGAAAATGAAAATAGATTTTGAGTGTTTTCGAGTTATGGAATATGAGTTACGATGACACTATTGTAATTTCACTCATCTTATGGAAGCCCCCGCTCTATCTTTTCTAATCATGCCAACCCATAATTACTCCACTCCAACGGCTCTATCCCTCTTTCCATACCGGACTCTTTTTTCTTTCTATTTTCTTCCCAAATAGCAATCATCTCTTCCAAGAACTGAAGAATGCTCCTCTCGGTGGTCTTGATAGAAAAACATAACTTGAATCTCCCTATATTTCTCATACCAACTCTCTTTCTTCTTTTCTTTCTTTCTTCTTCACTTCACACCTGCTTCTCTCTTTCTTTCTCTCCTAACTTCCTTTAAACCGTTCTCTCTCCTCTCCTTCTCATTTGCAACTACAACCCAAAGTTCCTTCTAGGTTCTCTCCTCTTCTTCTCATCTTCAACCCAAAGGTCCCAAACACTAGCCAAGCCTCCATGGCTAGATATATCATAGCCACCATTGGAGGTGGTTCGATCCCTCCATTTGCTGCTCTAATTCTTCTTCTCTATCTCACTACTTAACTTCAAAACCCATGGTCAAAGCTTGAGAGCTCCAACCTCTCATCCTTTCTAGATCAATACCTTTAGGTTGAAGCCCTCAAGTTCCCCTCTCCTATCCACTCTATCTCTATTTCTTTTTTTCTTTTTCTTTTTTTCTTTACCAATGGTAGAACATCCCTCTTCATATTGTGGTTGTTTGTGGGTTTGGGGATTTTGGTGATTTAGGTTTGACGATTGGGAAAATGGAATTTTGATTTGGGTATTTGTGGCTTTATGTTTGTATGTTTATGAGTTTTGTATCTGTGGGTTTTGATTTGGGTATTTGTGGGTTTATGTTTATATCTTTCATTTGTGTTTAATGTATAATTGTTTTTGTTGATATGTGTTTACATGAGATATCTTTGTGTTTATGAGTTGGGATTGGGTTATGTTCTTTATTTTGATGTGTGGGGGGGAGCAAAATGAAAGAGGAAGAGGACAGTTTCAGAGAGAAAAATGAAAGAGAAGTGGGGGAGAGAGAAAATAACGCAGGTTGTGGTGAGAGAAGGACTGTTATCGTTCTGGGAAAAAAAATATATATGTGGGCTCTACATCTTTTGAGTTAAAGTTGTGTTTTTAAATTGGAAAATAAACCCAATATTTGCGCCAAACACATTATTAAGTGAGTTAAGAAAAAATAGAGAATAGGATATGAGATATGAGTTAGAAGTTTGAGTTATGAGAATTGAGTTTTAAGTGAAATGCACAAACCAAACATGCCCTTAGTAAACCAAACACCCTTTTATTTTGCCACTAAAATTTAGAATCAAGAATTATTCAAAAATATTGATAATTAAAAAATATATAATATTCAAGTTAAAGGAAAGTCTAATTTTATCATTGTTTGTGATGGTAGGAGTCTAATGATATCAATGGCAATATGTGTCCTTCCAATTTGACCAAATTAAACCCCACTCCACTTATGGTTATGTTAGGTTAGTTGATCTTTATTTAAAAATAATAAAAAATTTCAAACTATAGATGGTGCTGGGTTTAGTTGGGTCAAGTTGAATGGATACGTTTATCTCTTATCCCAAAAAAAAAGTTGAAAGGACACATATCACCATTTTAAAGTAATTTGAAGTAGTTTGAAGAAAATCTTTTTCCCATATCATTTTGCAAAAGGATTTATTGAGTATTTAAAAGACCAAAGGCCATGCACCTATTTCCCTTGTACACTTACCTTAGGGCTATGGACAAAATAGACTAACAAATATAAAAAGACCAAAGCCCACTTATCAATTTCCCACAAGCAAAACGGGTCTATTGGGCAATGAGCTGCACAAGCCCATAACCCCAAACAAAACATCCCAAGCCCACGCATCAACCCTACTACAAAACCCTAGCTTCCCTCTTCGCCTTTACCCTAAATTCTCAGTGCCTCTCTCTACGCACACATCAGAAGACCAAACTTCGGTGAGTTCCCTTTCAGATATTTGATTTCAGCTCAAATCCTAATCTGAATCCTTTCATTTCTTTCTCAATCTAAGTAATGTTTCATTTTGTTCTCGATCTGTTAAATTAGCTTGTGGTTTCTATGAATCCAGGGTTTGTGAATGCTTTAAGCTTTGTGGGTGTTCACATTTTGTTGTATGCTATTTGGGTTTTGATTTATTTTTCTGGTTGGGTGCTAATAGCGTGGAAAGTTAAGATTTTGTGGAGTTTATAGTTGTATTATGCTATTCCCATAGTACCCATTGAGAAGAATAGCTCTAAGTGCAGCGAAAAGGATTTATGGTTTGAATTTTTATTTGTCTGAAATCGTGGTTTTTTTTGCAGTCTAATTTTGGAAGCAATGACACAGGAAGTGATAATGATCATATATTATGTAGTAGACTTATGATCGATGTCCAAAATCTAACGTGCCGGAATAATATTTTATTTTTGCTTAGAACTTGTGTAGTTTATTTCTTGATTAATATTTTTATGTAGTTTGTTGAAATATCACATAGAATAAACGATAGTGTTGTACTTATTTATGTTCTTTATTTTATTTGGCCTTTTTTTTTTTTTTGCATAGTTCTTTGTTGGGAATGATAGATTCCTATTATAGAGTTGATTTTTCGATGACTGTTTACCCATTTGCTTTCTAGGAGAGCTAAGTGTTCACATTATGTTTCAAGTTTTGTTTTACATTTGGGAGTTGGGAAAATAATGGTAAAGCATGGAAATTGAAAATTTGTTTAGTTTGTTGAATTATCACATTGAATAAACTATAGTCTTGTATTAATCTATGTTCTTTATATTATTTGGCCTTTTTATTTTGTATAATTCTTTGTTGGGAATAATAGATTCCTATAATCCTATTAGGAGGGCTAAGTGAAACCTGAGTTTTGAATAACTTTATCTTTTGTAACCATTATATTTGTGGGGGCTTTATCTCATTGGCAACAGAAATAATATTTGATTAAGCTAATTAAATGTACTAGGATTAGACCCATACCTAGAAAAATTATAATTTGAACCTAGTTTGGTTGCTGGTAAAATTCAGGAATTGTGAATTGGTAGTATTATTTCATTCCAGATATTTATATGTTCATGGCAAATTATTAGTATGAAGCTAATCCATAGTGGTGAAGCTGCTATCTGGTGGTGGTTAATGGTTTAAATAAATTCATTTTTTAGTCTATGATTTATCTGTGAATGCTTATCACAGTTTGTATTGGGTTCAATTTGGTTGTTTAATTTGCGTTTATTCATTTATACTGTCATTTCTCTATTGAAAATTATAATAAGGCTATTCAATGATCTTTTTTCTTGTCTTTTCTTGCCCACTGTGAATGAAGAATGAGTCTTATTGTTGTTTATTCTATTTACCACTTAATTGTTGATTTTTCAAAGGAGATAATGATAGAACTTCACATAATTATTGTGTTTTGTGGTATCAAAAACCGGAAATAATTATCAGTACAACTGTGTCAATTATCTCTGTGATGTACAGTTCCCAAATAAACCATCGATCAAATAGGATCCTCTAGTTCCTATTAAACCTATTACTATAGTACCAATTGAGAAGAATGGCGCTAAGTGTAGTGAAAGGATTTAGGGTTTGAATTTTTATTTGTCTGAAGTAGTGGTTGTTTTTGCAGTCTAATTTTGGAAGCAATGACACAGGATATCTTATTAAATATATGCTTGGAAGTGATAATGATCATATATTATGTAGTAGACCTTTAATTGATGTTCAAAATATAATGTGCTGAAATTGTCTTTGATATTTTCTTAGAACTTGTATAGTTTATTGCTTGATTAATCTTTGTTTCTGCAGAGATGGGTGAAGAGGCAGTCAAGACAGTGATTCCAGAGTCAGTGTTGAAGAAGAGGAAGAGGGAAGAAGAATGGGCATTGGCAAAGAAGCAAGATCTTGAGGCTACAAAAAAGAAAAATGCAGAAAACCGGAAGTTGATTTTCAATAGGGCCAAGCTGTACTCAAAGGAGTATGAAGAGCAGGTATGTATTAGTCATCTGTACTAATTGTTAGTGCATACTGGAGTATTATGTTTTGATGATTCCTTAATAATTGATTATCTATTTGAGCTATTCAGGAGAAGGAGCTGATTAGGTTGAAGCGTGAGGCAAAGTTGAAAGGTGGGTTTTATGTTGATCCGGAGGCGAAGCTCCTGTTTATCATTCGCATTCGTGGGTAAGTTTTCCTGTTTGATTATTCCGTTACATGAATCTTTATGGTAGATCACCAGGTTCTTATATTTTTTGAATTTGGAACTTACAGTATCAATGCCATGCACCCAAAGACAAGAAAGATCTTGCAGCTCTTGCGTTTGAGACAGGTATTACATGAAACTCGTCCCTTATGGTATTATAAAATGGTTATTGTAGTTTCTATTTATGTTTTTGTCTTGGTCATGACGGTAAATTTATCCTTTTGAAGTCTAAGGAGGTTCAGACTATATGCTTATTGTACTGGGTAGTTTTAGCAAAAGTACTCTTATTTTTTATGCTATTTAAGTTTAAGCTCCTTGAGTCATAGCTAGAAATCTTTGAGGCAAAAAGCTCAAACATCTACTTTTAAGGTGTTTGGGTGTAAGCACCTTAGTTGTTTTGACTTTTGTGATCTCTATATAAGCATTAAGTAGACACTATTTGTAGTATGGTTACTGTTGAATAGTTTGAAACGTGAAGCCCTTTGTTGAGAGGATTATGATAAGCTTATCTGAAACTATGCCTGATTCTTTTATTCTGAAAGCTGGGACTTGGTGACTGTGGACTTACAAATGGAATCTGTTTGGTATTAGTGATAGCACATCTTCAGTATACAGTGATTGGCTGATTAGTAATCTAGGACCAGAAGTATATGATGATCTTTCAATATTTTAATATGTTTGACTGAAATGATGAAATTAAATGACTAGGGAAATTAGAAAAATTATTTAACCAGTGTTATCAATTATGGCAAACGTGATTACTATTTCCTAGTCTGCTTGAGTGCTATTTAATCATGATGCTTATGTCTTCAAGTTCTATTTGCTTGATGTATTTTTGTCTATGTTGTTTAACAAAATGCCTTGTTGATTAAATGTATTTCTTAAACAAGACTGCTAATTTCGCTCATCTTTCTTTTTTAATTTCTTTAAAACAGATCTTCAATGGTGTTTTTTTGAAAGTGAACAAGGCTACAGTGAATATGCTCCAAAGGGTTGAGCCTTATGTGACTTATGGGTGCGTATTTTGCTCTCTCCTGCTGGTCATTTTCCTTACTTAAACATGTGTAGTTCAAAATTTACATCGGCTCTCATTAACTGGATGTGCATGTTTATAGTTATCCCAACTTGAAGAGTGTGAGGGAACTGATCTATAAGAGAGGATATGGAAAGTTGAACCAGCAGAGAACTGCTTTGACTGATAACGCCATAGTTGAACAGGTTTGTAATGCCAAGCTACTGCTGTTTTATAAAGGGAGGTTTTTGCTTGAACTTGTTTCTTATATGCTATGATGTTGTCACAGGCTCTAGGTAAGTACGGCATTATCTGCACGGAAGATCTCATCCATGAGATAATGACAGTTGGACCTCACTTCAAGCAGGCAAACAACTTCCTGTGGCCATTTAAGCTGAAGGCACCCTTGGGTGGCCTAAAGAAGAAGAGGAACCACTATGTTGAGGGAGGTGATGCCGGAAATCGCGAGAATTTCATCAATGAGCTAATCAGGAGAATGAATTAGACTACTGCACTATTTTGTTAGTGAGGAGTGAGGTTTTTATTTTTATTTTTGTTACTGGCTTCTGGAAGTAATCTGAACACCAATTTTCCTGCCTGAACTTAGACAATTTCATATATATATTTTTTTAAATATCAGAACTAGTTAATGGTGTCTACCTTTGTTTTTATTTTAACAGATTGGGTTGTTAAATTAAATATATATATATATATATATTTTTTTTTTTTTAAGTTGGAAAAAAAGGACTGATTGTGAGTTGTGACATTCAAATGCTCTGTCTAATTGGCCAATTAAATTTACTAACAATGTCCGAATGGTTCTCCAAAACATACAACCAAAAATAACGTCTATTAATTTCTTGAAAAAAAAAAGGTATTAGTTTTCAATCCATCAATTTTATATGATATTTGGCTATTTTTTCTTAATTTCAAAATTAATAAATCCAATGGGCTTCGCTCAACTCTTAGAGTAGGGTTGCCCAAACTAGATGTCCAAAGTGCCGTCAATTGTGGCTCGAGGCCCTCTTCTAATAAATTTTGACATTGGCCTGATAACTAATTAAAACTTTCTACTAATTATATGGAACCCAATGTTGCACCAAATCAAGGCTTTATTTTTTCTAGGGGCCTGTCTTCAACCTCCACCTGCTGGGGTTTTCCAAAAATCTAACCACTTGGAAAATTTATTCTGCCATTAAAATTTAGATTCAAGAATCATTCGAAAATACCGTGAATTAAAAAATATATTATTCAAGATAAGAGAAAGTCTATTTCAATCCTTCTGTGATGGTAGGAGGTCTAATGTCACACCAATGGTGCCATTGAAAATCCGCTTGAGCAGTGCTATCAAGGGCAAGTTCAAAACTATAAGGTTTATGGACACTGCAAAGATGGTGTAAAACTTCATTGGATTATGGAGAGCCCGAAAAGACCATTTGGTTATGATACTAATGAAGGAAAAGGAAGGTATAAATGATTACACATTGAAATAATCAAATTTGGGTTCATATACATAATATATCTCTTGGTAAGATGAAGCAGAATAAAAAATAAAGAGAAATACTAACGAGTGCCCTTAGGGCACTGATTAATAATCTATTTAAAGAAAGTTTTTATGAAAAATGAAAAAAAAAAAAGTAATTAATATTTTGATAGTTTTTTTCATTTTCCATAAAAGTAATATCAAAACTTTCTTAAAATAGATTATTAATGAGTGCCCTAAGGGCACTCGTTAGCATGACCCAAAAATAAAAATAAAAATTTACATGTAAGCATTCTTGCATTGGAATGGGATCAACCGTTGCTCTTTTTTTTTTTCTTTTTTTTTCATTCATGTTCTCCTCTATGTACTCACTAGCGTTAACTCAACATGTTGGTCAAATGTAAGAGAAATAATTATGAGCTTTTAGTTGGTCTCCATAGACTAAATCATGGGGTTAGGTGATGGAGCGAAATTAATAAAGAGTATGTATGAGAAGAAAGACAGTGAATGGTTGGCCATAAGGAGCATTTATTACGTGTGTTATATCTTTTCTGCTTCATCATAGTCTATCCAATGGTGCATTGGGTTGCCACTTAAGAGGTCCAAGCTTATATTCTTCCCTTCTTTATTAGGAATGTATAATGCAGGAACTGATTCAACTGGTATCATGCTGTTCACGTCAATTCCCACAGTTTTTATTTATATCTAGTATCTCAGGATTCAGAAGAGTATCAAGCTCTATGGCTAATATGTGGTTTGCTGGAAGGCCATCGTCTTTGGAATTGAACAGTCCCAGAAACTGACTTGTTACAGCATGGGTGAAGTCCCAAGAGGGAGTGATGGTGAAGGTAAGGCCATGACCCCCCAAATTTGGTATTTGAGGAACTATTACAAATACAAAGTTTGTGGAAAATGAAAGAGATGGGGTTAAACTGGAAGTAGAATTTGTGTTGAATTTTAAAGGGAGTGGGTGGAAAGCATAACCAACTTGTTGGTTTGAAGTGTTGGTTAGTTGCAATAGACCATTGGGGTGGATTTTTGCAATTCCATCTAGATGTAGATTGGCTTGATGGAAGCCATTATAGATGAAGTTAACATCTTGAGCAAATTTCAATGGAATACTAATTAAGTAGAGGATTATCAGAAAAGGAGGTGAAACTGTAGCCATTTTAGAAAAGTGGGAAAAGGTGCTGGTTTTGTATAATACAGTGGGTTGTATAATATTATATTTGACTCACTGTATTTCTTATGCAAAACCCTTTGATGGGAACGCGTAATTGTATTGAACTGAATAGGAAAGTAGTCATATGGGCTTTACACTAGACTGCTATGACCGAACAAATTTCAATGATTTTTTTTTTCTTTGGATTCAAAAGTATAAGCCAAAATGTCAGCATCTTAGTTCCCATAGTCATAGGGAACTTATCAATTGCCGCCACAATGGGTGTAGAAAATCAACAGCAAAATATGATTTCTTTTTCTTTTTTACTTTCCAAATTTTATTTTATTTTTTCCTTCAAATGTGACAGATCAACTTCTTATACCAATTTGATCTGTTACAAGCGTTCAAAACTTAATACTTCAACAAGAAATTTATTTAGACAGTGGTTCTTGATAATAGATTAAATTCTTTTGAAGTGAATTCTTTTTGTAGAAATAATTTGTATAGACTGGCAACATGTTAGAAGATGCGGTCATCTTTAATTTGGATTTTTCAGGCAGTGGTCTTGTCCTTTTACTAAATGTTCCTTCATTTTTTGAGATTAAACAGCAGAAATTTTTATTCAAAACAAAGCAAACTATACAATAGGAGCAAACTTGCTCAGTACAAGATGGAGACATCTCCAATTGAAAGGCTTCTGAAACAATATCAAATCTCTTGCATACGACATGTTCTAGAGCAGTTACAATATCTACCTAGTCTACCATCAAAAAATCACAACTACGTTCCCATATATTTATCTATCTGTATAGAATTAAGAAGAAAAGGGGGACATTCCTCCACCCAAATTCCTATAGAATTTCTCTTGAGAGCTTCCTTTGCTATTACATGAGCTACTTGATTATATAAAGAATTTGTAAAACTAAAAACAACTTTTCTGAAGTGTGATACTCTCCACTGGATGTCTTCAACCAATGTTCCAAAAGGGGCAAGACATTTCTCTGGATTTTGTAGAGCTAGGAATAGATCTGCGCAGTCACCTTCAATCATGATATCATACAAACTCAAGTCAGCAGCAAAAGATAGAGCAAGTAGGGCAGCTTCAGCCATGAGTTGCACTTTGTCTCCATAATTCTGGAATTTTATACAGCAACCCCAATAGTCTCACCTTCACCATCTCTGATTATAATGCCCACGCCTCCAGTTGGCTCATTCTTTTTTTTTTCAATGGCAATGTTAATCTTGTATAGATGGGATGGAGGGGGTTCCTATTTATTACTTTGAGCATGTGGTACAGCTCTCCTTAAGTCCAGATTATCTAGGAAGTCTGTAGTATACGCTTCTGCTCTTTGGGTGATTTGAGTTGGAGAACTATGCTTTTGGTCCCACACTATTTCATTCTGAGCATTCCATATCATACATGCTGTAGTGAAGATCAACCGGGACAATAGACTTCTCTAATTTAATCAAAACCAAAACCACAAAATCAGTAACTTTTTTAATACCTGCATACTCACTTCCAGAGGCCCCTGGAGTCATCTTCCATACAGCTTGGGCTACTTCGCAGGAGTACCTCACATGGTCTACAGATTCAGCCTCCTCTTGACACAAAGGACATGTTAAGTGATAGACATTTTCCTTTTGTATAGATTTTGTCTCGTTGGCAATCCGTTGCAGCAAGCTTTCTTATTAGAATTTTGATCCGTGATGGAAGTTTCACCTCCCATATACCTTTCCACAGAAATTGACTGTTATTTGGATTTGAACATTCCCCTGTTGTGTTACAAGTTTCAGCTGCTCTCAACATGTGGTAAGCACTTCTAACAGTGAAAATTCCACGAGTTGTCCCATTCCATATCAGTATGTCTTTATGATTTCTGCGACTTAGGGATGGATTTAATAATTTGAGCCTCATTTGGCGTAAACACAGCATCAATAATTTCGTGTTTCCAGCAACCAGTATTTTGGTCAATCAGGAGGTGTGGCATTTTCGGGAAGGGTTAGGTGGGGTTTGCACCTTGTATGTGATGGGCATGGTAGCCAGCGATCCTTCCAAATCAGAATATGCTCTCCTGTACCCACTCTCCATCTAGATCCTTGTTCAATGACATGTTTCGCTCCAACAATGCTTCTCCATGTGTATGAAGATTTTCTGGGTGTATTTGCCGTGAGAAAAGATGAATGTGGAAAATACTTCGCTTTTAGGACTCTAAACAGCAAAGAGTGGGGATTTTTTTAATCAATCTCCAACATTGAATGTTCCTTCATATGACAAGTAAAAGAAAGTGAAGGTTTTGGATATTATGGATTTGATGCAAAAAAAACTCAACCACGTGCCTTTATTAGCTCCCATCAGCTCAAAGCATTGATCAAACTGCTGGAAGCAATGATGAAAATTCTAGAATTGAACCCAAGCTTACTCTAGCCTTATAGGCATTAGGCCATGTCAGGTTGAAGATGCTTCTTGATCTGGAGGAAGTAGTAATATTGCCACTTTGTTTTCACAGACTAATATCCTGTAACTCTGGCTGTAAAGGAAACTAAGCCTAATCTTAATGAAATTTCTTATTTTAAACATTATTTAGCTAGTGTGTTGCCTTATTATTATTTTGCCTAGAAGAAGGTTCTCTTCAGCATTGGTAAGTAATGTAAGATGTAATGCTATCCTGCGTATACTTTAATAGACTGTAAACTCATATTACTTATAGAAGCTATTGACAAGTAGCAAAACCTGTATGCATCATAAATTCATAATCTTTAGGATTCCTCCTGACACTCCTGAAACTGCCAACATAACAGTCCCCAGTATCAAACTATCATCTAGAACCATCAAGTGTTGCTGTTTCCAAAACACTCCCTAAGATTTCAATACGTACTAGGTAATCAGAAGCAACCTTCCCATACACTGAAGGCAAAACATAGCAAACTCTGCAGAAGGATCATGGCACCATGAGTAGTATCCCCAGAAAGATGGCTTTGAGGTCCAAATAATGCATTACTGGCCTCATGCTAAGCTAGCTATTGGAAGTGTTATATGAACAAAGCAAGCCTATCTCCAAGAACAGCTCTTTTTCTTCCACTGCATGATTACATTCGAATCTAGGAATTCTTGTTTCATATACCTGCCAGCCTAATACAACCATCATTATCTCACCACTCTGAGGCAAGCATCCCATCACTAGAATTACAAGCTAAAGCAACCTAGCTCGGCCATACATTGATAACATTAGCACTTACACAATATTGTAACAGATCCGCTATTGCAGCTAACTGATTTAGTATTGTCAATACATTAAATCATGTTCATGACTCATATTTGACAATGTAAAATTTTATTTGCATTGGAAATTCATAGACAGGGAGAGGTTCACATTTGTTGCATTAATTTGTACATTTTTTTAACTTACAGAGCTGCAAAAAAAATTTATTGGTGACCATATAAAGCTTGTTCAAACAGAGGAAATTATCTCTGCGAACTACTTATTGATGCATAAAGCTTGTACATGGTTCAGAAATTTGTTTCCTTTTCAAAAGTAGGATTCCTCATATTTAATTGGCTTGGAGTATTCTTCCATGATTTTCTTCCTCACCAACTGCAATAGAGAAAGAAAAATGAGGGTGAATTATTTTACCATAAATAAAAAATAAATAAAAACCATAGTACATGGAATCTGGTCAGGACCTTGTTCTAATAACTAATCAGAGATATACATTTGACATAGTCATTTCTTGCCATATATCAAATGCATCCCATGGTTAGCACAGAGTCTACAAAGAAACTTCAATGGAATACTTTGTAAATATCATCTCATGCATATGTAGGTAGGTCCAACAAGATTTCAACATCCTCACATGACCATGATTTAGCAATATTAATTGAAGCTTGTTAATTTGTCCCCACTTACATTCACGATCAAATTTGACAATGAATGGGAAAAAATTACCTTCATGAACATTGGTGGAGATCGGAATATGTGATGCTGAGTTTTTAGCCAAATGTGCATTGGTAGAAATTGGCAGGTGAGATGTTGTGCTTTTAGCTGAATTCGCAGCTGTGTATTTGGACGATTCTTCGTGCCAGAGCAAAGAAGTCACAGCCTCTCTCACCTTCTCCACCACACCTATATCACCAGGAGTTCTCCTTGACCTTGGACTCATTGCCTCAGATATCACTTGAGAAAGTGCTCTCTCATCTTCCCCAGGCTCAAGTTTATGCATCAAATACTCCTTCACTGAAACACCCTTATCCCATATTTGCTCACTAGTATTAGCATGCATTCCTATTTCAGGAGCAAAAGAGGAAGAATAAGTTTGTGGAACCGAAGTGCCTGAATAATTTTGTGGAACTGTCTGGCCTGACAAGGGCTGTGGAGCTATAGCCTCCCTTGATGTGGTCTGTGAAGCTGCTGGTGTTGAAACTGTGAGGCCTTGGACTTTTGAGGCAAGCGCATAGGTTGCATCCGATACTGCAGCATAAGCTGGTGCCAACCTCTCAGTCACAGTTTCAGTTATTGTCTTGTTTGGACTAGTAGTCTTCTCTTTTTCTTGTTCAGCATTACAATTGACACTGCTTGACAAAACATGCTTTTCAGAAATCACAGGTATTGCTCTTGGATGCTGCCTGGCAGTTGCCCTATACGTCTCAGGTGCCAGCTCCGATTCATACACTGAAAATGAAATGATATTATCTAGCAGAATCCTCCAAGCTAGAACTTTGTTGATAAGGGGCTTTAGGAATTAGGAAACCACATTGAAGTTTTTGCCGTTTACCTCACAAAAAGCAATAAAACAATAAAGAAAGAAAAAACATAGGAACATATCTGTTAAACAAAATGAGGGTGTAATGATTTTACTTGGGGCTCCAAAGTATTCAGCATCTTCTTCTTCTTCTTCTTCTTCTTCTTCATAATCATCCAAGCTGACACCCCAAGAAGGTGTGGTGTTGTCATCCTCACTATTCCTCTTCTTGTTGCTGAGAGTATTTCTCAATTTCTTGGCCTTCTCCTTCACTATGGTGAGAACTGATTTCTTTTGAGGATGGGCATGATCTTCTTCTGGGTCATGATCCCTCCCAAATGTAGGTGATGAGGAGTTTGGTGACCACTTTGAACCATCGCCTATGAAAAGCATGATCAAGACAAGGATTTTTCATTGCTCCAAGCATTAAATGAAACATTTAACAAATAAAACAAACCAGCAATGTTATATATAGTTTGAAATTCATGGTATGAGTATGTACTAACAAACTCTCCACCACTTGGATCAAAGCACAAATTTATGTAGGATGCTTAAAACCAATGATGACATGGCTGCATTGAATTACCTCGGAGAAGTTGTTCAAAAGTGGGGCTTGTAGGACTTTTAGGATTATCACCATATCTATGCATGCGGTCAAGACTCATTGTTTTAATTCGCAATAGAGAGGGTCTTAGTGCATTTATGCATTTTTCAAATAACTATTCGTTATGTTGATCCTTTATCTCTTAACATTGAGAGAAATTTAAGAGAGAGGAACGGTGATCAATTCCGGGGTTCTGGCATGGACAATGAACGAGAGCCACATTTCATCTAGTTCATATATTTGTGGGCTCCATTATTACAATTGGCAACAGAATGTAGCTGTTGACTTTTGCTTGCCACTTGCAACTCATTAAGCATAGGGTCGAAATAGAAATTTTTGACCAGGATGGGAACGACCATTTTCCTCTTCCTGAGGATTATGCCTTGTGACAGGAATTTCTTGTGAAAGACATAATTTAGGGGCATCTAAAATAGCCAACGACTCTGAGGGGACCTGAATTTCCTGATCCATTGAAGTAGGCATAGGATTTTCTTACGTTGCATGGTTAATGGTGAAAGTTGGCATAAAATCTAAAGGGTGGTATTTATTACACACGTCCGTACACACCTCCTTACACAGTTTATTTTTAATGGTCCAAAATAAAGTGGGTAAGGATGTGTGTACAACTTTTATCCAAATCTAAATGCTTTAATCCGAAAGATAAAACTTCTCAAAATAAAATAAAACTGGAAAGATAAAATACATCAGAAATTATGCTCTCATTGTTGGGTTTGAAAGTTCTCTTTTCTTTTTATATTGTTGCAGCGCACCGTAGAACAAAATTTCTTAGAGGAGAAAAACTAAGCCATACCTCTTTTACTTTCTAAGCATTCCATTAGTCAAGTAAACAAAAAATAAGAGACGGAAGGAATAAATTATAACATTTAAAAAAAATTGAAGGACCAAACTTAACGTTTAAAATCGAACCTACCCCATATTCAAAATTGCATTTTACCCAAAAGAATATTTCCCAACATTTTTTTCCCAGATGCAGAATAAAGGAAGAAATCACCATCAGAGTTGGATTTGCAATACAAACTAAAACGGTGTACAAAGATCTTGACTACAATGTCTCACGAGCAATTAAACATGACTTCTTCTAAGCACATAATCCACACTAAAGGGTGGTTGTTCATTCCTAGTTAGGAGTAGCCTTCGTCCACCCAAACCCAACTAGTAAAGGACTTGCGGCTTTGGTATGCCATTTACAACCTACTTTGATTTGTTCAAGAGCAATGTTCCATCGAGTATTGGCATTTTATAACTCCACAACTACGTGCGTAATGGGTAAAGCCATGGTTGCCTTTTTGTTCCGCCAATTGGTCAATAAAGCACAAGATATTGCATAACATCAGCAGTATGTCCAGTATGATCAACTGCAAAAGGGTATAGCAATTTCCTTACGAACTTGACAAGTTAGAAGAGCTTAAGATTTAACTGATCACCCTGCAGTTGGAAGTTAAAACCATGAGTTGATTTATCCTGAAATTGTTAAATAACCAAGCAATCAGCTTGACCAACCATCAGCAGAAATACCATTGTTTTTAAATGAAAATGAACTAAAAGATGCTCCAAATCTTTAGAACCGTCCCCACGGAGAATTCACCATCAATCAAGAAAATTGGAACAAGGTGCTACACTGCTACTACTCATACATGAAAAACCATTTACATATATTCTTTCTGAAGCATAAGATTCAACTGATCATAAATTTCAAGCTTAACATGTTATAGTTGTGTGTGTGTGTTTTGGGGGGGGGTTGTTTGTGTGGCGGCTAAGTTTCTGCTGGAAAACCTTAGAATTGAGAAGTTTCTGGTCTAATTGCATCTACTCAGCAATTACTGCTAGAGAACTCTGCTCATCAGATAGATTTCTCTTGGGTCAGCAGGATTTGTAATGTAGTGGCTCATGAGCTTGCCAAATGGAGCTTCTGCAACGGTTTTAAGTGTTCAATCTGGCCTGATGCTTTTCCTAGGAGGGTTCTGGACGCTCTCTTGAGGGATGAGCCCAGTTGTATTATTGTTTAGTGTTTTCTTTCATTCTTTCTTTTTATTCACCTTTTGCAGGGAGAGAGAGAGAGAGATTATACTATGTAATGGGAGAAAAACTATCCTGAGTAGTATGGAATGTCAAATGTGTTGGAATCTTCCAACCCCATTCTCAATATGCCCAACTCAGCTGATCACCGCATGGCATTAACAGAAGTTTACTCTCTGCCTCTTCCTTAAGAAATGAGTTCAAGATCAACTGCCCAGGGACACCGAGGGAGGATCAAATAGTCCTTTTCTGTCACACTATAGAATCCATTTCCTATTTGTTCACTCAAATCCAACTATAACCAGGAGTTTTCCTCACTCCTGAATCACACATGAGCTTCCGTACTTTGGATGCATCATCCCAGTAACCCCCCATCTCCAACACATTTGATAGCAACACATAAGTTGCAGGGTCATTCGGGCACAGCTCCAGGATCTTTTTTACATAACGTAGAGCAATTTCCTTATTTCCATGAACTTGACAAGCGCTTAGAATAGCTTTGTAGACCGACAGTCCTGGCTCTATTGGCATGCTATTTATAAAGGCTTCTGCCTCATGGAGATTCCCAGCTCGACCAAAAAGATCAACAATTGTAGCATAATGCTCCATTTGTGGAGGTTCAAGAAAATCATCATTTCTCATCAAATTAAAGTATTCAAGCCCTATGTCCTGCAAACCTGCATGACTACAAGCAGTGAGCACAGCCAGGAAGGTGGTATCATCTGGCTTGATGTGAGTTCTCATCTGTTCAAACAATTGAACAGTCTCTCTACCATACCCATGATGAGCACAACCAGAAAGAAGAGCGTTCCAGGAAATTACGTCATGTCTGTCCATTGAAATAAATACTCTCTTAGAATCATCAATAGCACCACATCTTGCATACATGGAAACAAGCCCGTTTTGGACATGTAAATTTGCAGCATGTCCACTTTTGAAAACCAAAGCATGGACCTGCTTCCCCTCTTCAAGAGCTGAAATAATTCCAACAGCTTTTAGAATGCTTGCAAATGTGAAGAAGTCTACATCAACACCAGCCAACCTCATTTCAAAGAAGCATTTCAAGGACTCCTCGCCATACCCTAAATTAGAAAACCCAGCAATGACTGCGTTCCATGAGATTTGATCCCATTTTGTGACACTCAAACAAATCTTCCGAAATTCCTCCAAGCTACCACCACATCCGAATATGCAATCGCAAGGGTAACCACTATATATGCATTAGACTCTAAACCATCCTGAATTACACGGCAATGAATCTGCTTGCAATGATCCAAATAATTAGGACTAGAAAATGAACTCAGCAAACTATTATAAGTTACATAATTTGGCTTAAGATCCCAATGCAGCATATCTTTTACTAACACCATCGCCTCATCTGGTTGTTGATTTTGTGCATAGCCAGTAACCATGGAAGTCCAACTTAAGATATTTTTATCCAACATTTGATCAAATACCCGCCTTGAATCATCCACACTGCAGCACTTTGAATACATATCAACTAAACCTGTTCCAACAACAACATTATAGCAAAATCCTGCTTTTAAACTTAGACCGTGCACCTGAGTTCCAAGCCTTTTAGCTTCCAATTGCGAACAACCCACCAAAACAGCCGAAACACTGAATGGAGTTGGAGCTATCCCCACTCGCAACATCTCCAAAAATAAATCAACAGCAATTCCCGGGCACCTAACATGCATATACCCAGAAACTAAAGAATTCCAAGTGACTACATTTCTCTGAGGCATTTCATCAAACATTTTCTGAGCGCTTGAAATTTCACCACATTTACCATACAAATCTACAAGAGCACTGCATATATACACATTTGAACCGAAACCCATTTTGATAATAATTGAATGGCCTTGAATTCCAATATGAAGAAGTCCCAATTTGGCGCAAAAGGACATGAATTTGTTGAGAACGTGAGGGTTGAGTAGAGTCCCGTACCCACGTACTTGAAACTGAGCCAAAAGGTCCAAATCAACTGGCCTCGATAGCTTCTCGATAGAGCATACAAAATCGTGTTCTGGGTCAGTGTCACTGTGGAAAGTGTGGGTCATTGGAGCGCGGGAAACCACCCGATTGGCTGCTTTTGATGCTTTCCACAAGGTGCACCGTATTTGAGAAGCAGACGATCGCAAGCTCATTTCCTAACACAAAACTACGACGCTCTGTTTTTTTCCGAGTTAACCTTTTTATGGATAATGGTTCATTTTCTAAATAACATTTTTTAGAAAACTGTCTCATCTTTTAGTGTTTGGTAACGACTTTAAAAATAAGGTTGAAAATATTTTCTGGTGTTTGGTATGTAATTTTTTAAAAATATTTCTTGTATAATTTAAAACATGTGTATTATGTAACCCAATAGATACAATCAAAATTAATATGGACAGTAACGTACGTACGTATGTATAATTTAAAACCAAGAATGAATTTGGTTTTCATACTAAAATTTTAACAATAGATACTGATGTTACTTAGAAATCAGTGGATTGAAAGTCTCCGGACTTTGGCGACCTTGAAGGTTAAATCCTGAAAAAAGTAAACACAATCAGGGAGAAAGACCGGTGGAGGCCGGTCTATGGTCCTCCGATGGTCAAGTCAGTCACTTGGAAGAAAGATCTTTTTAAGGCTTCTTTTTTAGAGAAAAGTCTGAATGAATTACCTCTTCGTAGGAAAGTGCTTATATAGTTCGCATGGAACGGTTATTCATTCTGAAAACCGTTCCTATTGTTGAGGGAACTATCAGAGCATAAAATAACTTCCATAACTTCCATGGAAGTTATTTTATCTAGAGCGATGCTTCAAAGGAGGTATTGGTTCATGAGTAGAAACCCATTTCCCTGTAATCCCAAATTTAGCCGTCTCTATTATTTGCCTCGTCTGTCACTGGGGACGGACGAGGCTATGCTCGTCCTTCATTAACGATGGACGAGCCTTTGTCGGGATACTTTCAAGTAGTTCATTCCTCAGGGACGAATCACATGGACAATGCTTTGGAGGTACTTAATATCATCATCAGTTGCCCCCTTGTCCATGGGTCGTCCAGAGAGAAAAAAAAATGTCAGAGGTGTATTAATGGTAAGTCGGAGAGTGCCACGTGTCGTGATCTCATTGGTTAAAAATCACGTCGTTTGGTTTAATCGAGGGACGTGCCACGTGGCATCTGGTGATTGGTCACGTCATTCTAGATGCCAGAGGTTATTCCCTATAAATAGTGGAATGCCCCCATTACCCCTCTTACTTCTGAAATTTCCTTCTTGATCCTTCCTCGTCCTAGATTCTCGTCTAGAAGCTTCCTTCGTCTTAGATCCAGGTAATTCTCTCTTCCTCGTCCTTAGTTTTTCATTTGAGATGGCTGTTGTACTTTCCTCGTCTAGTGATAGTTTAGATAAGTCCATAGACGAGTACAACGACGAGAGTAGTTACTACACTTCAAGTAGTTCTGGTGATAGTAGCGAAGGGAACACCACGGACGAGTATGTCTCTGGAGTTCCTGGAGTTCCTTTAGAGGTAGTACAGGAAGAGCTTAGAAAGGCCTCAGGGTCTCAAGCTGGCACCTCGTCCACTGCCCCTCCATCTGGTCCTTTGGACGAAGAGGAGGTTACTGTTTACAGTTGTGCAGTGGATATCCCTTCTAGGACGGACGAGGTAAGACTCCAAAATCTTAGGGAATGGTATCAAATTCCAAATGAGTTTAACCCTAGGATACCCGTCCGAGGAGAGTGGTGTTGCAACCCTCGTTTTGGGATAGGCGTCTATGAGGCATATCTTTTGGGGGGTTTGAGATTTCCTTTAAACACCTTTACTAGGGAGTTGCTTTTTAGATTAGGTTTAGGAGTATGCCAATTTAACCCAAATGCGTGGAGACTAATCATCTCAATGCAAATTTTGTGGGGTGAAGTGTTTGGAAGGGACCGTCCTATTACTGTGGACGAGTTCCTCTATTGCTACAAACCTTCAGAGATACACCAGTCCCCTGGTTTTCACCAATTTACAGCCAGGGGTAAAGATTGTAGATTAATCAAGTCTTTGGCCTCGTCTGACAGAAAATGGAAGACAGAATTTTTCTTCGTCTCCGGCTTCTGGGCTGGGAGCCCTATAGACGTTGGCCGGGACACTTTTGGTCGTTACACTGGGGACCTAGGAAACCTTCGTCCTGAGGGTAAGTTGTTCCCCTTTTTCCTTTAATAACCCCTTTTTCTTTTAACATTTATGATCAATTTATAGTGATGTTTTTTACTTGGTTTGTTTCAGCTATCAAACGTCCGTCCTTAAGCAAATTCTCCCGTGACCGCGTCCACAGGGCTCGTCTATACGCGGATAGAGACTTCCACTCCTTGGTTTCACTTAGGCGACTTGCCAAGTGGGGATTGGGCCCTAACCCTTCAGACGAAGCAATCGCGCACGAGGTCACAGTGAGAAAAAGTATGTTTTAAGTTTCAAACGTCCTTGCATATTGTTTATTTTGTTTTTCAATCTAAAAGTTTCTCTTTTCTTTTTTTTTTTTTTTTTTTAAAAAAAAAGGAATGGCAACGATGAAAGGAAACAAAGGGAAGGACGTGGCTGTTGAGGGGGAGCATCCTAAGGTTGAACCTCAGGCTCGTCCTGTGATTGGGGAGAAAAGGAAGACTTTACCTAAAAACTTGGATCTAGCAAATCTCCCCAGTCGCAGAGGCAAAAAAGCTAAGAGCACCTCGTCTCAGGTAGTCAAGCCTACCCTTTCCTCGTCCCAGCAGCCTGTGCCAATAGTGGACGTCGACTTGTCCATTCCAGCTGAGAGTACTCCGTCTAAGTCCACTCCGTCCAAGATTGTGTCAACCCCTCAGACTTCTCGAGCGGTCCCCTCCAACATTATTGAGAATGAGGACTTAGCGTGGGAACGTTTCAAGACGGCTGTAACGGACGAGGACATAAACGTCTGTTATGACATGTCCCTTAAAGATTTTGAACACTCTGGTGTTCACGACCTTTTTAAGGTAAAAACTATTTCTCGTCTTGAGTAAGGATTTTATTTTCCTTTTTTTTTTTTTTTTTTTTTTTTTTTTTTTTTTTTTGCCTTTTCTTTTTTCTAACTTTTGTTTGCTTTCTTTTTTTTGTAGGGCATGTCAAAGTTCATAGCAGCGTCCAGGCAGGCCACAGGATTGGACAGGACGAGGATTTTGCTGGAGACGAGGGTACAGGAGTTGAAGAATGAAGCTAAACAATGGGCGGAGGTGGCTTCTAATTCTACAGAAGAGCTGAAAGCAATGAAGTCTTTAGTTGAGGAGCTGAAAACCAGTGCTGCGGAGAAGGACGCTCGTCTTGAGGTCCTGAAGAAGAAGGACGAAGAGAACAAAATTATTCTCTCCAAAGCAAGGGAAGATGCAGTGGCTGAATTCAAGGTGTCCAAACAATATACTGATGTTTTGGACACCAATTATGCAGCTGGGTTTGAAGACTTCAGGATGGAGGCTGTGGAGAAATTTCCAAGTGTGGACTTCAGCTCCATAGTCCTGAATCTTAATGCTGCTGCCACTAGCTCTCTCCTTCATACTGGCTCCGAGGATGCTAACGTAGAGGACGATGCTACTACCTTTCCCCCTCAGGACGCCTCCCAAGCCAATGCTCCTTCGTCTTAGGAAATGCTTCACTGATAAAAGTTTTTGATGTAATTTTATTTTTATTTTTTATTTTTATTTTCTATTTGTTTTTTTTTTTTTTTTGCCTTTGATGTAATTCCAATACATTTATCTCGTCCAAAGTTCAAGGACGAGGTATTGAACAACCATTTTAATATATCAAGGGGTTTTTGGATGTAGGATATCCACCCTTGATTTAATGTCATTTTCACTTTGCATGTGTATGGACGAGTATGTTTAATTTTTATGAATGGTTTTCTTTTACTCGTCTATATTTCATATACATAGAACCATTTTTTATGGAAGTTTTACTTGTATTTCGTTCACGAGGGATAGTCAGTAAAAACCTCTCTTGAAATGGTTAAGTGTAAGCATCACTCGTCCATAGACTTGTCTGTGCTTTTTCCTCGTCTCTAGACTTGTCCTTGCATTTCACTCGTCCAATGGACAGTCTTTTGGCGGACGGCTCAAGTTCAAAACATATATTTTTCCTCGTCCATAGAATGGTTGAGTATTATGTTTTACTTGGCCCATATTGTGGACGAGTATGCCTTGGACTAATTTTCCTTGAGCGTGGAATTTACCTCGTCCTTTCCTTTGGACGGACGAGGATGTTTAGTATTTTGGTTTTAGGCATGAGATTTTTCTCGTCTTTTCCTTGGACGGACAAGCATGCCTTTGTTTTTACTTTCTAGGAAAGCTTGAGATTACATCTCCAGATCCAGAGAATTTTCTCGTCTTGAGCATTTCAACCTTTTCAGAGTAAATTTGAAAAAAAACGTAGCATGGGAAAACATGAATTATACAACATTATGTACATTCCACAAATATTATTCATAAGTATTGTTCATAGACGAGGCATACATCTGATGCCTTTATTTAAACAACACAAATTATAATGTCATCCACAATTTTAACATAATAATAATAATAAAGCCACACATAATAAAGCCACACAAACAATAATAGTAATGAAGCCACACATAATAATAAAACCATTAACCCCTGATCTCGTCCAGAGTAATGTTTCTCTAGACTAGTACTTCACTGATAGTATTTCCTCAAATGCTC
This sequence comes from Quercus gilva, assembly GCA_023621385.1. NCBI lineage: Eukaryota > Viridiplantae > Streptophyta > Magnoliopsida > Fagales > Fagaceae > Quercus > Quercus gilva. The sequence continues at coordinate 35,993,328 of CM042473.1, forward strand.
CACATTCCAAGGATGCTCTAGCTTCCTCCCGTCAAGAGCTTCTAAGTAATAGGATCCTTGCCTTTTGCAGTTGACAACTCTGTAGGGGCCTTCCCAATTTGGTCCCAGCTTCCCATGGGCTGGGTTCTTTGTTGCTAAGGAAACCCTTTTTAGGACGAGGTCTCCTATGTTGAATCGTCTTGGCTTGACCATTGCATCATACCGCCTTGCCATAAGGTTTTTATACCTTGCCATCCTTTGCTCAGCCTCCATCCTTACCTCGTCTATTAAATCGAGGTTCAGACGGAGTTGTTCCTGGTTAGCTTCATCCTGGTAGGTTGTTACCCTATGATTAGCCATGTGTACTTCCGCGGGTATAACTGCTTCAGCTCCATATGCTAGCTTGAAAGGAGTCTCTCCTGTAGGAGTCCTCACTGTTGTTCTGTAAGCCCACAAAACGCCTGGTAACTCATCTGGCCACACACCTTTTGCCCCCTCAAGCCGAGTCTTGATGATTTTCAACAAGGATCGGTTTGCTACTTCCGCTTGTCCATTAGCTTGAGGGTGGGCTGGTGAAGAGTAGTGATTTCGAATCCCGAAATGCACGCAGAAATCTTTGAAAACTGCGTTGTCAAATTGTCGTCCGTTGTCTGACACTAGCACCCTGGGTATTCCGAATCTGCAAACAATGTTTTTCCAGATGAAGTTCTTGACATTTTGTTGTGTGATATTGGCCAAAGGCTCTGCTTCTACCCATTTGGTGAAATAATCGATACCCACCACGAGGAATTTCATTTGCCTTACCCCCAGCGGAAAAGGACCCAGAATGTCTAGTCCCCATTGTGCAAAAGGCCATGGGGCTGTCATTGGAGTCAAATATTCTGATGGTTGTCTGAGGATATTGCTAAATCTTTGGCATTGATTACAGACTTTGACGTACGCCTTGGCATCAGCTTGCATGTTTGGCCAATAGTATCCTGCACGGACGGCTTTGTGGACGAGTGACCTGGCTCCTGAGTGATTGCCACATGCTCCTTCGTGAATCTCTCTTAGAATGTAGTTCGCTTCGTCCGGGGCCAAACATCTGAGATAAGGCTGGGAAAAACCTCTTTTGTAGAGAGTTTCATCCATGAGAATGTATTTGGCTGCTCTGACCTTCAACTTCTTCGCCTCTTCTTTTACCTCTGGAAGTCGTCCATCCCTCAGGTATGATATAATTGGAGCCATCCAATTTTCCCTGCTTTCTACTTGCTGTATCTCGGGGATATCTATGCTTGGTATGTATTGGATCTCGTCAAGCTCATGTACGGCTTCATTTGCGGAGGCTTCTTTGGCTAAGGTATCAGCTTCCATGTTCTCTTCCCTTGGGATTTGAACGAAGCTAATTTCCACAAATTTTTTCGCAAGTCTCATTACTCTACCAAGGTACTTCTTCATTCGTTCTTCTTTGGCCTCATACATCCCATTCACTTGGCCCATAATTAGCTGAGAATCTCCCAGGACGAGTATTGATTTTGCTTCGACGGACTTGGCTAACTTTAGCCCTTTGATAAGAGCTTCATACTCAACCTCATTATTGGTTGCTTGATACTGCATGCGAACTTTGTATTTCAGTTTATCCCCCTTTGGGGATTGCAAAACTACACCTATGCCTCCACCATGCTGTGTAGACGATCCATCTACATGAACGATCCACTTTTGGTTGCCCTCCATCTTACTTACATCGTCTTGACTAGGAGTAAACTCTGCAATAAAGTCTGCCAGAGCTTGACCTTTTATGGCATGTCTAGGTTGGTACTTTATGTCGAACTCACTAAGCTCGACAGCCCATTGAACCAGTCGTCCTGCAGCCTCTAATTTGTTCATTGCCTTTCTGAGTGGATGATCTGTCATAACATTGATGACGTGGGCCTGGAAGTAATGCCTTAGTTTTCTGGAGGCTGTTACCAGTGCGAAAGCCAATTTCTCCATTAAGGGATACCGTCCTTCCGCTCCCCTCAGTGCTCTACTTGTGTAGTATACCGGCTTTTGAATCTTTCCTTCTTCTCTTATCAGTGCTGAGCTTACGGCGTGTGGGGTTACTGCCAGGTATAAAAACAGCTCCTCTCCTGCTACGGATGGACTCAGCAACGGAGCGGTAACAAGATATGCTTTCAAGTCTTGAAAGGCTTCCTGACACTCGTCCGTCCACTCAAATGCTTTCTTCAGAACTTTGAAAAACGGCAAACACTTGTCAGTAGCTTTTGAAACAAACCTGTTGAGGGCGGCAACTCGTCCGGTGAGAGATTGAACTTCTTTGACATTGCATGGAGGCTTCATGCCCAATATTGCTTGAATCTTATCCGGGTTTGCCTCAATTCCTCTATGGGAGACCATGAACCCAAGGAATTTTCCTGACGATACTCCAAAAGCACATTTGTTAGGGTTCAACTTCATGCGATACTGCCTCAACGTATTGAACGTCTCCCTCAGGTCATCCAGATGTCCTTCCTCGATCTGACTCTTTACCAGCATGTCGTCGACATAGACCTCCACATTCCGCCCAATCTGCGGACGAAACATGTGGTTAACCAGTCGTTGGTATGTTGCTCCAGCATTTTTCAAGCCAAAGGGCATTACTTCATAACAAAATAGTCCCTGACTGGTGACGAAGGAAGTCTTCTCCTGGTCTGCTTCGTCCATCCTTATTTGGTTGTATCCCGAGAAAGCATCCATGAAACTTAGAAGTCTGTGACCTGCAGTGGAATCTACCAGTTGGTCAATTCGTGGCAGTGGATAACTGTCTTTGGGGCAAGCCTTATTTAAGTCTGTAAAATCCACACACATTCTCCACTTGCCGTTCGCTTTTTTCACCATTACCACATTGGCTAACCACTGGGGGTAATACACTTCTCGTATAAACTTTGCGGCCAACAATTTCTGTACCTCCTCCTTAATAGCAGCGTCTCTCTCTGGAGCGAACACCCTTTTCTTCTGTCGTACTGGCTTAAAGGAAGGGTCTACATTCAAACAGTGAGTAATGACAGTGGGATCTATGCCTGGCATGTCTTCACTACTCCAAGCAAACAGATCAATATTTATCTTCAAAAAATGAACGAGGTCCTTCTTAACTTCGTCTCTAAGGTCTGCCCCAACCCTGGTACACCTTTCGGGGTAATTGTCGTCTAGGGAAACATTTTCCAACATTTCAACAGGTTCTGCCACAATTCTCTTTTCTTCAATGTTCATGGATTGGATTTGCTCGTCCATGGCTAACATGGCCAGATAACATTCTCTTGCTGCTAACTGGTCTCCTTGTACTTGCCCCACCCCGTGCTCTGTTGGGAACTTCACTGACAAGTGGTAGGTTGATGTGACCGCCTTCCAACTGTTCAAAGTCGGTCTTCCAACTATGGCATTGTAGGAAGATGAGCAATCTACCACAAGGAAGTTTACATCTTTGGTGATTTGCTGCGGGTACGTCCCCACTGTCACTGGTAAAAGAATAGTGCCTACGGGTTGTACCTTCATTCCACCGAATCCCACTAGAGGAGAACTTGCAAGACGAAGCTGATCTCGTCCCAGCCTCATTTGCTGAAAGGCAGGATAATACAAAATGTCAGCCGAGCTCCCATTGTCTACTAGCACTCTTCTAGTTTTGTAGTCCGCAATAAGGAGGGTAATGACAATGGCATCGTCATGAGGGTGATGTATTCTTTCTGCATCCTCCTCTGTGAAAGTGACTACTTGTTCACCCGCAGTCCCTGCTCTTGGTGATCGTCCAGAAAGTTGGACGCTCTGCACTGCTTTTAAGTACGTCTTCTTGGACTTGGACGACTGTCCTGTTGAATCTCCCCCTATAATGACTCTTATCTCTCCAAGCGGTGGTCGTGACGGTTCCTCTACTTTACCCTTCAGTTTCTCGTCCTTCTGGTCCCGTCCAAGGAAATTTCTCAACTTTCCTTGCCTGATGAGATTTTCAATCTGTTGCTTCAAATCAAAGCACTCGTCGGTGTCATGGCCATGGTCTCTATGAAAGCGACAATACTTGTTCCTGTTTCGCTTGTTAGGATCCCCTTTCAATTTCTCTGGCCACTTCAGGGAAGGCTCGTCCTTGATTTGCATAAGGACTTGTTCAAGCGGTACATTCAATGGAGTGTATTGCTGGTTGCGTGCTGAGGAACCTGCCTTTTTGTCCCGGTCTTTTCTGTCGTCCGTACGCCCCTTCTTTGGACGAGGGGCTTGTTCGGGGTGACGGCTTATCTCCATTTTCTCTGTCCTCTTTCTTTTCTTAGCTATAATAGCATCCTCCGCATTCATGAAGTTTTGAGCTGAATGGACGAGCTCGGCCATGGTCTGGGGCTCTTGCTCATAGAGCTTGTGGATGAACAAATCTGAATGAACTCCGTTGTGAAAAGCTGCCAACAGTAATTTGTCATCCATTTCGTCCACTGTCAGGGCTTCCCTATTGAATCGAGTAATAAACGACCGCAAACTCTCGTTTTCCCCCTGTTCTATCGTCAACAGACTAGAAGTAGAACGTTTGTGGCGTTGACCCCCTATGAAGTTATTAACAAACAACTTACTTAATTCTTCAAAAGAACTTACTGAATTTGGGGGTAACTTGCTAAACCACACTCTGGCCGGACCCTTGAGGGTGGTGGGAAAAGCTCTACACATTATTTCGTCTGGAACTCCTTGGAGATGCATAGTAGTCTTAAAGGTGGCAATGTGGTCAAAAGGATCTCGATTCCCATCGTATGAATCCAAAGAGGGCATTTTAAACTTCGGTGGCAAGGGGTGGCCATTGATGGAAGCCGTAAAGGGAGAGTCAGTTCTGTGAACTAAATCTTCTACTGGATTTGCCCTCCTCATATTCTCCTTCAATTCGTCCATGGCTTTCTTCATCTGATCCAACTCTTGTTCCAAATGGGGTACCCTTCGCGGGGTGGTTCCCTTTGATTGACTTCCATGTTGAAAATTCTCTCTGCCCTCCAGGCTCCGAGTTTGCTCTTCTTCATGCTCTGCACGTGTCTGCCTTAGACTGATCTCTCTCCGTAGTTCTTGATTCTGGCGAGTTAACTCCGCCATCGCTGCCGCCATGGAATGCATATGTTGGACAGAAGATGCCTGCATAACCGGTGCAGATTGACGATCGCGATGAGGGTTACTTGATGCGTCTCTACTATGTTGGGGGCCTGGGCTAGTTGCCCTCGACCTTGTCCGAACCATTTCAACCCTTTATGGGAGAAAGAAAACGCAGAACTCAACAAGTTCAAGAGCGACAAATATTCTTTCCCACAGACGGCGCCAACTGATGTTACTTAGAAATCAGTGGATTGAAAGTCTCCGGACTTTGGCGACCTTGAAGGTTAAATCCTGAAAAAAGTAAACACAATCAGGGAGAAAGACCGGTGGAGGCCGGTCTATGGTCCTCCGATGGTCAAGTCAGTCACTTGGAAGAAAGATCTTTTTAAGGCTTCTTTTTTAGAGAAAAGTCTGAATGAATTACCTCTTCGTAGGAAAGTGCTTATATAGTTCGCATGGAGCGGTTATTCATTCTGAAAACCGTTCCTATTGTTGAGGGAACTATCAGAGCATAAAATAACTTCCATAACTTCCATGGAAGTTATTTTATCTAGAGCGATGCTTCAAAGGAGGTATTGGTTCATGAGTAGAAACCCATTTCCCTGTAATCCCAAATTTAGCTGTCTCTATTATTTGCCTCGTCTGTCACTGGGGACGGACGAGGCTATGCTCGTCCTTCATTAACGATGGACGAGCCTTTGTCAGGATACTTTCAAGTAGTTCATTCCTCAGGGACGAATCACATGGACGATGCTTTGGAGGTACTTAATATCATCATCAGATACAATCAAAATTAATTAGTTGTCAAATTTTCATAATCTCTGTCACTCATCTTGCTCATATATATGGACAGTAACATACGTACGTATGTATGTACACACATACATAAATATCAACCATTTGTCTCTACCACTCATCTTGCTTATATATATGGACAGTAATGTACGTACGTATATACATACACACACACATAGATATCAACCATTTGTGTATATATATATATATATATTTGACAGGGGAATCCATTTTCAATAAGTATAAATAATAATACCTTTTAATTGTCTACTTTTTTTGTTGGTATACTAACTGTCTACTATGGTCAACCACAAGTCTTCAATATTATTCTAAATTATATATTTACATAATGTACTGCATAATATATCATCACTGTATAATATCTGCATAAAGAATCTGCCAACAAAAAAAGTATTTGCCAATAAATGCAATTCCCCTAAACAATTATCATTCATTATATAACAATATTATTAGTCCATGGTAAAGATTGTCCCATGTAAAAGAAATTTAGAGCAATATAGGTACTATGTTTAAAATTTTCATCTTTTACTTCATTCATTCTTTCTTCTTCTTCTTCTTCTTCTTCTTCTTTTATTTTTTTGTACTTTATGTACGAAAAATAAGTAACTTTTGTCTGGAATCCATCAAACCAAAAATTTCTTCGAGAAAAAATAAAATCAAGCTTGAAATTCAAATCAAAGAATTGGGATTTTGGTAGAGAGGAATGAAATAATTACCGCTACAAATTTATTCTTCTTTGCAAGTCGAAGCTATTGAACGATTAGTGAAGGAAAAAAAAATCTAATCAGAGAATTGTGTTACAGAGGGGAAAAGAAACATGGAGAAAAGAGAGAAGAGAGACAGTTAGAGAGAGAGATTTATGGGAAAATGAGAGACTAGAGTTAGTAACAGTGAGGGTGTAAGGAGAGAAAAAGCAAAGGGAAGAGAGACAGCTTACCATGAGAGAGAGAAGGCGCTAAAAAATTTTGTTTCCCACGGCTACAAAAGAAGATAATATTTATAGGAGATGTAACACATGAGAGAGAAATTGTTTTCCAAAAAAAAAATTTGGAAAACAACCTATAGAAAATAAGCCTTATATTTATTAGGGTTTTCTGTTAATCAAAGATAGTTTTCTATTGACCAATTTTTTTTTGTGCTACCAAACACTGAAAAATGTAAAAAACTATCTTTACAGAAGATTTAGAGAAGGTTTTCAAGCGTAACAAACAGAGCGTAGGTGAAAATGTTTGAAGTGTGGAATCTGTGGATGCCATCACCATGGTCCTCTCAAAAATTTTGAAAATTTTACTAATGTTTTATATAAATATAATTATTATTTTTTAAATTTTTTGATACCCGAAAAATATGAGCTCCCATAAAAATTAAAAGGGATTTAAAAAAAAAAAATTATTATATAATTTATATTCAAGAAGTTGAAATTTTCTAAGAGTAAAATCTTACTATTTCATAAAAGAATAAAAAGGTATACAACTATATTATTATAGAAATAATAAAAATGTTCAAGTTACATTAATTTTTATAAAATTGAAAAATACATTTAGGATGCGTTTTGTACGCTGTAAAAACTCTTGTAATAGAAATGTTATTTCTATTATTGTGTAATTCGATTATTTAGTTGCATCTTTATTAATGTTTCTTTAAATTGTGAAATACTACTTATTTATGTTGTAATACACAGCGGCTCTACGTGTATGTCAAGTGGTTCACTTGCACACCTTGATCAAAAATCAGCCTAACCCAAAATCAAATAACAACTTAGATTAGTCCATACCAAAACCAAACAACAACACAAATCATTGATCAGTCTCCCTCTCTCTCATATATCTTATCATATCTATCTTCTCCATTTGACTATCTATATATCTATAGCTTTCAAAGTAAAGAGCGAGTGTTTGTAAGTTGTGAATATCTCTCTTTATTATAGATTTAGATTACATATGTGTGAGTGTGTGTCTAATACTAATTGTATGTGTTATTATTATTATTATTATTATCTCTATATATTAAGAGAATTTAGAAAGTTAGTTATGATTTCAAAAAATGTCAAAATACCCCTAATTTAATTAGATAATATTTATTCTTAAAAAATAAAAAATTGGATTAAAATTGTAATTCAACAAAATTCAAAAAAAAAAAAAAAAAAAAAAAAAAAAAAAAAAAAACCTACTCGAGAAACTTTTTTCCTAAGAATTTAAACACTATCTATTTAAATATATCTCATACACGTTTAATACATTTTTTTTTCCCTAAAAACTAACACACACTAATATTGACACCTCATTTTACAACCCGTATTTAACCTCACATGGAGAGTAAAAGAGTAATTTTGCCTTGGAAATATGCATCTTAATTCTAGTCATTAAATCCTTAATCTCATTTCACCAAAATGATCTCGATGTTGTAACGATCAAATCGACTGGTCGTAAGCTCTAATCAGACTACCAGATTAAAAATTATCATCAAATCAAATTTTAATAGCGGAGATGCACTATCACAACTTGAGTCTGACTATATATGATTATAAACAATTGATTTCAATTGGTTATAATTATAATCAATTTGAGATCGATGATGTGTCATAATTTGATTGGTTAGAACTACATTTTATGGTAGGGTTGCTGTAGACACCCCATTTTACAACTTTCATTTAACCAACCGATAGATCTTCAGATTTGTGATACAAAACAAATCTTGATGCTCTAACGATCATAATGGTATGTCATAGGTTTTGATCGGACCACTTGATCAAAAGTTATCATACAAACAGTTTTCAATGATCATGATTCACCTACACGATGTGCCTAATCACATCCTATTTTAAAGACTTAATTTTGATTGGTTCTTACAAGAATTAATTTAAAATTAATTAAGTGTAATTTTTTATTGGATTGTTTTTTAAAAAAAAAAAAGAAATAATAAAAAATGTTTTTTTACGGCATCTTATCTGCTCGTTTAAAAATTTTTTGGAGATATGATCCATGAAAAATTCAAAAAAAAAAAAAAAAAAAAGAGAAAAAAGAAAAAAGAAAAAAGCTCAAAAAACGTCACTATCTTCAACAGCAACTTGAATTGTATTTTTGGCCTGGAAAACATCGAAATTTGGTTTTCTCTATTTCTATAAAAGTTGTAGAGAATTAAATTTCCTTTCATAAAACATCAATTCTAAATCAATTGGAATTTTGAACAGAAAGTTATGGCCAAAATACGAAACAGGTGCAGAAGATCTTCACACATCTTTCAAAATTTCAAATGGGGATCAAACTCAAATTTGTTCAAGCTTACCTAATAGGCTTATCTCTTCCTTTAGCTTCAGAAGAAAAGATTTTTTTGAAAAATAAATGGGATAAGAAACAGATACATCCTATGAAAAATTTCAAAAATGCTCAAAAAACGTAACTATTTTCAGCAGCAATTTGAAACACATTTTTGGCCTAGATAACGTTGGAATTTGGCTTTCTCTATTTCTGACAAAGTTATAGATAATTGAATTTCCTTTCAAAAAAACACCATCTCGAATCAATTGGAATTTTGAGCGGAAAGTTAGAGCCAAAATACGAAACAGATGCAGCATCATTTCAAAATTCAAATGGAAATCAACACTAAATCCGTTTCAGCTCATTTAAACAGGTTATCTCTCCCCTTAGCTTCAAAAGAAAGCTAACAATTTAGCTTTAAAGCTAAGCCATCCCTTTCCCTATAAATAGAGAAGACCTCTTCCATTTTCTGGACTCCGAATTCCCTCTAGAGAGCTAGTGAGAAAGCAGAAAAGAAAAACTGTTGTGCAACCATTGTTCCTACTTTGGTTGTAGTTTAGTAATTCCTTGCTTTCTCCCTAGCCCTTTAAGTGATCACTTCCCCCCCCCCCTTTTTTTTTAACTTATGTTCTATACTGGTAAGTAGTTAATTATGTTCTTAACTTTCTACACATGCTTGAATAAATGTTTAACAAGTCATTATTTGCTTCTTTTATGATATGCTTGGATGAACATGCCTATATGTCTCATTGTTATTCCTTTTACATGCTTAGATGAACACTTCTAGGCTAATACACAATTTTTCTCTTGAATGCTTAGATGAACATTTCTAGGCTAAAACACAACTTCCTCTTCAATACTTAGATGAACATGTCTAGGTAATTGTTTTACTTTTTAAAAATGCTTGAACGAACATGTCTAAGTATTTTGATTGTCTCTAGGTAAACATGTCTAGGGATTTTCCTTTACTTCTTTTCATAATTGCTTGGATGATCAAATATGCTCAAATGTTTTATTTTTATTTGTTTCTCTCTGCAAATATGTTGATGACAAATAACATGACAACTTTGGTTTTTTCTTCACATACTTAGATGAACATGTCTAGGCTAGGAATTCTTTGCTTACATTGATTTCTTGAATGAACATGCCATTACTTTAATGTTTTATTTACATTAAAATTGTTATCTAATAAGTTTCATTTTTTGTTTCTTTTTTATGTCTAATTCCCCTAACACATATTTGTTTACAATTCCTGCAAATTAACATGTTTATATGACATATTGTTTGTATTTGTTTGACATAACATGATATTAGCCACCTTAACTTAGGAGACCGGTTTTACCGGGCGAGATGGGTGCTTAATCCTTTTCCATCTCGTAAATTAGCCTCCGAACCAAGATCAAGGATTCTAGACTATACTTTTGCATATGTAATTTTACATCTTTTAGAATGTAACTAGGAAATAAAGTAATGTAATTTACTTTTCGTAGATTGTATCTAGAACAAAAAGCATTGTAAATTTTTATTACAAAATTTGATGTAAATTGTCATATACATTAATACAAAAGAATTATTTTTTTTATTGAAAGTTTTCTTATTTTTCCTTTTAAATTAAATAAGTAGCGACTCCATGTAAAACTCTCGATCTAGGGGGGAGTACATTTCACAGTTGCACACACCTTATTAACTAGATAGTTAAACATTAATAATTCAATGAGAAATTTGTGCAATTCTCTTTTAATTAGGATAAATTTGGAACTAATTAGGTCTGAAATAAGAGTGATTGGAGCCTATTAATATTAATTGGAAACTAATTTGGGACCTATTAATGCTAATTGTGCTGAAATTGTTTTCTAACAAATGACCTCTTCTTACCATTTCGTTGATATCTCTCAGAATATTTTGAATTTGTGAATGAGGTAAATTTTCCCAGAAAGTAGACATCCGAAATTTTAATTTGAGCACAAGAATGAAACAATTTCAATCAGAATTGAGTAAGATATGATTTTTTGAAGTTGGCTCTACAAGCTGTTACAGTAACTACAGGAAAACCAAATTTTGCTTGATCATCACTCTCACCAATCTCCACATTTAATGCACCAAATTTCCCCAAAGGCCAAAATGTGATCTAGGTTCATGATTCTTTGTCAATCCTCATTAAATGGCCTTCCATTCATATTTCCTCCACCACTACTATATAAAATCCCCCTCTCCTTCATTCCAAGACACAAAAAACCCCTCTCTTCTCATCTCTCGAGTTTTAGAAAGTTGAGTAGTCTTGTCATATCTTGATCTTCTTGAGACTCAAGGTATTGAGTGAGACTCATTCTTACTCTCCTAACTCTTCTTTTTCTCCACCCTTAGGACCTCCCTTAAGAGTCTCCTCCTCCACCATATGGATCTTGCATGAAAGTAGTATCTATTTCCCTAATTGTTTTTTTATGTTACCATTACGAGAGTTTAAGATTAAAGCATGATAATAATCATTTAAATTCCTTTGAATATGTTTGAATGTTCTTGATTGTTCTTATATGTTCTTCACATGTTCTTGGTTGTTCATCACATGTTCATGCATAACACTAATTTTGATCTCAAATCCACATCAAAAACATGAAAAATATGTTTGTTTAATAATTCTTTTAAATTCTTGAATCTAGGATATCACCATCCACACACATTCACTATAATTTATTTTTCAATCCAAATGAAATACTTAATAAATTGAATTAGGGTTTATCACATTCACACACTTTAAATTCAACATGCAAATTGATTGATAACATATTGATTGATGTAATATGAATGCTGGCCACCATAGTCTAGAAGACTAGTTTCACCGGGCAAGATGGGTGTCTAACACCTTCCCACCTTGTAATATAACCTCCGAGATCAAGGGTTAGTAGATCAAATACTTATCCATGTAATTTTCGATTTCTAGATTGTAACTATGAAACAAAGTCATGTACTTTATCTTAGATTGTATCTAGGACCAAAGCCATGTAATTTTCTATGATCAATGTAAATTCAATTTCAAATTAATAAAATGAGAAATTTTTCAATTTTGATTTTTTTATTTATTCTAATAATTAAATAAGTGGCGACTCCATTGTTAAACCCTTAATCTAAAAGGGAAAATATAACTAGTCAAACCTTCATTTTGAGAGACAACAACACGACTCTACCCATTTACGTGGGTTTGGCCCAACACCATAAAAAACGGGCCAGGGGCACGGTCTCTCACAACTAAATCCAATAGTTTGCTCAATTTCAAATCCTAAATTTTAATTTCTTAAAAATTCCTTCCTATTTAACCTCACTAAAAATTGGAAATTGAAAAATTATATTGTGGGTGAGAAAGCCCAACGCCACATGTTGGGCCTGTGGCCCAGTTCAAATACGACTCCCTGTCCGAAGAGGTTAAAAGTATCAATGCTTTGCCATCTGGGTGGAAGTGCAATCCGTAAGGGAGAAACACTCCGTCCGAAGACAACCTGATCGGGCCGAAGGGACCCTACCCAACGGAGCAGCCCAGAACTTGATCGAGTAGATATGCTAAAAGATCTCCCTGCCATGGGCTGAGCTTCGGGCATATCTAACTGCGCAGCTACCGCAAAATACCTTGCCAATAAAGCTGCCACCGCCACATTTAATGCATTGCAGCAACTTTCCTGACCGCATTTATGTGGAGAAGACACCTGAACAGTGCGTCTTCACCCACCACCACTCACTGCAGGTTAAAGCAAACGGCTGATGTGACTAGTATTGAAGTGGGTGCCTAGATGGAGGACAAGTGTGCGGTGAAGATGAGGAAAGGGTGTATATATAAGGGAAGCAAGTCTCACAGAAAAAGCTGGAGAAGAAAAAGAAAAGGACTAAGCTCTTAAATAGAAAACCTCTTCGGACTAAAGGGATTTATCTTGTTGAATGCCTGACTCAATTCCTTTTTCATTTATTACTGTTTTTGTTCATCTGGACCGTCGCTGAATCTACCACTAGCCCAGTTGTTTAACCCATTCTCTACAAATTTATTATTGGGAATTTGGTGGGCTCACCATACAAAGAGTTGGTGCCTGGCCCAACAAATTTAGACCCTACATATATTATACTAAAAAAAATAAAAAAATAAAAACATCATCACACGTGTGAAGCGCGTGTGGTGAGACTAGTTATTATTATTGTAAAGACTTAAAGAAAAGCCCAAGCCCACCTAGAATAGTGGCCCCTAGACCTTCAAGTCAAGCCCAACACAATGAATTTTTTTAAGAAAGTGGGCCTCTAAATCAAGTGCAATGCTAAGGAATTTACAAACTTAAGACCAACAGAACCAAAGTGATTAGTATGATTGAAAAGAACGACAATTCAATATAAGCTCCTCATCGGGCAAGTCTGAGGATGGGTTTTTCATTAAAAAAAAAAGTGAGTGATACATTTACAGAATGATGCTATGCTCTCTCTTTCTATGTCTTTTTTCTTGTAAGGTGTTCATCCCTTATTTATGTGGGAGTCCTTTCCTTATATAGTCCATTTCATTGTATCTCAGCTCTCCATCTGTACATTTCAAGGGAACCATTTGGATGCTTGTCCCATCAAGATCCTTCTGGAGGTAGTAGAGAGGGCTATGAGCTGTGAAATCACTATTCAGGGAATCAAGTGTCTTTTCCTCATAAATGCGGCCAATTTAGTTAGTGCAGTGCATTAAATGTGGAGGTGGCAATCACTTTCCTAGATATTTCCCCCTTTCGTTGCTTGCACAACTTTATTGTCTTCCTTGAAACTTTACTTTTCGGTGTAGGGAGTTCCTTAAAGAATTCCTGAGGTGTCTTTACTCCTCGAGATCCTCGGTCAGCGGACCAGTCTGCCTTTTCTCCTCAGACCTCTCATTCACAACTTTCGCCTATTTCGGAATGATCTTGATGTCTTCCCTCCTCAGACTTGGTCCACGTGTCAAATTTTAGTTAACATATATGTGGATCTTTAATCATCCTCAGACAGGGCCCATAGCCTAAAAATGTGCTCGAATCATTTACTCTCACAATTGTTGTTGTTGTTATTGTGTTGTTGTTGTTATTATTATTATTATTTGTTATGTGTGTAAATGTGTGCACATATATATAAATTTAAATAATTTAATCGTTAGGAAATACAAAGGTTTGTCACATGTTTGTATACTGTTATCATGTTAGAATAACCTTTTGTTATAAAGTTAGTGAGTTAAGGAAAAAAATAGTATAAGTTAGTGATTGTTCAAGCATTTAATTAGTTTTTATTTATTTATTTTATAAGAAGCATTTGATTAGTTAAGTAGACACTTAGTATATTTATGTATAGATGAATGTGGGTCAATAATGAATACAATACAAGTGGATTGAATTTTTTCATTTAGTTTAAAATATTTTTATAAAAATAATGACAAATAGATAATGACCACAGCATAAAAATAAAAATGTTATATAAACCTAACTGTAGGGACATGGGGTTGGTGACCAGTATTGGCCCACTCCCATGGGGATACCCCTAACCAAGTATCCATAATATATAGACATAGGATCAGTACTCGGGGATAGCTTGTTGTTATTGGATTGGGCTCGGCCCAATGTCAACAAATGGGCTGGGGATTACCGAAGACTTAATAGTTAAATATGGAGTTGGTAACCGAATGCTATTAGTGCCTTGGGGGAATTTGCTATTGAGCATTGTTTGGCATCTATTACAAGTTTCAAGAGAATCTTCAGAGTAGACCAATTTACGAGAGATTCTAAGTAGAAGTGGGGGCCACACGTGAAAAGATGGAGAAGTAATCATTTGGGTCCCCACCAAGGGGAGACTATAAAAAGAAGAGGAAGAATGGAAGGGGTTTGGCAAACATAGAGGGGTGTGAGATAACAAGGGAGAAAGAAGGAAGGGTAGGTTGAGGCTTGTGAGGAAAAAGGTTAGAGAGTTGGGTTGTCAAGCAGTGTTTGAAGCAATACCTAGTAGGAGTGCAAGGAAACCCATTAACAAATAAATTGGGAGCCCAAATTCTCCATCCCTAAAGGAAGTACTATTGGGTTTGGGAACCACAATAACAAAATAAAATGGTTAAACCTACATTGACAATAGATAATGAATTATCATATAATAATTTCAAAATATGAAAACTTATTGAAAGAAATTGTAAAACTTCATATATTTGCACGTGTGTGTATTTTTTTTTTTTTGTGATGATAACCCAATATATTCAAGTTCTCTTTTTCTTAATTTTTCTTTTAATTTCACTTTCTTAATGACCCTCTTAAAAAAATTCCATGGAGTCTAATAACCCTAAGACTGAAGATGCATGAGTACGAGTACATGGATACAATATTTCTTGAAAAACTTACGGTATGATATGTCAGGGATACATTTATTAATTACTTATTAAATATATTTTATATATATTGTTAAGCATTTATTTTTCATACATTATTAAACATATATCAATTTAAGAGGAATAATGAATAATAAAGCGAATCTATAGGCATTAACTAATGTTTAGAATACAAACCAATCCAACTGAGTAAATAAAGGATAGCTAGATAAATGTTCAATATTGAAACTAATATATAAAAAATATAACTTAAAATTCATACAAGTTTAGGCTCTCTCTCACTATCAAGGATTGAGTTACAAAGGTATTCAAGTTGTATCACAAGTGTATCCTAGATGTATTGACACTTTTCTTTTCAAAAAAAAAAAAAAAAGACTTGGATATGTATCTTAGAGGTATCCAATATGATACCGGTACGTTATGTATTGGATACAGGTACGCGAGGAAAAATTGAGTACCTATACATCCATCCTAGCCTAAGGCTCTTTTGAATTGGTAATTAAGAACTTAATTTATAATTATCTATGCAATAATATCATGGGCACAACCATTTCAATACCAAATTTTACAATTTTTTGACTTATATAATTGTAAATGGTCTATGAAAAGTGATAGATTACACAGTTAGATCACATTCGAACAAGTTAATAAGTTATGAAATTGTGTGAGATATTAAGTGTGTTGATAGATTGAAAGAATTATTTATTCTAAAAGAAAATAAAATGTCCTGACAAACATTGTAGATCTCGCCCCCAAACCCAAAGAACTCTCTCATCCACCTTTTGAAACATGATTTAGACCCAAAGGAAGTCGACTCGAGTCATCAAAGGGTGCAAACAAAATATATGATAGAAGATTAGATTACTACTCTCTTCTCACAATTTTTTTTGTTTTTTTTAGAGTTTCAACCTATGGCGTCCGATTTCATTCAACCATCAAAGATTTTATTAGTTGAACTAACTGGAACCTACCTCTCTCTCTCTCTCTCTCTCTCTCTCTCTCTCTCTCTCTCTCTCTCTCTCTCTCTCTCTCTCTCTCTCTCTCTCTCTCTCTCAAGTTAATAAGTCAAGTGGCCCACCCAAAAAAAAAAAAAGTCAAGCGGCAATAGTAGTGTAATACTAGTGGTTAGTCGTTAGGTGGAAGCGCCAACTCATCCACCTCCGTTTCTTTTTTTGTTTTTTCTCAATTAAACAAACAAAAAACCCAAAACCCAAAAAAACCCAAACCCCGTCTTCCTTTCTCTTTTTTCACTTCACTACTGCCCCCCAGTCCCACTCCTTATCTCTTCTACTTTCTTTGTTTCTTCTCCTCTCCGAGAAAACAAAGAAAGAATGCATTCCTTCGCCGCTCCGACAACCCACCTTCATTCCACAACCCCAGCTCTTTCCTCCCGACGGCGCAACTTGCCTTCTCCTTCTCCCTCCTCCTCAAAACGCACCGTTCAATGTCACATTTCCCCTTCCTCTTCTCAAAACCCTAATAATACTAAACCCCTCAAATCCTCTTCTCCCTTCAAACCCCTCTTTAAAACCCTCGCCGTCTCCTCCGCCGCCGCTCTCCTCTTCCACCTCCGCTCCCTCCCCTCCCCCTTCTCCTCCGGAGGAGGTGGTGGCTCTAACGGTGGTGGCGGTGGTGGATTTGGAGGCAACGGCGGCGACGGGAGCGGAAGCGATGGTTTCAACGATTTCTGGAACAGACTCTTGTCTCCGGCGACAGCCAACGCCGACGAGCCCCAAAACCAGGACTGGGACGCCCATGGCCTTCCCGCCAACATCGTCGTCCAGCTCAACAAGCTCAGCGGCTTCAAGAAGTACAAAGTCTCCGAGATCCTCTTCTTCGATCGCCGCCGCTACACCACCGTGGGAACCGACGACTCTTTCTTCGAAATGGTCTCTCTCCGGCCAGGCGGAACCTATACGAAATCGCAGCTCCAGAAAGAGCTCGAAACCCTAGCCACTTGCGGAATGTTCGAGAAAGTCGACATGGAAGGGAAAACCAATCCGGACGGCACGATTGCCGTCACCATTTCCTTCGCCGAGAGCACTTGGCAATCGGCCGATAGGTTCCGGTGCATCAATGTCGGTCTGATGCCGCAATCGAAGCCGATAGAGATGGACGCCGATATGACCGATAAGGAGAAACTAGAGTACTATAGGAGTTTGGAGAAGGATTACAAGAGGAGGATCGAAAGGGCGAGGCCGTGTTTGTTGTCGCCGCCGGTGCATAGAGAGATAATGCAGATGTTGAGGGATCAAGGGAAAGTGAGTGCAAGGCTTTTGCAGAGGATAAGGGACCGGGTTCAGAAGTGGTACTACGATGAAGGGTATGCGTGTGCTCAGGTTGTGAATTTTGGGAATTTGAATACCAAGGAGGTGGTTTGTGAGGTGGTGGAAGGTGACATTACTCAGAGTAATATTCAGTTCTTGGATAAGCTTGGAAATGTTGTTGAAGGGAACACTCAGGTTGCTGTGGTGAAAAGAGAAATGCCCAGACAGGTATTTGCATTTTTATGTTCTGTACTTCTGATGTAATGGGTATTTGCCTAATTGGTTGTTTTCTTGGATTTTAGTATGAAAACTTCGCGTTTAAAGTTGGTGATTTTTTTATTTGTTTGAATGTTTCTGTGTAATGGGTAATTACCTAATTGTTGGTGTTTGGATTAGCTTTTTGCTGAAAGTTGGCAAAATTATACAGTTGTAATTAGAGTGAGGCTTTAGAAAGCTGTACATAAGCAAATAAACCGAAAAGCTAACCCAAATTCACACGTTGATTTCAAGTCATGGCCTTTTTCTATTTGGAAATTGATTTTAGAGTGACTGATTTCAAACTTTAGGAGGGTGATTGGCTTTAAAATTGTGTGCTTTTGTTTTGAACGTTAAATGGGCGATTCATAGGTAAAAGAGATTGGATGGATGATTGATTGGTTGTTTATTTCTGTTGGTGAATGTTTGTATCGGGATGACAGCTTCGACCGGGCCAAGTTTTTAACATTGAGGCAGGGAAGCAAGCTCTAAGGAACATAAATTCTCTAGGTCTGTTTTCAAACATTGAGGTGAACCCACGGCCTGATGAGAAGAATGAGGGAGGCATAATTGTTGAGATAAAGCTTAAAGAACTAGAACAGAAGAGTGCCGAAGTTGCTACAGAATGGAGTATTGTTCCTGGACGTGGAGGGCGTCCCACTCTGGTATACTTGTCTGTCTGATTATCTCTCTGCTCTCTGCAGTCTGCCCCCCACAAATCATCAAATTTTTGGGGTTACAGTTTTGAAGGTCTCAATTGTATTTTCTTCTTTCTTGTGTATGTCGCATGTTTAGGCTTCATTACAGCCTGGTGGAACTATTACTTTTGAACACCGGAATCTCAGTGGGCTAAACAGATCCATTATGGGTTCAGTGACTACCAGCAACTTCTTGAATCCTCAGGTAAGCTTACTTTAATGTAAAACTATCTTTCTCTATTTTTTTCTATGATTGATTTAGTTTCATCTGCGGAAGATCCTGTACTGTGCAATGTTCTGATATCTTCTCTCCTCAGGATGATCTTGCTTTCAAACTTGAGTATGCACATCCTTATTTGGATGGCGTGTATAATCCACGCAACCGAACTCTGCGAGTGAGCTGCTTCAACAGCCGGAAACTGAGTCCGGTCTTCACTGGTGGGCCAGGGGTGGATGAAGTCCCCCCTATATGGGTTGATCGAGCTGGAGTTAAGACTAATATTACAGAGGTATTGTTTTGTGGTTTTATGTTTATTGGTTTGTTATGTGAGAAATTTTCAGTAAATTTTATGGTGATGACTCAATGTATATTATCATTATATGCCTAGCAGAATTTCACCCGGCAGAGCAAATTCACTTATGGACTTGTAATGGAAGAGATAACAACACGTGATGAAAGCAGTCATATCTGTCCAAATGGCCAAAGGGTGTTGCCCAGTGGAGGAATTAGTGCAGACGGACCTCCCACAACCCTCAGTGGTACTGGCATTGACCGAATGGCTTTTTTACAGGCAAACATTACACGTGATAACACCAAGTTCTTAAATGGAGCTATAGTTGGGTCAAGGAACGTATTTCAGGTGAGTTTAGCTTCTAGTAACATGTAGCTTGATTTTTATTTGCAAATGCCTTTACTTCTATTTTGGTTTGAAAAGACCTTGGAAGGAAGAAAAATGCATAAAAGATCTTTAGGAAGGAAGCCATATTAGCAGGATCATCTTATTTCCAACCAATTTTTGTCAGGAGCCTTCTTTTTCTTTTTGGTATTTTGATAGTTTCTGATGAGTCAAAAGGACTTCTGTCCTTGTTTCCAGCTATTTCACAAGTGTTCAATGGATATCATAGTTATTATGATGGTTGGAGTTGTGAACAATTTGAATTAGAAGTTTTTGCTCTATACATGAACATTGCTGTCCACCAGTTTGCCAAATTTTCTATACTTCACATCTTGGTTTGTCAATTTTTCTACACTTCATTTATTTCCTATCTTTTGAGCATATTTCATGTATAAACTGCAGGTAGACCAAGGCCTTGGCATTGGCAGCAAGTTTCCATTCTTCAACCGCCACCAGCTAACGTTGACACGATTTTTCCAGTTGAAGGATGTGGAAGAAGGCGCTGGTAATCCTCCACCACCTGTCCTTGTCCTTCATGGCCATTATGGTGGCTGTGTTGGAGACCTTCCAAGTTATGATGCTTTTACCCTTGGAGGTCCCTATTCTGTGAGGGGTTACAACATGGGTGAGATAGGCGCCGCCAGAAACATCCTTGAGGTAGGAATTATGGGAGAGAGATATTTGATTAAGGAGTCCTTTAGATGTAGTCATCCTAAAATACTTAAATGTTTCAAAGAGATAGATTATAAGCAATTAAAAGAACTTACTATCTATATCCTATGGATGCAAAATATGATTATGGTTATGATATTTGTACTGCTACATGGGTAAAAAAATACTGATTCTGTGTCCTGACGTTTCCTACAGCTTGCAGCAGAGCTACGGATACCCATAAAAGGTACACATGTGTATGCATTTGCAGAACACGGCAATGATCTGGGAAGTTCAAAGGATGTCAAGGGAAACCCAACAGAAGTCTACAGACGGCTGGGTCATGGGTCCTCATATGGTGCTGGTATAAAGCTAGGTCTAGTCCGAGCTGAGTATGCTGTTGATCATAACTCCGGCACTGGTGCATTGTTCTTCCGATTTGGGGAGAGGTTCTGAGATGCAATTGGTTTCAATTTTTTCCCCTGATTACATTATGGTTGTTAGGTTTTGGGATAATTTGGAGTTGTACGTTAGCAGAGGCTTTTTAAGATGCTTGAAACTAATATATATGATTCAATTAGAGTGGAAGTGTGTATTTTTGTTTTTGTTTTGATTTTTATTATTTTTGGTGACTGATTTTGATGAACTGTATCTGGTTCTCAAAGAACGAAGAGTTGTGAGAAGATCAACATGCTGGATAGTATAGATGAGTACTTAATAAATATTCTTATTTTACTGCAGTGCTCTGTATGATAGAAGCCTAAACCATGTGAATAAGTTAAGGAAGTATGATGCATGGTCGTTCTCATTATTGAATGCTTGGGTTGAATCCACTGTTACAATGTTAGCAGCATGTCATAAATATCCTTTCACAGGGTTACCTTCCTAGAACTAGAATGTGGATTGGGGTGCTGTCACTTCCTTACTTACCAGCAAAAAGAAAAATAGGGTTTGGGACTTGGGAGGGTTAACCGTCTGGCTGGAGTGAAATTAACTTTCATTTTTTTTTTTAACAGCTTCTAAAAGCCTATTTCGGTTAGATGCTGTTTTATTGGATTCGAAAGTCTCAATGCAGCCCTTTGTTATAATTGAAAGTTGAAACGATAGCAACACGTTAATAGCCTTAGAAAACAACCTTGCCCTTAACACAAAAAGGAAGAGTCTGAAAGAGAGAGGAAGGTAGGGAATACCGTTTGTGAAACAATTTTCATTGATATCCTCACTTGCTATCTCTTAAGAGTCAAAAGTGGAATTTTATTTTCAAATTGTTCTACTAGGGTCTGAACATAACATTGTACAATATCAACAAAAAAAAAAAAAAAAAACATAACATTGTAGTAGGCTAGTAGCTTTTGCAAGCGAAAAAAAAGAAAAAGAAAAAGTAGATTGATTTCTTTGGCCGATTAAGTACAATTAATGCTTAAAGAGAGCAGCAGATGTACAAGCTTATTTCTCGCTAGTCCAATATCTCAAGTCTATGCAGTCCTTGCATATATTCCCTCCAAAACTCTTTTATAAAAAATTATAGCTGTAATTTTCGTTACTTCAAAAAAAAATTATAAATAAAAAAGAAGAGAAATTAAAGCTATAAATGAGTCAAGTCAAATTGAGTATTAAAGTTAAATTAGTTCTTTTTTTTTTTTTTTTTTTTCGAACCCAAACCAAAGTCAAGTTCATCAGTCATCACCATCATTTTTTTTTTTCAAACACAAACCAATTCAAGTTCATCACCAAGTTAGCTTGCATGTTCAAGTTTAATCCCTTTTCTTGTTGAACTAACTTGAGCTTATTTATTTGATTAAATTGTTCTTTCTCCATATATAGTAGACACCATGACTCAAATATCCCCTTCACAAATCTATATTAATAATTAAAATATAATTGAAATTATATTATTTGAGTTAAATAGATAGACTAATTTTCGTCTATACTTATTGTGGGAAGTAAAAGAATCCCCATCCAGGCCTTAGGCCCAATAATTGATTGGGCCACGGGAACGAACTGGCCTAAGCCTATATGCTTGAAGGAGTCTTTAAGGGCAACGGGTTGTGAGAAAGAGGAAGCTGAATCATTCCCCATATCCAAGAGAGGAAAACATCACGGGAAAAAGGCTCCCGTGGTGAAGGTGAGGGACAAACCTTACTAGTTGCAAGGCGTACGGATGATCCGCATGTAGCTCCCAAACGGTGCCTAATATCGCAGGAAACTTCCAGAACATACAAGAAGGTTGAAGATTTTTACCTCTGCATCAATTTGGGAGCCCTCACCTAACCTCTGCTGCATTAATTACATCTGAGACAGCTTGAACAAAGAAAATATCCCCAAAAGACAGAGCTCAAGGATAAGGGAGGGGAGGAAACCGATAAGGAAGGAAAAATATTCCTGAGTGTTTAGCTGGCAAAAGGACAGCTGCAGGGATAAAAATAAGAAGTGACCCTATAAATAAGGAGGAAGAAGAAGAATAGAGGAGGTTCTTTTTTGGTCTGGAGAAAAAAGAAGTGAGACAACCTAGGAAAAAGAGAGAGAATGTGTAACACCACGGGAATAAGTGAGGAACCAGGATGTAATACTTGTAATACCATGGTAACATGTACTTTGTCAATGAAATCAACTGTTTGAGCTTCCCATTGTAGAGTGTTTATTCCCAATCATTCTATTATAAATAGATTGTGTGAGACTTGTTAGCTATAACCGTGGAGGTCCACGAGGCCCATTTTTTGCCACCCACACTTATAAATTAGATTTATCAACCTTGTATTATTAAAAATTATATATGCATTATTTGTATTATAAAAATATTACAAATAATAATCCGATATGTTACATGCTTATTTACAAAATTACACAATTCAATCTCAAATCTATGTACATGAGATTTCTCAACAAAAAAAAAAAAAATATATATATATATATATATATGAATAATACATATTATTTTACTTAAAATCAAGCTCATACTCACAAGCTTGTACAAGAACATATTTTTATATTTAAATTGAAATCGTTTCAAAATTGAGCTTAAACCTAAGCTTGAGCATGGATTATTTGCTTAATAAATGAATATAAAAATGCTTTTGAGTTGGGCCTAAATTGTTTATAAACAGTCTAGTTCATTTACAACAATATTTGAGAGGAATATGATTTAGGCCTTAAAAGCCATTTTAAGATATTTAAAAATGACACTGCACAACATTTCCTCTACATGTTTAAGGTGGCAAACAAACTTGGTCTTCACCTTTAACATCTGCTGACCATGGGTCAATGTAAAGCTGCATTTCCTGCTACAAACCCAATTCCTTCTTCAACTGAGCAAGACTAGCTTCTATATCGTTAATATTGTCCTCAATGCTGCTCTCCTCTCCTGCTTTCTCCTTACTAACACTTCCACTTCTCTCTGTCCCAGATGTTCTAAAAGAACTGTCTTTCTTAGGTCCTTCGCTGCTATTATATGCTTCTTCATCAGTTACGTTGAGTTCCTTCTCAAGAAATTCCACAAATTCTTCTCCAATTTCCTATCAAGTGCAAATTTACAGAATATAAGATAGTTTTCCTCCACTGGGACTCTTCCTTATAGATTACACAAGTTTTCATGAATACATCATATTTTAAATATTTAAAGAAAGTTTTATATATATATATATATATATTGTGCGTGTGTGTGTGTTATAAATTAAATCTGTGAAGAAAGTTTTGAGATGATTATGTTCATGTATACATTGTAACTGATAAAGACAATAATGTCTCACCGCCAATTCTTCCCATAGGCTTTTTGGCTTTCCTTGTGAAGCAGCATTCACTTCCCAATTCCGGAATTCTTCTTGAAGATCTTTAAAGAAGTCCTCTGTAACATCAAATCCAGAATTAGAGCACCTTGATGAAGCAAAATTGCAGCATCAAGGGGAAAAGTAAACAGATGCCAAACAAGATTTATGGATAATGAAAGTTGGCTTTATGGCCTATATGATGTCTAACAGAGAGGACAAATCTACCTATTGTTATTTGAACATCCCTCAAAAAATTACCTGCAGCATAAAGGGCTTAATTATAAGAACATAAAGAATAGAGAATAAATCTAACTCTGAAAAAGGATTAGATAGACAAGAAGGAGAAGGGCAGAAAATCTTTTCTTTGACCATTTGGAGGACTAACAAAGAGAATTTTTTTTTTTTAATGGTTTTTGCAGAAGACATAAAAAGGATGGATGACATGCAGGGAAGCCAGGTGTAATGGCTATGAGGAAATCAAAGGTAACGCGGACATGGACCACTAGAGTCCGCCAAACAAGAAGAATAATATGCAGATGACATAAAAAGGCAGCGAGTCTATTGATCTAAAGGTTCATTAGGAAATTCCTTACATTATAAATTTGTTCAAGTTGTTGATCCAAATATATTAGTCAATCTAGACACTCTTTTAAAACCTTCTTGTTGAAGAATGCAGTTACTTGGATGGTTAGGATAAATTTTACAGGTCCATTGCAAGTTATCTCCTTCGGTTAAGGTTCCACTTAACCCGCATGTCACTCTGCCAGCCACATAGTGACATGTCAGTGGCAGAAAGACCAATGACATCTAGGTCAATTGGTACTTCTTGGTATTTCCAATGGAGATTTCCAAGGTTTAAATCCCCATTCTCTGAAGAATATGTACAAAAAAATTTTTTTTTTAAATGAAATGGTGAATTTCATTTTAAAAAAAGGGCAGTCTTGCAACCATTGAAAGGGAATGCATCGAAGTAGACACCCTTCATCATGTAAATACTAAGTATAAATTAGAAAATAGGCTTCCATTTTCAAACAAACTTTTTAAATCCTGCCAAATCAGTTAGATTTTAATAGGATTATAAGTTTTTACCAAAACCATAAAATTCTTCATCTTGTGTTTTTGTACTTTCGCTTCTTTGAGCATCTGAGTAGGAATAATCAGATCTGCGATTTCCAGTGTTATATTTCCTCCTAGATTCAGAACTCATCAACGTATTGTATGCATGTTTAATCCTCATAAATTTCTCCTTTGCATTCACCTGTGCATCAAAATTTTTATTAGCACCATCTATCAACATACACGTTAAAGAAGCAGATTTAGGTTTGAAATTAAATACGCTTTACCAACTGCATGCAAACTATGAACTGGTGTAGTGTACTCCTAATTATTTGTGTCAAGAAATAATAAACTAGAAAAGGTAGCAGCACAATAAAACTCAAGAATGAAAAGTATTGTTGTACAAGATAAACTGCCAAAAAAAAAAAAACACATTATGCTATGAAGAGGTAAGGACTTTTTCCTTCATCTTTTAAAGCATCCAAAATATACAATAATAAGAAACACAAAAAGGTATGCTAGTAGAATGTAAGTCCAGTTGAAATCATCAAAGAACGGTCAGTTAGTTTCTCATGCTAGACCTCCATAGCTAACATCATTTGTGGTCAGGAGCAGCGCCTGCTTAAAGTCTAGAAGCATAAAAATGGTTAATGATATTTAGATAGGTGCTCATCCAACTTCTTAACTACAAACTGAGGTAGGTTAAAGCAATAATAACACATGAGGTTAGGTGGAGATTATTTAGCACTCCACAAAGGAACATGGAAACTTAAAATGAACTCCTTAGTAACATAATATCCTGGCCAGTTTCTACATAAAAGGAGATTCTGTATAAGCTTGTCTCTACCTGTAGGGTTCCTAGAGACCGTTAATACATCATTTCAAAAATTATATTTTAAAAATAAGAAGTATGTATGCACACTAATTTTTGTAAGTCATTAGTTTGCCTTTGCATGAATAAACCCAGTGAAGTACACATTTAACTAGATATTTTGATCAAACTCCACATTTCTTACTCATTTCAAACTCCACATTACAAAAAGAAAAAAAAGTCCATGGTGCAGATAAACTAGAAGGCAAAACATAGCCAAGGTTATGTAAAAATATTCTTCTTCCTAGTGAAACACGCATCAATCTTAACTATATAAAGAATTTGCAAAGCTCTTCTCTAAAGTTTGGAACTGGATTTACTAATAACTTTTGTTAGGCTTGGAAGTATAAAATTGACTGTTCATCCTATCTTCCTAATGGATGGCATATTGGGGAAACAGGTGGTTGAAATTACCCTCCAAAGAAAGTTTAGTGTTTGAAGTAGAAGTGATCATCTAAATTACATATCTACTCCCTTGATTTAGCAATTCACGTTGAGGTTTTGAGTCTCAAGTACTTCTATGAATTGCTCTCATAGAGTTCTAGGTGTGATCATAGTTGTTAAGGCATAATTATCACAAAGCAAGACGTTTGGCCATTCCAATTTTCTTAAATTGTTCAAGAGAGAAGTCTGGATAGTTTTACTAAGTTCAGATATATATTTTCATGATTTATGCAGTCACCAATTAAAAAGGATTTATTTATTTAACAAATTGCCTTTAGTCGTATCCCCAACATGTGATATACATATATAATGTGTCATAATTGTGTGGTTAGTTTTCTCGTGTTTCCAAAATTTACATTGCCATTCTTCTCCATAATATTTCTCAGGCCAAAACCACAAATTTTTTTCACCTAATTATTTCTAACCAAACTCCTATAGAATACTAATACTGCCGCCACCAACAATTTCACATTCACTTTTTCAAGCAAGTAAAGCAGAAGTTGAATTAAAGAACATACTATGACACAATCAAAATAAAATTCTTACAAAATCAATTAACACAGGAAAAAAAAAAGTAAAGATAGAGTCTTTAACTTTTCATATATGTTGAACAAGAAAGGGCGAAAAAATTGGATAGAGAGCTTAATTTAGTAATTTACCTCCTTATTGACGTCAGGATGATACTTGAGAGCAAGTTTTCGATAAGCCCTTTTGATTTCATCCTGAGTGGCAGAGGGAGACACCCCCAAAACCTCATAAGGAGACTCCCTGAGACTCGCTCTCAAATGGGTAATACCACTTCTTCTTTTCTTCTTGTAATTCCAGAAACCTGGCGTGGAGGACTTTGGAGCTAGAAAACGAAGATTGGATTCACTTTTAGAACTGAATCTGCAAATGGGTATCGAAGATTTGGTTTGGTTTTGCAAAGAGAGAAACGAAAAGTGAGGAAGAGATCTGGAACAGAGGCTAGAGAAACAGGGGAGGGTGTTGTGTGGTGTGAGAGGCAGAACCAACCCACACATGTTCGTCAAGTAAACTAAATCTACTATAATCTATGTCGTGACAATTAAGATTCTCGATGAGACATGTTGCTTTGGATTTGGTTCCTGCCTTGTTCTTTGACTAGTGGTCTGGTTTTCTTGATATACTCTGTTACAGATCAGGTAATTATTCACGGTCGGAAATGGTGTTGTTTAAGGTCACAAGACTAGGATCCTGGATACAGTTAGGTAATTCTTTAAATGTTATCGTTCTATTCCACAAACAAGTGAATTAAATTTTATAGATCAAAATAATCTTAGGATCACACACATTCGGGAAAAGTTAACCAATGCTAAGAGTTAACATCGGTTTTAGTTTATCCTATCCCCCCCCCCCCCCCCCCCCCCCCCCCCCCCAAAAAAAAAAAACATTGGCTTTAGTTTAGAATATATTTTTAGAAATTTTTTTATAAAAAATAAAAAAAGTAACTAATTTTTTTAACAGCATTTTATACTTTTCATAAAAATGTTATTAAAACTTTCTTAAATTTTTTTTCTTAAAATAGTTCATTAACAAATGAACTTAAGGGTGTCCATTAATCGCACTCTACCATATATTAGTAGTCTAAGGGTTTTACTAACACATTTCCTTAAAGTATATGTTAGTAAATTATTTTAAGAATTTTTTATAGAAAAATAAAAAAGTGGCTAACTTTTTTTTTTTTTTTTATAGCTTTTTGAATTTTTCATAAAATGTTTCTTAAAGTGGTTAATATATGTCTTAAACTCTAACCAGAACCATAGTCTAATATCAATTAGTGAACCCTATACTAATACCATTTGTGGTTCACTAATTGTAAATGTTTGTCTAATATACAGTTCTCTATATCATTTATTTTAAATCAAAAAATATATAGAGTAATGGCGATGGAGAAGTATATTTTATAATCATTTCACAATTTATTATCTAACGAGTATTATTATATACACAATAATTTTTACAATAAATTTTACACTTGTTGAGTTGGCAAGTTATTATTGATTTTCATATGAGCCCACTATTAATATTACTTTATTATCCATCATTAATAATTTGCCACCTTAGACATGTGTGAAATTTGTTGTCAATTTTGGTATGCCTCTAAACTTATTGTTATCTCAATAAATTAAGATTGGTGGGGATATGTACCCAGTACCAACCATTATTATTCCTTTTAAGAAAATTTAACGAATACCCTTAAACCAATTTAGGAAATATATTTATAAACTTTTTATAGGAAAAGAAAAAAGTAATTAGTTTCTATGAAAACTTTTTATATTTCTCATAAAAGTGTTATAAAAACTTTCATAAAATAGTCAATTGACAAATATCCTAAGGTTAAGGGTCCTCAATCCTCATTAACTAGACACTTATTTTTTTTATCTATGAATTCTATCTTGTTACCTCAATAAATTGTGTATCTAAATTAGTAAAAACAAATATGCAAAGTAACATCGTCTCCCATTTATTTTTGAAATGGAGGGAGATTGCTTTACTATGAAGATCTTTTTTTTACATATTTAAAAATATACATTGTGGGGGGTAAAAGCCTAGTATGATATATTAGGCCTTGAGTTTTATCTGAGAATATGGTGTGTCCAAGGAGGGTAAGTAATTAAGAGAAAACCCTAAGTTCAAAATTATAAAAGATGGAATGGAGTAAGATGGTCCGAGGAGATGTTCCTTCTCAAATAAAGTTAAATACTGATCGGCTCTGTACTTCGACAATTTAGGTGACCCTCCAAGAGATTTTCACGACAAGAATGATCCTCATACACGTACAGAAGAGATAAGAACCCAAAAATATCTAAAGGAAAAGCTGCTACCACCGCATTTAATGCCCTACACCTAATTTACTGGCCGCATTTATGTGGAGAAGACCCCTGAACAGTGTTGCTTTGATCACCCCAACTCACAGAAAGCTAGAAATGATGTCTGATAGGATAGGTACTCAAGTGAGAGCACAAATAATCGACAAATGTAAGGTGAAGATGATCTAATGGATCTATATAAGATGAAAACCCTTCCACGAAGGAGGGGAGAAAAAGGAGAGGGAATAATATAATAATTAAAGTTTCATCTGTAATCATCTGGAGAAGATATATAACCCAATTGATCTTCTCGGACATCATACATATTTAGTATTATTGATTTTGCGATTGTCTGATTTCCCTTTGAATCCATAATATTCGTTACTAATTTCACTAAAACTCAGTTCTTCAACTCACTTTCTACAAATTCTATTGTATTGAGCTCACTGGGCCAAGGTATCACTCACCTTGGGCTTGGGCTACATAAAGGGTCCTTACATACATAATATTGTTTTATTTTAGGTTATATATCATTTTTTATTTAATAAATGAGATTTTAAAAGAAATACAATATCTGCTTTTAAATTTGTAAAAAAAATTATTTTTTTATGATGAAATAGATCATATCTATTTGCTTCTCAAAAAAAAAAAGATCATATCTATTTTTTTTTTTAAAGAAAATAATCCTAATTTAAGCCACAGCCGTTCACTAACATGTCACTACTATCATCAAGTAATGATTGATATTCATGTTCATCACTTCTCTCTACTTCTTTTTCTTTATGATTGTCACACTTCTCTTTTTCCATTATCTTTATTGTTATTGTGGGAGCATAAAAGCCTCATGCCAGCGGCTTAGGGGTCACAAGCCCCAGGCGCAATGGCTCAAGCCACAAAAGAGCATCCAATCCTCAGTACGACCCTACTTCTTTGGCAACTAGAAGCAATCCATGCCGGCCAAATATGTGCACAAGAGGACAGAATGGCAGTGAGTGTAATTATAAGTAGTGATAATCAAGTCTTCAACTATAGAATATAGAGGTTGGCCAAGTCCAAGTGAGACTCGCAGGACTAATAGAGGAGATGAGTAGCTTTGGAGATTCTTGTAAGGCATAGAACATCGAGATTTGTACACTATTAACTGCAATTTTTAGGGACGATAAAAAAAAAACAAAAATAAAACTATTGTATGGATATTTTGTAAACGTTAATATAAGTAATACACTGTTCTATAATCCCATTTGTACATTGTTCTATAATCTCATTTGTCCGATGAACTATTGGTAAAATCTTAGTTTTAAAGCATTTGCATCAGCTTATGTTAAAAAAATTTGTCAAATTTAGCTTAAAGACTTATTTTTTCTATTTTACACAATCACTTCTTAAAAACATCTATATTAGATTATCTATTATACGTTATATTTTACTTAAATAATTATTTTTGTAAGGATCCGTTTTGGGCGACCCCCGTACAATAAATTTGTAGAGAGTGGATAGAAGGACTAGGCACTAGCAAGAAAGACAACAGTCCGACATGGGTTTACAAGAAGAATAACTAGAATTTAACTAAGTGTTCTTGAGGAAAGTCCGTCCTCGACCCAGTCCGAGGAACTCTTTTCCTTCAAACCAATGAATACAAGGGTTGTCCTTATACACCATAAAGGAAAGAAACCCCTCTCACTCCCAACCGAAAAACCCCATACTTTGGGGATTCTATCTATTATATAGTCTTGTTCAGTTAATCTCTGCCGTCCATTTGTCGGCCATCTAAACTTGTGTCTGAGGGCCCGTCCCATCAACTGCCTTTACAGGGTTTCTGTTAGTTGAAGTAATCAAGACGTCACTGTTTGCTGATCAATTCACCATTGATGCGGCCAGAGTGTTGGTGGCGTGCGTTTAATGGATGAGTGATAGCTCCCTTCCTTCAATGTCGATTTGCCAAGGATGCGGTCATCCTCGGCGAGGTCCCCTGATGACTTGGGCCTCTCCCACTTATCCTCAGATTTTGTACTCTCATCGGCATGAACCTTAGGCTCGATATGGAGTGGGCCAAAGTTGCTAAATATTTGGGCCCCACAATAGCCCCTCAAAATTCTGTTGCCCGGCCTCTCAGGCGGGGGGGACGATTTTGATGTTCTCGAGCCTATGTCCTAGCCTGTCGAGTCTTGTCTTTCTGTCAGTGTCACAATCCTTTCAACTGCCCAGAAGACGTTCCTGGCACTTCGGTATTTGGAGCGTGTCTTCATTAAATTTCGGCGGCTCTGTGTCCTCCACATTCAACAATGTGATGATGAATGGACGGTGGGGATGCTCCTGGCCCGCTGGGCGGGAAAGTCCATGCGGTTATTTTTAATTGGGGGTATATATACCCAGTTGAACTGGTTCATCCTTTTACTTTTGCATTCAAGAGATCCTGCGAACCTACTCCGAATTCGGTCACATCTCCAACTGTACTTGCAACTCTCCTTAGCATAAAAAGCCTGCCCGAGGAGCTTTCCCTCGTTTCCGTAAGTCTTCTTCTCTCTCTAGTTCGTATTGTTCTCTTGAGTTCCTTGTTAGTTCTCTAGGATGGGTAGGCTTAAGAAGTTAGTTGAGTCTGAGGAGTTAATGGACAAATTCGTCGCCGATTATAGGATCCCCGATACAGTGGGTTTGAGGTACTGCGGAGAGGGGGAATGGAGTTCGAGTAGGAAAGAGGGTGAGGTGGCGATTCCTATAATCGCCTTTCTAGAAGGTGGAATAAGGATCCCCATGGGGCCAGTGATAAGGGACTATCTTAAGCACTTCGGCCTATCTCCCACTCAGTGTGCTACTAATGTATTTAGGATTTTAGGTTGTATGGATGCCTTGAATGAGAAGATGAGGTTGAGGTTAACCCATCATGATGCGAACTAGTGCTACAAACTTCAGCGCCTGAAAGAGAAGTCTTATTATATGAAGACGAAGGACGATAGGGTCCGGCTCATTCAGTGCCTCCCTAAGTCCAACAAGGGTCTGAACAAAGACTTCCTCATTGTGTCTGGGGAATGGCATGAGGGCCTTCCATGCCCAACAGTGGAGGGTACACCAGGTGGGGCATCCAAACTAGGAGAGCATCTAGTTCTTTGTGCTTTAGTGTCTTGCTTCGCTTGAATTTTGACAGGAACTTGCTTTCTTCTATGCAAATCCACGCGCTTTTGGGCATCACTTCAGCTAGGTTAATAAGGAAGACTTGGAGAAGGTGCTGAGGTCGGAGATCTTTGTGAATAAAGACGACAACCAAGTTAGAGCCGCCCACGTGGTCCTAGGATACGACCCGATCCAAAAATCATTCTCGGCTCCAAGGCACGTGATCCGAGCTAGAGATCCTCGGCTGCGTAGCATCACCGTAGTCGAGCACGGATTTCTGATCCTCGAAAGGTCTCCCATTCCCGAGAGCGTACCGTTGGCAGGTACTTCTTCGTCGGCTCAAGTTGCCGAGGCTGAAGGGGAAGAGGAGCTTGCTGACTCAAGTCCGTCCGGGGATGAGTTTGGCATGTTCGACCAGCCCCATTGGCCCGAGGACCTTACCGGTGATTTGGGTGACCCTAGTTTAACTAAAGCGGACTTTCTGTCCGAAAAAGCCACTCCTTGGTCAAAGATAGGTTTCAAGAAGCGGTCTCAGAAGAGCTTGCTGGCACTGATTGAAGGACAGCCAGGGAGGGATGCGCCGGGGAAGTCTCCTCCCGAGCTTCCCCCTTTCCCACCCCAATAGAGTTCGACGTTTGGGTCCAAGCCCACCAGTCCTCCGCTGAAGAAGGACAAAGGCAAGAAGCCTAGGGGGAGGCGAAGAGTCTGATCCTCCCCGAGGTGGTGGCAATGCTCGGCTACCATCAAAACAGCTGAAGATAGGGCGCCAAGGCTAAAAGAAGCAGGTCTCTATCCAGGCCGGGGCCCAGGCTTGGCTTCGTACCCCCATGCTCCATAGGGAGCCTCTGATGGATGACGCCTCCCTCAGGAACCCTCGAGGGGGCGAGGGTGTGCTCGTGGCTGACGCACTAGAGAGGTCCTTGCTACTTCCTGTGGACATGGCCGTGTTAGAGGCTTTAAGGAGCGAGGAGGTCTTCCTCGGCCTTAAGCAATACTTAGGCATGGTAAGTTTTCTGATCGCTTGTGATTTTCTTGACTTTCCGTGGCTCCTTATCTGCTGCACAATGGTTTCGATTGGCAGGCTATTCCGGCTACCTTCAGGCTGGAGGACATAGTCAGTAGCTAGAGCCAGTCGCTAGCTCCGAGCACAGCAAGCTGTTGGACACCGTGCGAGCCCTCAATGCTTCCAAGGCCGATCTTAAAAAAGGCCATGGACCAGTTAGAGGAAATGAAGGCGGCTCGAGACACCACTGAGTCGGTCTTTGTTGCCGCTGAAAAACTGGCTCTAGATCAAACAGACAGCCTGCTCAAGGCAAAAGATCAGCTGAAGGTGGCCAGAGAGAAGATCGCAACCCTGGAGGAGAGGGTGCTTGAGGCAAACAAGGCTAGAGGCGCTGCGGAGTCTGCTAGGGACGTGGCTTTGAAAGCCAAGGAAGAGGCTGAGTCTGTCAAGGCTGAGGCTGAGGCTGAGGCCTCTAAAGACAAGGCTGCGCAAGATGCCTATGAGGCAGGGGTGACTGAAACAAAAGACAGCCTTAAAGCCCAAGTGCTTGGGGTGTGCAGACTTTACTGCTCCCAAGTTTGAAATGAGGCCCTTACACAGGCTGGGGTTGAAACCTCGTCTAACTTGTGAAGGGCGGAGAACGTATATTATCCTCCTGCCATTCGTGAGACTGCCCCTCCAAGTTCTGAGGCCGAGGTGGCTGCCAAAGGCGTTGGGGTTGTTTCTAAGGAAGGCATCCCAGCTGCCCTTACTTCGAACGAGCCCATCAAGGAAGCTAATCCTCCTGGGAACGTTGAGACAAGCAAGGGCCCCATCGCTGATTCGCCTGGAGAGACTACGAGCCCCTTAGCTGATGTTTGAGCACCTCTTGTAAAGGAGGTACCCCACCCAACTGACCCTTCCCAAGCCGCGGTCCCAATTGAGGGCCATAAGGATTCTGAGACCTCCTCTGCCCAACCCCTTGAGGGGGGAGTTGAGATGAAGCCGAAAGAATGATCCCCCGTTGTGTCTTCGCCTTGTTTTCCGTTCTCTTTTTTTTTTTTTTTTTAGTATTGTAATAGCATATTTGCCTTGTATAACCCCTTTTTAAAGATTCAATAAAGTGCATATTTCGTTTTTTTTTTTATTTTTATTCGTTTTGTTTGTATTATGTTATACATACATGTATACATTACTTGCACGATGCTGGCTTCAATTGCGCCTCAGCCGACTACATTGATTATCGTCCCCTACAGTGCTCACTACTAGTACCAAAGTGGTCAGCTTCGCCGTAGGTCTGGGCCCGCGGTCAACACAAAACCTTGGTTCTATCCAGTGCTTAGATCCCCCTAAAGTAATTAGTTTCTCCATAGGTTTGAGTCCTTGGACCATGCAAGACCTTGGTTCTGTCTAGTACTTGGGTTCTCTTGAAGCAACTAGTTTCCCTATAGGTTTGACGCTGAGGAACATATAAGACTCAGGCTCTGCTTAACACTTGGTGTTTCGTGGAGGGATGGCTTTTCCATTGGCTTGGATCTTCTGAAGTGACTAGTTTCCCCATAGGCTTGGGTCCGAGGACCATGCAAGGCCTTGGTTCTGTCTAGTACCTAGCTTTTCTTTAGTAGTTAGTTTCCCCAGAGACTTGATTCCGAGGACCATGCAAGGCCTGAGTTCTGTCTAACACTTGTTTTCTGAAGTAACTAGTTTCCCCATAGGCCTGAGTCCGAGGACCATGCAAGGCCTTGGTTCTGTCTAGTACCTAATTTTTGAAGTAATTGGTTTTCCCATAGGCTTGAGTCCGAGGACCATGCAATACCTTGGTTCTGTCCAACACTTAGTTGTTCTGAAGTAGCTAGTTTTCCCATAAGTTTGAGTCCTTGGACCATGCAAGACCTTGGTTCTGTCTAGTCCCTAGTTTTTCTTTAGTAGTTAGTTTCCCCAGAGGCTTGAGTCCGAGGACCATGTAAGGCCTAGGTTCTGTCTAACACTTGTCTTCTAAAGTAACTAGTTTCCCCATAGGCCTGAGTCCGAGGACCATGCAAGGCCTTGGTTTTATCTAGTACCTAGTTTTTGAAGTAATTGGTTTCCCCATAGGCTTGAGTCCGAGGACCATGCAATACCTTGGTTCTGTCCAACACTTAGTTGTTCTGAAGTAGCTAGTTTCCCCATAGGTTTGAGTCCTTGGACCATACAATACTTTGGTTATGTCTAGTACCTAGTTGGCTTCTAGGGAACTCGGCTTCAACGCTGGGGTGTCTGCCCTTAGAGTAGTAGCTGCCTTGAACTTGCTCCACCAAGGAGGGGACCCTTCTTTGGTCTAGCCCCTTCGTCTGGCGTGCCTCTTCTGATAACGAATCGTCTTTTGGGCTATTCGAGTAATGTGCTTGACGCTTCGATGCGCGAGGCACCTCCTCATTAATATCCTTGCAGATTTACGAGGATCCAGTGGCTGATAAGCCTCTTGGAAATTGGGCGGAGTTATTACCTCCGGTAATTTCTCCTTAGGATTCTGTGCGGGCTGGCTTTCACCAATTTTTGCCTTCTATATAAGGCATTTCTAGGGCAATCTTTTCTTCAAACTTCACAAACACTTAAGTTTAGATCTCACAAACACGCTGTTCTCTAGACGTTTCAAAGGCTCTGCCAGAATAGTAGCTTGTGCCTTACGAGATGAAGTGGCCCTTGGAAAAGGCTGTGATAAGGAGGCCGAGCCCCTTTTAGGAGCCGAGGATGGCACCCCAACCCTAGACATCATGTTGGGGGTGGGGTAGGCAGAGGCCGAAGATCCTTTTTCTTTTCAACCTAACTAGAGATGGGACTCCCCTTGCAGTTCGGAGGGGGATCCGAAAGGAACATAACGTTTCTCCTCTGGGTTTGGATCTATTAGCCCTCCAAGTGATAGTGATTCGCCGGCTCCCAATTGTTGTGGGATTGGGAGGGAAACCAGGTGGAACGTTTAGGTAGAACTATCAAGCGCCGCGGCCTCTTCTTCCTTCTCATTCTTTACGCCGCAAGTATTGGTTGGGGAGCTGTGGACGGCCTTAACATAGGTCTGTCTCCACCTCTCCCTCAAACGCTTGGCTTGGCTTTAAAACAAACATACCTAGGCCTCTCACCCTTTCCTTTTCTTTTAGCTTCAGCACAAGCCTGTTTAGGCATTTTTCTTTGTAGTTAGCTTTAGAACAAGCCTGCATGGGCATCTGTCTTCGTAGTTAGCTTTAAAACAAGCCCGCATGGGCATCTACTGTAAAATGTAACTTCTCTTCATATATTAATAAAGAAGTAGACCAATTTCATTTCTTTTATTTCTTGCATCTTTTCATTTCTTGTGATGGTTGCCTTCTGAAGGAGTATGTTGCCATTGGCTGTATTGTGTTTTTTTTTTTTTAAAGAAGTGTTGCTCTTGATCTTTCCACACCAACCATTACACTTGCTAGTGCACAAGTCATTCCCACAGACGGCGCCAATTGTAGGAACTCGTTTCGGGCGACCCCCGTACAATAAATTTGTAGAGAGTGGATAGAAGGACTAGGCACTAGCAAGAAAGACAACAGTTCAACATGGGTTTACAAGAAGAATAACTAGAATTTGACTAAGTGTTCTTGAGGAAAGTCCGTCCTCGGCCCAGTCCGAGGAGCTCTTTTTCTTCGAACCAATGAATACAAGAGTTGTCCTTATACACCCTAAAGGAAAGAAACCCTCTCACTCCCAACCGAAAAACCCCATACTTTGGGAATTCTATCTATTATATAGTCTTGTTCAGTTGATCTCTACCGTCTATTTGTCGGCCATCTAAACTTGTGTCTGAGGGCCCGTTCCATCAACCGCCTTTGCAGGCTTTCTGTTAGTTGAAGTAACCAAGACGTCACTGTTTGCTGGTCAATTCACCATTGATGCGGCCAGAGTGTTGGTGCCGTGCATTTAATGGATGAGTGACAACTCCTTTCCTTCAATGTCGGTTTGCTGAGGATGTGGTCATCCTCGGCGAGGTCCCCTGATGACTTGGGCCTCTCCCACTTATCCTCGGATTTTGTACTCTCCTCGGTATGAACCTTGGGCCCGATATGGAGTGGGTCGGGGTTGCTAAATATTTGGGCCCCACAATTTTTTTTTAATTTTTTTTTCATTTAGCATCTCTCTACTCTCAGATCTAAAAAATAATTCTCTTACTTCTCACCTCTCTATCATCCCAAACCCATAAACACCCGCTTCTCTCGCCTTTTACCTTTCTAGCCTCTCTCCTTTTTTTCATCCTTTGTTGTTGCTCTACTTCTTTGTAGCTGCTTCTTCGTCGCCTTCTTTGCAATTAGGGTTTAATGATTCATATAGATTTTGAATATGGATTTGATGAGTTGGGTTCTAGATTTAGGATGAGTTTGATGAATTTGCAAAGCAAGTTGCCAGGATTCAAGAGGACATAGAGTCAGGGAAGTGAGTTAGGGGAAGAGAAAGAATTTGATGGGAAAGGTGAGAGAAAATAAAATACAAAGCTACACTAGCCGTGTATATTTATACGGTTATTGTAGCAAAAAAGTAAATATACAGTATTATGGATGATTGATATGGGTAGCTTTTAAGCAAAAATGTATAAAATTAACACATTTTTCTATTATACACCCACTAATGTGAGTGCTCCTAAAAGAAAAACTGCAATTATAGAATGAACTATTCTTAGATTGAACATTTGGTTTGGGAATTTAGTATGTTATTATTTTTGGAAAGTGATTTTATTTTTTTATTTTATTTAAGGGAATGTGATGTTCATGGGTGGTCTAAATTATTTGAATATTCATTGATGGTACTTTTTAATTTTTATTTTTTATGATGCTTGTTCTTTATTTTTAGGTCAACATATTAATAGATTTTTCTTTTTATATAGACTTATTTGAAACCAGAAAAGCTTTACCAATTGCAATTTTTTTATTATAAAAAGCTAATTAATTGAACTAACTTGAAATCCACCTTACATCAGTGGGTTTTGGTCTTATTATCCGCAACAATATGGGTGAAGTGCTTGCTGCATCTTGTGACCAAGTGGAGAAGAATTTAAACCCCCTGTGCACAGCAGCTTTTATAACGAGGAATTTTTTACTTTTCTGCCAAAGTACTAGTTTTTCTAAAGTGGAAGTGGAAAGCAACTTTACTGAATTTGTGGATTTTCACAGAATATGCTCTCTTAAGGCGGCATGGATTCTAGAAGACATTAGTTTAATTTGTGATAGTTTTGATTTTATTTTTTTTACTAGTATTCCCTTACGATGTAATCGTACTGCATTAGCTTTAGCTAGTGTTGTAAAAGAGAAAGAAGAGGCCATTGTTTGGCTAGAAGAATGCCCATTTTTTCTCTTCCCTATTGTACAACGTAATTTACATTAATAAAGTTTACTACGGTTTCAGCTCAAAAAAAAAAAAAAAAAAAAAAAAAAAAGACTTAAAACTTGAAATCCACCTCATTGTTTATACATATACATTCACAATGGATTTAGCTCCAACCTAAAATGGTTTATGTCTCATCCCCACTTCTGCACCTATTGCAAGGATGCAACCCCTTAAAACCCCTAATCATCTACCGTTCATTTCAGACATCACCCGATGCCTACATTAAACACATTGAGATGTACGCTCAAGATCAAGCGTTGCACTCAGGAAAAAAACTACATGCCAACCTGATCACAACCGGCTTTGCTCGTTTAACCCATTTTGCCGCCAAGCTCATAGCCCTCTACACGGTTTGTGGAGAACTATCCCATGCACGCAAACTGTTCGACAAAATTCCCACAACAAATATACACCGTTGGATCGCCCTTATCGGAGCCTATGCTCGGTGCGGCTTTTACCAGGAGGCTCTGGGTGTGTTCCTTGAGATGCAAGGACAAGGGTTGAGACCAAACAAGTTTGTCATTCCCAGCATTCTCAAAGCCTGTGGTCATGTCTTGGACCGAAAATCCGGGGAGAAAGTACATGGGGTAGTTTTGAAGTGTTCATTTGAATCTGATGCTTTTGTGAATACTGCATTGATTGATATGTACTCGAAATGTGGCCAGGTTGAAAAGGCGTGGCGCGTATATGATGGAATGGTTGAAAAGGATCTGGTGGCATTGAACGCTATGGTTTCAGGCTATGCTCAACATGGGTTTGCCAAAGAAGCATTGGATTTGGTGAAAAAGATGCAAGCTTTAGGAGTGAAGCCTAATGTAGTGACTTGGAATAGCTTAATTGCAGGGTTTTCACAAAAAGGTGATCAAGTAATGGTATCTGAACTGTTTAGTTTGATGTATAGCAATGGGGTTGAACCTGATGTGGTATCTTGGACTTCAGTTATATCAGGATTTGTGCAGAATTTCTGTAACGATGAGGCGTTTGCTATGTTTAGAAAGTTGTTGGATCACGGGTTCTATCCGACTTCTGCTACAATAAGTAGTCTCTTACCTGCTTGTGCAACTGCGGCTAACGTAAAGTGCGGGAAGGAGATTCATGGGTATGCGTTGGTGATTGGAGTTGAGAATGATATATTTGTAAGGAGTGCTCTTGTTGACATGTACTCAAAATGTGGATTTATAGCTGAAGCTAGGAATTTGTTCTATCAGATGTCTGAGAAGAACACAGTTACTTGGAATTCAATGATATTTGGGTGTGCAAATCATGGGCACTGCAATGAAGCAATTGAGCTGTTCAATCAGATGGAGAAGGAAGATGGAAAGAAGCCTGATCACCTGACTTTCACAGCAGTTCTAACTGCTTGTAACCATGCAGGGATGGTTGAATTTGGACAGAGACTGTTCCACTTGATGCAAGAAAAATACAGGATTATGCCAAGACTTGAGCATTATGCATGCATGGTGGATCTTCTTGGTAGAGCTGGAAAACTTGCTGAAGCTTATGATATGATTAAGGGAATGCCCATTGAGCCTGATTTATTTGTATGGGGTGCATTACTAGGGGCATGCAGGAATCATGGGAATGTAGATCTTGCTGAAGTAGCAGCTGAGCATTTGTCAGAGCTTGAGCCTGACAGTGTAGGAAACAATTTGCTACTGTCAAGTTTGTATGCTGATGCTGGAAGTTGGGGGAATGTTGTAAGGTTGAAGAGAATAATGAAGAAACGAAAGTTAAGAAAATTTCCCGGGTGCAGTTGGATAGAGGCCAGCTGATACAAAAATATCACTCTAAAAGGTTGTACAATGCTTCATACAGAACAGAGAGATATTTTGTGGGATCCTTCAACTGATCATCAGCCACATTCTTGCTTCATGCTTCTAATGTTTCTTCACCATATCTGCCTATGGATCTTGTTACATTTCTGCTTTTGGGTCATCCATGGTTCGACTCCTCATTACAGGGTAGTTGAAAATTATTGCACAACCCAGAATATGACATTAGTTACCACTTTTGGAACAGGATGGGAGCTGTGTTGGAAATGGACCATTTAAACTCGGAAAGAAAATGAGCTGCATGCTATCAATGATATCAGGAAAGGGTGTAACTTTGTAAGATAGAGCAGATAAACTTCTGTGATTTCCAATGAAATCTACAGCAGGATGTTTATTCTCCA
Organism: Quercus gilva; assembly: GCA_023621385.1. Taxonomy (NCBI): domain Eukaryota; kingdom Viridiplantae; phylum Streptophyta; class Magnoliopsida; order Fagales; family Fagaceae; genus Quercus; species Quercus gilva. Next base: position 36,034,168 of record CM042473.1, read on the forward strand.
TCAGCTACTCTTGGGGACAATCAATCCTTTGCAACTAGATCAAAAATGGAAGACAGGAAGTTCGGAATGAAGATCATCCTCTGCCACCAATTTTATTCTCCTCTCTCTGCCTTTGAATGATATTAGGGGGAGAGTAATAGGAGCAACGGTTCTAATTATTTTCAGATTGCCAATTCCATAACTCATAATTATATATAATTCTATTGTTAAATTGATCTCACACTTGAATTTGAAGAATGACAAAATTTAGCTATAAAATTGGTTGTAATCTTAGCCTACAAACTCACTCAATAAAATAAATATTACTGCATATTTTGAAAATCTAACCGTTGAATTTCATGTTTTTTACGCTCTTAATACACATGTCAAATTTTGTGTTAATCGGATATTATTTATTATATAATCTATAAACTTATTTTTTATGCATAATTTTAAATTACAAAAACTTGCAATTTAAAAATTTATTGATGACATAACTATTGATCTTTAATTTTCTTGAAATTTTGCAAACATGGAGGATATAAGAAAAAGATATAACTCAATGATGGATTTGTCAAAATTCACTTCCATTAAAAAAAATATTGAATGAGTTTGTAGTTTAAGGCTACAATTGATTTTGTAGTTAAACTTTGTCCTCTAAAGAAAACATACCCCATAATTTCTCAATCTTAATTCACCAACCAATGGCTCGGTGATAGTTAGCATAGTGAAAATATCTAACATTAGCAAGACGACATTCCAACTAAGAGGTCGAGGCTTGATGTGATGGTAAGTGTTTTTGCACCCAAATTAATTAACATATTGTAGGTTCGAGTCAAAATATCAATCTCTCCAAAAGAATACGAGGAAAAGACTAAAATATCAATCACACCTCTCAAACTCCACGAAATAAAAGTGAGAGAGGTGACTATGACAGGCATCCAATATGGAGGAACGGATCTTGCTCAACCAATTTACTGCCTGACTGCATAACGCACATTTCCAAAGGAATGGATCCTGTTAGACCAACGCGATAATAGGACGCAACCACCAACCCCAAAAGGATAACAAACAAAGATAATGGGACCTAACTCTAAAGCAGGCCCACTTGACAACCGAAAAAAAAAAACACCAATAAAGAGAAGAGCAGAAAGAGAGAAAAGAGAGAGTAGAAACCCCACTTGGATTCCTTCAAGCATTGTGCACGGCCATTCGTCCCATTCAACTAGTAATATTTTATCTCTATTGCACGAGCTCCTTTGTAAGTGGTACTGGTTTCATTAACTATCGAATCACAGCATTGCACAGCAACTAAAGAGGAAGATTCAGTCACTAAAAAATTCAGATTACAATCATAAAAAAAAAAAAAAAAAAAAAAAAAAAAAAAAAAATAACCGTATTCTTTTTGTGAAATGAGATAACAGACTCTATGTGGCTTTGGTTCATTTTATAGTAATACAATGATTCAGAGAAGGCACCACCAGAGAGAAGCCTAATCAAAAGGCAATCATGAAACGATGATCATTCAATGATATTGTTGTTTAGAAACCAACCAAATCTCGCACAAGTTCAATTCGAGTAAACTATCTATTAAATAGACTTCAGTTTGACATGCCTTTTAAGCATGTACACTGAAAACTGAAAACCATCTTGATTCGCAACATGACATAAGTTGTTAAGAGTTCAGTACACAGAGAGGCCTCAAAGACTTCAGCAAACTCCATCCAGAGTAAACTTGGAGCCAGATATCTCTGGCTCTGCAAGTGAGGTGCATGTGGGGGTGACTCAAACATCAACCGAAATTCCAAAGAAAAGAACATGACCTACCCGAATAATAGTAAAAGGAACCATGAATCTCAACCCAAAAACATTACTACAATGTCATTCAAGACCACTTCTCATACCATTTGAGAGAAGATTAAACAAATTCTGACCGTCAAAAAGCTATCTTTTTAATGCCACTCAAACAAATGCTAGTAGCTCAAAATGAAGTTAAAAAGTCTTCTCAACCAAAAGTCATTGTCACTTATTCCTCTCTTCGACTCTGCACTGCTTCTAACACAATAGCATCTAGAGAAAATTTCTTCATCCTTGCAGGAGTTGGTTATTCTAATATTTAGCCCTAAATATTCTCTAGTCTTTGCCTAAGCCTTGATCCTGCAGCAAAAGTTACACATCTGCAAGGGCAACGGGGAGGTTCTAAAGCCACTAGAGCTTCTCTTTGTGTTTTAAATAGTTTGACTCTTCCACGTATCCCATATATGACGTGAGATGAATTTTTGAAATAAATAATAGACCATGCTCTATTTAGAAATGGCCAAATGGGTGGCAACAAAAAGCACAAAGGTGGGCAATCACAGGACATGCTTCAAAGTTAGGTAGATAAAATGCTCTTCCATTTTCATATTCTAGAGAACATATTCTATTCCCAAATCATCCATTTACAAATCCGTTTGTCATTCTTCTTTTCCCAAACTAAATCCATCTCATAAAATTGGATTCAGCCAAAAACGTTCAAGAAAGAAAATTCAATACCACAGCCATATATTTGAAAGACACATGAACGATAAAATAAAATTATATAATTAAAAAAAAAAAAAAAAAAAAAAAAAAAAGCAATTGGAGGTGCCAACAGGAACTAGATCAACAGTTTGGATCCCTATGCAATCTTTTGGTTCATAATTAAAAGAAAATCAATACTCCGTAATTGTGAATTGATAGCAATCATAATGATGAATGCTGGTTCAAAATACCCAAATCTATTTGATAGATTTCAGTGATTATAAACTTCCAAAAAATCTCTCATTTAAAAAATTATGTAATACAACAAACAATAATGGTATATGAAAAGCTCTTCTCCAACCAACTGATGACGATTCTGGTTACCATACCTGTATTCACTTAATCAGTTCTAAGGGGGATATTTTCCTAAAATAGTGAAAAAGCTAACCAATTATGGGTTTGGCTCCTCTCCCATTCAAAACCCACCCCTTCTCTCCCATTTTTCGCCTATTCTAAGACACATGGTGTGGTAGGAATCTAAAGGCTAATCAACACACATAAATTACTCCCTACTTGGTAATGGAAATCAGGCATTGAGGTCCTCGCCAGGAAGCTAGTCCTTGAAGGAGACGTTGGCATGGTGTCAGCACCATCACCGAGGGCGGAAAGCTTGGAGATGAAGGCAATGAACTTGATGTTGCAGTCTATGGCAAGGATCTTTGTCTTGCTGACAATGTAGTAGAGCTGGTTGTCAGGAGGATAAGGGTGGATCAGACCTGGACATTCTCTCTTTGCCTTTGATTGCCACCTTCCTCAGCTCAGACCTTCCCTCATACTCAATTGCTCATTCATCCCTCAAAGCATTCCCACCATCTTCCTTGCCGACACCAGCGCCTTAGGCACTACTGATGCTTCATTTTCAGGCCAAACAGCTTGGTGAGTCCATGACATGCAAAGCAAGCTCCGGAGATCTCAATGCCAATACTTTGTGTGTGTGGCTTTCTTTTGACATTTAGATTTTTTATTTGCCATATGTCTTACATCCAACTAAAAATGGGAGATAATGAAGGGGTTCTTAATGGGAAAGGAGACAAACCAAAAGGTCAGAAATAGCATAAAAATTACAGAGGGAGAAACAGAACCAATGTTATGGTGATTAGAATAATGTGAATAATATATATAATTCAATACAATAATTGCACTTCTAATTCACCGTGAACTTTCAAGAAGAAGTACAAAGTTGTTCAAATACTCTGAAAACAAAATGGTGACTGAATTTTGATAAAGTTCACGTTCAAAACATTGTAAACATTCCAATAGTTCTGCAACAGAAGTTTCCAACAGCTGCATCAGAGTCACTGCAGCTAATACTAATAAAATATACAAGCCAAACATCATGCATTGTCAAGACCCACGAAGTTACAAACAAATGGCCCTAAAGTAGTTCCTGCAAAACTTATAAATTGCACTTCACAAAACGAAAAGCATAACAGAGCACATGATATCACCATCTCAAGCAAGGGACTTCTTGAGTTAAAACATCAAAATCAATCTGCATAGCGAATTATTAGATCCACAGTATTCTGAAGAGCATTTGGAATATATATATATATATATATATATCATAAGAGATAACACATGTAAACGCAAAATTAAGAATTAAAACCAACTCTCTCTCTCTCTCTCTCTCATGAGAAAGAAGGCAAAAAGGTGACATTGAACCCAACAATGAAGGACAATAGTTTTGCTAAGTTTGTCTGTCTTTCTTTTTTATTATTATTTAACTTTTGTTTTTCAGCTGAAGAAGAAGAATTAATACATTCAATCAATACTTGAGAATAACATTTTATCAATTAAAGAATAGGTTAAGAGTGTACTTAATGACTTGGTGTCAACTAGGGACTAAAATTAGTACACCATGAATCTCCTGCTGCTACCAGGAAACTAAAAAATAGCTATGTATTATATACTGAGGCGAAAGTTCAAAATTTAGCCTGGTTGGAACAAAATTCCAGATCATATAGGAAGAGAGTATGCAGTATGGGATTCAAATTGTCTGCATATAAATTCCTAAGAACACCTCCACGTCTGTGAGGTTCAAGATTATCAATGAAGCAACCTCGGGTTGCAAGACTTTAGCTTTGACCCACTTGATGAACATCTGGATCTACACAAAAACATACCATAAATCATCTGACAATAACTTAAAAACCACATTACATACAGGCCTAAAACTTAGCCATAGTTCCTTAAGTAATACATATTACGTTTCCCAATTAAATTCAATCACATAGCACATCCATGTGATTTGGATATACACTATATGCCAATGATTTCAAGCCCGACTGACACCTCCTCCTTTTATAACGTCTTGGATGTAACTCCCCAACTAAAATACATAAAAAGCTACCTACATAAATGCAGTGTGTGCTAGAGACACACATATTTATTGGAATTACAAAAGAGAAACTACAAGAAGTAATAATATGGGGGGAAATAATAGTAAAAAACTGATCATTGCTAAACAAATTAAGACAAGACAGTTAAGACAGTTTTTAAGCAATGAAAGTAAAACACATGAAGTACAGATTAGAAAAAGATCCTTTTTTTTTTTTTTGTTGGGCTTCAACAACCTCACCTCTGTTAATTCAATTCTCATTAGGCGCAACAGGATATTGATAATTACTATTCCCAGACTGTTGCTGTTGCTGCTGGAACATATTGTACTGATGATGATGATGACCCATGGGTGGCATACCCATGTGGCCGAGCATTTGAGGCATCATGGTCGGCATGTGGTAATTAGGCAGGTGAGGAGTAGTGGAAGCGAAGAGATGATCGGAGGTGGAACTGGAGGTCGACGACGGCCCATCGGAAAACAACCCTCCTCCTCCTCCGCCACCGCCGCCGCCGCCGCCTTGCTGTCGCTTGAGGTAGAGGCGATATTTCTGGAGATGACTGGCGACGTTCTCGCGAGTCAAGCCTTCGACGTTCATCAGCTGCATGATTGTTTTCGGAACCGCGTTTTTGATACCCAGGTGGCCCACCACGTCCACGAATCGCTTGTGTAGCTGTGGGGTCCAAACCAAACGCGGCCGTTTTACCGTCCTCGCCGCCGCCGACGACTCGTCGTTCTCGTTGTTACGGAGTGCCGAATCGGCTTCTTCTACTTCTATCTCCACACAACCCTCGTCGTCTTTTCTCAATCTTTTCGGATCCGACCCGGACCCCTCTCGATCGGTAATCTCGTTCTCGTCCGCCTCCACAACCATCGGGTCCTGGTCCGGGTCAGGATCAGGATCCGTCGTTTCGAACAGCGACCCCTTCGCCGCCGAGTGGTTGTCCCCTCGGAGAGTCGAGAACGTTGTTTGCGACGCGCGGTTGACTTCCACGACGGTCCTGTAGGGTTCCGGCGAAATACTGAACGCCGAAGCCAGCTCCGGCGGTATCAACAGCTGCGATAACGGCGTCAAATCGTCGACGCTCGGTAGCCCAACCTCCCACTCCGTCACTCTGTCCTCATCGCCGCCGCTGCCATTATTTTCGCCGCCCAAGAATTCGTACTCGCTCATCTTCATCAACATCAAATCATATCCGAATACTCTCTGAATTTGTGAATTCGATATTTGGATCTAAAAGGAGAGAAAGAGAAATGAATGGAAAGAGAGATATTTTCGTGACATTCAGAACTTTGTTTGGTTTATATTTCTTGTTTGGGGGAAAATAAAAAAATAAAAAATAAAAAAATAAAAATAAAAGAAAAGAAAAGAAAGAACAAACTAAAAAAGTGCAATATCTGATTCCAGATCGGTCTTCCTTTAGTTGCCAACGTGGACGACTTAGCCTGATATTTTAGATCCTCTAAATATCTAAATCTCTCTCTTTTTTCTCATCCCCACTCGCCCACTTCATTATTCTGTTCTACTCGTTTTAATTTGACTACGCGTGGCGGATTCCGGCCATTTTGAACTCAACGCGCGAAGAGAGTGAGTGTGGTGGATTTGAAATGTGAGATTACAAAAATAGACATTGGGAGAAACGGTGTGTGATTTGCTGAGAGTTGCCACGTGAGCAAAGTGCGTGCGCTTTTTATGGCTTTTTGGTAAATTGGCAATAAAATAATGTTTGGAACCGACTTTCTCTTTTGCACTTTACAAAATTGTATTGCCGGCCAATGAGGAAAGGGAGTGTTGGTGGACAGCTGGAGAGAGATAAATAAACGTGGCCCTTTTATGACGGGTCAGTACTAAGTTTGTGTTACGTCGACTTTTATTGTGAGTAAATCAGTCGCCGTTCAATTGTGGTGATGGGAATTTTAACAATTTTCCTATGATGATGGATCATACGAGGACGGAAACATAAGAACGCAATTTGACGAATGAGTGGAGAAAAAAAAAGCGTGGGTTGTGTTCACCAAACATTTGACAGTCTATCACGTAATTGACAATTTCCCTAGGCCGATCCAAAAGAACCAGAGGGTAAAAGATAAATGAAAAATTTTCATAGGAGCGATCCGCATGTCAGTGAGAGAATTTCCTTAGGCCGATCCAGAAGAACCAGAGGGTAAAAGAAAAAGGAAAAATTTTCATAGGAGCAATTCACATGTCAGAGAGAGAGATGTTGTACAGAACATGCGCAAGAGATATTTTCTCGATAAAAAGACAACGAATTTGTTCTCTATATTTGTCTTGAGAAAAAATGTAGAAACTAGAGATACCACAAAATCTTACTCACATTTTCACAACAATTTAGCTTATAAAAAAAAGAAATTAGGGTAAAATATCATTTTCGTCCCTAAACTATCACAAAAGTTCGTTTTTCGTCCCTAAACTTTCAAAAGTTCGTTTTTCGTCCCTGAACTATCATAAAAGTTCTTTTTTCGTCCCTGAACTTTCAAAAGTTCTATTTTCATCCCTAAACTTTTCCAAATATAATGATTTTCGTCCTTCTCACATCAGCACACTGTCAAAGCCACGTTAGTACTCCGTCAGACGGAGGGACGAAAATCAATACGTTTGGAAAAGTTTAGGGACAAAAATAGAACTTTTGAAAGTTTAGGGATGAAAAACAAACTTTTGTAATAGTTCAGGGACGAAAAACGAACTTTTGAAAGTTTAGGGACGAAAAATGAACTTTTGTGATAGTTTAGGGATGAAAATGATATTTTACCCTAGAAATTATTTTATCTTATTTTTTTGTTTCGATTTATGATAGGATTATATTTTAACCTGTTATGAAAATGTTATGAAGTTTTGTTTGTAGCTTAGAATAATTTTTTTGTCTTATTGTAAATTGTAACTCATTTAAAAGATGTATTTAAATTTTGTAGAATTTTTAGAATTATATTGTGAAATTTATAAATTTTATCAATTCATTTTAAAATAAGTGAATTTTATGACATTATCAACAAGTTAAACAAATATAAAAAATTATGTTATGGAATTTCTTCTACCATACAATGGACTTTTCTCTTTTCTTCTGTTGCTATAAGCCTGGATGTAAATACTGAACTCTCATGCAAATACTATCAAGTGAATGTTAGCTTACAACAAGTTAGTATATGTATTCTCAAAACAATATGTGTGTGTGTGTGTTTTTGGGAGTGGGAGTGGGAGTGGGAGGGGGTGGGGGTTTTCGGCCTCAACTCTCACAACTTTATTGCTTTATTTCCAAGGGTGCACAAGTCTGTGAAGCTCGGGACTCAAATATAATTGGCTTCGCTAGAATAATTCTTTCAAAGGGATTCTTTACTAAGAGCAATTATATCAGCATGTCTAAAAAATTCCGTCTATTTTACATTAAAAAAACTTACTTTTTCTATTATTTTCCACCTACCCCCACCTAACACTTACTTCTTTTTTCTCTAAGAGTCTAAATACACTCCCTTCTTCTTCCTCTTGTCCTTATCTCTATCTCTGCCTCTCTTTCTTCTTCTCCTCCTTTTTTATTTTTTATTTTTTAGAATCTTTTTCTTTCCTCTTCTTCTTCTACAATTTGGGTTTTATAATTTTATTATAGATGATGATTTTAGGTTGGGTTTGATTAAGGGCAATGATTTTGGGCGGAGAAAGCAAAATTTCGGTTTGGGTTTTTCTTTCCTCTTGTTCAGCATATTCTTCTTTCTTTCTTCTTCTTCTCCTTCTTATTTTTTCAATTTTGGTTTGATTATTTATATGAATTTGTATATGGGTTTGATGAATTTGGATCTAGATTTAGAACAATTTTGATGATTTTGTGGTGTGTCCATGTTGTTGTGGTGGTGGTTGGCGGTATTGGGTTGCAGTGGTGGTGGCTAGCGATGCTAGGTTGTTGTGATGGTCGGCTTCTTCTTCTTCTTCTTCTTCTTGGCATTGAAGAGTGGATGAGAGAGAGTCTGACAAGGCAAGAGAGAGGAGAGAGAACAAAATATAAAATAATAATTAAAAGAGCTACAGTAACCGTGTATATATACACAGTTACTGTAGCAATTGTGCATAAATGCATAATTTTACACCCACTGATGTGGGGTGTTTTTTTGCTCAAAATGTGTAAAATGAGCAACTTTTTTCTATTTTGCAAGATTTTACACATACTGATGCTCTAATTTTTCATTTCTCCTTTTGTGTCTCTTACCCCTCTTCTCCTCTTACTCTATTTTGTGTTTTGTGTTGGCCAGTAAGGCTACCTCCTTTTATACTTGGAATTAGAGGAGTATTTTTCTCATTTTTACCTTCTTCCTTTTTACTTCTTGGACTCCGTTTTCAATGAGCAGTCCACTGATTTGTCTCGATTGTTGCGAGTTATTTTTTCCCCTCCTTTTGAGTAATTATTATTGTGAAAGTGCTTTGTGCTTTGTCCTTTGTGCCTTGAGTGTTATCGATAAATTTTAAAAGAAAGAATTATATGGCAGTTTTTGTTATCGGAATTAGTTAGTCTTATTAGTGAATTAGTTATTTGTATTAGATGTAATCAGTATTAGTTTAACACTTGGCAAGAAATTAAATCGATAAATTTTAAAAGAAAGAATTATATGGCAGTTTTTGTTATCGGAATTAGTTAGTCTTATTAGTGAATTAGTTATTTGTATTAGATGTAATCAGTATTAGTTTAGCACTTGGCAAGAAATTAATGGTTGTTAATTATAGGACACATTGTATAAGTACTCTTGTACTCTCATTTTTGTAATCAATTTTTGAGGATTAGTGATTTTAAGCCTTTGTGTGCTTTTCATTAGAACTTTAGTGTTCATGCAGAGGTACCTAACCACCTATTAAATGTTCTAATCAACTCTCATTGCTAAACAAATCCAAAACAGTTCAGCCTACACACATTCCCTACACCAATTATTTATTAAAAATATAATGTAAAAAGTGTTAATTTTTCAACTAGAAATTCAAGGGCAAGATGTCCCCATGCGTATGAGATATTTATTTTATGAACAGATATAACGTGTTATCTCTTTAGGAAAGGATTTGGTGTGGGCCTTGAGGAATGTGGTACCTTTTAATAAGGATGTCCTTTTTCCCAAGCATACAATCTGCGTATATAATATGATTTGAACACCTATTAATGAAATTTCTTCTGTTACATTGGGATTCGGGTTGGAGTTTCACCAGGCTCATGAAAATGCTCTGAAGAATTTTTTTTCCCATCAGATAAATTATAGAGATCCTCTTATTCTAGGGATTTCCAATAATGTCATGGCTTTTGTTGGTATCAGTATTCATATTTGGTTACTCATTCTTTTGTTTTTTTTTTTTTTTTTCATAAGCCTTTGGTCATGTTTGTGTCATGCTACGTTAGCTGCTACTTTCTCAGTCTACAAGTAATTAAGCAGAGCAGCAGCTCTTTTGTTTCATGAGTTGTCATGAAACATTTGCTATCTGTCTAACGCTATTAATGTATCTATGAAGTTCATTACCATTTAATAGATGAATCTATTAAGATTCTGTGCATACACAGATACTTGGCATATTAGGGCGACGAGTTTCTAAGCTTTCCCCTACATCTTAAACATTATGCAATTTTTATCTTAGGTTTTTTAAATATAAAAAAATCATAACGAGGCTTTTGGTTTCATGTAGATATCTTGCTCCAAAATATGCAGAGGAAGGTAAATTACAACTAGGCATTAATGTCTTACAATTGTTCAAGAAACATCCTCAACTAGGCAGTAGGAGTCATATATTTGAGATAGGTAATGACCTTTAATTCTTAATAAGTTGGTTTTGAGTACAACTTTCTGTAATGGACAAAATTTAACTACAAAATCAATTGTAGCCTTAAACTACAAACTCACTCAATATCTTTTTATTGGAGGTGAATTTTGACAAATCCACCATTGGATTGCATCTTCTTCTTATATCCTCCATGTTTGCAAAATTTCAAGAAAATTAAAGATCAATAGCTATGTCATCAATAAATTTTTAAATTGCAAGTTTTTGTAATTTAAAATTATACTTAAAATATAAGATTATAGATTATATAGTAAATGATATCCGATTGACACAAAAATTGACATGTGCATTAAGAGCGTAAAGAACATGTAATTCAACAGTTAGATTTTCAAAATATGCAATAATATTTATTTTATTAAGTGATTTTGTAGCCTAAGGCGCGTTACAACCAATTTTGTAGCTAAACTTTGTCATTCTGTAATTACTTCTTATAGTTATTTTTTGGTTTAGCCTGATTTTCAGTTGTTTTGGTTTAGATTGATTTTCAGGTAGCTTACTATAAGTAAAGTCACCAGAGAGCAATCAATATAAGTTTGATCAAGAGAAGTTATCTCTCTTTCTCTCAAAATTTTTTTTTTTCATTTTTTTTGTGGATTTTTTTTCCTTGCATCTCTACTTTAGGCTGATGATTATTATTTTTTTTTAAACTTTACTTTGAGTTGATGTAATTAAGATGTGTTTTTAAGTTTTTATCTTTCTTCTTCTCTTTGATTTCATGGATGATTCCTATTGAATTATATTTAAAGATAGTATATAAGAATATAATGTTATTTTATTACATAACATAACATGACTTTGATAACTTGATATTTATTACAATATTCTTTATTTTTACTTTTTTCGTCTCATATTATTTTCTATAAATTTCTTATTATTCTCTCTCACATTCTCTCTTAACAAGTAGTTCTTCTCTCTCTCTCTCTTTCTCTCTCTCTCTCTCTCTCTCTCTTCATTTTTTATTCTTTTTTGCAACTTTACTTTATATTGATAAATTATTGTGATTTTTAAAACTCTATTTTGGGTTCATACAATTTGGTGTTTTATTTTTTAGTTTCACATTACAAGTAGTATCTCTCTTTCTCTCTCTCATAGTTTTGGTTGGTTTAATTTTGTTTGATTTAATGCTTGATTATTTTGGAAGTATGAATTTAAGTTTATATCAAAATACAATTTTGACTATGCTAATAACAGATCAACATTCGATCCATTTCAGTTTATCTTAGTCCATGTCATCAATTCCGTTCGATTTGGTCTACTTCAATCCATTTTGGTCAATTTTGGTCCAATTCAATCTACTTCGATTCACTTCAGTTCAATCAGGTCCATTCGGTCTACTTCGATTAATTTAGTTCTATTTGGTCCATTTCAATCCAATTCAGTCCATTCGTTCTACCTCGATCCAAATTGTCCCATTCAGTTTGATCTATTCAATCCAATTTGGTCCATACGATCCACTTAGGTCTATTCGGTTCACTTTAGTCTATTCGGTCCAAATTGATCCACTACGGTCTATTTGGTCCATTTAGTCATTTCAAATCACTTCAGTCCATAGATGCATCTGTCGGCCCTATTAGATCTCGACACATCTCGATCTGTCAAGAATTAGTGAGGTTCTATGAATAGGGTCAGCGCATTTCAACTCTCATTTCACTCAATCTCTCTCGATCTCTTCAGACTTCTCACCTCCCAAAACCTCTCTCTCTCACTCCACACCTCTTCCTCAAGGATTTTTCGGCCTTAATCAAGTTTTCTTCACTTGGTTAGTGTCCTAATCCTTCTTTTTCATGCATTTTCATATCTTTTGACCTAAAAATTGGGGTTTTTTTGGAAAATGTTTGGGATTTTTCAAATTGATGAGGTTTTTGCAAATTTTTTGGGATGGGTTTTAAAGATTTGATCTTAAAAACTACATGCATTGCATCTTATTTGCATTACAACTATATTTTCATGCATTTAGATGTGTGTTATACATGTGTAACTAATTGTATGCTTATAGGATTGGATTGGGCTGAGCCTATGATGCATTTACCTTTGCATGTCACATGTTCATGCATTTCCATGCATACGTTCTTTCTATTCACTGTATTTTGATATATTTTTGCTGCTTGGGACATTTCTGATTGTCCCTCTCTCCCTCTCTCTCTCTTCTGTTTGCGTTAGTCTGCTTCTATTGCACCCAAATGCAAATCTACTCCGTCTCAGAACCCTCTTCGTTCTAGGGCATCCACTTCTTTTAATCCTACACCTTTTTCTGTCCTGTTCCATGATGAGAAGGCCAAATCGGACTTCTTTGAGAACTTTTCTCGATGAGGCATTCATTCTAAACGCCAAGTCATCTTGTTGGACTTCTCCGATATTGACCTTCCCACTGTCATCCACAATAAGGAATGTGAGTTATTGTGTGACGTCCCGGTCACTTGTCCATCCGTGCTAATCCAGGAGTTTTACTTCAACATGCATGAATTTGATTTTTCAGTACCTCTTTTTATTACTCACGTTCGAGGTACACGTATTGTTGTCACACCGGATATTGTATTCGATGTGCTCCATGTCCTTAAGGTAGAGCATCCTAACTACCATGGTTGTGATCGTCTTAAGACAGTGTCTAAAGATGAGCTTATTTTTTCTTTTTGTGAGCACCATTTTGATTGGGGTGAGCGTCAGTTCACTTACTGTCCGAGCTTTGTTAAAGACCCTCGGTTTCTGAACATGGTCATGACCTTTGTTCTTCATCCCTTATCTTATTATAACTTTATTACAGAGCCCTATACTCGGTTTTTGCTTTCACTTTTAGAGCATCTTAGTATAGATTTTCCCTCTCATTTCATTCTTTCTATCATAGATGAGTATAGGAATTTGGCGACTTGTGATAAGCTTATCTTCCCTTCGGCTATCACGAGGATTTTACGCCATTTTTCTATTCTTTTTCTTGTGTCCGACCACTTCTCTGTTATGGGTGCTATAGATGTCGCTACCGTTAAACAGAGCGAGGCACAGTTTCAATCGAGGCGGTCCGAGTCAGCAACTCCTCCCACTCCTTCGGCTCCATCCACATCCGCTCCCTCTTCTTCTATGAGCAGTGTGACTCTTGAGGACATCATGGCGCAATTTCAACGCATGAATGCTCACCTCGACACTCTCAGTGGTGAGTTGTGTCAGGTGAACACCTATGTTAGTCGTATTACACGACGCCGACGGTCATGAGTGACTTCGTTACTTCTCCTCCACCTACTCTAGAGGCTTCTAACGATGAGGGTGATGAAGATGCTAGCTCTTCTAGTGCTGATGAGATGTCTACTTGACACTCTTACCCTTTGTCACTCGTGACAAAAAGGGAGAGTAGTTTTAGTTATAAGAGTAGTCATAGTTAGGGGGAGAGTTAATATAGAAGATTTTTGTTAGGAGGAGTGTTGATATTAAGGGATATAGTGAGGATTTCATGTATCTTTTTCTTTTCTCTTCTTTTTAAATACATTGTTCTTGTATATTGGTCTTGTGACCATTTTGACATACATTGTACTTATATTCTTTATATATTGATGTATATTTTTCACCTACTTTTACATGTGTTGTTTATTTTCTTTCTTTATGCACATGCTTTTTATATCTTGTATGCAATCTATTATTTTTGTTTCACACTAAGATGCCTTGATGTGTTTTATTTAAAGTGTTTCAAAAATACAGGTTGTCAAAGTCTTCTTGCCATAAACTCTCTTCTTGCAAAGTTTTTCAAGAGTTTGTGTTATGATAGATTTTATTGTATTCAACAAGTGAATATGAGTTGAGTGATTTATAACTTCTCTCATATCTCATTTGTTTGTTGTGGTTTTGTCATGGATTGCCAAAGGGGGAGATTGTTAGGGTATATGTGTTTCACATGTTAGGAACATATGTCATTATTTTGTATAATTGGTTAATTCTTTGATAAAATGCACTTTACTTGTAATTGGGTAGATCCAGGATGTGTTTGATACTTCGAGAAGCCTTGTTTAAAGTTCAAGTGTTAAAACCATGCAAGTTTGTCCAAGAATTAAGTGTAAAAGTGCTGCTCATTAAAACTCGACAGCTAGTATCTATCGAGGCTTAGAGAACTGTCTGAATTTCGTGGCTCGACAGCTACTTGACAGATAGGTATCTGTCGAGGTTTATGAAGTTCAAATTTTCAGGACTGTTTTTCATCCAATCCATGAATATGTATTTAGGCTTTCTTTTCTCACAATCCTAAACATATATAAGGATTATTTTAAGGGCCGTTAAAGGTGACACAAGTTGAACAAGAGAAAATTTCACAAGTGTGAAGAAGAGTGTGATCGAAGACCTAGTTTGCCCTAGTTCTTCAAGAAACTGCTATGTTTATACACTGTAGGGTTTTGTGACTAAACAACTTCATGATTTTCATCGTCTGGATGAACCGAAGAACTTTGCAACCAACATCCTTCTCAAGTTGGTGATCAAGTCGTGTACTGAGATCCGCGTAATTAGTTAATCACGTACTAGGAGCCGTACATTGAAAATGAGAGATTGTCACTACAGAATAATTCCAATTGGGTATTAGAGTAAGAGTTCAATTGTAGGTTGGTATAAGGTACTGAGATTCCTTTACTTTTAACTGCTTGTTAATCACTTACTGGGAGCCGTGTATTGAAAATGAGAGATTTTCACTACAGAATAAGTCTAATTGGGTATTAGGGTAAGAGTTCAATTATAGGTTGGTATAAGGTACTGAGATTCCTTTACTTGTAACTGCTTGTTGTGATAACAGTGGATCCTCGCAAGTGGTAACCTTAAAATCACCCGGTGAGATTTTTGTCATGTAAGTTTTCCCCATTCTTAAATAAATCACCGTGTCAATTCATTTTCCGCTGCATACTTAATTTAATTGGTGATTTGCTTGTGCTACCACGCATTTTGCATGTTAATTTCATTAATTAATAAATGTGGCTAATTAATCAATTAATTCATCACAAGGGGTCAATACGTTTTTGGCTTATTAGAATGAAACATTTTACCACGTTGTAAGAGATAATATATACAATAGCATGTGAATATTTATTTACTATTTAGGATGTGAATACATACATGTTTAACATGAGTATTTACAACGTAAAAATAAATAAAAGAGGGGTAATAGGAAGAATAGTATCTTATTGTCATCCACTATATATTTTTTTTTACTCATCATGCAAAAAACACAATAGAAAAAAAAATAGTAGTGCCAAAAGGAGGGAACATGTTAGCTTGATTAGTGCCTATTGGTTAAATGAAATTAAACCATAGGCACAAACCTCTAAAAGATGCCATTCTAAGGAAGAAAATGATTCAAAACAACAATGCATGAATGTAAAGATAGATAGTTTAAAAGCTCACCTAAAGGAAAAAGGCGCAAATTATTTTGATAAAAAAGGGTTGTTTGAAAAACAAAATTTGCCTATTTTTTTAGTAAAAGACTTTAAACAAATTTCTTTTAGGGTTTTTATAAATATATATATATATATATATAAGGCGCAAATTATTTTGATAAAAAAGGGTTGTTTGAAAAACAAAATTTGCCTATTTTTTTAGTAAAAGACTTTAAACAAATTTCTTTTAGGGTTTTTATAAATATATATATATATATATTGATAAAAGATGTGAAGAAAAGTATTGGTTTTGAAGTAAAGAGATTGGAAAAACATGTTTCTTCATTTTTTTAAAATGGAAGGGTTTGAGATAAGGTTTAAAAATCATTTATTTAAAAAAGGATTTCTATAGTTTTGGGAAATTATGAGATAAAAATGTGATTTTGGAAAATCATGGGATCAAAATGTAATTTCGATAAAAAATTTGGAGTCAAAATATAATTTTGAACAAAGTTTTAGGGGTCTAAATATGATTTTGAAAAGGTTTTGGGGTCAAAATGCAATTTTTGAAAAGTTTTTGGGTCAAAATATAACTTTGAAAAAGTTTTGAGATCAAAATACAATTTTGAAAAGTTTTGGGGTTAAAATATTATTTTGAAAAAGTTTTGGGTTCAAAATTTGAATTTGAGATGTATGATGGCATATTAGCAAATATAGGCAAAGCATGCTATTGGACCCATTTTTTTCTTTAGGAAAACATTTTTAAAGGTTCGTTTACCCAAACTTTTATTTTATGGCAACAATGTATATGAGAAAGAATGTAAAGCAATAAGAGTAAATATAAGTGCTAAAAATTAAATGGCAAGAAAGTAAAGTGCATTAAAAGTAAAAGAATATAAAATACAAGACGAAAAAATAAATTGCTTGAAATTTAAAGGAATTTAAAGACAATAAAAGTAAATTGCAAGGAATTTAAAGACAATGAAAGTAAATTGCTTGAAATTTAAAGACAAGAAATGTAAATAACTTGGAATTTAAATGTTTATTGGAAAATTTTAATTTTTTAGGGATTTCTCCTAAATAAGCTTTAATCTTGTCAAAGCCTTATGGGTCTTTCACCAATAGAATAAATGAGAGCACGAACCATCACTATTCTCTAGGAAACATACTCATTTTTTTCTTAAAACAAGGTTTAGAACCCATTTAGGAAAAATGGATATAAAATATTTATGGGTGATTAGAGAGAGAAAAACACAATATAGCACAATATATGTATATCTATAGAAAGGAAACAATAAAGAGTGCAATAAATAAAAAGGGGAGGGGGGTGAACAATATATAAAGATGAACAAGTAAATATAAACAGGTAGATATAAATGATATATATAGATGGGTAACAAAATGAATGGAACAATAAACACATTGTTTCCAGATGCCTAAAACTGATGAGTTCTTCCCCCCAGGGGTATTTTCCATAGAGTGTCTAGGTGAAGTATGAAACCCATCTAGGAAACCCACAAGCAATATAACAATATACACACATATGAGCATCAAGATAAATAAAGGAACAAATGAACAACAAATAATATATACAATTAGAGCAATATAAAAGGCAAACAATATAAAGATAGAGCAAGGAATTTAAATGCAAGAATATAAAGAGACAGTGAATAAAAGAGACATTTTTATATATAAAATGATGTTTACAAGGAAAATAGAAAAAGGAAATAGGTAATAGCTATGAAGAAGCTAGCCCATTTCATACAAACTTACCCACTTACCTAAGGTTTTAGAGGTGTAAAAATGGCGGAAAAGATGATTGAAATTTTTGTTTGGAGAGAGGTTTTCTAAAGAAAAAGGGAGAAAAACTATTCCTGAAGAAATTCTTGAGAGAGAGAGAGGAGAATTTTTTGGATTTTTGTGCATGAAATTGCTAAAATGAGGTGGGTCTATTTATAAGAATATGAGGGGATAAGTGAAGGTGTTGCTGGAACACCTTCGTAGAGTTGCTTGGCACTAGGCAGCTATGTGATGGTGTTCTGGCAACCAAAGTTTTGAATTCCATTTTGGAGGCCGTTTTGGATTGGCCATGGGAACCAAAATATGTTTTAAGCAATGCATAACATAACTTGGATAATTTGGTATTTTTTACAATATTTTTTATTTTTACTTTTTTTCTTCTTATATTATTTTCTATAAAATTTTTATCATTCTCTTTCACATTCTCTCTTGAAAAGTGGTTATTCTTTCTCTCTCTCATATAGTTTTGGTTGGTTTGATTTTGTTTGAGTTAGCACTTGATTATTTTGGAAGTAATAATTTGAGTTTATATCAAAATAAAATCTTGACTATGCTAAGAATAGATCGACATTCAGTATATTTTGGTCAATTTCATCAATTTGGTTTGGTTCGGTCTACTTCTGTTCACTTCGGTTAATTTTGGTCAAATTCAGTATACTTCAGTCCACTTCAATTCAATTGGGTTCATTTGGTCTACTTCGATCAATTTAGCCCAATTCAGTCTATTCGGTCAATTCAGTCCATGTTGATCTATTCGGTCCAATTTGGTTCACATTAGTCCATTCGGTCCGCTTCGGTCTATTCGGTCTTTTAGGTCAATTTTAGATCATTTCAGTTCAATTTGGTGTAACTTACACAAAAATGACAAAATATGAGTCTGGGTTGAGAGTACTATTAATTATTTGAGTTATATTAATTGTAATTATATGATAAGTTTTGGTTATCATAATAATCTCCTTGAGAGAATGAGAATTTGAATAATAACTTTAAATCTTAAAATTTTAATTGTATCAAAAGAAATTAGAAAAATAGAATGCATAATAAAAATAGTTAGAAGAATATGAACATTTTAATAAAAGAATAATATCAATAAAAAACATAAAAAAATTATAAAAATATATATTTGTAAAAATAGAGTGATGAAAATTACTTTTTGAAATTATTTAAGAAGAGGAAGGATTATCAAAACCTGCTTAATCACATGTGGGTTAAGACTAATTTCCCAATTTTTTTCCTATAAGGTAATAATTTTCATTTTTTACTAATTCGAGGTTATTAGATTTTTAATGATAAAAACACCTAAGAATATGATGATTTGTGCATTTTTCAGTGAAGTAATTTCATATATAAATTGCGTTACACCCTAAGATAATTTTGTGATAGAAAAATGTATCAATAAAAAAAAGCGAAAGAAAATTATGTTTTAGAAAAAAAAGGGTAAAAATTGGATTTGGGATAAAAAAAGAAAAGAAAAAGAAATCAGGGCGTGTGGCAGTTTTGTAAAATACAATACATAATCTTCTATATAAATGGCATCACACTCACACATCTCAACGGCTCTCTCATTCTCTCTCCCAAATCCCCAAATTTGAAATCCCAGACTTCTCTCTCTCTCTCCAAAATGGTTAGGGTTTCAGCAGAGTTCTCTCTCTCTCCAATGGGTTAGGGTTTCATCAGCATTCTCCATATCGTTTTCTTGCATGTTTGTGTTTTGGAGAAAATCTGATACCCTCTCTCTCTCTCCCCAAAGGGTTAAGGTTTCATCAGTATTCTCCATATCATATCGCATGTTTGTGTTAGGGTTAGGGTTTGACGATTTTCTCGGGAAAGTGACTGCCAGATTTTCTCGGGAACAACAACAATATTTTTCCGGTGAGGGGTTTTCCATGCCGCCGCTGGCACGGAAACCGAGGCCGATGATGCCTATGTCAGAGAGGAAGACTAATGGGCTTTTTTGTGCTTTCATACGGTTTAGACTGATGGTTTTTTTTTTTTTTTTTTTTTTTTTGTGCTTTCATACGGTTTAGACTAATGGGTTTTTTTTTTTTTTTGTGCTTTCATACGGTTTAGACTAATGGATGTTTTTGTGCTTTCATACGGTTTAGACTGATGGGTTTTTTTGTGCTTTCATACGGTTTAGACTGATGGGTTTTTGTGCTTTCATAGGCTTTAGACAAGTGGGTTTTTTTTGTGCTTTCATAGGCTTTAGACTAATGGTTTTTTTTTTTGGATTCTGATTTGTTTGAATTGAATTTCAAGTTCTTGTTGATTTGGTTCTTGTTTGTAATGAAAAACTTCTTTTTGGCTTGAAGTTATGAGTCAAAACTAATGATAGTTTATGTTTTGGTATCTGAAAGATGTTTCTGTATGGCTTTACATGAAATTTGGTAGATTGTGACCTGTTATTTTTGTCTTTGTTGTTTGTTTTTGTTTCTTGGTGAAATTTTATGGCTTCGTTATACTTTTGAAGGAGAATTTACATATGATGTAAATAATTTTGTCATATGTCTTTTGGGTTTTAGTTGGACAATAATGAGCTTATCTTCTGATGTTGCAAAATTGTTTCTATAAGAACTTTTGTCAACCAAGTATTGAAATTCTTTTCCTTTTTGTTTTTTGGGTGAGATTGAGAAAATATTGCAGGTTTACTGCTTGGTGTCTTGGAAAAGTAAAAAGTAATATCCAGTCCTTTAAACTTGATGACAATCCTATGTTGTGATTTCTTGATTGAGGTAGGGAGATTGTTATCTTAGAGGTAATGTTGCTCTTGTTCCAACACTTGGCCTAATGAGTTTGACTGATTCCTGCTAGGTATTGAAATTCAAAGTTATTATGGTTGATTTTTGTGTAGGTGAAAGTCTTATTCGCAGTGTTTTCTTTTTTGGATAAACTTATTCATTGCTTTTTTGACATTTTTATTCAGTTTTATTTGATCTTAGTCATAATTTTTCTGTGGACTAATTGGTTTTTACCATGTCAACTAAAAAACCTAGCATGAATGAAGGTGCACAATCTGGATACAATTGATAGTCATAAAAGCTTCACTAATTTAGACTACCTTGAATACATTATGTTTGTAAATGACTTTGGAAATTTAAATTTTGTTCAAGTCTATTGCTTTTATTACTTATAAGTACTATAAGTTTCTTGAAGGGATTCTCCCGTGCACTTTTGTGCGGTTGAGTTCCTCTTTTTTTGCAAGAAAACTTTTTATGTATCACAGAAATGTAAATCCTATTAATGATCATATGTGTCTTCTGTATTGTTCTAATTAATATTGTTGTCCTCATACTTAATTGACTTATGTTTTTGAGAAAAATTTGCAGTTTGACTGTAGTTGGCAAGTTATATGGAGTTGTCTTTTGCATGGGTTACCAATGTTCAGATCAGTAATTGCAGTTGTAAGTTTTGTTTATGGAATCTTCTTTCGTATTGTCAACATAGCTGTTGTAAGTTCTCTATGTACAATCTTCTTTGTATGGTTCTATTTTGTCAATGGAAATTTAATTGATTATTTGGTTAACAGCAAATTGAACAATGTTGTTCTTGAATTGGAGCAGCAAACTGGTGATCCAATTGAGCCTATTACTATATATCCTCTGTCTATGGAGTGGTTTATTTTGGGCCTATTACTATATATCTTCTGATTATTATTCAGAGATGAAAGTAAAATTACTTCTTTTCTTCTATTACTTTGGCATAACTAGCACTGACAAGAAATTCAGGTAAGCATTGTTTTCCTTTCTCACTAAGCATGTGGATGGTTTTACATTTGATGTGAATTGGTCTTGGTTTGGGTTGTTATTCCAAGTACCTTGCATAAATGTCACATTTATAAACTGTTTTATATTATCCCTCTTTCTGTGTTTGATTTTTTGTCTTTTGCATGTGTCTTGCCCTCTCTTTCTGAGTGAGTATATCTGTTTAATTTGTACATGTAGGGTATCTTTGAGTTTTATGAATCTTTGACGAAGTATATGACGAATTCGCAATTTATAATTTTTTAGTTATTATAGAATATAGTGAAAAAAAAAAAATGGCACAGTTCATAATTTTTTTTGCTGGGGGTGGGGGAGTACTTTTCTTGTGCTAAAATGTTATTTCTAATAGATGCGTCATAACACTTCTATTTTGTGTGTACTTAAAACTGTGTATCCAACTACACTACAAGCATTGGCGTATTATAAAGGTGTTCTCTTGGTTCCTTTTGAAAAGTTTCCTTTATATAAACTCCCCACATATTTGTATATCTTAAAATCTATTACACAAATAATTATTTTACTCATTGCATCATTAATAACTGATGGTTATTGCATCATCACATGTTTGTTTGAAGACTGACTTTAAAGTCAAAGAAGTACGAAAGAATTCAGGGATTGATTGGATCAGATTTTTTATGTGTCACCCAAATAGAAATTACAGATTAATTTTTTTTCCTGCCTGAATAATAACTAAAGACTTAAGGATACCATCATTTTTTTTTTTCCAAATATTGTTAATTTTAGAGCAACACTGTGCTAAAAGTATAAAAACTTTTAACTTTCTATGTGGTTGATATTTTGGCTCTTTCTCTACCTTGTAGGCCTTAGCCCTTGCTTCTTTTGACTGTGGAGTCCCATGTGAACTTGAGGCAGTATTATGCATGTTATTTTTTAAACATACAGTTTAGAATCTGATAGCATATTTAACCACTTCATGTGTTTCACTTTTTATTCAGAACCAAACACCAATAATCTGTTCTTGTTTGTTGAGGTTTTGTTGTTTTGGAGAACTGATTAGTTATTTGATGTCTCACACATTATGGATTGAGGCAAGGAACAAACATAACTTAAAATTCAGACCTTGTTCAAATTGTGCCAAATTTGTAAACTCAGTGGTAATCATTTTTTCTTTTCTTATTTTTCATTTAGGAATTCTCTTTATATTCTGTTTTCTTACTGTATTTCCAAAGGAGTTTAGATGAGTGTATGGTTTCTTCACATATATGGAGAAGGAAAGGATAATGTAACTTTGATTTTCTACTATTAACAATTTACATTTTTGTACCTAAAAATTAGTTAAGAAGGTGATGTATATGGTTGCTTTGCTGTTAATTGCAGAAATGTAGAAAATATTTTTAACACTTGAGGGAGTAGCATACCAACCTAACAGTCAACACACTGCAGGACTTTGCTAATTATTAAGGTATTATGTTCAGTCCCAATCTCCTGTAGACTTTAAGGTGATGTGTTTTGATTTTTCTAATTAGTAGGATTTATTTTTATCAGATTTGAAGGACAAATTTTGAGCATCAACATTGGAATTGGAATAATTGGCATCGACAAGAAATTAAGGTAAGCTTTGTTTTCCTTCCTCACTAAGCCTGTGGATGGTCTTACACCTGATGTGAATTGGTCTTGGTTTGGGTTGATATTTCAAATACCTTGCATAAATGTCACATTTATAAACTGTTTTTCAAGTGGATATAAACTGGTAATGTGATTGCATTTTTAAAGATTTTTGGGAGAACGTGTCTACATGACCATTCTCCATATGGCATGCTACTCACAATTCCTTTGTTTTGAAGTTCCTGAAGCTGAAAGTTTAGTACTGGTGTCTGGGTAGCTCTGGTCTATTCATGTTCATGAGATGGCATTTATCATTTCTGTGTGCCAGGTCTTGAAGAATTGTGACGGAAAAATGTACCTGTGATCAACTGATCACAGTTTGTAACCCGGGTAAAATAATCTACCAGTTCACTTGCATGGGACTTGTAATTCTAGGCTAATACATATATAAATCAAACCAATTACTTAGCAATATAGTTAAATGAAACAAATAATTATATGGATTATACATAAGCATACTCTTTGTGCTTTTTTTTTTTTTTTGGTTCTGATAAGTTACATAAGCATACTCATTCTGTTACGTTTAACTTTTTAATAGGTTTAAGAATAGACTACTTTAAAAATTTATTATATATCTAATAGTGAGTATATTTCTTGAAGGATTTACCAATTGTGCTCCATCATAAAAAAATATTAAATGCTGATCTTAATCATGTTCATTAATTGCCAACCTTCCAATTTCTTGGTGTTAATGATGAAAAGCTGGAATTGCCTGCAAGATTGTTTACAAGTTTAGCTTGTGATTCTTAAACTTTTCCCCATTCTTCCTACATAAAGGAAGTGGGGTACACAAACGAGACCAAATTGGATGACATTATCGGGTTTCTTTACATTCTATTTGCTTGATTTGGGATTTTTATTTTTCTTCTTTTTTATTTTTATTTTTTTTCTGCCATGTCTTACAAAGGTATAATCCTATTCTCTGGGGGTTCCTATAGGAAGTCTTGAAAGTAACCCAAATTGTCCATGTCATATAGATGATTTTTAGAGGGTTATTCAGGTATGGATTGTTAAAACTATTTGTTGCATTAGCATTTTAGCTTTTGAAAACATATTTAGCATACCCACTTCTATTATTGCCTTTATTTGAATATTGCTCATTGCAGAAAGTCTTTATAGTTTGGCTTTCAGTTTAGAGAAGAGCTTGGCTTTCAGTGTTAATTGAATTCACCTTTATAGTTGTTGGGTAATATGCTACCTTTTCTATTTGTTGTTTTGCAACTCCTGCCTTTTTAGTGCATGTTATAAATCTCATTTTGATTTGCTGTTTACTGTTATTTATCATAATCTTTTTGGCATTTTGCTTTAGATTACCTAAGTTCTGATTGTGCTTCTACCTTAACAACACGTTTCCGATTTACTTTAGCTTTAACAATTGTTTGTTGGGGTTGTTGATTTTCTCTTACTTTATTAATATATTTTTCGTTATATGATGCTTGTGTATTTATTTTTTGTCGTGTATAAACTATTTAATTCCAGGGGTGATGCGTTTGCATCCTTTTATGCTTGCATCATCCTTTTATGTAAGGTTGATTTGATTTTGTTGTTCTCTTTTGGTATATTCTTCTAAGTTGAATTTGTTTTGTTTTGTTTTATTTTTATTTTTATTTTTTATATTCTTGGAAGTGTTTTTCTTGAACTATGTAGCTGGGTATGTGTTTTTTTAGTTTGCTACGTGTGGTGGATTCAATGCTTGTGCCACTAAGAGTTTGCACTTTCCTATTATACATTTGTCTGCTAAGTGTTGGGTAATATGCTAGTTTTTCTATTTATTGTTTTGCAACTCCTGCCATTCATTCTTAGTGCATGTTATATTTCTCATTTTGAGTCACTGTTTATTGTTATTTATCAGTCCTTTTAGCATTTTGCTTTAGGTTACCTAAGTTTTGATTGTGCTTCTACCCTAACCACTTGTTTCCAATCTACTTTAGCTTTAACAATTGTTCGTTAGGGTTTTTGATTTTCTCTATTACTTTATTAATTTATTTTTCGTTAAATGCTACTTGAACTATGTAGCTGGGTATGTGTATTATCAGTTTGCTACATGTGGTGGATTCAAAGCTTGCGCCACTAAGGTTTGCACTTTCCTCTTGTAAATTTGTGTACTTGTCTTGTTTCTATTGATGTTTTCTTTGTACAGGACATGGGAAACCTTGTTGGACATGGCCGCATTTGTGTCCCAACCGTTTTTCTGCTCCAAAATTAAAGGTTGCAACGCACTACCTCTAACACCGATCTCCTTCCAGTCACGCTGATCTTCTTCTTCTTCTTCTTCTTCTTCTTCCTCCCACGTCGATCTTCTTCTTCCTATCATGCCGATCTCTTCTTGTTCTTCAGCTCTTTGATCTATAATCCTATTTCACTTTTACAATTTTGCCCCTTTGCCCTTTCTGTCCATGTTTTTATGTTTTTGTATGCCTCACAGTGTCACACATTAGGAGCTCTTTTATCTCCAGCCACCCTCTTGAACAAAAGATGTGTAAATAAATGTTTCTTTTCAATTTTTTTTGTCTTTTATGAATTAAAAGTCTACCACCTATCAATCCAAGTAGTCAACTTTTTTATAGTTCTTTTTTCATTATCTAGGTAGACAGTATCAGCAGATGCTTCTAAAAGATTTTTTAACAATTATTTAAAAATATTTTTGTTAGAAAACAAATTTTTCAGGTTTGTCTTTTGTGTATTTATTTGTAATTTTGAAAGTTTTTAAGGTATTCATGTTCAAAAGATATGTTCTTTGGCGATTGCTATCTTTCAATGTCTCTCTTATAGAATAATATTCTAGTTGCATGATTTCCATATATGATCAGTCTTTTAAAGAAGTGGTTGCAATGTGTCTGGTGAAAGATCTAGGAAAGAGGAGGAATTTATTGAGAAACACCTTTTTCAAGCATGCAAAGTCTCTTGAGATTTCTATGTAGAAATGATTTGCTGACTTGCCACCCCTTTGGAATCATGTAAAAGCCCTCAAGATTGCTCATCATATTGCACCTTCTGTACTTTCACTTGTCCTGGTAAGCTTGTCTCATGGCTAAAGTTAATTTTGCAGCTTAAAGATACAGTGCAACTCTGTGTAGAACAAGAGGTAATATCACAGGTCAAAACATTTGGCAACGCCATTAAATTTGAACTTAAAAAGCATGTAGTGATATTTCTTTAATTTTTATCTATATTTACTACATATTTAATTCAATTGGATGCATTTCTTAAGAATAACCGATGTAGGATCTCTCACTTAACTTTAGTTATCTGTCAGAACCATCCCCAACCCCTCTATTTTCCCCAATTTTGTTTTTGTTGAGTTTTTCCAATTCTTCATATTGACTAAGTTCCCCTTTCCATTTAGTTTCACTGATGATATGGACCTTGATGATGCTGTGCATGCGGCTATTTTGATTATGAAGGAGGGGTAAATGAATGTTAAGCTTTTATTTATTTATTATTTTTTAAAGAAATATATTTTTATTTAAAAAGCTGTGGTTGGGTGCAGCTAGAGTGGTAAAAGCTAGGGCATTGGTGGAGCTTGTTGGAAATATATGTATATATATATATATAAGTCAATGACAGTGCTTTTTATTTGAGTTTTTCATTCATTATTCTTTCTTTGTCTCTAAAAAATCAAGTTTCCTTCATGTTTAAATATTTTCTATTTTGAGAACTATTTTCTACTTGGCAATATATTCTTTTGATATACAATATAGGCTTTACCTTTTGGTGCTTCTCTTACATGCATGCCATGTTCTAGGATTGTGCCCTTTATAGCACCTATTTTTTGAAAATATTTTACCTATAAAAATAGAAAGCATCATACAGTGTATACTTCTTTTTAGGGGGGATGTCTTAATTTTCATTTGTTGGCTAATGTGTCTCCTCTCTCATCGTCTCTTGCTCAACTTCCTCCCGATGTAGTTACATCAATTATTGATGGCTTGAGGAGATTGTACGTTGAAATGCTAAAGCCACTAGAAGTTGCATATCTTTCATTTGCAATGTGGAGATGTTTTGATCTTTCTAGCTTTGTTGTCAAGTTACAACTCTAGTTTTTAAGACCTCTGTAACAGAGGATTGATTTTAAATTTTATTTGTGCAGACGAAGGGTGATTTTGTTGCTAAACCCATGGTCTTTTGGGACAATATTCAATTGGAAAGACAAATTTTATAAACATTTGCTAAAATGCAACTCTATCCAGGTTAGTTAAGTTTTATTTCTGTTTGTCTTTTCTGATTTGTTAGTATGACTGGATCTCAAAGATGAATGTCCCATATAATCTATTTGAACAGGTGCTCACAGTGGACTAGAGCTTACAAAAGACAGATTTTTTGTTGTTGTTATGGTATCACTAGTCATCCTCACTTTCCTATGTTTTTATGAAGGCTATTTAAGTTTAAATGCACCATAGAAACAACATTGTTTCATCAACACTTGGTACTAGACACCAGTAGCTTATTATAAGAGGCAGTTTATTAGTAAAGTTTTATATCATCTTTGTAATTGAAGGTTTGGGTCATGTGCTTATTAATTGATTGTGTCCCGTGCTTAATTGTTGATTAGTTAGGAGCCATGTGCTTAACAGTCAGTTAGATCATTAGATCAGTGTAGTCAGCTGGCAGTTAGTGTTAGTCAGTTTGTTGTGTTCATGAATTGTATAAAGGTGAGGAGATGGATTGTAAGAGGCATGCAATGAGAATTCAGACTGTTCATATTCCTATTCTTCTCTAATCCCTTTCAATTCTTCCAAGAGGCATGGCTGCCCTCTTAGTCAGTCACTCACCCTTTTTCCTTTGCTTAATCAGTTCTTATCAATCCTTCATTTACATATTTTTCTTGTTGTACAATTTTGGTTGGTCCTGCATCAAATCTCTAGCCAAACCTAGGTGCTGAGTCCAAGTTCATACATCTCTATTTTTCCTGTTCTTTAATTTCCTGTTACAAAGTTTTGGTTTGTCTTGCATCATTGCGATAAAAAGTTCTCCCTTGTCCCAAGAAGTTTCTTTTGTGCTTTATTGTGGAGTTTGGTAATTCAATTTGAGTTGACATGGGGTTTTTGCTTTATCATGAGGTGGGCTTTCAGGTGTGTGTAAGAGATATTGTCCATAATCTTCCTTCTCTTTTACTTTTGAAATTGTTAGATATTGATTTTTGAGTAATGCTACACCCACAAACTATTTTACAACATTTTTATAAAGTATTGATGTGACAAATTCTTATTAGTTCTAATATGGGTCCACTGCTAACATCACATTTATGTTTACCAATAATTATTTGAAAATTACTAAAGCCATATCAGCAGTTTGTAAAAATGTTTGAAAACACTTTGTGTCTGTAGCATTATTGTTTATTTTTTTGCTTCATACAAGTACTTGAAATAGTGTTAATTGTGTTGGTGACTGTAGTTGAGGACATTGAATGCTTTGATATAGCTGATGTTATTGTTGAACTGAATTTTCTAAGTGCTTTAAATGCCCTTTAAAGAAGGTAAGGTAGTTCTTTCTTTCCTTTGGTTTCTTTCTAGCAACTCCAATATGTAAATGTTCTTAACACCGCCAGCACTATCAAGTTTGCAACTCAGTGGTTCAGCGAGTAATATTGCTACAGTTATCATTTCTTACTAACTTGATTTTAAAACTAATATACTTGATTTTTATCATTGCTTGAAGTTATGAGCCAAAACTAATGTTAGTTGATGTTTTGGTATCTGAAAGATGTTTTTGTATGGCTTTACTTGAAATTTGGTAGATTGTGACCTGTTATGTTTGTCTGTATTGTTTGTTTTTGTTTCTTTGTGAAATTTTATGGCTTTGTTATTCTTTTGAAGGAGAATTTACATGTGATGTAAATAATTCTGTCATATGTCTTTTGGGTATTAGTTGGACATCAATGAGCTTATCTACTGATGTTGCAAAATTGTTTCTATACGAACTTTTGTCAACCAAGCATTGAAATTCTTTTCCTCTTTGTTTTTTGGGTGAGATTAAAAAAATATTGCAGGTTTACTGCTTGGTGTCTTGGAAAAGTAAAAAGTAATATCCAGTCCTTTAACCTTGATGACAATCCTATGTTGTGACTTCTTGATCGAGGTAGGGAGATTGTTATATTAGAGGTAATGTTGCACTTGTTCCAACACTTGGCCTAATGAGTTTGACTGATTCCTGCTAGGTATTGAAATTCGAAGTTATTATGGTTGATTTGTGTGTTGGTCAAAGTCTTATTTGCAGTGTTTTCTTTTATGGATAAACTTATTCATTGCTTTTTTGACATTTTTATTCAATTTTATTTGATCTTAGGCATCATTTTTCTGTGGACTAATTGGTTTTTACAATGTCAACTAAAAAAAAAAAATCCACTAACCTAGCTTGAATGAAGGTGCACAATCTGGATACAGTTGATAGTCATAAAAGCTTCACTAATTTAGACGGCCTTGAATATGTTATGTTTGGAAATATATGGGGAATTTTTGGGTCTTTGCTTAAGATATTGTAAATGACCATGGAAATTTAAATTGTGTTCAAGTCTATTACTTTTATTACTTATATAAGTTCTATAAACTTCTTGAAGGGATTCTCCTGTGCACTTTTGTGCGGTTGAGTTCCTCTTTTTTTGCAAGAAAACTTCTTACGTATCACAAAAATGTAAGTCCTATTAATGATCATATGTGTCTTCTGTATTGTTCTAATTAATATTGTTATCCTCATACTTAACTGACTTATTTTTTTGAGAAAAATTTGCAGTTTGACTGTAGTTGGCAAGTAATATGGAGTTGTCTTTTGCATGGGTTACTAATGTTCAGATCAGTAACTGCAGTTGTAAGTTTTGTTTATGGAATCTTCTTTCGTATTGTCAATATAGCTGTTGTAAGTTCTCTATGTACAATCTTCTTTGTATGGTTCTATTTTGTCATTGGAAATTTAATTGATTATTTGGTTAACAGCAAATTGAACAATGTTGTTCTTGCAGAGGACATGCATTTTCCCATGTAAGCTTCTGTCTTGTTCTTTTTAGGTTACTGGGTTTGTCATTGATTTACTAACCTTGCTAACGTTTTATAAACACTAGAATGTGCTCTGCCCTGTTTTGTCCCTAATATTTAATTTCTAATGTGTAACATATTAGACTGCGGTTAAAAGGAGTGCTATTTAATATATTGACTACAGATGTGTCTTCAAAATGGTGTAGTTTCGTCATCTCTCTTTATTTGATTGCGTTTAAGTACCCCAGTTTGATATTTTACAATTTTGTGTCTGATCTTTGACTAATAATGAGGTCTGTTGTCAATTCTATTATGACCGAGAATGTAGACAAAAACAGACTTATTATGATTTCAAGTTACATTTATTTTATAATTAGATTTAGATTTAGATCTCTTTCTTTTGGTTTTCGTTCCTGGTTTCAGGTTATAATCTAACAATTGATAATTATTTATGGTAGATTCTTATTATGATAGTTAAAATTTTGTAGAAATATAATATTAAAAGAAGCAAACTTATTTGACCCCTATTAGGTCATTTGGACTCTGTGTGGTCAATGATTGATGGCAATAGGCAGGCCAAGTGTTGGCTGGTAGCCAATGGTTGGCAACGGGCATGTAATGATGGCCTGCTTGGAATCAGGTGGACCATGTGACAGTTGGTGGTCAGTAGTTGGCGGCACTAATGGCTGGCAACTGGTGGCCAATGGGCGCCTATGTATGGTATGGAGTACATTTCTGGACTTAATGTGACTTTCTTTAATATGGATGCTTAATGGTGCCATTGTTAATATCTCTATATGAATGATACATATTTTTAATTTTATTGTTATTTGTTATGTAATGAGTTCCATATATTGTGTCACTTTATGATGGATTAGAATATAATAGTCTGTATAAGCCAAGTATGTACCCCAAGAAAGGGAGATTATTTTGATGAATAAAGTCTCTTTTGAAATTGAGTCCATGGTTTGGTGCCGACTCCAGCCAGCACTATGTGTTGACTCCTAATGGTTTTTTTTTCATGCTTGGTGCTATCCAAGCAAGCCTAGGTACTGACTGTTCTCCATGTTAGGAACCTATGAGAGGTAACTTGACTTAATGCATATGATCCAGTTAGCACATCATGTATGCAGCGCCAGTAAGCTTGAGTTAGTAAAGTTTTGTATCTGTAAGCACCAGTAACAACAACAGTGCAACATTAACACTTGGTACTAGACACCAGCAGCTTATTATAAGAGGCAGTTTATTAGTAAAGTTTTGTGTATCATCTTTGTAATTGAAGGTTAGAATCATGTGCTTATTAATTAATTGTGTCATGTGCTTAATTGTTGATTAATTAGAAGCCATGTGCTTAATAGTTAATTGTTGAAGAATTTTTTTCACATCAGATAAAGAATAGAGATCCTCTTAAACTAGGTTCTGTCTATAATATCATGCTTTTTGTTGGTATCTGTATTCATATTTTGTTACTTGTATGCTCCTTTTTACAATTGTTATGCTCATCAATATTTTGTTTTTTTCATAAGCCTTTGGTCATGTTTGTTGTCATATTGCATTTGCGACTACTTTCTCAGTGTACAAGTAATTATGCAGAGCAGCTTCTCTTTTCTTTCATGAGTTCTGATGAAACATTTGTAATTAAATCCCCAGGTAAAGTAGTCTAACAGTTCACTTGCATTGGACTTGTAATGCTAGGCTAATACATGTCTACAGCTGGCTGATCAAACATCACAAATTTTGCTGAAGATTTGGACCATGCATGATTTTTGGTAATAGTATGCACGTATTGGTATATAATCTTGGCCTACCTTAGAAAAACATATATAATCTATGGACATGACTAGAAATATTCATATCATTAGTTAATTTTTGGTAAGCATACCACCTAATTTCACCAATGGGCTCTAGCTCGATTAGCACTTCTCCCTCAATAGTGGGTCAGATGTCGTGGATTTAAAACTCACATGGTGTGGCTTTCCAATAAAAAAAACTAATTTTGGAATGATGGTGAACGCTTCTGCTTTGTCATTATGAATTTCAGAATGGCAACATAAAACCCCTTTTCTTTGATATCCTCTTTAATTAGCCATCTTCCCATCAAAATTTATCATTTATGTTTTCTGTACTTATTATTGATACTGTCCCGTTAAACTCTGATTTTCTTATTATTCCTAGACTTTTATGATTCTCTTATTTCAAAGTTTCTTTTGTAGTTTTTAATTCATATTAGTGTATATCCTCTGTCTATGGAGTGGTTTATTTGGGGCTTATTACTATATATCCTCTGTTTTTTATTCAGAGGTGAAAGTAAAATTGCATCTTTTCTTCTATTACTTTGGCATAACTAGCACCAACAAGAAATTCAGGTAAGCTTTGTTTTCCTTCCTCACTAAGCATGTGGATGGTCTTATATTGGATGTGAATTGGTCTTGGTTTGGGTTGATATTCCAAGTACCTTGCATAAATGTCACATTTATAAACTGTTGTATATAATCCCTCTTTCAGTGTTAATTGGATTTACCTTTATAGTTGTTGGGTAATTTGCTAGTTTTTCTATTTGTTGTTTTGCTACTCCTGCCTTTCTTAGTGCATGTTATAAAAATCATTTTGAGTCACTGTTTACTGTTATTTATCATAATCTTTTTAGCATTTTGCTTTAGATTACCTAAGTTCTGCTTTTGCTTTTACCTTAACTACTTGTTTCTGATTTACTTTAGCTTTAACAATTGTTTGTTGGGGTTGTTGATTTTCTCTTTTACTTTATTAATTTATTTTTCGTTAAATGATGCTTGTGTATTTATTTTTTGTTTTGTATAATTTATTTAATTCCTGGGGTGATGCGTTTGCATCCTTGTATGTTTGCATCCTTTTATGTTGGCTTGATTTGATTTTGTTGTTCTCTTTCGTATATTCTACTAAGTTGAATTTGGTTTGTTATTTTTTTTATTCTTGAAAGTGTTTTTCTTGAACTATGTAGCTGGGTATGTGTTTTTTCAGTTTGCTACGTGTGGTGGATTCAAAGCTTGCGCCACTAAGGGTTTGCACTTTCCTCGTGTACATTTGTCTGCTAAGTGTTGGGTAATATGGTAGTTTTTCTATTTGTTGTTTTGCAACTCCTTTCATTCTTAGTGCATGTTATATATCTCATTTTGAGTCACTGTTTACTATTATTTATCATAGTCCTTTTAGCATTTTGCTTTAGGTTACCTAAGTTTTGATTGTGCTTCTACCCTAACCACTTGTTTCCAATCTACTTTAGCTTTAACAATTGTTCGTTTGGGTTTTTGATTTTCTCTTTTACTTTATTAATTTATTTTTTGTTAAATGCTGCTTGAACTATGTGTCTGTGTATGTGTATTTTCAGTTTGCTACATGTGGTGGATTCAAAGCTTGCGCCACTAAGGTTTGCACTTTCCTCTTGTAAATGTGTCTACTTGTCTTGTTTCTATTGACGTTTTCTTTGTACAGGACAGGGGATACTTGTTGGACATGGCTGCATGCGTGTCCCAACCCTTTTTCTGCTCCAAAATAAAAGGCTGAAATGCACTACCTCTAACACCAATCTCCTTCTACTCACGCCGATCTTCTTCTTCCTATCACGCCGATCTCTTCATCTTGTTCAGTTCTTAGATCTTTAATTCTATTTCACTTTTACAGTTTTGCCCCTTTGCCCTTTCTGTCCATGTGTGCTTTTTGTTGGTTTGTTTGCCTCAGTGTCACACATTAAGAACTCTTTTATCTCCAGCCACCCTCTTGAACAAAAGATGTGTAAATAGATGTTTCTTTTCATATATATATATATATATATATATATTTTTTTTTTTGTCATTTATGAGTTAAAAGTCTACCACCTATCAAGCCAGGTAGTCAACTTTTTACTGTTCTTTTTCCATTATCTAGGTAGACAGTATCATGGACTAGACTTTAATATGCTTCTAAAAGATTTTTTTAACAATTATTTAAAAATATTTTTGTTAGAAAACAAAATTTTCAGGTTTGTCTTTTGTGTGTTTATTTGTAATTTTGAAAGTTTTTAAGGTATTCACGTTCAAAAGATATGTTCTTTGGTGATTTCCATCTTTCAATGTCTCTCATATAGAATAATATTCTAATTGTATGATTTCCATATGTGGTAAAGTCTTTTAAAGAAATGGTTGCAATGTGTCTAGTGAAAGATCTAGGAAAGGGGTGGAATTTATTGAAACACACCTTTTTCAAGCATGCAAAGTCTCTTGAGATTTTTGTGAGGAAATGATTCGCTGACTTGCCACCCCTTTGGAATCATAAGTTACCCATCCTATTGCTGAGATGTACCTTCCATACTTTCACTTGTCCTGGTAAGCTTGTCTCATGGCTATGGTTGATTTTGCAGCTTAAAGATCAAGTGCAACTCTGTGAAGAACAAGAGGTAATATCACAGGTCATAAACATTTGTCCATGCCATTAAATTTGAACTTAATTTTGATCTATATTTACTACATATTTAATTCAATTGGATGCATTTCTTAAGGATAACCGATGTAGGATTTCTCACTTCACTTTTGTTATCTGTCAAAACCATCCCCACTCCCTCTCTTTTCCCCAATTTTGTTTTTGTCAAGTTTATCCAATTCTTTATATTGACTAAGTTTCCCTTTCCATTTAGTCCTATTTGATCCATACGTTCCACTCTGGTGGCCTATTCGGTCAATTCAGTTCAGGTTGATCTATTCGGTCCAATTTGGCCCACATTTGTCCATTCGGTCTACATTGGCCCATTCGGTCCGCTTCGGTCTTTTTGGTCAATTTCAGATCATTTCAGTCCAATTTAGTGTACCTACACAAAAATGACAAAATATGAGTCTGGGTTGAGAGTACTATTAATTATTTGAGTTATATTAATTGTAATTACATAGTAAGTTTTGATTATCATAATAATCTCCTTGAAAGGATGAGAATTTGAATAATATCTTTAAAAATTAAAATTTTAATTGTACCAAAAGAAATTAGAAAAATATGATACATAATAAAAATAGTTAAAAGAATATGACAATTTCATAAAAGAATAATATCAATGAAAAACATAAAAAATGATAAAATTATATATTTGTAAAGATAGGGTGATGAAAATTACTTTTTGAAATTGTTTAAGAAGAGGAAGGACTATCAAAACTTGCCTAATCACATGTGTGTCAAGTCTAATTTCTCATTTTTTCCCTACAAAGTAATAATTTTCATTTTTTAATAATTCGAGGTTGCTAGATTTTTAATGACAAAAATACTTAAGAATGTGATGATTTGTGCATTTTTTTGGTGAAATAATTTTGTATATAAATCACATCACATGCACACCTTTAGGTAATTTTATGATTGAAAAATGCATCAATAAAAAAAAAGAAAGAATGAAAATTACCTTAAAAAAAAGGGTAAAAGTTGGACTTGAGATAAAAAAAGAAAAGAAAAAAAAGAAATCAACTTATTGGGGCCTGTGGCAGTTTTGTAAAATACAATACAATTTTGTATATAAATGGCATCACACATCCCAACGGCTCTCTCATTCTCTCTCACAAATCCCCAAATTTGAAATCCCCGACTTCTCTCTATCCTTTCTCTCTCTCCAGAATGGTTAGGGTTTCATCAGAGCTCTCTCTCCCCAAATCCCCAACGGCTGATATGCTTATTCTTCAATTTTGTAATGAGACAGTTCATCTAAAAAAATCGCATGTTTGTGTTTTGGAGAAAATTTGATACCCTCTCTCTCTCTCTCTCTCCAAAGGGTTAGGGTTTCATCAGTATTCTCCATACCATATCGCATGTTTGTGTTAGGGTTAGGATTTGAAGATTTTCTCGGGAAGAACAACAATATTTTTCTGGTGAGGGGTTTTCCATGCCACTGCTGGCACGGAAGCCGAGGCTGATGATGCCTACTTCAGAGAGGAAGACTGATGGGTTTTTTGTGCTTTCATACGGTTTAGACTGATGGGTTTTTTTTATGCTTATATACGGTTTAGACTAATGGGTTTTTTTTTGTACTTTCATGTGCTTTAGACTAATGGGTGTCTTTGTGCTTTCATACGGTTTAGACTGATGGGTGTTTTTGTGCTTTCATACGG
This sequence comes from Quercus gilva, assembly GCA_023621385.1. Lineage (NCBI taxonomy): Eukaryota > Viridiplantae > Streptophyta > Magnoliopsida > Fagales > Fagaceae > Quercus > Quercus gilva. Next base: position 36,070,451 of record CM042473.1, read on the forward strand.
TTTAGACTGATGGGTTTTTTGTGCTTTCATAGGCTTTAGACTAATGGGTTTTTTTTTTGTGCTTTCATATGGTTTAGACTAGTGTTTTTTTTTTTTGGATTCTGAATTGTTTGAATTGAATTTCAAGTTCTTGTTGATTTGGTTCTTGTTTGTAATGAAAAACATCTTTTTGGCTTGAAGTTATGAGTCAGAACTAATGTTAGTTTATGTTTTGGCATCTGAAAGATGTTTTTGTATGGCTTTACATGAAATTTGGTAGATTATGACCTGTTATGTTTGTCTTTGTTGTTTGTTTTTGTTTCTTGGTGAAATTTTATGGCTTTGTTATACTTTTGAAGGGGAATTTACATATGATGTAAATATTTCTGTCATATGTCTTTTGGGTTTTAGTTGGACAATAATGAGCTTATCTTCTGATGTTGCAAAATTATTTCTATAAGAACTTTTGTCAACCAAGAATTGAAATTCTTTTCCTTTTTGTTTTTTGGGTGAGATTGAGAAAATATTGCAGGTTTACTGCTTGGTGTCTTGGAAAAGTAAAAAGTAATATCTAGTCCTTTAAACTTGATGACAATCCTATGTTGTGACTTCTTGATCGAGGTAGGGAGATTGTTATATTAGAGGTAATGTTGCACGTGTTCCAACTCTTGGCCTAATGAGTTTGACTGATTCCTGGTAGGTATTGAAATTCAAATTTATTATGGTTGATTTGTGTGTAGGTGAAAGTCTTATTCTCTATGTTTTCTTTTTAGGATAAACTTATTCATTGCTTTTTTGACATTTTTATTCAGTTTTATTTGATCTTAGTCATAATTTTTCTGTGGACTAATTGGTTTTTACGATGTCAGCTAAAAAAAATAAAATCAACTAACCTAGCTTGAATGATGGTGCACAATCTGGATACAATTGATAGTCATAAAAGCTTCACTAATTTAGACTGCCCTGAATACATTATGTTTGGAAATATATGGAGAATTTTTGGGTCTTTGCTTAAGATATTGTAAATGACTTTGGAAATTTAAATTGTGTTTAGGTCTATTACTTTTATTACTTATAAGCTCTATAAATTTCTTGAAGGGATTCTCCTGTGCACTTTTGTGTGGTTGAGTTCCTCTTTTTTTGCAAGAAAACTTCTTTTGTATCACAAAAATGTAAATCCTATTAATGATCATATATGTCTTCTGTAATTGTTCTAATTAATATTGTTATCCTCATACTTAACTGACTTATTTTTTTGAGAAAATTTTGCAGTTTGACTGTAGTTGGCAAGTTACACGGAGTTGTCTTTTGCATGGGTTACCAATGTTCAGATCAGTAACTGCAGTTGTAAGTTTTGTTTATGGAATCTTCTTTCGTATTGTCAACATAGCTGTTGTAAGTTCTCTATGTACAATCTTCTTTGTATGGTTCTATCTTTTCATTGGAAAATTAATTGATTATTTGGTTAACAGCAAATTGAACAATGTTTTTCTTGAATTGGAGCAGCAAACTGGTGAGCCAATTGAGCCTATTACTATATATCCTCTGTCTATGGAGTGGTTTATTTTGGGCTTATTACTATATATCCTCTATTTATTATTCAGAGATGAAAGTAAAATTACATCTTTTCTTCTATTACTTTGGCATAACTAGCACGGACAAGAAATTCAGGTAAGCTTTGTTTTCCTTCCTCACTAAGCATGTGGATAGTCTTACATTTGATGTGAATTGGTCTTGGTTTGGGTTGTATTCAAAGTACCTTGCATAAATGTCACATTTATAAACTCTTTTATATAATCCCTCTTTCTGTGTTCGATTTTTTGTCTTTTGCACGCTTCTTTCTCTCTCTTTCTGACTGAGTATATCTATTTAATTTGTACATGTAGGGTATCTTTGAGTTTTATGAATCTTTGACTGAGTATATGATGAATTCGCAATTTATAATTTTCTAGTTATTATAGAATATTGTTAAAAAAAAAAAATGGCACAGTTCATAATTTTTTTTTGTTGGGGGTGGGGGAGTACTTTTCTTGTGCTAAAATGTTATTTCTAATAGATGCTTCATAACACTTCTATTGTGTGTGTGCTAAAACTGTGTATCCAACTACACTACAAGCATTGCTTTATTATAAAGGTGTTCTCTTGGTTCCTTTTTAAAAGTTTGCTTTATATAAACTCCCCACATATTTGTATATCTTAAAATCTGTTACACAAATAATTATTTTACTCATTGCATCATTAATAACTGATGGTTTTTGCATCATCACATGTTTGTTTGAATACTGACTTTAAAGTCAAAGAAGTACGAAAGAATTCAGGGATTGATTGGATCAGATTTTTTATGTGTTTCCCAATTAGAAATTACAGATTAATTTTTTTTCCTGCCTCAATAATAATTAAAGACTTAAGGATACAGTCATTTTCTAATTTTTTTTTTTCTTTCAAATAATGTTAATTTTAGAGCAACACTGTGCTCAAAAGTATAAGAACTTTTAGCTTTCTATGTGGTTGATATTTTGGCTCTTTCTCTACCTCATAAGCCTTAGCCCTTGCTTCTTTTGACTGTGGAGTCCCATGTGAACTTGAGGCAGTATTATGCATGTTCTTTCTTAAACATACAGTTTGGAATCTGATAGCATATTTAACCACTTCAGGTGTTTCACTTTTTATTCAGAACCAAACACCAATAATCTGTTCTTGTTTGTTGACGTTTTGTTATTTTGGAGAACTTATGAGTTATTTGATGTCTCACACATAATGGATTAAGGCAAGGAACAAATAACTTAAAATTCAGACCTTGTTCAAATTGTGCCAAATTTGTAAACTCAATGGTAATCATTTTTTCTTTTCTTATTTTTCATTTAGGGATTCTCTTTATATTCTGTTTTCTTACTGTATTTCCAAAGGAGTTTAGATGAGTGTATGATTTCTTCACATATATGGAGAAGGAAAGGAAAATGTAACTTAGATTTTCTACTATTAACTCTTTACATTTTTGTACCTTAAAATTAGTTAAGAAAGGTGATGTATATGGTTGCTTTGCTGATAATTACAGAAATGTAGAAAATATTTTTAACACTTGAGGGAGCAGCATACCAACCTAACAGTCAAAACACTGCAGGACTTTGCTTATTATTATGGTGTTATGTTCAGTCCCAATCTCCTGTAGACTTTAAGGTGATGTGTTTTGATTTTTCTAATTAGTTGGATTTATTTTTATCAGATTTGAAGGACAAATTTTGTGCATCAACATTGGAATTGGAATAATTGGCACTGACAAGAAATTCTGGTAAGCTTTGTTTTCCTTCCTCACTAAGCCTGTGGATGGTCTTACACTTGATGTGTATTGGTCTTGGTTTGGGTTGATATTCCAAATACCTTGCATAATTGTCACATTTATAAACTGTTTTTCAAGTGGATATAAACTGGTCATGTGATTGCATGTTTTATGATTTTTGGGAGAACGTGTCTACATCACTATTCTCCATATGGCATGCTACTCACAATTCGTTCGTTTTGAAGTTTATTCCCTGAAGCTGAAAGTTCAGTACTGGTGTTTGGGTAGCTCTGGTCTACTCATGAGATGTCATTTATCTTTTCTGTGTGCCTGATCTTGAAGAATTGTGACAGAAAAATGTACCTGTGATCAACTGATCATAGATTGTAACCCGGGTAAAATAGTCTAACAGTTCACTTGCATGGGACTTGTAATTGTAGGCTAATACATATATAAATGAAACCAATTACTTAGCAATATAGTTAAATGAAACAAATAATTTTATGGATTATACATAAGCATACTCTGTTTTTTTTTTGGTTTTGATAAGTTACATAAGCATACTCATTATGTTACGTGTAACTTTTTAATAGGTTTAAGAAAAGACTACTTTAAGAATTTATTATATATGTAATAGTGAGTATATTTCTTGAAGGACTTACCAATTGTGCTCCATCATAAAAAAATATTAAATGCTGATCTTAATCATGTTCATCAATTGCTAACCTTCCAATTTCTTGGTGTTAATGATGAAAAGCTGGAATTGCCTGTAAGATTGTTTCCAAGTTCATCTTGTGATTCTTAAACTTTTCCCCGTTCTTCCTAGACAATGGAAGTGAACGAGACCAAAATGGATGACATTATTCGGTTTCTAAACATTCTATTTGCTTGATTTGGGTTTTTTTTTTTTTTTTTTTTTCCTCCTGCCATGTCTTACAAAGGTATAATCCTATTCTTTGGGGGTTCCTATAGGAAGTCTTGAAAGTAACCCAAATGGTCCATGTCATATAGACGATTTTTAGAGGGTTATTCTGGTATGGATTGTTAAAACTATTTGTTGCTTTAGCATTTTAGCTTTGAAAACATATTTAGCATATCCGTTTCTGTTATTGCCTTTATTTGAATATTGCTCATTGCAAAAAGTCTTTATAGTTTGGCTTTCAGTTTAGAGAAGAGCTTGGCTTTCAGTGTTAATTGAATTTACCTTTATGGTTGTTGGGTAATATGCTACTTTTTCTATTTGTTGTTTTGCAACTCTTGCCTTTCTTAGTGCATGTTATAAATCTCATTTTGATTCACTGTTTACTGTTATTTATCATAATCTTTTTAGCATTTTGCTTTAGATTACCTAAGTTCTGATTGTGCTTCTACCTTTACTACATGTTTCCAATTTACTTTAGCTTTAACAATTGTTTGTTGGGGTTATTGATTTTTTCTTTTACTTTATTAATATATTTATGCTTGATTATTTATTTTTTGTTTGGATAACCTATTTAATTCCAGGGGTGATGCTTTTGTATTCTTTTATGCTTGCATCCTAAGATTGATTTGATTTTCTTGTTCTCTTCCGTATATTCTTCTAAGTTGAATTTTTTTTTAATTTTAATTTTTTTTTATTTATTTTATATATTTATATATTCTTGGAAGTGTTTTTCTTGAACTATGTAGCTGGGTATGTGTTTTTTCAGTTTGCTACATGTGGTGGATTCAAAGCTTGCGCCTACATTTGTCTGCTAAGTGTTGGATAATATGCTAGTTTTTCTATTTGTTGTTTTGCAACTCTTGCCATTCTTAGTGCATGTTATATATCTCATTTTGAGTCACTATTTATTGTTATTTATCATAGTCCTTTTAGCATTTTGCTTTAGGTTATCTAAGTTTTGATTGTGCTTCTACCCTAACCACTTTTTTCCAATCTACTTTTTTAAGTTTAACAATTGTTCGTTAGGGTTTTTGATTTTCTCTATTATTTTATTAATTTATTTTTCGTTAAATGCTGCTTGAACTATGTAGCTGGGTGTGTGTATTTTCAGTTTGCTACATGTGGTGGATTCAAAGCTTGCGCCAATAAGGTTTTGCACTTTCCTCTTGTAAATTTTGTCTACTTGTCTTGTTTCTATTAACGTTTTCTTTGTACAGGACATGGAAAACTTGTAGCCGGCTGCATGCATGTCCCAACCGTTTTTCTGCTCCAAAATAAAAGGCTGAAACGCACTAACTCTAACACCGATCTCCTTCCACTCACGCCGATCTTCTTCTTCTTCTTCTTCTTCTTCCTCCCACGCCGATCTTTTTCTTCCTAACACGCCGATCACTTCTTCTTCTTTAGCTCTTAGATCTATAATCCTATTTCACTTTTACAGTTTTGTCCTTTTGCCCTTACTGTCCATGTGTGCTTTTTATTGCTTTGTATGCCTCATAGTGTCACACATTAAGAGCTCTTTTATCTCCAGCCACCCTCTTGAATAAAAGATGTGTAAATAAATGTTTTTTTTCAAATTTTTTTGTCTTTTATGAGTTAAAAGTCTACCACCTATCAAGCCAGGTAGTCAACTTTTTACAATACTTTTTTCATTGTCTAGGTAGACAGTCTCAGTGGCTAGACTTTAATATGCTTCTAAAAGATTTTTTAACAATTATTTAAAAATATTTTTGTTAGAAAACAAAATTTTCAGGTTTGTCTTTTGTGTGTTTATTTGTAATTTTGAAAGTTTTTAAGGTATTCATGTTCAAAAGATATGTTCTTTGGTGATTTCCATCTTTCAGTGTCTCTCTTGTAGAATAATATTCTAATTGCATGATTTCCATATATGATCAGTCTTTTCAAGAAATGGATGCAATGTGTCTGGTGAAAGATCCAGGAAAGAGGAGGAATTTATTGAAACATACCTTTTTCAAGCATGCAAAGTCTCTTGAGATTTCTGTGTAGAAATGATTTGCTGACTTGCCACCCCTTTGGAATCATGTAAAAGCCCTCCAAGTTACCCATCATATTGCTGAGATGCACCTTCCGTACTTTCACTTGTTCTGGTAAGCTTGTCTCATGGCCATGGTTAATTTTGCAGCTTAAAGATAAAGTGCAACCCTGTGTAGAGTAAGAGGTAATATCTCAGGTCAAAAACATTTGGCCACGCCATTAAATTTGAACTTAAAATGCATGTAGTGATATTTCTTTAATTTTTATCTATGTTTACTATATATTTAATTCAATTTGATGCATTTCTTAAGAATAACTAATGTAGGATCTCTCACTAAACTTTAGTTATCTGTCAAAACCATTCTCACCCCCTCTATTTTCCCCAATTTTGTTTTTGTTGAGTTTTTCCAATTCTTCATATTGATTAAGTTCCCCTTTCCATTTAGTTACACTGATGATATGGACCTTGACGATGCTGTGCATGCAGCTATTTTGATGCTAAAGGAGGGTAAATGAATGTTAAGCTTTTTTTTTTAATTTTTTTATTTTTAAGAAATATATTTTTATTTAAAAAGCTGTGGTGGGGTGCAACTTGAATGGTAAAAGCTAGGGCATTGGTGGAGCTTGTTGGAAATATATATATAAGTCAATGATAGTACTTTTTATCGTTGAGTTTTTTATTCATAATTCTTTCTTCGACTCTAAAAAATCAGGTTTCCCTCATGTTTAAATATTTTGTATTTTGAGAACTATTTTCTATTTGGCAATATATTCTTTTGATATACAATATTGGCTTTACCTTTTGGTGCTTCTCTTACATGCATGCCATGTTCTAGGATTGTGCCCTGTATTGCACCTTTTTATTGAAAATGTTTTACCTATAAAAATAGAAAGCATCATACAGTGTATACTTCTTTTTAGGGGGGATGTCTTAATTTTCATTTGTTGGCTAATGTGTCTCCTCTCTCATCGTCTCTTGCTCAGCTTCCTCCCAATTTAGTTACATCAATTATTGATGGCTTGATGAGATCTTACATTGAAATGCCAAAGCCAGTAGAAGTTGCATATCTTTCGTTTGCAAAATGGAGATGTTCTGATCTTTCTAGCTTTTTTGTCAAGTTTCAACTCTAGTTTTAAGACCTCTGTAACAGAGGATTGATTTTTAATTGTATTTTTGTAGACGAATGGTGATTTTGTTGCTAAACCCATGGTCTTTTGGGACAATATTCAACTGGAAAGACAAATTTTATAAACATTTGCTAAAATGCAACTATCCAGAGCCTACAAAAGACAGATTTTTTGTTGTTGTTATGGTATCACTAGTCACCCTCACTTTCCTATGTTATTTATGAAGGCTAATTAAGTTTAAATGCACTATAGAAACACCAACAGTGTGGCATCAACACTTGGTACTAGACACTAGCAGGTTATTATAAGAGGTAGTTTATTAGTAAAGTTTTGTATCATCTTTGTAATTGAAGGTTTGGCTTGCGTGCTTATTAATTGATTGTGTCATGTGCTTAATTGTTTATTAGTTAGGAGCCATGTGCTTAACAGTCAGTTAGATCATTAGATCAGTGTAGCTAGCTGGCAGTTAGTGTTAGTCAGTTAGTTGTGTTCATGAATTGTATAAAGGTGTGGAGATGGATTGTAAGAGGCATGCAATGAGAATTCACACTGTTCATACTCCTATTCTTCTCTAATCCCTTTCAATTCTTCCGAGAGGCATGGCTGCCTTCTTAGTTAGTCACTCACCCTTTTTCCTTTGCTTAATCAGTTCTTATCAATCCTTCATTTACATATTTTTCTTGTTGTACAATTCTGGTTGGTCCTGGATCAAATCTCTAGCCAACCCTAGGTGCTGAGTCCAAGTTCATACATCTCTATTTTTCCAGTTCTTTAATTTCCTGTTACAAAGTTTTGGTTTGTCCTGCATCATTGTGATAAAAAGTTCTCCCTTGTCTCTGGAAGTTTCTTTTGTGCTTTATTGTGGAGTATAGTAATTTGAATTTGAGTTGACATGGGGTTTTTGCATTATCATGAGGTGGGCTTTCAGGTGTGTGTAAGAGATATTGTACATAATCTTCCTTCTCTTTTACTTTCGAAATTGTTAGATATTGATTTTGTTGCTTCATACAAGTACTTGAAACAGTGTTAATTGTGTTGGTGACTGTAGTTGAGGACATCGAATGCTTCGATATAGCTGATGTTATTGTTGAAATGAATTTTTTGAGTGCTTTAAATGCCCTTTAAAGAAGGTAAGGTAGTTCTTTCATTCCTTTGGTTTCTTTCTAGCAACTCCAATATGTAAATGTCATTAACACCGCCAGCACTACCAAGTTAGCAACTCAGTGGTTCAGCGAGTAATATTGCTACAGTTATCATTTTTTACTGACTTCATTTTAAAATTAATATACTTAATTTTTATCATTGCTTGAAGTTATGAGTCAAAACTAATGTTAGTTGATGTTTTTGTATCTGAAAGATGTTTTTGTATGGCTTTACATGAAATTTGGTAGATTGTGACCTGTTATGTTTCTTTGTATTGTTTGTTTTTTTTTTCTTTGTGAAATTTTATGGATTTGTTATTCTTTTGAAGGAGAATTTACATATGATGTAAATAATTGTGTCATATGTCTTTTGGGTATTAGTTGGAAAATAATGAGCTTATCTACTGATGTTGCAAAATTGTTTCTATTAGAACTTTTGTCAACCAAGTATTTGAAATTCTTTTCCTTTTGTTTTTTGGGTGAGATTGAGAAAATATTGCAGGTTTACTGCATGGTGTCTTGGAAAAGTAAATAGTAATATCCAGTCCTTTAACCTTGACGACAATCCTATGTTGTGACTTCTTGATTGAGGTAGGGAATTGTTATCTTAGAGGTAATGTTGCACTTGTTCCAACACGTGGCCTAATGAGTTTGACTGATTCCTGCTAGGTATTGAAATTTGAAGTTATTATGGTTGATTTGTGTGTTGGTGAAAGTCTTATTCGCGGTGTTTTCTTTTTTGGATAAACTTATTCATCACTTTTTTGACATTTTTATTCAATTTTATTTGATCTTAGGCATCATTTTTCTGTGGATTAATTGGTTTTTATGATGTCAACTAAAAAAAAAAAAAAAAAATCAACTAACCTAGCATGAATGAAGGTGCACAATCTAGATACAATTGATAGTCATAAAAGCTTCACTAACTTAGACTGCCATGAATACATTATGTTTGGAAATATATGGAGATTTTTTGGGTCTTTGCTTAAGATATTGTAAATGTCCAGGGAAATTTAAATTGTGTTCAAGTCTATTACTTTTATTACTTATAAGTTCTATAAATTTCTTGAAGGGATTCTCCTATGCACTTTTGTGCGGTTGAGTTCCTCTTTTTTTGCAGGAAAACTTCTTACGTATCACAAAAATGTAAGTCCTATTAATGATCATATGTGTCTTCTGTATTGTTCTAATTAATATTGTTATCCTTATAGTTAATTGACTTATTTTTTTGAGTAAATTTTGCAGTTTGACTGTAGTTGGCAAGTAATACGGAGTTGTCTTTTGCATGGGTTACCAATGTTCAGTTCAGTAACTGCTGTTGTAAGTTTTGTTTATGGAATCTTCTTCATATTGTCAATATAGCTGTTGTAAGTTCTCAATGTACAATCTTCTTTGTATGGTTCTATTTTGTCATTGGTAAATTTAATTGATTATTTGGTTAACAGCAAATTGAACAATGTTGTTCTTGCAGAGGACATTCATTTTCCCATGTAAGCTTCTGTCTTTTTCTTTTTAGGTTACTGGGTTTGTCATTGATTTACTAACCTTGCTCACGTTTTATAAACACTAGAATGTGCTCTGCCCTGTTTTGTCCCTGATATCTAATTTCTAATATGCGTAACATATTAGACTGTGGTTAAAAGGAGTGCTATTTAAAGGAGTGCTATTTAATATATTGACTACAGATGTGTCTTCAAAATGGTGTAGTTTCTCATCTCTCTTTATTTGATTGCCGTTTAAGTACCCCAGTTTGATATTTTAGAATTTTGTGTCTGATCTTTGACTAATAATGAGGTCTGTTGTCAATTCTATTATGACCGAGAATGTAGACAAAAACAGACTTATTATGATTTCAAGTTGCATTTATTTTATAATTAGATTTAGATTTAGATCTCTTGGTTTTGGTTTTCGTTCTTGGTTTCAGGATATAATGTAACAATTGATAATTATTTATGGTCGATTCTTATTATGATAGTTAAAATTTTGTAGAAATATAATATTAAAAGAAGCAAACTTATTTGACCCCTGTTAGGTCATTTGGACTCTTCGTGGTCAATGATTGATGGCAATAAGCAGGCCAAGTATTGGCTGGTAGCCAATGGTTGGCAACGGGCATGTAATGATGGCCTGCTTGGAATCAGGTGGACCATGTGACAGCTAGTGGTCAATGGTTGGCAACTGGTGGCCAATGGGTGCCTAAGTATGGTATGGAGTACATTTCTGGACTTAATGTGACTTTCTTTAATATGGATGCTTAATGGTGCCATTGTTAATATCTCTATATGAATGATACTTACTTTTAATTTTATTGTTATTTGTTATGTAATGAGTTCCATGTATTGTGTCACTTTATGATGAATTAGAATATAATAGTCTATATAAGCCAAGTATGTACTCCAAGAAAGGGAGATTATTTTGATGAGTGAAGTTTCTTTTGAAATTGAGTCCATGGTTTGGTGCCGACTCCAGCCAGCCCTATGTGTTGACTCCTATTGGTTTTTTTCCATGCTTGGTGCTATCCAAGCAAGCCTAGGTACTGACTGTTCTCCATGTTAGGAACCTATGGGATGTAGCTTGACTTAATGCATATGATCCAACTAGTGCATCATGTATAACGCACCAGTAAGCATGAGTAAGTAAAGTTTTGTATCAGTAAGCACCAGTAACAACAATAGTGCAGCATTAACACTTGGTACTAGACACCAGCAGCTTATTATAAGAGGTAGTTTATTAGTAAAGTTTTGTATCATCTTTGTAATTGAAGGTTAGAATCACGTGCTTGTTAATTAGTTGTGTCATGTGCTTAATTGTTGATTAATTAGAAGCCATGTGCTTAACAATTAATTGTTTAAGAATTTTTTTCACATCAGATAAAGAATGGAGATCCTCTTAAACTAGGGTTTGTCTATAATATCATGCTTTTTGTTGGTATTAGTATTCATATTTTGTTACTGTATGCTCCTTTTTACAAATATTGTGCTCATCAATCTTTTGTTTTTTTCATAAGCCTTTGGTCATGTTTGTTGTCATATTGCATTAGCGACTACTTTCTCAGTCTACATGTAATTATGCTACATATGCAGAGCAGCTTCTCTTTTGTTTCATAAGTTCTGATGTAACATTTGTAATTAAATCCCCAAGTAAAGTAGTCTAACAGTTCACTTGCGTGGGACTTGTAATGCTAGGCTAATACTTGTCTACTGCTGGCTGATTAAACATCACACATTTTGCTGAAGATCTGGACCATGCATGATTTTTGGTAACAGTATGCACATATTGGTATATAATCTTGGCCTACCTTAAAAAAACATATATAATCTATTGACATGACTAGAAATATTCATATCATTAGCTAATTTTGGTAAGCATACCACCTAATTTCACCAATGGGCTCTAGCTCGATTAGCACTTCTTCTCCCTCAATAGTGGGACAGTGGTTGTGGATTTAATACTCACATGGTATGGCTCTCCAATAAAAAAATTAATTTAGAATGATGGTGAAACGCTTCTGCTTTGTCATTACGAATTTCAGAATGGCAACATAAAACCCCTTTTCCTTGATATCATCTTTAATTAGCCATCTTCCCATCAAAATTTATCATTTATGTTTCCTCTACTTATTATTGATACTGTCCCCGTTAAACTTTGATTTTCTTATCATTCCTAGTCCTTTATGATTCTCTTATTTTGAAGTTTCTTTTGTAGTTTTTAATTCATATTAGTTTTTTTGTACTTGATTTTTGTAGAGAACTAACCCCAGCTGAAATTGATGATATTTAGTTCAAGTGGAGTAGCTTGCTCTTCTTGCCTGCCATATGTCTTTGCAGAGATTATTAATCAAATATGTGTTGCATTCCTTCACATTGTAGCGGGGTGATCAATTTAATGTAGATTAATTGATAGCCTTAAATTGCCAACCTGTCTGAATTGGAGCAGCAAACTAGTGAGCCATTTGAGCCTATTACTATATATCCTCTGTCTATGGAGTGGTTTATTTTGGGCCTATTACTATATATCCTCTTTTAATTATTCAGAGATGAAAGTAAAATTGCATCTTTTCTTGTATTACTTTGGCATAACTAGAATCGACAAGAAATTCAGGTAAGCTTTGTTTTCCTTCCTCACTAAGCATGTGGATGGTCTTACATTTGATGTGAACTGGTCTTGGTTTGGGTTGATATTCCAAGTACCTTGCATAAATGTCACATTTATAAACTGTTGTATATAATCCTTCTTTCAGTGTTAATTGGATTTACCTTTATAGTTGTTGGGTAATATGCTAGTTTTTGTATTTGTTGTTTTGCAACTCCTGCCTTTCTTTGTGCATGTTATAAAAATCATATTGAGTCACTGTTTACTGTTATTTATCATAATCTTTTTAGCATTTTGCATTAGATTACCTAAGTTCTGATTGTGCTTCTACCTTAACTACTTGTTTCTGATTTACTTTAGCTTTAACAATTGTTTGTGGAGTTGTTGATTTTCTCTTTTACTTTATTAATTTATTTTTCGTTAAATGATGCTTGTGTATTTATTTTTTGTTTTGTATAATCTATTTAATTCCAGAGGTGATGCGTTTGCATCCTTTTATGTAGGGTTGATTTGATTTTGTTGTTCTCCTTCGTATATTCTACTAAGTTGAATTTGTTTTGTTATTTTTTTTATTCTTGAAAGTGTTTTTCTTGAACTATGTAGCTGGGTATGTGTTTTTTCAGTTTGCTACATGTGGTGGATTCAAAGCTTGCGCCACTAAGGGTTTGCACTTTCCTCTTGTACATTTGTCTGCTAAGTGTTGGGTAATATGGTAGCTTTTCTATTTGTTGTTTTGCAACTCCTGCCATTCTTAGTGTATGTTATATATATATCATTTTGAGTCACTGTTTACTGTTATTTATCATAGTCCTTTTAGCATTTTGCTTTAGGTTACCTAAGTTTTGATTGTGCTTCTACCCTAACCACTTGTTTCCAATCTACTTTAGCTTTAACAATTGTTTGTTAGGGTTTTTGATTTTCTCTTTTAATTTATTAATTTTTTTTTCATTAAATGCTGCTTGAACTATGTAGCTGGGCATGTGTATTTTCAGTTTGCTATATGTGGTGGATTCAAATCTTGCGCCACTAAGGTTTTGCATTTTCCTCTTGTAAATTTGTCTACTTGTCTTGTATCTATTGACGTTTTCTTTGTATAGGATATGGGAAACTTGTTGGACATGGCCGCATTTGTGTCCCAACCGTTTTTCTCCTCCAAAATAAAAGGCTAAAACGCACTACCTCTAACACCGATCTCCTTCCACTCACGCCGATATTCGTCTTCTGCTTCTTTCCTTCCACGCCGATCTTCTTCTTCCTATCACGCCAATCTCTTCTTCTTCTTCAGCTCTTAGATCTATAATCCTATTTCACTTTTACAGTTTTGCTCCTTTGCCCTTTCTGTACATGTGTGCTTTTTATTGCTTTGTCTGCCTCACAGTGTCATACATTAAGAGCTCTTTCATCTCCGAACATCCTCTTGAACAAAAGATGTGTAAATAGATGTTTCTTTTCAATTTTTTTTTTTTTTTTGTCATTTATGAGTTAAAAGTCTACCACCTATCAAGCCAGGTAGTCAACTTTTTACTGTTCTTTTTCCATTATTTAGGTAGACAGTATCAGTAGCTAGACTTTAATATGCTTCTAAAATATTTTTTAACAATTATTTAAAAATATTTTTGTTAGAAAACAAAATTTTCAGGTTTGTCTTCTGTGTATTTATTTGTAATTTTGAAAGTTTTTAAGGTATTCATGTTCAAAAGATATGTTCTTTGGTGATTTCCATCTTTCAATGTCTCTCTTTTAGAATAATATTCTAATTGCATGATTTCCATATGTGGTCAAGTCTCTTAAAGAAATGGTTGCAATGTGTTTGGTGAAAGATCTGGGAAAGGGGCGGAATTTATTGAAACACACATTTTTCAAGCATGCAAAGTCTCTTGAGATTTTTGTGAAGAAATGATTCACTAACTTGCCACCCCTTTGGAATCATGTAAAAGCCCTCCATGTTACCCATCATATTGCTTAGATGCACCTTTTGTACTTTCACTTGTCTTGGTAAGCTCTTCTCATGCCTATGGTTAATTTTACAGCTTAAAGATCAAGTGCAACTCTGTAAAGAACAAGAGGTAATATCACAGGTCATAAACATTTCTCCACACCATTAAATTTGAATTTAATTTTTATCTATATTTACTACATATTTAATTCAATTGTATGCATTTCTTAAGAATAACCGATGTAGGATTTTTCACTTAACTTTAGTTATCTGTCAAAACCATCCCCACCCCCTCTTTTCATATTCCTATTCTTCTCTAATCCCTTTCATTTCTTCTAAGAGGCATGACTACCCCTCTTAGTCAATCACTCACTATTTTTCCTTTGCTTAATCAGTTCTTATCAATCCTTTATTTACGTATTTTTCTTGTTGTACAATTCTGGTTTGGCCTGCATCAAATCTCTAGCCAACCCTCGGTGTTGAGTCCAAGTTCATCCATCTCTATTTTTCCTGTTCTTTAATTTCCTGTTACATAATTTTGGTTTGTCTAGCATCATTGTGATAAAAAGTTCTTCATTATCCCAGGAAGTTTCTCTTGTGATTTGTTGTGGAGTTTGGTAATTCAATTTGAGTTGACATGGAGTTTTTGCTTTATCATGAGGTGGGCTTTCACGTGTGTGTAAGAGATATTGTCCATAATCTTCCTTCTCTTTTACTTTCTAAATTGTTAGATATTGATTTTGTTGCTTCATACAGGTACTTGAAACAGTGTTAATTGTGTTGGTGACTGTTGTTGAGGACACCGAATGCTCCGATATAGCTGATGTTATTGTTGAACTGAATATTCTGAGTGCTTCAAATGCCCTTTAAAGAAAGTAAGGTAGTTCTTTCATTCCTTTGGTTTCTTTCTAGTAACTCTAATATGTAAATGTCCTTAACACCGTCAGCACTATTAAGTTTGCAACTTAGTGGTTCATTGAGTAATATTGCTACAGTTACCATTTTTTACTGACTTGATTTTGAAACTAATATACTTGATTTTTATCATTGCTTGAAGTTATGAGTCAAAACTAATGTTAGTTCATTTTTAGGTATCTGAAAGATGTTTCTGTATGGCTCTACTTGAAATTTGGTAGATTGTGACCTGTTATGCTTGGCTTTATTGTTTGTCTTTGTTTCTTGGTGAAATTTTATGGCTTTGTTATACTTTTGAAGGAGAATTCACATATGATGTAAATAATTCTGTCATATGTCTTTTGGGTTTTAGTTGGACAATAATGAGCTTATCTAGTGATGTAGCAAAATTGTTTCTATAAGAATTTTTGTCATCCAAGTATTCAAATTCTTTTCCTTCTTGTTTTTTGGGTGAGATTGAGAAAATATTGCAGGTTTACTGCTTGGTGTCTTGGACAAGTAAAAAGTAATATCTAGTCCTTTAACCTTGACGACAGTCCCATGTTGTGACTTCTTGATTGAGGTAGGGAGATTGTTATATTAGTGGAAATGTTGCACATGTTCCGACACTTGGCCTAATGAGTTTGGCTGATTCCTGGTCGGTTTTGAAATTCGAAGTTATTATGGTTGATTTGTGTGTAGGTGAAAGTCTTATTCGCAGTGTTTTCTTTTTTGGATAAACTTATTCATTGCTTTTTTGACATTTTTATTCAGTTTTATTTGATCTTAGACATCTTTTTTCTGTGGACTTATTAGTTTTTACGATGTCAACTAAAAAAAAAAATCAACTAACCTAGCATGAATGAAGGTGCACAATCTGGATACAATTGATAGTCATAAAAGCTTCACTAATTTAGACTACCCTGAATAAATTATGTTTGGAAATATAGGGAGAAGTTTCGGCTACATAGAACACTACTTTGCCTTTTTAGTTTAGAAATATATGGAGTTAAAAGGGATATGGATGGTACGGATAAACACAAGTCTTTTTGTTAGAAAACAATTTGTGTTTTTTAAAGGTGTAAATTATTTTGATTTATTAAAAAAAAGTCGTAAATGTTTTTTGCCTATATACTGTAATTTTCCGTTGACTAAAATTTTCTGACACATCAAATACCTGAAAACACAATATCAGTTTATGCCAAAAAACAAATGAAACCTAGAGTTTTGTTGTTTTTTGGATTGGTAAGTAGTTATACATGCACTGGACGGTTCTTGAATCATGACCTCACACTCCTTTCCATTATTGTTGGAAGCAGAAGTGTCATTTAAGATAGAGCTCATTGGCGATGCTTGCTTTGCTTAGAATGGAGCAAGTTACCCTGCCAAAGCATAAAGTTGGGGACTGTATTTTTTTGTTGTTGCCTGGTATAGAGATTTATAAATTCATCTTTTTCTTAACCAAAATATTAGGCATGTTGGTCAAAATTACCTATTTTGAAAAGGAAGAAAGGATACAAGCTCTGGGAATATAATTTTTTTTTTCTCTTTTTTGAAATTGTAGAACTTTTGAATACTCCTAGAACCTGCATTTTTAGTGTCATTATTAAATTTGAGAAATTTATTTATTTGACTTTCTTGTCCTTGACTTTTTCATTATTTTATTTCAAGGCAACAACCAGCCTTGCTTTTGTTATGGGAATGGAACTAAGGTTAGTAAGCTTCACCATATTTTTCTAAGCATCAGAAAATTAGGGAAGCATGTTTATTATTTATTTATTTGTTTATGAAATTGAATACAGTTGAATCTTTACTTTTCTTGCTAGTGGTGTAAGGCCCTTTGGAGTTTTTTTGTTGGTTGCAAGGTTTGATAACTATGGACCACAATTATACCAGGTATTTGTTTTTCTGATGTGCTTTAAATTATAGTTAATAACTAGCTTCAATTAAGGACTGGATTATCTAATGGGTTGCACCTTTGAACATTTTGGCTTACAGAAAACTTCTTTTACACTAAATTTATTAAATTCTTTTGGCATTGCCTTGTCTCAAATGCAATATGATTTACTCTTTAAAATATTAACTGATGCTGTTAGTGACTTAATATTGGCTAGTTGTAAATGTGAATTTTCCGCTCTGGTTGTAGCATAAAAAGAGAGTATAATAATGTGATGAAGGTTTCTTTTATTACTTTGACTTAATTAGCACTGACAAGAAAATTCAGGTAAGCTTTGTTTTCCTTCCTCACTTGGACTCTTCGTGGTCAATGCTTGATGGCAACAGGCAGGCCAAGTGTTGGCTGGTAGCCAATGGTCGGCAATGGGCATGTAGTGATGGCCTACTTGGAATCAGGTGGACCATGTGACAATTGGTGGTCAGTGGTTGGCGGCACTAATGGTTGGCAACTGGTAGCCAAAGGGCGCCTAAGTATGGTATGGAGTACATTTCTGGACTTAATGTGACTTTCTTTAATGTGGATGCTTAATGGTGCCATTGTTAATATCTCTATATGAATGATACCTTTTTTTAATTTTATTGTTATTTGTTATGTAATGAGTTCTATATATTGTGTCACTTTATGATGAATTAGAATATAATAGTCTATAGAAGCCAAGTTTGTACCCCAAGAAAGGGAAATTATTTTGATGAATAAAGTTTCTTTTGAAATTGAGTCTTTGGTTTGGTGCCCACTCCAGCCAGTCTTAAGTGTTGACTCTTAGTGGTATTTTTCCTTGCTTGGTGTTGTCCAAGCAAGCCTAGGTACTGATTGTTCTCCGTGTTAGGAATCTATGAGAAGTAGCTTGACTTAATGCATATGATCCAGCTAGTGCATCATGAATGCAGCACCAGTAAGCATGAGTAAGTGAAGTTTTGTATCAGTAAGCACCCATAACAACAACAGTGCAGCATTAACACTTGGTACTAGACACCAACAGCTTATTATAAGAGGTAGTTTATTAGTAAAGTTTTTGTGTCATCTTTATAATTGAAGGTTAGAATCACGGGCTTATTAATTGATTGTGTCATGTGCTTAATTGTTGATTAATTAGAAGCCATGTGCTTAACAGTTAATTGTTGAAGAGTTTTTTTAACATCAGATAAAGATTAGAGATCCTCTTAAACTAGGGTTTGTCTATAATATCATGCTTTTTGTTGGTATCAGTATTCATATTTTGTTACTTGTATGCTACTTTTTGCAAATGTTATGCTCATCAATCTTTTGTTTTATTCATAACCCTTTGGTCATGTTTGTTGTCATTTTGCATTTGCAACTACTTTCTTAGTCTACAAGTAATTATGCAGAGCAACTTCTTTTTTGTTTCATGAGTTCTAATGAAACATTTGTAATTAAATCCCCAGGTAAAATAGTCTTAACAGTTCACTTGCATTGAATTTTTACTTTTCTTGTTAGTGGTGTAAGGCCCTTTAGAGTTTCTCTGTTGGTTTCTAGGTTTGATAGCTATGGACCACAATTACCAGGTGTTTGTTTTTCAGATATGCTTTAAATTATAGTTACTAACTAGCTCCAATCTAGGACTTGATTATCTAATGGGTTGCACCTCTAAACATTTTGGCACATAGAAAACTTTCTTTACACTAAATTTATGAAATTCTTTTGGCATTGCCTTGTCTCAAATGCAATATGATTTACTCTTTAAAATATTAATTGATGCTGTTAGTTACTTAATATTGGCCAGTTGTAAATGTGAATTTTCCACTCTGGTTGTAGTATAAAAAGAGAGTATTATTATGTGATGAAAGTTTTTTATATTACCTTGGCTTAATTAGCACCAACAAGAAATTCAGGTAAGTTTCTTTTTACTTCCTCACTAAGCATGTGGATGGTCTTCCACTTGATGTGAATTGGTCTTGGTTTGGGTTGATATTCCAAGTACCTTGCATAAATTTCACATTCATAAACTGTTTTATATAATCCTTCTTTCTGATTTTGATTTTTTGTCTTTGGCATGCATCTTTCTCTCCCTATCACTTTCTCCTCAAATCTCCTAACTGAACCATTGTTAACCTCACCCCTCTGTTGTGGTGTTGGTTTTAATTACGATTGATTGATTATATCTGTATAATTTGTACATGTAGGGTATCTTTGAGTTTATGAGTCTTTCACCAAGTATCTGACGATTTTGCAATTTATAATTTCTTAGTTATGTTTGAATAAATTTTTTTTTTTTGGTTAATTTATGTAACACAAATAAGGAAAAATCATTTGCCAACCTTCCAATTTGTTGGTATTAATGGGATAATAATCTACATGAATGAGTCCTTTCTTTTTTGCACTTTTTTTTTTTGGTGTGGAGAATTTGTTTGACTAGAAAAACAGAGCAAAGATTGAGGTCTACTAATGTAGACATAAAACAAATCTTGAGATGGTCTTTATCTGAGTTATGCCTTTCTGATCTTCTACTTATCAAAAGCTTCTAAATTGATGTCAAATTTGTTCAAACAATTTCATCAAAACCTTTTGTGCTTTCGGTTTCTAATGCCCATTGCATCATAATCATGAGTCTTTTGGTTTCCTAGTGGGTTTGGCTCTTTGTCTACCTCCAACCACTTATACAGTCTTTTGCTTATTCTTCTTCCTTCTCATCGTTGTCCACTTGTCCTGAAAGAAAGGATCTTCTTTTTCTTTTCTTTTTTTTTTTTTTTTTTTTTTTTTTTAATAAATGCGTAGTTCATAATTTTTTTTTTTTGTTGGGGGTAGGGGGAACTCTTTTCTAATAGATGCTTCATAACACTTCCATTGTGTGTGTACTTAAAAACTGTGTATCCAACTACGTTACAGGAATTAGCTTATCCTTGGTTTCTTTTTAAAATACCATCGATACCATCCTATCACTTAACCGTTGATAATATTCTATCAATTTTGTAATGCATTGACATTCAAGTTGGATGTTGATAATGTTGTCATCGGCTAGTGGGATTCCTAAAATTCATTCCTAGTAACCAATTATGATGTTATATTTTTATGGGATTTAAATTTTCATTATGCTTTTGATCCCCTGAAATTTGTTGTTAAAGCATGAATCCATAAGCTGTTGGACTTATCTTTGTGGACTTATCTTTGTAATTGCATCTGGCACTCTCGGGGTCCATGGGGGCTAATGGATCTACTGGATCTGAAGTTGTTGCTGTTGCAGAAAAGAATGTGGCTTTATTAACTGCAAGAGCTGGTTCCTTGGTTCTATCTGCAATTCCCTCAGTATTCCATGTTTCAGCTGCCCTTCAATATCCTGCAAGAGCTAGGTCGTGGCTTCTTTGTTTATACACAAGTATAAAATACTAGGAAGCACCATTATGAAATGGGTATAGGTATGGGTACGGTACGGCGACATAGCGATTTTTGAAAAATGCAACTATCTAGGTTAGTTAAGTTTTTATTTCTGTTAGTCCCTTTTGATTTGATCTCAAAGATAAATGTCCCTAATAATCTGTTTGAACAGGTGCTCACAGTGGACCAGAGCCTACAACACACAGATTTGTTGTTATGGTATCACAGGTCACCTTCACTTTCGTATGTTATTTTTGAAGGCTAATTAAGTTTAAATGCACTATGTAAAATTTTGAAACTACTTTGGTTTAGATAGAAAGTACTCTGTGCCTATTGTCTCCTTCACTAGTAGCAAACGGGGCTTTCCGAACAAGTATTCATTTGGGAAAGATATTCAACCCCACCCCTCCCCCCCAGGTGTGCGCGGTGGTTTTCCCTAAGAAAACTGATCCTCGTGAGTTTTCTTCTCCCGATATGGTATTTCTTTGTGTGTCAACTAGTTAATTGTGTTACACTAAATCCCCCAGGGCTTTTGGATATAACACAACATCTACTTGTGGTATTTTTGTGAAAATAAAATGGAATCTTATAGTTATTTTCCCTCAAAATCTATCTTCTTATTCTATTCTTTACATAATGAAAGTTTTTGGTGACTTTTCTTTTGTGCAGAGTTTTTGGTCATGGAATCTTGCTCAGGTAATTTCCTCTGAAACGATTTGGTGAGCCTGAATCATTTACTACTTGTGTTTTATTGTTGGACCGTGCAGGGGAATGTTTTCAGGTTTTATGACTCCGCTACCCCAATTTCCCATGTTAAAAAAATTTAATGCCACCTTATCTACTAGGGCAATGAAGTTGGATGGGGACCTAAGGCCATATGCTCTCTTATCTCTAGATATCGCTATTCTTTTCCTAAAATTTAAAGGTTTCTTTATTGAATTAAGATGCAAGTTAAAAGAGTTTGCTAGAGTGACATAGGGTTCAAATCAAAATTCTCTTTGGTTTTCTCAATAATCTCATATCGGTAATTTTCTCATTATTTTGTTTTAAATTTTTTTTATTGAATATAGATAACCTTGTTGCAGCTGTTTTTTTTTTTTTTTTCAATTACTAGAAATATTTTCTCTATCACAACTGATGATACCGTTTTAGTTGTTTAGAATAGGCTTAAAAGAAAATCAATGTGTAAGACAACACATATTGTTATAGATAGCATACTGAGTGTTATATGCATTTTAAATTTTATGTTCATACTAAATGTTATTTTTCAAAATTTATAAATTCAATTGCATTAGCTACATACTTATTTAATTTAATTTATTTAACTAAGACTTTTGAAACAAAATGTTTACTCCAAATATTTAACTTATATTATTTGAATATATTTGTTTTTTGGATTCTAATTAATTTCATGTACAGAAATTTATTTGTGTACTCTTACAAAACTTTCATTGTTATTTTTTTATTTTGTTAAAAATAGATGTGCTATTTTTTTCGAGAATCCGAAAATACATGTACTTATGTAATTCCCATGCATTTGCACGGGTTTAAAGGCTAGTTAATTATAATATACAAGTCCTTTGGACTAATGTCTTAAGTTTCCTCAAGTGTCATCAAGGATCAAAGATATGAATCTTGTCATGACTCATGAAAACCTCTTGGTGATTGTGTAATTACCGTGCATTTGCACGGGTATAAAGGCTAGTTAATTATAATATACAAGTCCTCTGGAGTAATGTCTGAAGTTTCCTCAAATGTCATCAAAGATATGAATCTTGTCATGACTCACAAAATCCTCTTGGTGATTGTGTGAGCAACAACTTATATAGCCTTTGATCTAATGGCTTCAAATCAGAGTGCTAGTTAGTAATATTATCATTAGTTTCATGATATGTGAGCAGTGTTGAATTTGCCTTTGATGATGAGCTAAAACTTCGTTTTTCCAACTTAGTTAATCCAATTTCATGTGATGTAAATGTCAAATCTCCTGTTTATTTGATACTAGTTTGATAGGAGCTCATCAGTCATTAAATTTCTTTTTTTTAATCCTTGGAGTACTATTGATTTTTCTAATTAGTTGGATTATTTTTATCATATTTGAAGGACAAATTTCGAGCATCAACATTGGAATTATACAATAATTGGTATCTACTTGAAATTCAGGTGAGCTTTGTTTTCCTTCCTCTCTTACAGTCTCTCTTTCTCACCAAGTCAAAAACGCCTTTGTTACGGTTCAGGTTTTTGAAAATATGCATGTCATCGCCTAGCCCAAGAAATGAAGGTGAGTTGGGTTCTTCAACTTGGGTGAGTCAACTTCACTAAGCCTTCACTTTCGTGATTTTTTTCTTTCCATTTTTTATTATTATAAAATTTATGTGTTTTTGTTTTCGGAAGCAATTTCACATTTTTAATACTATTTCCTTTGTGTTTGTTCATGTGGGTTTGCTTCAAATTCTGGAATTTAGGCCAAAGATTGCATTATGGTTTACTTGGGTATGATTTAGGTTGAGTATTAATTTATTTTTTTTATATTAAATTTTTTTGTTTTATGTGTTTTTGTTTTTGGAGGAAATTTCACATTTTAATACTGTTTCCTTTGTGTTTGTTCATGTGGGTTTGCTTCAAATTTTGGAATTGAGGCCAAAGATCACATTAAGGTTTACCTGGGTATGATTTAACTTTTGAGTATTAATTTATTTTCTTATATTAAAATTACTGTTGGATTATGTTGATTTAATGTTTTCTTTTTTAAGTTTTTTTTTGGTTGATTGTTATGTTCTGCTTGCATGCATTAGTGGTTAAAAGGCATATTTGGGTTCTCTATTTCCCTGTTTGGCTAGTGAGAAAATGTGCGAAATTACGCTGGGTTGTTTGCTTTGTCTAAAAGGATAGGTAATGTGCCACCGTATAGTGCTCATATGCATGTGTTGATTTGCAATTAGGCTCTCTCGTTACTTTTCCTAGGTTTAGTTTCCATTTTTTTGGGTGGATTATTAACTCCAGTCTCAGTGAGTAAGCGTTTGAAATTTCTCTTGCAATTCTTATGCTTTTTTGTGTCTGTCTTGTTTAATTTTTGGCCATTTTGTGTTGGCAACCTTAATATTAATTTAAATAGCTAATTTGACAATGCCTTTTAGAGGTGTGGGGTAGTAATATAACAGTGTGACCTGAATATGGTTGTAAAAGGAAATCAAGATAGTACTTTCTCTTCTACCGGTATGAGTTGGGCTTTTAGGGAATTATATGGATTTAACTTATGTTTTGGATTTGCTTCATTATTTGTTAACTTGGATTTTTGCTAATTAATTTCCTTGTTTCCAAATACCTGGAAGCAGAGAAGAGCTTGGCTTTTAGTGTTAATTGGAATTACCTTTATATTTGTTGGGTAATATGCTAGTTTTTCCATTTGTTGTTTTGCAACCCTTGATTCAAAGCTTGCGCCACTAATGGTTTGGACTTTCCTCTTATAAATTTGTCTGCTTGTGTTGTTTCTATTGACGTTTTCTTTGTAAAGGACATGGGAAACTTGTTGGACATGGCCGCATGCGTGTCCCATCCGTTTTCTGCTCCAAAATAAAAGATTGAAACGCACTTCCTTTAACACTGGTCTCGTTCAACTTCTTCCTCTCACGCTGATCTTCTTCTTCTTCTTCTACCTCCTCCCACGCTGATCTTCTTCCTCCTATCACGCCGATCTCTTCTTCTTCTTCTTCAGCTCTTAGATCTATAATCCTATTTCACTTTTACAGTTTTTTCCCTTTGCCCTTTTTGTCCATGTGTGCTTTTTATTGCTTTGTCTGCCTCACAGTGTCACACATTAAGAGCTCTTTTATCTCTAGCCACCCTCTTGAGCAAAAGATGTGTAAATAGCTGTTTCTTTTCAATTTTTTTTTTGTCTTTTATGAGTTAAAAGTCTACCACCTATCAAGCCTGGTAGTCAACTTTTTACAATTTTTTTTACATTATCTAGGTAGACAGTATCAGTAGCTAGACTTTAATATGCTTCTAAAATATTTTTGAACAATTATTTAAAAATATTTTTGTTAGAAAACAAAATTTTCAGGTTTGCCTTTTGTGTGTTTATTTGTAATTTTAAAAGTTCATAAGGTATTCATGTTCAAAAGATATGTTATCTGGTGATTGCCATCTTTCCTTGTCTCTCTTTTAGAATAATATTCTAATTGCATGATTTCCATATGTGATCAGTCTTTTAAAGAAATGGTTGGAATGTGTCTGGTGAAAGATCCAAGAACGAGGCGGAATTTCTTGAAACACCCCTTTTTGAAGCATGCAAAGTCTCTTGAGATTTCTGTGAAGAAATGATTCGCTGACTTGCCACCCCTTTGGAATCATGTAAAAGCCCTCCAGGTTACCCATCATATTGCTGAGATGCACCTTCCAAACTTTCACTTGTCCTGGTAAGCTTGTCTCATTGCTATGGTTAATTTTGTAGCTTAAAGATCAAGTGCAACTCTGTGAAGAACAAGAGGTATTATCATAGGTCGTAAACATTTGTCCACACCATTAAATTTGAACTTAAAATGCATGTGGTGATATTTCTTTAATTTTTATCTATATTTACTATATATTTAATTCAATTGGGTTCATTTCTTAAGAATAAGCGATGTAGGATCTCTCACTTAACTTTAGTTATCTGTCAAAACCATCCCCACCCCTTCTCTTTTCCCCAATTTTGTTTTTATTAAGTTTTTCTAATTCTTCATATTGACTAAGTTCCCCTTTCCATTTACTTACACTGATGATGCTGTGCATACAGCTATTTTGATGTTGAAGGAGGGGTAAATGAATGTTAAGCCTTTTTTTAAAAAAATAAATATATTTTTATTTATAAAGCTGTTGTGGGGTGCAGCTAGAATGGTAAAAGCTAGGGCATTGGTGGAGCTCGAGGGAAATATATATATAAGTCAATGATAGTACTTTTTATCGCTGAGTTTTTTATTCATTATTCTTTTTTCGTCTCTAAAAAAATTAGGTTTCCTTCATGTTTAAATTTTTTCTATTTTGAGAACTATTTTCTGTTTGGCAATATATTCTTTTGATATACAATATAGGCTTTACCTTTTGGTACTTCTCTTACATGCATGCCATGTTCTAGGATTGTGCCCTGTATTGCGCCTTTTTATTGAAAATGTTAAAACTATAAAAATACAAAGCATTATACAATGTATACTTCTTTTTACGTGTGATGTCTTAATTTTCATTTATTGCCTAATGTGTCTCCACTCTCATCCTCTCTTGCTCAGCTTCCTCCCAATTTCAGTTACATCAATTATCGATGGCTTGAAGAGATTGTACATTGAAAAGCCAAAGCCACTAGAAGTTGCATATCTTTCGTTTGCAAAATGGAGATATTCTGATCTTTCTAGCTTTGTTGTCGAGTTTCAATTCTAGTTTTTAAGACCTCCATAATAGAGGATTGATTTTTATTTGTGTTTTTGCAGACGAACGGTGATTTTGTTGCTAAACCCATGGTTTTTTGGGTCAATATTCAATTGGAAAGACAAATTCTATAAACATTTGCTAAAATGCAACTATCCAAGTTAGTATGACTGGATCTCAAAGATGACTGTCCCTTATAATCTGTTTGAATAAGTGCTCACATTGGACTAGGGCCTACAAAAGACAGATTTTTTGTTGTTGTTATGGTATCACTAGTCACACTCACTTTCCTATGTTATTTATGAGGGCTAATTAAGTTTAAATGCACTATAGAAATAATAACAGGGTCGCATCAACACTTGGTACTAGACACCAGCAGCTTATTATAACAGGCAGTTTTTTAGTAATGTTTTGTGTCATCTTTGTAATTGATGGTTAGGGTCACTTGCTTACTAATTGATTGTGACATGTGCTTAATTGTTGATTAGGTAGGAGCCATGTGCTTAACAGTTAGTTAGTTGGATCGTTAGATCAGTGTAGCCAGCTGGCAGTTAGTGTTAGTTAGTTGTGTTCGTGAATTGTATTAAGGTGTGGAGATGGATTGTAAGAGGCATGCAATGAGAATTCAGACTGTTCATATTCCTATTACTCTCTAATCCCTTTCAATTCTTCTAAGAGGCATGGCTGCCCTCTTAGTCAGTCACTCACCATTTTTCCATTGCTTAATCAGTTCTTATCAATCCTTCATTTACATATTTTTCTTGTTGTACAATTCTTGTTTGTCCTGTATCAAATCTATGGCCAACCCTAGGTCCTGAGTCCAAGTTCATCCATCTCTATTTTTCCTTTTATTTAATTTCCTGTTAAAAAGTTTTGGTTTGTCCTACATCATTGTGATAAAAAGTTCTCCATTATCCCGAAAGTTTCTTTTGTGCTTTGTTGTGGAGTTAGATAATTCAATTTGAGTTGACATGGGGTTTTTGCTTTTTCATGAGGTGGGCCTTCATGTGTGTGTAGGAGCATAATCTTCCTTCTCTTTTGGTTTCGAAATTGTTAGATATTGATTTTGTTGCTTCATATAGGTACTTGAAATAGTGTTAACTGTGTTGGTGATTGTAGTTGAGGAAATCAAATGCTCCAATATAGCTGATGCTATTGTTGAACTGAATCTTCTGAGTGCTTCAAATGCTCTTTAAAGAAGGTAAGGTAGTTCTTGCATTCCTTTGGTTTCTTTCTAGCAACTCCAATATGTAAATGTCCTTAACACCGTCAGCACTATCAAGTTTGCAACTCAGTGGTTCACCGAGTAATATTGCTACAGTTATCATTTCTTACTGACTTGATTTTAAAACTAATATGCTTGATTTTTATCATTGCTTGAAGTTATGAGTCAAAACTAATGTTAGTTTATGTTTTGGTATCTAAAAGATGTTTCTGTATGGCTTTACATGAAATTTGGTTGATTGTGAACTGTTATGTTTGTCAGGGATGGAACTAGGATTTGAACCTGAGGGGGGGGCCAAAGCTTAAAACAATTTTTTTTTTTTAATGAAAATAAAAACTAACACCTATTTTATATTCAACAAAATACTACATATAAAATAAGTGTTTCTTAAATATTTGATATTATAAAAATGTCGACAAAGTATAATATACAAAATAAGTGTTTTTTAAACATTTTAATACATTTATCAAAATGGAACTCGACACTCTTTAAAGTCTCGAAAGTCGTCTATTATTGAAAAAAAAAATAATAATGAACAAAAGTAATGAACAAAAAAAGTTGGAAAAGAAATAAATTTAAAGGATGGATTTAAAATCTTACCGAAGCCTAGACTTAAAACTACCCCTACAGACTCTATAGTCTATGGCATGTGAAAGAGATAAGTTACGAGTAAAAAACGGCGAGTAGATGATTGGTACAACATCAAGTTTGCAACAAAAGAGAGAATAGTTCACCTTGAATTCAATGAAACTTTCAAAATGAGAGCCATGTTTTGACCAATATTTCTAGCTTTTTTTTTTTTTTTTTTTTTTTTTTTTGAGGCGGGGGGGGGGGGGGGCATTCCCCCCGCCCCAATGTAGGTCCGTCCCTGATGTTTGTCTTTATTATTTGTTTTTGTTTCTTGGTGAAATTTTATGATTTTGTATACTTTTGAAGGAGAATTTCCATATGATGTAAATAATTCTGTCATGTCTTTTGGGTTTTAGTTGGACAATAATGAGGTTATCTACTGATGTTGCAAAATTGTTTCTATAAGAACTTTTGTCAACCAAGTATTGAAATTCTTCTCCTTTTTGTTTTTTGGGTGAGATTGTGAAAATATTGATGGTTTACTGCTTGTTGTCTTGGAAAAGTAAAAAGTAATATCCAGTCCTTTAACTTTGATGACAATCCTATGTTGTGACTTCTTGATCATGGTAGGGAGATTGTTATATTAGAGGTAATGTTGCATGTGCTCCGACACTTGGCCTAATGAGTTTGACTGATTCCTAGTAGGTATTGAAATTCGAAGTTATTGTGGTTGATTTGTGTGTAGGTGAAAGCCTTATTCGTAGTGTTTTCCTTTTTGGATAAACTTATTCATTGTTTTTTTGACATTTTTATTCAGTTTTATTTGATCTTAGGCATCATTTTTCTGTGGACTAATTGGTTTTTACGATGTCAACTAAAAAAAAAAAAAAAAAACTAACCTAGCATGAATGAAGGTGCATAATCTGTATACAATTGATAGTCATAAAAGCTTCACTAATTTAGACTACCCTGAATACATTATGTTTGGAACTATATGGAGAATTTTTGGCTACATAGAACACTACTTTGCCTTTTTACTTTGGAAATATATGGAGTTAAAAGGGATAAGGATGGTACGGATAAACGCAAGTCTTTTTTTTTTTTTTTTTTCAGAAAACCGTTTCTGTTTTTTAAAGGTGTAAATGATTTTGATTTATAAAAAAAAAAAAGGGTAAATGTTTTTTGCCTATATACTTTAATTTTCCATTGACTAAAATTTTCTGATACACCAAATACCTTAAAACACAATATCAGTTTATGCCAAAAACAAATGAAACCTTAGAGTTTTGTTGTTTTTTGGATTGGTAAGTAGTTATACATGCACTCGACGGTTCTTGAATCGTTACCTCACACTTCTTTCCATTATTGTTGGAAGCAGAAGTGCCATTTAAGCTAGAACTCATTGGCTAGGACCATAAAGCTTTTGTGATACTTTGTTTGCTTAGAATGGAGCAAGTGACCCTGCCAAAGCATAAAGTTGGGGACTACATTTTTTTGTTGTTGCTTGGTATAGAGGTTTTTAAATTCATCTTTTTCTAAACCAAAATATTTGGCATGTTGGTCAATATTACCCATTTTGAAAAGGAAGAAAGGGTACAAGCTTTGGGAATATAATTTTTTTTTTACTCTTTTTGAAATTGTAGAACTTTTGAATGCTCCTAGAACCTGCATTTTTAGTGTCATTATTAAATTTAAGAAATTTATTTATTTGACTTTCTTGTCCTTGACTTTTTCATTATTTTATTTCAAGGCAACAACCAACCTTGCTTTTGTTATGGGAATGGAACTAAGGTTAGTAAGTTCACCATATTTTTCTAAGCATCAGAAAATTTGGGTAGCGTGTTTATTATTTATTTATTTGTTTATGAAGTTGAATACAGTTGAGTCTTTACTTTTCTTGCTAGTGGTGTAAAGCCCTTTGGAGTTTCTCTGCTGGTTGCTGGGTTTGATAACTGTAGACCACAATTATACCGGGTATTTGTTTTTCTAATATGCTTTAAATTACAGTTAATAACTAGCTCCAATTAAGGACTAGATTATCTAATGGGTTGCACCTTTGAACATTTTGGCATATAGAAAACTTCTTTTACACTAAATTTATGAAATTCTTTTGGCATTGCCTTGTCTCAAATGCAATATGATTTACTCTTTAAAATATTAATTGATGCTATTAGTGACTTAATATTGGCTAGTTGTAAATGTGAATTTTCCACTCTGGTTGTAGCATAAAAAGAGAGGATAGTTATGTGATGAAAGTTTCTTCTATTACTTTGGCTTAATTAGAACTGACAAGAAATTCAGGTAGGCTTCGTTTTCCTTGCTCATTTGGACTCTTCGTAGTAAATGATTGATCTCAACTGGCTGGCCAAGTTTTGGCTGGTAGCCAATGGTTGGCAATGGGCATGTAATGATGGCTTGCTTGGAATCAGGAGGACCATGTGACAGTTGGTGGTCAGTGGTTGGCGACACTAATGTTTGGCAGCTGGTGGGCACCTAAGTGTGGTATGGAGTACATTTTTGGACTTAATGTGACTCTGTTTAACATGAATGCTTAATGTTATTGTTATTTGTTTTTAATTTTATTGTTATTTGTTATGTAATGAGTTCCATGTGTTGTGTCACTTTTTGATGAATTAGAATATAATAGTCTATATAAGCCAAATATGTACCCCTAGAAAGGGAGATTATTTTGATGATTAAAGTTTCTTTTGAAATTGAGTCCATGGTTTGGTGTCGACTCCAACCAACCCTAAGTGTACTACGCTTGGTGCTATCCAAGAGAGCCTAGGTACTAACTGTTCTCCATGTTAGGAACCTATGAGAAGTAACTTGACTTAATGCATATGATCCAGCTAGTGCATCATGTATTCAGAACCAGTAAGCATGAGTAAGTAAAGTTTTGTACTAGAAAACACTTGTAACAACAACAGTGTAGCATTAACGCTTGGTACTAGACACTAGCAACTTATTATAAGAGGTAGTTTATTAGTAAAGTTTTGTTTCATCTTTGTAATTGAAGGTTAGAATCACGTGCTTATTAATTGATTTTGTCATGTGCTTAATTGTTGATTAATTAGAAGCCATGTGCTTAACAGTTAATTGTTGAAGAATTTTTTTCACATCAGATAAAGAATAGAGATCCTCTTAAACTAGGTGTCTACAATATCATGGTTTTTGTTGGTATCAGCATTCATATTTTGTTACTCGTATGCTCCTTTTTACAAATGTTATGCACGTCAATCTTTTGTTTTTTTTTTCGTAAGCCTTTGGTCATGTTTGTTGTCTTATTGCATTATCCACTACTATCTCAATCTACAAGTAATTATGCAGAGCAGCTTCTCTTTTGTTTCATGAGTTCTAATGAAACATTTGTAATTAAATCCCTAGGTAAAATAGTCTAACAGTTCGCTTGCATTGGACTTGTAATGCTAGGCTAATACATGTCTACTGCTTGCTGATAGAACATCACAAATTTTGTTGAAGCTCTAGACCATGCATGATTTTTGGTAACAGTATGCACATATTGGTATATAATATTGGCTTACCTTAAAAAAACATATATAATCAATAGGCATTACTAGAAATATTCATATCATTAGTTAATTTTTGGTAAGCATACCACCTAATTTCACCAATGGACATTATGGAATCTTCTTTCGTATTGTCAATATAACTGTTGTAAGTTCTGTTTGTACAATCTTCTTTGATAGTCTCAGTATATTAAGGGTTCAAGTTCTTGCATATTTCTTTAACTTATTTTTCTTTGAGCACCTTAAATTTTCACCCAGCTTGACTTTTGTTTTTTGTTTGTTTGTTAGTAAGTTATGCCTTACTGATTTATTTATTTATTTTGATAAGGGCTTTACTGAATTATAGTTATGATGATAGACAACCTTTCTCTCGTTTGTTGATAGCATGAAATAAACACAACCTAAAAGATCTAATTGTTGGGAAATTTACTAACATAGCCTGCAAGTTTTTTCTAATTGTTTGTTTGAGCTGCCACTTTAATGTTCGTTTTAATTTCCATGTAGGTAGATGCGGCTTTGGTGCTCATTCGAAACATAATTTCCCATGTGAGAACCTGAACGTGTATCCATTTAGATTGTGTTCTCACACTTCATTTGCATTATCCTTTTTTCTAAGCAATTATGTGATGCCTTCTATAATTGAGTCCGTTTACAAAAATGTACACGCTTTTATTCTTAAAGTGTTTTTATGTCACCTATTCTTCTTCCAAGATTTAATAAACGCATATGTCATCATACCTCAAGATACGTGGGATCTTAGGTTATTTTAAAGAATGCCATTAGTGTAAGTGCATTTTACTTTGATTACATGCCAGTGGAAACAAATTCCTTTTGATTCTCCATGCTTCCTTTTGCGCTTTCAGGTTTCTAATGCCCATTGCATCATAACCTTGAGTCTTTTGGTTTCCTAGTGGTTTTTGGCTCTCTCTCTATCTCCAACCACTTATATAGTCTTTTGCTTATTCTTCTTCCTTCTCATCGTTGTCCACTTGTCCTGCAAGAAAGTGATTTTTTTATAAAAAATGAACAGTTCATAATTATTTTTGTTGGGATGGGGAGAGTTCTTTTCTTGTGCTAAAATGTTATTTCTAATAGATGCTTCATAACAATTCCATTGTGTGTACACTTAAAACTGTGATTCCAACTACACTATAAGAATTAGCTTATTATAAAGGTATTCTCTTGGTTCCTTTTTTAAATTCCTTAGATACCATTTTGTCGCTTTAAAAAAAACATTGATAATATTCTATCAATTTTGTAATACATTGAAATTCAAGTTGGATTTTTATAATGTTATAATGCCCTAATGGGATTTCTGAAATTGATTACTAGTAACTACATATGATGTCATATTTATATCATTCAAATTTTCTTTATGCTTGAGCCCCTGAAATTTTCTGTAGAAGCATGAATCCGTGAGCTGTTGGATTTATCTTTTTAAATGCATTGGGCACTCTTGGAGTCCGTGGAGGCTAGTGGATCTACTGGGCCTGAAGCTGTTTGTTGCTGCAGAAAAGAATGCAGTTTTATGGACGGCAAGAGCTGGTTCGAGGAATCCATCTGCAATTCCCTCAATATACCATGTTTCAGTTGCCCTTTCAATCTCCTGCTGGTGAGTTTTGGGTCAATATTAAACTGGGAAGACAAAAACATTTGCTAAAATGCAACTATCTGGGTTAGTTAAGTTTTTATTTTTGTTAGTCTCTCCTGATTTGATCTCAAAGATGAATGTCCCTTGTAATCTGTTTGAACAGGTGCTGACATTGGACCAAAGCCTATAGCACATAGATTCATTGTTGTTATGGTATCACAAGTCACCCTCACTTTCCTATGTTATTTATGAAGGCTAATTAAGTTTAAATGCACCATGTAAAATTTTGAAACGACTTTGGTTTAGACAGAAACTACCATGTGCATATTTCTCCTTCCCAATACCCTCCCTCCCCCTATATTTTTTTTCCTTCCTCTTTAGACATTGAGTGCAGATCTGACAAGTAGCAAACAAGGCTTTCTGAACAGGTATTCGTTTGGGAAAAATATTCAAACCCCCCCTCCCCCCGGTGTGTGTGGTGGTTTTCCCTTAGAAAATTGAACCTCGTGAGTTTTCTTCTTCTCATATGGTATTGCTTTATGTGTCAACTGGTTAATTGTGTTACACTTAACCCCCCAGGACTTTTGGATATAACACAACACCTCCCTGTGGTATTTTTGTGAAAATAATATGGAAACTTATAGTTATTTTCCCTCAAAATCTATCTTTCTTATTCTATTCTTTATATAATGAAAGTTTTTGGTGACTTTTCTTTTGTACAGAGTTTTAGGTCATGGAATCTTGCATAGGTAATTTCTTTTTGGTGACTTTTCTTTTGTGTGAGATTTCGCTATGCAGAAGCAGCAGCCTGTGTGTTGCAAACAGTAGAAAACTCATTACACAATTTGATTGATTGTGTGATGTGTGTGGGTGTGTGATGAGTCCCACATCGGGTATTTATTAGGGCGATCTGGGTTTTATTAACAATTACAAGGAGCCTCAATTGTGACTAGTCCTTTTGAGGTATAGTGCAGATGTTAATTGTATGATGTGTGTGGATGTGTGATGAGTCCCACATCGGGTATTTATTGGGTAGATCTGGGTTTTATTAACAACTACAAGGTGCCTCAATTGTGACTAGGCCTTTTGAGGTATAGCGCAGATGTGGTTAGCGCTTTTCCTTGGGTCGTTACAGAGAGTCCTGATGTAGGAAATTTCATGTTGTTGCATCCTAATCCTCTTGTAAATATTTAGTTAGTTAGTTAGTTAGTTAGATGATTGCTTAAGCATTAGCGAATAGGATTTGGACACTTGTCAAGCACCTAGAAGACTCCAATGCCAAACAAATAGTATAAGTACCACCTTGTTCGCTGTTCTAGGCAACTCTCATTTCCCTTAATCAATTCCAAGCCAAAAAAACAGCCCCTTTAGAATCCCTGCATTAGTTCTAACATCCTGCAAGAAAATAAGAACCCACATAGGTCCAAAAACCAAATTGGAGCAGCACTTTCTAAAGTAAAATTACATGGCTGTAGTAATAAGATTCAGAACTTCTCGTGGTATTTCTTTTATACCTCAGCTGTTATGTTTTGAATTTTGTATAACTGGATTTTGATGTGATTCGTTTTGATAATTTGGGTATTTGTTGGATTTGTGTTTGAGAGTTTACATTTTTGTATTTTTTTTTCCTATTCCTTTAGTTTCTGTAAGTTAGATTTGCATATGCTCTCGCTTTTTGAAAAATGCTTATAGGAATTGCAATTGGGAAGTTTTCTTTTCAACCACATTTTCATCTTTTATTTTTATTTTTTCTAGATGACTATATGTTCTATCATTCATAACTCTTCACATAGGCAACTCGTGACAAAGTTGTGGGTGTTGTTGTGGTTCTACCATTTTTGACAGAATCACTTACAAAAGTGCTTTGTTGGGACTTGGGTTTTTCTTGACGGGTGGTCTGTTTCCTTCGCTTTTATTATAAAAATAATTTCATTTTCTTGATGTTCTCTTTGTTTGGTTAATTTGTATTGTCTTTTTGCTTTGTTAAATTCTGAAAGTCTTAATATTGGGATGTGGGGGTAAATTTCAATTTCATGTGGAAGTTGAGTTTAATATTAATGCAAAAAACGTATTCTTGCATGATACTAGGGATCTTGGAGCAGACCTTAACAGCAATGGAGAAGTGCAAAAACTGTAATTAGTGCAATGCTGCCACTGTGGATGTATATAATATTCTATTGAAGCATATGAATGGGATCTAAGCCATGAATGGGTCTCAAAATTGGGCCCGTTGTGTTCTTTTTATAAATATTAAAGATTACTAGTCAAGTTTTTAATTTTGCTGATAAAATATGATTGGGTTTTGGTCTTTCAATTTAGGCTTGGTCACTCAGGTTTGGATATGCATTTCTTTTTGTAGATTAGTTGAGAGCATTTTTTTTATAATGATAGTAAGGTTTTGGAAATTCCCATTTGTTTTTGGGTTCTAAATCTGCATATATTAAATTTATTTTATTTTTAACTAAACTAATAGAAGGAATGTGATGGGCTGTTTGTGCATGGCTTAGAAACAATGTGATACTGAGTTGCTTAGAACACATTGATAGGTGAATAAGTATCTCTGCAAGAACACACAATTCCAAATAGCACACAAAGGTTAACAATTCATTCAATTACCAAAAGCTGATTTACAAAGAGTTTACATTCTCCTACTTATACTAGTTGTTTGGCATTGGTAGCCTCTAGATGGTTGATAGGTGTCTAAATCCTATAGGCTAATGCTTAAGAAATCGTTTAATTAACTAACTAACGAACTAATTAGTTACAAGTGGATTAGGATATAGACATATAGTTACTTGAAATGCCCTGCATCAGGAGTCTCCCTCTTAAGAAGCACTTGACCACAAGTGCTCTTGGTTGCCATGAGATTTGCATTAAGTTATGGGATGATACAGTTGCCTTGTATGATGAGTTTGCTATTGTTGTAGCACACCAAAGGCTGCTACTTCTACACAGCCAAGTCCCACACAAATGAAACACCAATGTATATGCATCTGCATTAAGAGGACTCCCTTTCTTGAAAGCAAACTTGTCCTCAAGTTTGGTTGAACTTTCAATTGTAAAACATGTACACTGAGTTGAATGTTAAGTGTTCTGCCTCGCTAATGATCAATCATGCATATTTTGACACTACAAGGCTTTATTCTTCACTGGTGAATCAACCTTCTTCATCTTGACCATTGGCTTGGGGTTTGCCTTCTCTTTCTTTGGTTGCAAGGAGCGTGGATGCGCTATCTTGTACATGTTGTGTGCGTTGCACTTGCACATTCTCCCCATGATAGCTTTATATAATTTTTCACATCTATGTAAAAGATGGAACCCATTCATGGCTACCTCCTCACAAAGAAAATAACCTTTATGTTGTCTATCATCCTCCACTTCTTGTTTTAGAACTTGCATGACCTTTGTTCCTAATGATAAGTCCTTTTCTTCCTCAACAATAACAGCTGCGTCATCCATAGACTGATCATAAACAAGTTCAGCCACATATTTCATGCTATCACTCATTTCTTTCCCTTCTTCACCAATCTAATTATCAAAAATAGGCTGCCCCACGTCATGATCTTCTAAATCTTCAACCAGCAAATATTGATCTTCTAATGCTTCTACCAGCAAAGTCTTGATCTTCTAACTCTTCAACCAGAAAGTCTAGATCTTTTATCTCTTCAACCACCAAGGTTTCACCCTTTGACAAAACAGGCTGGTTCTTGGCTAGTACTTTGGAAACTTTATTAGATCCAGCAGTATTTGACCCAATCTCAATATTCTTGGTTGGCTACCTCCAATGCTTAGTGTAGTTTGATGCAGCACCACCACTTGGGTTGGTTCTTGAATTGAAAGGGGCTGATTGTGATCTCTTTGTTTGCTGAGTCTCAATCAACACTGCTCTATTTGCTACATCTGAATTTGTACAACAGTTGTGCAAGTTGCTGTAGTGGGTTTGGATGTGGCTATACAGAAAAAATTGCTTCCTGAGTTTTTGTTTTAGCTTCTCCCAAGTTTGAAACTTGATTTTTCCTTCCCTCAATCTTTGAATCTTCGACTGCTCCCACCAAGATCTTGCTTTGCCTCTCAAATTAATTGCTGCCAATTTAACTTTTTTGGATTCTGGAATATCATAACAAGCAAAGATCTCTTCAACTTGGCTAAGCCAATCCACAAACTCCTCATGATCCAAGCTGCCATCAAATTCAATGAATTCAATCTCAAATCTTGTCCCAATTCTGGTTTGGCATCTTTGGTTGAACGATCACAGGATTGTGGCCATACTTCTCGTCTCCACCTAGGAATATGAACAAAAGGTTGTTCATAATCCTCCTCATAAAGCTACACTTCCAGTAGTATCATGCTGGTAGTATTTCTGTTGTATCTTCCTATCTCTTCTCAACTGTTCAATCAAGGCTTGCAGTTGCCTCCCCAATAATTCCACTTCAGCTTCTAAGCCATTTTGAACCCTTCTATATCTTGGTCCATTGGCTGCAATATCATCTTCCTCTACTACAAGAATAGTTTGCTTCTTGCCCTTATCGCTTATCACTTACAAATTACAATTCTTTTCTATACTGTGAAGAGTATAACTTGTGTGCAAATGTCATGCTTGTAGGAACCAGTTCCGTTACACAACTTGTAAGGGAAACTACAGTTGTAAGAGTTCACTCAATCTGGGTAATCAAAATATCTTTAATATGATATCAAATATGTTACAATCATTATTCAATTTTGGTTGGTATCATTTCTAGAATTGTATTGAAATAAAGAGATGAGTATTAGGTGTTTGGAAAAATTATTTGACCCCTATTAGGTCACTTGGACTCTACATGGTCAACAATTGATGGCATCAGGTAGGCCAAGTGTTGGCTGGTAGCCAATGATTCGCAACGAGCATGTAATGATGACCTACTAGGAATCAGGTGGACCTTGTGATAGCTGGTGGCCAGTGGTTGGTGGCAATGATGATTAGCAACTAGCGGCCAATGGGTGGCGGCAGGGGGAAGTGGCCAAGCCAATGGCAACGGTCATCGTAGGGATATGGGTGGTAGGGACAAATGCAAGTCTTTTTTTCAAAAGACTGTTTATGTTTTTTAAAAGTGTAAACGTTTTTGATTTATTAAAAAAAAAAAAGGTGTAAAGTGTTCTGTCTATTTGCTGTAATTTTTTGTTGACTAAAATTTACTGACACACCAAATACCTGAAAACACAAAAATAGTTTATGCCAAAAACAAATGAAACCTTAGAGTTTTGTTGTTTTTTGGATTGGTAAGTAGTTATACATGCACTTGACGGTTTTTGAATCATGACCTCACTACTCCCCATTATTGTTGGAAGCAAAAGTGTGCCATTTAAAGATTTTGTAATGCTTTGTTTGCTTAGAATGGAGCAAGTGACCCTTCAAAAACATAGCGTTGGGACAGCATATTTTTGTTGTTGCCTGGTGTAGAGATTTATAAATTGTTGTTGACTGGTTCGAGTTAGGGACTACATCTTTATGTCTCCTATTTTTGTTGTTGCTTGGTATAGAGATTTTTTAGTGACAACATGTCAGCATAATCGAAATCTTAAAATTCTTCTCCTTCCTCCTTGTTTGTTTGGCGTCTTTTCATTCTTCGTTTGGGGCTTTCATTCAACATTGAACATTGTAGGTCGAGGAGGCCATAACCTAAACATAATTGGATTTGAAGCCTAATAATAAGGTATCATATTTCTTTTTTTATCATTTTCTTTTATATTTTTAATTTTCTTGAAATTAAGGTAACCCTAGTCTATAGAACATGTCTCTACCATTTTCAAAACCCTAATTCAAACCAAACTTTCCATGTTCTTGTTGTTGCTGGGGTTCATATTATATGTAATTCCTCAATTCAGCTTCTTGTTCTTTTAATTATTGTTTGGGAATACTCAAATCCTAAATTGTAATACTAGTAGTTCTAGGACCTTAATATGATTGCCAAAGCTCATTTGAATTGAATATTAAGCTTTATCATGAATT
This sequence comes from Quercus gilva, assembly GCA_023621385.1. Taxonomy (NCBI): domain Eukaryota; kingdom Viridiplantae; phylum Streptophyta; class Magnoliopsida; order Fagales; family Fagaceae; genus Quercus; species Quercus gilva. The sequence goes on from CM042473.1 coordinate 36,109,405, forward strand.
AACAGGATTGCTTGATTTTAAATGGAGTTTGTTTATTATTGTATCTGTCTTATATTTGTAGCTGAGGTGAGCACCAATGTTATGGAAATTTTAATTATAATTCCAATCCTAGTCTAAGAACTTAATATAGTTGCCAAGCTAATCTAAATAATCGGCTTAATTAATTAATGGGCTTGCTTTGTTTTATTGTTAATTGTTGTAGAATTGTCTTATTTTTGTTGCTGAGAGGGGCATCTATGTTCAAATTTCAGTGCTTTGCTTAGGCCTTTGCTGAGCTCTGTTTTGTTAAAAGAACCTGGTGGGGTTGGCTTTAATTGTAGAAAAAGAAAAGCGTGTGTATGGGCCATGGCAAACTTTGATACAAGCAGAGTTTCTTATTCTTCACTTTCTAAGGTTGATGAAAAGGACAATAATAATAATAATAATAATAATGCCCAATTCCACTATGTTGATGATTACATTGACTCTCTATGAGACTCAAACTCAAAGTCCTCTCCACCGCATCACGCGTTTTAAGACGATGATTTTGCTGTTGATGGAGAAGGATATGATTCAAGTGATAACACTCATAATTTGGTGCAACCTTATAATAATAATAATAATAATAATAATAATAATAATAATAGTATACATCATCCTGAGGTTAACTTGAAGAATGTGCTCAATGGTAAATTTGCCATTTTGACTGGCCGGAACAAATTTCCGAGTTTCATTTCAAATCAGCAGTCGCTACTCCCCACTTCAAATGTTTCATTTGTTGGGTCCGCAAAGAATGGCAATACCTTCTTGTCCTCCGTTTACATACCTAGTGCCCCACCACTCCTTGAGCCCAGCGGATCAACTGGGGTTAATTATAGTGTTTACAAGGATGTTCAAGGAGAGGGATCCCTAGAGGGCCTGTGATGCCTACTATGATAGGCTTGATCCATTACAGGGTGTTCTTATTAACACCATCAGCAATGCCATGCAAGTAGCAAAGCATGATGTGATAGATTGGACTTGCATAAGAGGATGGTTGAATCTTCCACTTGGTTTGCCTATGGAACATGAGATATACAAGGCCTCCAATACTTTGAGAAGCTGTTGCCAGGTGTGATTTTCATTTGCACCTCAGCTTGCTTTTACATGTCAACTTGTTTTATCTTTGTAAAACTAACATCTCTTTCCTGCCTTGTAATGTTAAAGAGATAGGATTGTAAAATTTTAATAGGTAGTTCTTGCTAGGTCATAGATTCTATTTTGGAGCTTTGTTTGTGTGTTTACTCTTTGCTTCTTTTCACTTTTATGTCAACTGGACTGTAATGGTATTTTAGAAATTCATACTTGCATCAACATTCTAAATATGCAGTCCTTTGTAAAGTGGTTTTCCCTTTTTTTTTCCTGACTTTATAGTTTTTGTTGGAATTAACAGGTTGAATCCTGACAAGTTGATACCCTTGGCAATTTTGAAAGGAGCAAAAGGCCTGGCAATTTTAACTGTAGCTAAAGCTGGTGTTCTACTTGCTTACAAACTTGGCACAGGCTTGGTCATTTCTCGAAGGTCAGATGGATCATGGTTGGCGTCATCGGCCATATTCTTTGTTTGTTTAGGATGGGGTGCTCAGGTAACAACAAAATTGTCATGTTATTTCTAGTGTTAATTTCTTTTTGTTATTATTACTACTATAATGTCTGTAAGTGTCAATCTTAGGTAGAAGGCCTGAAAAAAAAAAAAAAAATCCAGGATATATGCTATTTGTCGATTTTGCAATCTCTTGAAAATGGAGAAAAATTGTGGGAACATTGGAATTCACTTCCTCATATGGTTCCTGCTTATGGCTTTATATCAATTAGTAACTTTACTAAGCCTTAATCCAGTTGATTAAGGTTGGGCATTGGCTCCACGAATTGTTGGACTTAAAACTAAAGGAAATTGTTGTGAAAAACATCTTAAGTGAATGCTAGCACATTAGTCGATACTAATCTACCTGTATTCCAGTGTTTTATGGGGTGGGTGGGGGAAGGCTGAAGGCATGGTTCTGTTAGGACAGTTTCTTTTAGGTGAGGGAGGCAAGATATATGTCATGGTTCTAATTTCAATAGATTATGGATTATCTTGTATTCTCCTATGCGACCATAATAACATTACTAAATTTATTCTTCTTGTTTTTGTGTTTGCTTTATATCTTTGATTCTTTTAGGATTAAATCTTCATGCTTGTTTTTATAGTAATCAATATCTTAAAAGTTTTGAACTGAATTGGAAGCGTAAGGATTTTTTAAAGATTGAGAGCCTAAAATTAATGCAAATAGTGAAGAGACTAGAGGAAGATACCAAAATCTTTAGTTTCAGCGATTAGCCTAAAATAAATAAATAATTATATATATATATATATATAGAGGGGGTGGGGGAATGCAATATTCATTTTTGCAAGGTAGTGTTGCTCAGAGATATTGTTTTCTGTACTTTTCCCCCATTCTAATATGTTTTGTGCATTTGAAAGTAATTTTGTGGTAGCCTGAAAGTTGATAACTCCTGACAACTTGCATACTATGGCAGGCGCATTTTTGGGAGTGTCATTGGAAGGGAATGTTGTTGCAACAAGGATGGATACCAATTTACGTTTTTATGGTGATTCTTATCTCACCACATCAGATATTCTTCTCGGGATGGTGAGTCGACTGCTAAGCCCTTGTATGCAGCACTTGAAGACCTATTCTCCAGTCTACGGTGATAATTCCAATTGTCTGCAATTTGGCATCTTTTTGATGCATGTGAAGCATCCCCATGAGCATTGGAGTAGATCACTTTTCAGCATGCTTGGATTCTGATACAGATTCCTCATCTTAGATCTATAACTGTAAAAAAGTTATTTCGGATTGTTTCATCTTCTATCTGGATAAAGGGATATATTTAATGCCACAGGCAACTTAGTCTATTGTTTCTATCTTAATCCTATTCATTTGTGATTGTCAAACCATTCAGTATAATATGATGTAAATATACCAAGATTCATAGGGATTTGTACATGTATATATGCAACAGAATGATAAAAATTAAATTTAGTTGGCATGAATAAATTATTTTAAGTTCAAATGTTACTTAATACTTATAAAATGGTTTGTCTAGTTTGTGGATGAGTTCATTTTCATTGGTTTGTTTTGTTTGAAAAATAAGTAGTGTAAAAGTACAATTGTCTAATAACTACCTAAAAAGAGCATGAAGAGAGGGGTGTTTGGTTTGAGCATCACTCAAAACTCAATTCTCAAAATTCAATTCCAATCACTCAAAACTAACTCATTTCTCATTTTTTATTCTTTATTTTTCTTTTGACTTACCCAACAATGTGTTCGGCTCAAATATTTGCTTTAGTTTTCAACTTAAGAGGTCAAAACTCAAAAAGGTGGATCCCACACGAACAATAACTGTGCTCTTGTTGCCCTCACCCGTGATATTTTCTCTCTTCCCATCCCTTCTTTCATTTTTTTTTTCTCTAAATATGTCAAGCAAACCGCAAAAAGGTAGGTCAAAAAACATAGGAAAGCAAAAAGAAGGAAATGAGCAAATTAAACACTTAACAACAGATTGTTGGAACTACGGTTTGTTCTTCTTCTTCTTTTTTTAATAATTTACAATTTTATTAAAAAGACTAAGAAACAAACAGACAATCTGCCATAAAGGCAAGCAGTAAGGGTTGGGGCAGATTGTTGGAGCTAAAACAAAAAGAAAGAGGAAAAGATAAAGCTAGTTTAGAAATAGTTCATATGCACACACATCACAAGAGTTAAATTTTGAACTAATACACACCGATACTCACAAATACCTATTTTGAAACAAATCCCAAAACCCAAAACAAGAGTCTTTTCTTTAGAAACACCAAACCTAAATCAAATTCCATTTTTCAAACCCCATAAACCTAAATCAACCAAATCCTCAAACCCATGAACAATTACAAAGGAAGGAACTTTTGGCCCACTGCTAGTGAGTGGTGGCAATGGGTGAGACTTGAACCAAGAGACTTGAGATAGCGAGGGGCTGAGGTTGAACCGGAAGACTTGAGACAAAGAAAGGACCGAGAGTGAGAATCATCTCTTGGTGGTTCGTGGTGGTGGCTTGTGGTAGCTCGTGTAGTTGCGATTGGTGTTTTGTGGAGGAGCCCTAAAGATTTGGAAGGTCAGTGTGGAGTGATTGGTGGTATGTGTTTGAAGAGAAGAGAAAAAGCTGAGAATGGGAGGTGAATGGAGAGAAAGCACGAGTAAAGGAGAATAGAGTCATTGGAGGAGAGTAAATGCAAGTCTAACTTGATGTAGAAAACACAAAGAAGTGGGTCCCATCATTTGCTAATAATTACAAAAATGATACCATAACTTAATTTCCATAATCTTAAAACAACCAAATCTTGCTCTCAATTTTCGTCACTCAAACTTAATTTTTTTGAGTTTTGGGTGATGGAAATTAAGTTATAGGAGTTGAATCGAACAACTTGAATTTTGGTGGCCCCATGGATTTTGAGAATTGAGTGATGGAAATAATAAATTGAGTTTTGAGTTACCAAAATGGCTAAACCAAACAATTTATAGTAGTTTCATTTGGTCAAGTTTTGTCATTTTGTTGAGCCAGAATGGTACGTTTAGTTGAAGATATATACAATTAAATAGAGAGAGGCAAAAGGAGCAGGAGAGAGAGAGAAAGAGAAGGAGAGTTCAAGAAACCTAAGGGTCCGTTTGGTTGGAGGGGTGAAAAAGTGGGAGGATATAAAAAATTTTAATTTCTCTTATTTTTGTTTGGTTGGGAGTGAAAAAGTAGAGAGATGGAAAAAATGAATTTGTATAAACTTACTCATATACACTTGTTAAAAAATGATGCCCGATTAAAACAAAAAAGTGACAAACAACCAAAAAAAATACAATCACCCAAATTTATTAAGAATCATGTCCTGAAAAAAATAGTCACGTATAAGCCAAAAAGAAAAACACTGCCAAGCTCACAGCCCAAGAAAAAAAGAAGAAGGAAAAGGCAACGTCCAGTGGAAAGCAAAAGAAAAAAAAAAAGAATGAGAACAAAAGGCAAACATTTATTACAATTGGAATTATAAAAAATAAAAAAAGTACAACGTACAAACCCATGTGCAAGTTGCAGATGAGCATTTTTGTCATTCAGCCATTAGATTTTCCCCTTCAAGTTTTCTTCCCATTTTAAGGAAAAAACTTTTTGGTGGGCTCGAGGAGAAAACACCCGAGCCTCACTATCATTTTCCCTTCTCCCCCTCCCAACCAAACACCCTCCAAAAATTTTTCCTCATTTTTTCTCCTTTTTTTTTTTTTCTATCCACCCTAAAATTCACTCTACCAAACACACCCTAAGAGTTATATAAAAATGAGCAAAGGTCTTAGTTAAGAGGACCTGCTTTTCCCTTATACATTTCTTTCCAGCTTTAGATCTTTCAATAATAACTCCTTACTCCATGGACTTATTCCAACTTCGTGAATCATCCCATGAATTTTTTTTATTTGACTTTATAGTAATTATATTTACATTGTTTATTAAGCTACAAGAAAGAGTCAACCACTATTAAAATATACTAGTTTGAGATACACGTGTAATGCACGTGCTAGCCATTATAAAGATTAACAATTAAGATAAGATTTAGAATTCATTTATAACACAAATTATAAATAGAATCATTTGAGCGTTGAAGTGCTTAGAGATTGCACCATTAAATAATTCATGAATTTGATTATATAATAAAGAACAAAAACTATAATATGACACATAATACATCACAAGCATGAGGAAACTAAAATCAGTGAAAATTTGTGGCACATCAGTTGGAATTATATAAAGTAAAATTTTCCGTTATATAATTGGAGTAAATTAATACCGCAAAAGCTAATCCTAAGGAAGAAAAAATGTAGCAAGAAAACTGAAATGAAATGAAGCAACAAAAATGAGGTACATTGGTTTACTGTTGCTATTTATCATAGTATATGCTTTGCACTTTGCACTTTGTACTTTGCACTTTGCACTTGGCACATCCCCTTTTAAGGGGCATTAAGATATATCATTTGATAACTTTGGAATCAAAATACTAAAAATGTTATAAGGGTCACTAGCATCAAGTTTAACTTCACATGTCTAAAACTAATGTTTCGCCAACCTTGTGCTAACAAGGTAACGATCAATTATTCATATCAACTCATTTTCCTATTCTAAATAATCAAGAACCATAATTAGACAAACTTTCAGTAACAGTTAAGTTCACGCTTTTAGCAATATCTTAATTGCTTAAATATGAAACTTTTGGTAATATATAAATAACAATTTGTGGTATCTCAAAAGTTCCATAACAACTTTTCAAAGCTAAATCATGATAAACCAATCACAGCCAGCATAGCAGATGCAAAACTTTGTTGATATTGTTAATTGGTGTGGACTTAGGGATTTACGTTTTGTTGGACCTAGATTTACTTGGCTTTATCAACAGAGGGATGGGTTTCAAATATGGGAAAGGCTTGATAGAGGATTTGCAACAGTCGATTGGTTAGATAGATTTCCCTCAACAAAAATCTTTCACCATACATCGTTTGTTTCAGACCACTGCCCTTTGGTTTTATAGCTTGAGGAGAGAAAAAAGGTTAAACTTATGGCAAGAACTTTTGTTTTGAAGCTATGTGGCTGAAGGATTCTAGTTGTGAAGAGATTGTTATTTCGGCTTGGGAGGAGGCTTCAACCACGGTTCAAATTTTCCTATAGTGAAGTGTTTGGATAACTATAGCATAAAATTAGAGATGTGGAATAAATCTGTGTTTGGTCACGTGGGGAATAATTTGACTAGACTTCAAAAACATTTAGAATGGTTGAAACTTCAAAATGTCAAGCCTGAAGTTATTGCTTCTATGAGGGAGACTAGGGTGGAATTGATTTGCTAGAGAGATAAGGTAGAAGCAATGTGGCACCAAAGATCTAGGTTAAGTTGGATTCAGTCAGGTAATAAAAACATAGGCTTTTTCCATTCTAAAGCATCCACATGGTTCCAAAAAAATTATAATAAGGGAATTATGGACCCGTATGATAGATGGGTAAAGGATCAGAAAGAAATAGAGAAGGTGGTGCTCAAATACTATTATGAACTGTTCCATTCTTCTAATCCCATGGATTTTATTAAGGTATGTAAAACCCTTAAACAAATGTATCCTTTAAAAGCACCAAGCCCAGATGGGATGCCTCCTTTATTTTTCTAGTATTTTTGGCCTACTGTTGGGAGGGTGGTTACTAAAACAATGTTGGATTTTCTGAATTTTGGTATCTGTCCACCTAAATTTAATGATACCCAAATTGTTTTGGTCCTGAAAATAAAAAACCTAGAGCGTGTTACTAACTATCAACCTATAAGCCTTTGTAATGTTGTCTAATAACTTGCTTCCAAAACTCTAGCTAATAGGTTGAAAAAGATTTTGCCAAAAATTATTAGAGATAGTCAGAATGCTTTTGTTCATGGTAGATTAACAACTAATAATGTCTTGGTAGCTTTTGAAATGATGCACCACATCATCCAAAAAAGAGTGGTAAAATTGGGGACATGGCGTTGAAGCTAGACATAAGCAAGGCTTATGACTGGGTGGAATGAGTTTTCTTGGATAAAAGTATGGAGAAGCTGGGTTTTAGCTCTAGGTGGCGTGGTTTTATGATGCAATGTATCTCTTCTAGTACTCACTCTATTCGTATTAATGGAAACTCTTGTGGTTGTGTTGTTCCTTCAAGGGGCTTACGTCAACGAGATCCTTTGCCCCTGTATTTATTTCTGATTTGTGTTGAGGGTCTATTTGCCTTAATTAAAAAATCAGTGCAGTGTGGTAATATGCATGGTGTTGCTGCTTCTCATGGTGGTCCTAGGATTTCTTATATATTTTTTGCAGATGACAGTCTTATATTTTGTAAAGCCAATTTGGAAGAATGTGACTCACTGCAACGTGTTTTTAAAGTGTATGAAGAGGCTTCAGGTCAACAGTTGAATAGGGCTAAAACTTCACTCTTCTTTAGTCAAAATACTGAAGATGACATTAAAGAGGAAATTAAGAACATATTTAGTGCCCATATTATTTGTCAAGATGAGAAATATTTAGGTCTTCCTACTTTGGTTGGTAGAAATAAAAAGAATACCTTTAATGGTATTAAAGAAAAGTTGGCTAAGAAATTGGTTGATTGGAAAGAAAAGTTTCCTTCTAAGGCTGGAAATGAGGTTTTGATTAAAGCAGTTGCTTAGGCTATTCCAACTTACACTATGAGTTGTTTTAAAATTCCTAACTCCCTGTGTGATGAATTGACTACTATGATAAGAAATTTTTGGTGGGGAAACAGAAAGGATGAAAGAAAAATGGCTTGGTTGAGTTAGGATAAAATGTGTTCCTAAGTCATGTGGGAGAATGGGGTTCAAGTAATTGAAGTAGTTTAATTTGGCGCTTTTAGCAAAACAAGGTTGGCGAGTTCAAATGGGGCAGAATTCCCTTGTTTATCAGGTTTTTAAGGCCAAATATTTTCCAAACTGTGACTTTGTGAATGCATATTTGGGGAAGAAACCATCATATGTTTGGAGGAGTTTAATGGTTGCTCAAAGAAACAAAGAGGGATTTGTTGGCGCGTGGGAAACGGTAGGAAAATCCAGGTTTGGATAGATAAATGGGTGTCCAGCTCTACCTCACATAAAGTAATTTCACCAAGAGGTATATCTCCATTAGACACTAGAGTCTGTGATTTTATTAATGTTGAAGACAGGTGCTGGAATCAGATGCTAATACAGAGAACATTTCTACCATTTGAAGCTGAGGAAATTACAGAAATTCCATTGAGTGTTAGATTACCAGATGACAAACAGGTATGGGCAAAAACTTCCAATGGTTTTTTCTCAGTAAGAAGTGCTTATAAGGTGGCTTTAGAATTAGAATCTGACAAGGAGGCGTGCTCTTGTTCTAATGAAAATAATTTGCGTTAGTTCTGGAGGAAATTGTGGTCAATTCAAATCCCTTACAAAATAAGACATTTTGCTTAGAGGGCTGCCTGAGACATTTTGACAACTAATAAAAATTTGGTTTGAAGAAAGGTACTAATTGATAGAGTATGTGATGAATGTGGTGAGTTACTTGAGTCATTTTTGCATTTGTTTTGGGTGTGTCCAAAAGCTCGAGAAACCTAGGACTGTTCATCTCTTTGTAACCCAATGACATCAACTTCTATGCAAAGTTTCTTTGATTTTCTATGGAATATTTTGATGGAATCTCAGTGGGGTATGGAGGAAACTGGTCTTACTGTTACAATTGTTTGGCTTTATGGATAAATAGGAATGATGTTCTTCATGGAAAGGAAAGGAAATCTGGTCTGCAGTTACTCAATTGGTGTAAGTGCTATTTGGAAGAGTATTGGGCTGCAAATTCCATCCCACTAAAACAATATCCTTGGCTGGAAATTAATTGGACTCCACCTACCTCTCCATCATACAAAATCAATGTGGATGTTGCAATATTTTAGGCTTAAAAGAATGCTGGTGTTGGGGTTATAGTTCGTGATCATGTGGGGAGTTTTATTGCAGGTTTGAGTAAGAAGATTCATGCTCCATTGGGAACTATTAAGGCTGAAGCGAAGGCATTCGAAGTTGGGATCATTTTTGCTAAGAAACGAAAATCAGAGACTTTGTATTGGAAGGAGATTCATTGGTTATTGTTCAAGCCCTCAAGGAATGGTCACATGCCCCTTCCTCTGTTTCCCCATTGATTTATGGGATGCTAGCAAAATGTCATGAATTTAGGAATGTAGTGTTCTCTCATGTGAGGCGACAAGGCAATAAGCCTGCTCGTTTGTTATCTAAACAAGCTTTTGGCTTGGCTGATTTCTCTACTTGGATAGAGGAGTGTCCTTGTTTCTTGGAACAAGCTCTCATCCATGATGTTTCTATATTGTCTTCTTAATAAATAAAATTTTAGACTTTTCATAACCAAAAAAAAAAAAAAAAAAAATGTTTAAGAGGAGGAAGGACTGTCAAAACCTTCTTAATCACATGTGGGTTAAGTATAATTTCCCATTTTTTCCCTACAAGGTAATAATTTTCATTTTTTTATAATTCGAGGTTGCTAGATTTTAAATGACAAAAATATCTAAGGATGTGATGATTTGTGCATTTTTCAATGAAATAATTTTGTATATAAATCGCATCACACCCTTAGGTAATTTTGTGATTGAAAAATGCAGCAATCTAAAAAAAAATGAATATTACCTTTTAGAAAAGAAAAAAAATTGTAAAAGTTGGATTTGGGATTAAAAAAAAAATGATATCAACTTATTGGGGCTAGCCCATTTCTTACAAACTTACCCACTTGCCTAAGGTTTTGGAGTTGTAAAAATGGTGGAAAAGAGGACTGAAATTTTGTTTTTGGAGAGATTTTATAAAGAAAAAGGGAGAAAAACTGTTACTAAAGAAATTCATAAGAGAAAAAGAGAGAGAAAGAGGAGAATTTTTGGGATTTTTGTGCATGAAATTGCTAAAATGAGGTGGGTCTATTTATAGGAAGATGAGGGAACAAGTGAATGTGTCCCTGGAACACCTTCACATAGCTGCCTGGCACTAGGCGGCTATATGATGGTGTTCTGGCAACCAAAGTTCTGAATTCCGTTTTGGAGGCCGTTCCAGATTGGCCATGGGAACCAAAGTATGTTTTAAACAATGGACTAACATGACTTGAATAATTTGGTGATTATTACAATATATATTTTTTTATTCTTATATTATTTTCTATAAATTTTTATTATTCTCTCTCGCATTCTCTCTTGAAAAGTGGTTATTTTCTCTCTCTTCATTTTTTATTCTTTTTTGCAACTCTACTTTATATTGATGAATCATTATGATTTTTAAAACTCTATTTTGGGTTCATACGTATTGGTGATATTTTTTAGCTCCCCATTAGAAATAGTATTATCTCTCTCTCTCTCTCTCTCTCTTAGTTTTGGTTGGTTTGATTTTGTTTGAGTTAATACTTGATTATTTTGGAAGTAATAATTTGAGGTTATATCAAAATACAATCTTGGCTATGCTAAGAACAGATCGACATTCGGTCTATATCGGTCAATTTCATCAATTTGGTCTGGTTTGGTCTACTTCCGTTCATTTCGGTCAATTTTGGTCCAATTCGGTATACTTCGGTCCACTTCAGTTTAATTGGGTCCATTTAGTCTACTTCGATCAATTTAGCCCAACTCAGTCTATTCAGTCAATTTCAATCCAATTTAGTCAATCCGTTCTAATTTGGTCCAATTTGGCCTATTCAGTCAATTTAGTTGATCTATTCGGTCCAATTGGGTTCACATTGGTCCATTTGGTCTATATTGGTCCATTTGGTTTATTTAGTCCATTTCAGATCATTTCGGTCCAATTTAGTGTACCTACAGAAGAATGGCAAAATACGAGTCTGGGTTGAGAGTACTATTAATTATTTGAGTTATATCAATTGTAATTATATGATAAGTTTTGGTTACAATAATAATCTCCTTAAGAGAATGAGAGTTTGAATAATAACTTTTAAACTTAAAAATTTTAATTGTACCAAAAGAAATTAGAAAAATATAATACATAATAAAAATAGTTAGAAGAATATGACCATTTCATAAAAGAATAATATCAATCAAAAACATTAAAAAAATGATAAAATTATATATTTGTAAAAATAGAGTGATGAAAATTACTTTTTGAAATTGTTTAAGAGGAGGAAAGACTATCAAAACTTGCCTAATCACATGTGTGTCAAGTCTAATTTCTCATTTTTTTTCCTTACTAGGTAATAATTTTCATTTTTAATAATTCGAGGTTGCTAGATTTTTAATGACAAAAATACCTAAGGGTGTGATGATTTGTGCATTTTTTTGGTGAAATAATTTTGTATATAAATTAGATCACACCCCTAGGTAATTTTGTGATTGAAAATGCATCAATTAAAAAAAAAATGAAAATTACCTTTTAGAAAAAAAAAATGGTAAAAGTTGGATTTGGGATAAAAAAAAGAAAAAAGAAATCAACTTATTGGGGTGTGTGGCAGTTTTGTAAAATATAATACATAATTTTGTATATAAATTGTATCACTCAATATCCCAACGGCTCTCTCATTCTCTTTTGTTGTTTTTGTCTATATCCGATCGACAAGAAGTTGCCTTAGATGGCAGTGGACCTCTTTTAGCTCTTTGATAGAAAATGCCCTTCCTCTTTATATACTTCAATAACTTGTTTAAAAGATGGATTTAAATTTTGTAGAATTTTTAGAATTATATTATGGAATTTCTAAATTTTATTAATTCATTTTAAAATAAGTGAATTGAATTTTATGACATTATCAACAAGTTAAAGAAATATAAAAAATTATGTTATGGAATTTCTTCTACCACAGTAAGAACCTTTCTCCAATTTCTACCATACAATGGGCTTTTTCTCTTTTCTTCTGTTGGTATAAGCCTGGATGTAAATACTGAACTCTCATGCAAATACTATCAAGTAAATGCTAGCTTACAACAAGTTAGTATATGTATTCGCAAAACAATATATATATATATATGTGTGGGGGGGGGGGGGGGGGGGAGGGGTAGTGTCACAAGATTTTCGGCCTCAACTCACAACTTTATTGCTTTATTTCCAAGGGTGCACAAGTCTGTGAAGCATCATTTCTCTACTAGTTCTTTTCATTTCTCCTTGTTTCTCTCCTTATTTTATCTCTCCTTTTGTGTCTCTTACCCCTCTTCTCCTCTTTCTCTGTTTTGTGTTTTGTGTTTTGTGTTGGCCAGTAAGGCTACCTCCTTTTATACTTGGAATTAAAGGAGTATTTTCCCATTTTTACCTTCTTCCTTTTTACTTCTTGGACTCCGTTTTCAGTGAGCACTGAGCAGTCCACTGATTTTTCTCAATTGTTGCAAGTTTTTTTCCCCCCTCTTTTAGGGTAATTATTCTTGCGAAAGTGCTTTGTGCTTTGTCCCTTGTGCCTTGAGAGTTATCAATAAATTTTAAAAGAACGAATTATATGGCAGTGTTTGTTATCTGAATTAGTTAGTCTTATTAGTGAATTGGTTACTTGTATTAGATGTAATCAGTATTAGTTTAACACTTGGCAAGAAATTAATGGTTGTTAGTTGTAAGACAAATTGTATAAGTACTCTTGTACTCTCATTCTTGTAATCAATTTATGAGAATTAGTGATCTTAAGCCTTTGTGTGCTTTTCATTGGAACTTTAGTGTTTTTGTAGAGGTACCTAACCACTTATTAAATGTTCTAATCAACTCTCATTGCTAAACAAATCCAAAACAGTTCAGCCTACACACATTCCCTACACCAATTATTTATTAAAAATATAATGTAAAAAGTGTTAATTGTTCAACTAAAAATTCAAGGACAAGATGTCCCCATGTGTATGAGATATTTATTTTATGAACAGATATAACGCATTGTCTCTTTAGGAAAGGATTTGGTGTGGACCTTGAAGAATGTGGTACTTTTTATTAAGGATGTCCTTTTTTCCCAAGCATACGTATATAATATGATTTGAACACTTTTAACCCAAAAAAAAAAAAAAATGATTTGAACACCTATTAATAATTTTCATTTTTTATAATTCAAGGTCGCTAGATTTTTAATGACAAAAATATCTAAGGATGTGATGATTTGTGCATTTTTCAGTGAAAATAATTTTGTATATAAATTGCATCACACCCTTAAGTAATTTTGTGATTAAAAAATGCAGCGATCTAAAAAAAAATGAAAATTACCTTTTAGAAAAAGAAAATTGTAAAAGTTGGATTTGGGATTAAAAAAAAAAAAAAATGAAATCAACTTATTGGGGCTAGCCCATTTCTTACAAACTTACCCACTTGCCTAAGGTTTTGGAGGTGTAAAAACGGTGGAAAAGAGGATTAAAAATTTTGTTTGGAGAGAGATTTTATAAAGAAAAAGGGAGAAAAACTATTCCTAAAGAATTCATAAAAGAAAGAAAGAGAGAACGAGGAGAATTTTTGGGAATTTTGTGCACGAAATTACCAAAATGAGGTGGGTCTATTTATAGGAATATGAGGGAACAAGTGAAGGTGTTGCTAGAACACCTTCGCATAGCTGCCTAGTACTAGGTGGCTATGTGATGGTGTTCTGGCAACCAAAGTTTTGAATCCCATTTTGGAGACCGTTCTGGATTGGCCATAGGAACCAAAGTATGTTTTAAACAATGCACTAACATGACTTGGATAATTTGGTGATTATTACAATATTTTTTATTTTTATTTATTCTTATATTATTTTCTATCAAAATTTTATTATTCTCTCTTGCATTCTTTCTTGAAAAGTGGTTATTCTCTCTCTTTTCATTTTTTATTCTTTCTTGCAGCTCTACTTTATATTGATGAATCATTATGATTTTTAAAACTCTATTTTGGGTTCATACGTTTTGGTGTTATATTTTTTAGTTCCCCATTAAAATAGTATTATCTCTCTCTCTCTCTCTCTCTCTCTCTCAGTTTTGGTTGGTTTGATTTTGTTTGAGTTAATACTTGATTATTTTGGAAGTAATAATTTGAGTTTATATCAAAATACAATATTGGCAATGATAAGAATAGACTGACATTTGGTCTATTTTGGTCAATTTAATCAATTTGGTCTGGTTCGGTCTACTTTCGTTCACTTTGGTCAATTTTGGTCCAATTTGGTATAGTTCAGCCTACTTTAGTTTAATTGGGTCCATTTGGTCTACTTCGATTAATTTAGCCCAATTCGGCCTATTTGGTCAATTTCTATCCAATTTGGTCAATCCATTCTAGTTTGGTCTAATTTGGCCTATTCAGTCAATTTAGTCCATGTTGATCTATTCGGTTCACATTGGTCCATTCGGTCTATATTGGTCCATTCGGTCTATTTAGTCCATTTCAGATCATTTCGGTCCAATTTAGTGTACCTATAGAAGAATGACAAAATATGAGTCTGGGTTGGGAGTACTATAAATTATTTGAGTTACATCAATTGTAATTATATGATAAGTTTTGGTTATCATAATGATCTCCTTAAGAGAATGAGAATTTGAATAATAATTTTGAAAATTTTAATTGTACCAAAAGAAATTAGAAAAATATAATACATAATAAAAATAGTTAGAAGAATATGACCATTTTATAAAAGAATAATATCAATAAAAAACATGAAAAATGATAAAACTATATATTAGTAAAAATAGAGTGGTGAAAATTACTTTTTGAAATTATTTAAGAGGAGGAAGGACTATCAAAACTTGTTTAATCACATATGTGTCAGGTCTAATTCCCATTGTAGGGACTCAAAATGTCTTGGACCCTGGACAATAAAATTTGTAGAGTGTGGATGTAAGAACTAGTTCCAGTAAGTAGAAAAAGATGTAGTTCTGGCGCAGCAGAAAGAGTTTCAAGGTAAATGAAGGAAAATCCTCTCTTTTCCTTTTACTCGGCTAGGTTTCAAGTGGATATCTCTCTGGATTCTTTTCTCCTTCTTTTTTCTCTTTTTCTTGGCCTCCCCTCCAAAATAATCTCCCCCTTTTTAATGTATTCTGATTTCACTTTATATACCACCTTCTCCGTCCTGCTTTCACCATACATGTGTAGGTTCCGTTCTAAAAATTTTCTTTTGTCCCATCCAGCACTTCCCGAATCCTCCGCTTAGTGGTTATAAGGCTGCTTGGTTACTGTTCAGGTATCACCTTCACATTAATGCGGCCAGAGAGTTAGGTGGGAAGCATTTAATGTGGAGGCAGCAGCTTTTAGGAGATATTTGTTACCTTTTCTGGTTCCTCCTTTGATCCATGTTCATTAGTTTAGTTTGCATGTAACTCCGCGAAGCTCCTTGACAACTAAAATAGTTACATCCACTTCGCAAGCGGGTTTAAGGAATGGATCTCGTCCTCGGACAGATGAGTGTCCTCGGACTGGGCCGTTGGGCCATAAGCCCACCTTCTATGGACTCTGTTAATTTTTTGGGCAACTAGCCCCACACCCATTATTTTTACCTATAAAGTAATAATTTTCATTTTTAATAATTCAAGGTTGCTAGATTTTTAATGACAAAAATACCTAAGAATGTGATGATTTGTGTATTCTTTCGATGAAATAATTTTGGATATAAATCGTATCACACCCCTAGATAATTTTGTGATTGAAAAATACATCAATAATAATAAAAAAAGAATGAAAAATACCTTTTAGAAAAAAAAAAAAAAAGAGAGGTAAAAGTTGGATTTGGAATTAAAAAAAAGATCATGCCAATGGGTGTTTTTAGAATATTAGTTAACAATCAACTTATTGGGGGCGTGTGGCAGTTTTGTAATATACAATACATTAATTTTAATATAAATGGCATCACACATCCCAACGGCTCTCTCATTCTCTCCCCCATATCCCCAAATTTGAAATCCCAGACTTCTCCCTATCCCTCTCTCTCTCTCTCTCTCTCTCTCTCTCTCTCCAAAATGGTTAGGGTTTCATTAGTATTCTCCATATCATATTGCATGTTTGTGTTTTGGAGAAAATCTGATACCCTCTTTCTCTCTTCTTGAATGCTCTAGAAAAGGGTTTGAAGATTTTCTTGGGAAAGTGATTGCCAGATTTTCTCGGGAACAACAACAATATTTTTCCGGTGAGGGGTTTTCCATGCCGCCGCTGGCACGGAAGCCGATGATGCCTATGTCAGAGAGGAAGACTAATGGGTTTTTTTGTGCTTTCATATGGTATAAACTGATGGGTTTTTTGTGCTTTCATGTGCTTTAGACTAATGGGTGTTTTTTTGTGCTTTCATATGCTTTAGACTGATGGGTGTTTTTGTACTTTCATATGGTTTAGACTGATGGGTTTTTTTGTGCTTTCATACGGTTTAGACTGATGGGTTTTTGTGCTTTCATAGGCTTTAGACTAGTTGGTTTTTTTTGTGCTTTCATATGGTTTAGACTAATGGTTTTTTTTTTTTTTTTTTTTGGATTCTGATTTGTTTGAATTAAATTTCAAGTTCTTGTTGATTTGGTTCTTGTTTGTAATGAAAAACTTCTTTTTGGCTTGAAGTTATGAGTCAAAACTAATGTTAGTTTATGTTTTGGTATCTGAAAGATGTTTCTGTATGGCTTTACATGAAATTTGGTAGATTGTGACCTGTTATGTTTGTCTTTGTTGTTTGTTTTTGTTTCTTGGTGAAATTTTATGGCTTTGTTATACTTTTGACGGAGAATTTACATATGATGTAAATAATTCTGTCATATGTCTTTTGGGTATTAGTTGGACAATAATGAGCTTATCTTCTGATGTTGCAAAATTGTTTCTATAAGAACTTTTGTCAACCAAGTATTGAAACTCTTTTGCTTTTTGTTTTTTGGGTGAGATTGAGAAAATATTGCAGGTTTACTACTTGGTGTCTTGGAAAAGTAAAAAGTAATATCCAGTCCTTTAACCTTGATGACAATCCTATGTTGTGACTTCTTGATCGAGGTAGGGAGATTGTTATATTAGAGGTAATGTTGCACTTGTTCCAACACTTGGCCTAATGAGTTTGATTGATTCCTGCTAGGTATTGAAATTTGAAGTTATCATAGTTGATTTGTGTGTTGGTGAAAGTCTTATTCGCGGTGTTTTTTTGGATAAACTTATTCATTGCTTTTTTGACATTTTTATTCAGTTTTATTTGATCTTAGTCATAATTTTTCTGTGGACTAATTGGTTTTTACGATGTCAACTAAAAAACCTAGCATGAATGAAGGTGCACAATCTGGATACAATTGATAGTCATAAAAGCTTCACTAATTTAGACTGCCCTGAATACATTATGTTTGGAAATATATGGAGAATTTTTGGGTCTTTGCTTAAGATATTGTAAATGACTTTGGAAATTTAAATTTTGTTCAAGTCTATTACTTTTATTACTTATAAGTTCTATAAGTTTCTTGAA
This sequence comes from Quercus gilva, assembly GCA_023621385.1. NCBI lineage: Eukaryota > Viridiplantae > Streptophyta > Magnoliopsida > Fagales > Fagaceae > Quercus > Quercus gilva. The sequence continues at coordinate 36,127,344 of CM042473.1, forward strand.
GGGATTCTCCTGTGCACTTTTGTGCGGTTGAGTTCCTCTTTTTTTGCAAGAAAACTTTTTACGTATCACAAAAATGTAAATCCTATTAATGATCATATGTGTCTTCTGTATTGTTCTAATTAATATTGTTATCCTCATACTAAACTGACTTATTTTTTTGAGAAAAATTTGCAGTTTGACTGTAGTTGGCAAGTTATACGGAGTTGTCTTTTGCATGGGTTACCAATGTTCAGATCAGTAATTGCAGTTGTAAGTTTTGTTTATGGAATCTTCTTTCGTATTGTCAACATAGCTGTTGTAAGTTCTCTCTGAACAATCTTCTTTGTATGGTTCTATTTTGTCATTGGAAATTAATTGATTATTTAGTTAACAGCAAATTGAACAATATTGTTCTTGAATTGGAGCAGCAAACTAGTGATCCAATTGAGCCTATTACTATATATCCTCTGTCTATGGAGTGGTTTATTTTGGGCCTATTACTATATATCCTCTGTTTATTATTCAGAAATGAAAGTAAAATTACATCTTTTCTTCTATTACTTTGGCATAACTAGCACTGACAAGAAATTCAGGTAAGCTTTGTTTTCCTTTCTCACTAAGCATGTGGATGGTTTTACATTTGATGTGAATTGGTCTTGGTTTGGGTTGTTATTTCAAGTACCTTGCATAAATGTCACATTTATAAACTGTTTTATATTATCCCTCTTTTTGTGTTCGATTTTTTGTCTTTTGCATGCGTCTTGCCCTCTCTTTCTGACTGAGTATATCTGTTTAATTTGTACATGTAGGGTATCTTTGAGTTTTATGAATCTTTGACTGAGTATCTGATGAATTCGCAATTTATAATTTTTTAGTTATTATAGAATATAGTTAAAAAAAAAATGGCACAGTTCATAATTTTTTTTGTTTGGGTCGGGGAGTACTTTTCTTGTGCTAAAATGTTATTTCTAAAGATGCTTCATAACACTTCTATTGTGTGTGTACTTAAAACTGTGTATCCAACTACACTACAAGCATTGGCTTATTATAAAGGTGTTCTCTTGGTTCCTTTTTAAAAGTTTCCTTTATATAAACTCCCTACATATTTGTATATCTTAAAATCTATTACACAAATAATTATTTTACTCATTGCATCATTAATAACTGATGGTTATTGCATCATCACATGTTTGTTTGAAGACTGACTTTAAAGTCAAAGAAGTACGAAAGAATTCAGGGATTGATTGGATCAGATTTTTTATGTGTCAACCAGTTAGAAATTACAGATTAATTTTTTTTCCTGCCTGAATAATAACTAAAGACTTGAGGATACCATCATTTTCTATTTTTTTTTTCAAATATTGTTAATTTTAGAGCAACACTATGCTCAAAAGTATAAGAACTTTTAGCTTTCTATGTGGATGATATTTTGGCTCTTTCTCTACCTCGTAGGCCTTAGCCCTTGCTTCTTTTGATTGTGGAGTCCCATGTGAACTTGAGGCAGTATTATGCATGTTTTTTTTAAACATATAGTTTGGAATCTGATAGCATATTTAACCACTTCACGTGTTTCACTTTTTATTCAAAACCAAACACCAATAATTTGTTCTTGTTTGTTGAGGTTTTGTTATTTTGGAGAACTTATCAGTTATTTGATGTATGGATTGAGGCAAGGAACAAACATAACTTAAAATTCAGACCTTGTTCAAATTGTGCCAAATTTGTAAACGCAGTGGTAATCATTCTCTTTATATTCTGTTTTCTTACTGTATTCCCAAAGGAGTTTAGATAAGTGTATGATTTCTTCACATATATGGAGAAGGAAAGGATGATGTAACTTAGATTTTCTACTATTTACAATTTACATTTTTGTACCTAAAATTTAGTTAAAAAGGTGATGTATGTGGTTGCTTTGCTGTTAATTACAGAAATGTAGAAAATATTTTTAACACTTGAGGGAGTAGCATACCAACCTAATAGTCAAAATACTGCAGGACTTTGCTAATTATTAAGGTATTATGTTCAGTCCCAATCTCCAGTAGACTTTAAGTTGATGTGTTTTGATTTTTCTAATTAGTAGGATTTATTTTTATCAGATTTGAAGGACAAATTTCGAGCATCAACATTGGAATTGGAATAATTGGCACCAACAAGAAATTCAGTTAAGCTTTGTTTTCCTTCCTCACTAAGCCTGTGGATGGTCTTACACTTGATGTGAATTGGTCTTGGTTTGGGTTGATAGTCCAAATACCTTGCATAAATGTCACATTTATAAACAGTTTTTCAAGTGGATATAAACTGGTCATGTGATTGCATGTTTTAAGATTTTTGGGAGAACGTGTCTACATCACCATTCTCCATATGGCATGCTACTCACAGTTCCTTTGTTTTGAAGTTCCTGAAGCTGAAAGTTCAGTACTGGTGTCTAGGTAGCTCTGGTCTATGCATGTTCATGAGATGACATTTATCTTTTCTATGTGCCAGGTCTTGAAGAATTGTGATGGAAAAATGTACTTGTGATCAACTGATCACAGTTTGTAACCCGGGTAAAATAATCTAATAGTTCACTTGCATGGGACTTGTAATTCTAGGCTAATACATATATAAATCAAACCAATTACTTAGCAATATAGTTAAATGAAACAAATAATTTTATGGATTATACATATGCATACTCTTTGTGCTTTTTTTTTGGTTCTGATAAGTTACATAAGCATACTCATTCTGTTACGTTTAACTTTTTAATAGGTTTAAGAATAGACTACTTTAAAATTTTATTATATATCTAATAGTGAGTATATTTCTTGAAGGATTTACCAATTGTGCCCCATCATAAAAAATATTAAATGCTGATCTTAATCATGTTCTTCAATTGCCAACCTTCCAATTTCTTGGTGTTAATGATGAAAAGCTGGAATTGCCTGTAAGATTGTTTACAAGTTCAGCTTGTGATTCTTAAACTTTTCCCCATTCTTCCAAGACAAAGGAAGTGGGGTACACAAACAAGATCAAATTGGATGACATTATCAGGTTTCTTTACATTCTATTTGCTTGATTTGGGATTTTTATTTTTCTTCTTCTTCTTCTTCTTCTTCTTCCCTTTTTTTTTTCTGCCATTTTTATCATTGCTTGAAGTTATGAGTTAAAACTAATGTTAGTTGATGTTTTGGTATTTGAAAGATGTTTCTATATGGCTTTACATGAAATTTGGTAGATTGTGAGCTGTTATGTTTGTCTGTATTGTTTGTTTTTGTTTCTTGGTGAAATTTTATGGCTTTGTTATTCTTTTGAAGGAGAATTTACATATGATGTAAATAATTCTGTCATATGTCTTTTGGGTATTAGTTGGACAATAATGAGCTTATCTACTGATGTTGCAAATTTATTTCTATAAGAACTTTTGTCAACCAAGTATTGAAATTCTTTTCCTTTTTGTTTTTTGGGTGAGATTGAGAAAATATTGCAGGTTTACTGCTTGGTGTCTTGGAAAAGTAAAAAGTAATATTCAGTCCTTTAACCTTGATGACAATATTATGTTGTGACATCTTGATCGAGGTAGGGAGATTGTTATATTAGAGGTAATGTTGCACTTGTTCCAACACTTGGCCTAATGAGTTTGACTGATTCTTGCTTGGTATTGAAATTCGAAGTTATCATGGTTGATTTGTGTGTTGGTGAAAGTCTTATTCGCGGTGTTTTCTTTTTTGGATAAACTTATTAATTGCTTTTTTGACATTTTTATAAAATTTTATTTGATCTTAGGCATCATTTTTCTGTGGACTAATTGATTTTTACGATGTCAACTAAAAAAAAAAAAAAAATCAACTAACCTAGCATGAATGAAGGTGCACAATCTGGATACAATTGATAGTCATAAAAGCTTCACTAATTTAGACGGCCCTGAATACATTATGTTTGGATATATGTGGAGAATTTTTGGGTCTTTGCTTAAGATATTGTAAATGACAAATTTAAATTATGTTCAAGTCTATTACTTTTATTACTTATAAGTTCTATAAATTTCTTGAAGGGATTCTCCTGTGCACTTTTGTGCGGTTGAGTTCCTCTTTTTTTGCAAGAAAACTTCTTATGTATCACAAGAATGTAAGTCCTATTAATGATCTTATGTGTCTTCTGTATTGTTCTAATTAATATTGTTATCCTCATACTTAACTGACTTATTTTTTTGAGAAAAATTTGCAGTTTGATTGTAGTTTGCAAGTAATACGGAGTTGTCTTTTGCATGGGTTACCAATGCTCAGATCAGTAACTGCAGTTGTAAGATTTGTTTATGGAATCTTCTTTCGTATTGTCAATATAGCTGTTGTAAGTTCTCTATGTACAATCTTCTTTGTATGGTTCTATTTTGTCATTGGTAAATTTAATTGATTATTTGGTTAACAGCAAATTGAAGTTGTTCTTGCATAGGGCATGCATTTTCCCATGCAAGCTTCTGTCTTTTTCTTTTTAGGTTACTGGGTTTGTCATTGATTTACTAACCGTGCTCACGTTTTATAAACACTAGAATGTGCTTTGCCCTGTTTGTCCTTGATATTTGATTTCTATCATGCGTAACATATTAGATTGCGGTTAAAAGGAGTGCTATTTAATATATTGACTACAGCTATGTCTTTAAAATGGTTAAGTTTCTTCATCTCTCTTTATTTGATTGCTCTTAAGTACCCCAGCTTGATATTTTACAATTTTGTGTCTAATCTTTGACTAATAATGAGGTCTGTTGTCAATTCTATTATGACTGAGAATGTAGACAAAAACAGACTTATTATGATTTCAAGTTGCATTTATTTTATAATTAGATTTAGATTTAGATCTCTTTCTTTTGGTTTTCGTTCCTGGTTTCAGGTTATAATGTAACAATTGATAATTATTTATAGCCGATTCTTATTATGATAATTAAAATTTTGTAGAAATATAATGTTAAAAGAAGCAAACTTATTTGACCCCTATTAGGTCATTTGGACTCTTCGTGGTCAATGATTGATGGCAATAGGCGGGCCAAGTGTTGGCTGGTAGCCAATGGTTGGCAACGGGCATGTAATGATGGCCTGCTTGGAATCAGGTGGACCATGTGACAGTTGGTGGTCAGTGGTTGGTGGCACTAATGGTTGGCAACTGGTGGCCAATGGGCGCCTAAATATGGTATGGAGTACATTTCTGGACTTAATGTGACTTTCTTTAATATGGATGCTTAATGGTGCCATTGTTAATATCTCTATATGAATGATACATATTTTTAATTTTATTGTTATTTGTTATGTAACGAGTTCCATATATTGTGTCACTTTATGATGAATTAGAATATAATAGTCTATATAAGTCAAGTATGTACCCCAAGAAAGGGAGATTATTTTGATGAATAAAGTCTCTTTTGAAATTGAGTCCATGGTTTGGTGCCGACTCCAGCCAGCACTATGCGTTGATTCTTAGTGGTTTTTTTCCATGCTTGGTGCTATCCAAGCAAGCCTAGGTACTGATTGTTCTCCATGTTAGGAACCTATAAGAAGTAACTTGACTTAATGCATATGATCTAGCTAGTGCATCATGGATGCAGCACCAGTAAGCATGAGTAAGTAAAGTTTTGTATCAGTAAGCAGCAGTAACGACAACAGTGCAGCATTAACACTTGGTACTAGACACCAGCAGCTTATTATAAGAGGTAGTTTATTAGTAAAGTTTTGTATCATCTTTGTAATTGAAGGTTAGAATCATCTGCTTATTAATTAATTGTGTCATGTGCTTAATTGTTGATTAATTAGAAGCCATGTGCTTAATAGTTAATTGTTGAAAAAAAATTTTCATATCAGATAAAGAATAGAGATCCTCTTAAACTAGGGTTTTTCTATAATATGATGCTTTTTGTTGGTATCAGTTTTCATATTTTGTTACTCGTATGCTCCTTTTTACAAATGTTATGCTCATCAATCTTTTGTTTTTTTCATAAGCCTTTGGTCATGTTTATTGTCATATTGCATTTGCGACTACTTTCTCAGTCTACAAGTAATTATGCAGAGCAGCTTCTCTTTTGTTTCATGAGTTCTGATGAAACATTTGTAATTAAATCCCCAGGTAAAGTAGTCTAACAGTTCACTTGCATAGGACTTGTAATGCTAGGCTAATACATGTCTACAGCTGGCTGATCAAACATCACAAATTTTGCTGAGGATCTGGACCATGCATGATTTTTGGTAACAGTGTGCACATATTGGTATATAATCTTGGCCTACCTTAAAAAAACATATATAATCTATGGACATGACTAGAAATATTCATATCATTAGTTAATTTTTGGTAAGCATACCACCTAATTTCACCAATGGGCTCTAGCTTGATTAGCACTTCTTCTCCCTCAATAGTGGGACAGAGGTCGTGGATTTAAAACTCACATGGTGTGGCTTTCCAATAAAAAAAACTAATTTAGAATGATGGTGAAACGCTTCTGTTTTGTCATTACAAATTTCAGAATGGCAACATAAAACCCCTTTTCCTTGATATCATCTTTAATTAGCCATCTTCCCATCAAAATTTATCATTTATGTTTCCTCTACTTATTATTGATACTGTCCCCGTTAAACTCTGATTTTCTTATCATTCCTAGACTTTTATGATTCTCTTATTTTGAAGTTTTTTTTTTTTTTTTTTGTAGTTTTTAATTCATATTAGTTTTGTTGTACTTGCTATTTGTAGAGAACTGACCCCAGCTGAAATTGGTGATATTTAGTTCAAGTGGAGTAACTTGCTGCTTGCTCTTCTTGCCTGCCATATGTCTTTGAAGAGATTATTAATCAAATATATGTTGCATTCCTTCACATTGTAACAAGGTGATCAATTTAATGTAGATTAATTGATAGGATTAAATTTCCAACCTGTCTGAATTGGAGAAGCAAACTGGTGAGCCAATTGAGCCTATTATTATATATCCTTTGTCTATGGAGTGGTTTATTTTGGGCCTATTACTATATATCCTCTGTCTATGGAGTGGTTTATTTTGGGCTTATTACTATATATCCTCTGTTTATTATTTAGAGGTGAAAGTAAAATTGCATCTTTTCTTCTATTACTTTGGCATAACTAGCACCAACAAGAAATTCAGGTAAGCTTTGTTTTCCTTCCTCACTAAGCATGTGGATGATCTTACATTTGATGTGAATTGGTCTTGGTTTGGGTTGATATTCCAAGTACCTTGCATAAATGTCACATTTATAAACTGTTGTATATAATCCCTCTTTCAGTGTTAATTGGATTTACCTTTATAGTTGTTGGGTAATATGCTAGTTTTTTTGTTTGTTGTTTTGCAACTCCTGCCTTTCTTAGTGCATGTTATAAAAATCATTTTGAGTCACTGTTTATTGTTATTTATCATAATCTTTTTAGCATTTTGCTTTAGATTACCTAAGTTCTGCTTGTGCTTCTACCTTAACTACTTGTTTTTGATTTACTTTAGCTTTAACAATTGTTTGTTGGGGTTGTTGATTTTCTCTTTTACTTTATTAATTTATTTTTCGTTAAATGATGCTTGTGTATTTATTTTTTGTTTTGTATAATCTATTTAATTCCAGGGGTGATGCATTTGCATCCTTGTATGTTTGCATCTTTTTATGTAGGGTTGATTTGATTTTGTTGTTCTCTTTCGTATATTCTACTAAGTTGAATTTGTTTTGTTATTTTTGTTATTTTTTATATTCTTGGAAGTTTTTTTCTTGAACTATGTAGTTGGTGTGTTTTTTCAGTTTGCTACATGTGGTGGATTCAAAGCTTGCGCCACTAAGGGTTTACACTTTCCTCTTGTACATTTGTCTGCTAAGTGTTGGGTAATAGGGTAGTTTTTCTATTTGTTATTTTGCAACTCTTGCCATTCTTAGTGCATGTTATATATCTCATTTTGAGTCACTGTTTACTGTTATTTATCATTGTCCTTTTAGCATTTTGCTTTAGGTTACCTAAGTTTTGATTGTGCTTCTACTCTAACCACTTGTTTCCAATCTACTTTAGCTTTAACAATTGTTCGTTGGGGTTTTTGATTTTCTCTTTTACTTTATTAATTTATTTTTTGTTAAATGTTGCTTGAACTATGTAGCTGGGTATGTGTATTTTTAGTTTGCTACATGTGGTGAATTCAAAGCTTGCACCACTAAGGTTTGCACTTTCCTCTTGTAAATGTGTCTACTTGTCTTGTTTCTATTGACGTTTTCTTTGTACAGGACAGGGGAAACTTGTTGGACATGGCCGCATGCGTGTCCCAACCGTTTTTCTGCTCCAAAATAAAAGGCTGAAATGCACTACCTCTAACACCGATCTTCTTCCTATCACGCCGATCTTCTTCTTCTTCCTATCACGCCGATCTCTTCTTCTTCTTCTTCAGCTCTTAGATCTATAATTCTATTTCACTTTTACGGTTTTGCCCCTTTGCCCTTTCTGTCCATGTGTGCTTTTTATTGCTTTGTTTGCCTCACAGTGTCACACATTAAGAACTCTTTTATCTCCAGCCACCCTCTTGAACAAAAGATGTATAAATAGATGTTTTTTTTTTTTTCATATATGTATATATATATATACATATATATATATATATATATTGTCTTTTATGAGTTAAAAGTCTACCACCTATCAAGCTAGATAGTTAACTTTTTACTGTTCTTTTTCCATTATCTAGGTGGACAGTATCAATGGCTAGACTTTAATATGCTTTTAAAAGATTTTTTAACAATTATTTAAAAATATTTTTGTTAGAAAACAAAATTTTCAGGTTTGTCTTCTGTGTGTTTATTTGTAATTTTGAAAGTTTTTAAGGTATTCATGTTCAAAAGATATGTTTTTTGGTGATTTCCATCTTTCAATGTCTCTCTTATAGAATAATATTCTAATTGCATGATTTCCATATGTGGTCAAGTCTTTTAAAGAAATGGTTGCAATGTGTTTGGTGAAAGACCCAGGAAAGGGGCGGAATTTATTGAAACACACATTTTTCAAGCATGCAAAGTCTCTTGAGATTTTTGTGAACAAATGATTTGCTGACTTGCCACCCCTTTGGAATCATGTAAAAGCCCTCCATGTTGCCCATCATATTGCTGAGATGCACCTTCCATACTTTCACTTGTCCTGGTAAGCATGTCTCATGGCTATGGTTAATTTTGCAGCTTAAAGATCAAGTGCAACTCTGTAAAGAACAAGAGGTAATATCATAGTTCATAAACATTTGTCCATACCATTAAATTTGAACTTAATTTTTATCTATATTTACTACAGATTTAATTCAGTTGGATGCATTTCTTAAGAATAACCGATGTAGGATCTCTCACTTTACTTTCGTTATCTGTCAAAACCATCCCCACCCCCTCTCTTTTCCCCAATTATGTTTTTGTCAAGTTTTTCCAATTCTTCATCTTGACTAAGTTCCCCTTTCCATTTAGTTACACTGATGATATGGAGCTTGATGATGTTGTGCATACAGCTATTTTGATTATGAAGGAGGGGTAAATGAATGTTAAGCTTTTTTTTTTTTTAATTTTTAATTTATTTTAAAAGAAATATATTTTTATTTAAAAAGCTGTGGTGGGGTGTAGCTAGAATGGTAAAAGCTAGGACATTGATGGAGCTCGATGGAAATATATATATATATATACAAGTCTATGATAGTACTTTTTATCACTGAGTTTTTTATTCATTATTCTTTCTTCATCTCTAAAAAAATCAGGTTTCCTTCATTTTTTAATATTTTCTATTTTTAGAACTATTCTCTTTGGCAATATATTCTTTTGATATACAATATAAGCTTCACCTTTTGGTGCTTCTCTTACATGCATGCCATGTTTTAGGATTGTGCCCTTATTGTACCTTTTTATAGAAAATGTTTTACCTATAAAAATACAAAGCATCATACAAGGCATACTTGTTTTTGGGGGGATGTCTTAATTTTCATTTGTTGCCTAATGTGTCTCCTCTCTTATCGTCTCTTGCTCAACTTCCTCCCAATGCAGTTACATCAATTATTGATGGCTTGAAGAGATTTTACATTGAAAAGCCAAAGCCACTAGAAGTTACATATCTTTCGTTTACAAAATGGGGATATTCTGATCTTTCTAGCTTTGTTGTCAAGTTTCAACTCTAGTTCTTAAGATGTCTGTAACAGAGGATTGAATTTTATTTGTATTTTGGCAGACAAACGGTGATTTTGTTGCTAAACCCATGGTCTTTTGGGTCATTATTCAGCTGGAAACACAAATTCTATAAACATTTGCTAAAATGCAACTATCCAGGTTAGTTAAGTTTTGTTTCTATTTGTCCCTTCTGATTTGTTAGTATGATTGGATCTCAATGGTGAATGTCCCTTATAATCTGTTTGAACAGGTGCTTAGATTGGACCAGAGCCTACAAAAGACAGATTTTTTGTTGTTGTTATGGTATCACTAGTCACCCTCACTTTCTTATGTTATTTATGAAGGCTAATTAAGTTTAAATGCACTATAGAAACAACAATAGTGTCTCATCAACACTTGGTACTAGACACCAGCAACTTATTATAAGAGGCAGTTTATTAGTAAAGTTTTGTATCATCTTTGTAATTGAAGGTTAGGGTCACGTGCTAATTAATTGATTGTGTCATGTGCTTAATTGTTGATTAGTTAGGAGCCATCTGCTTAACAGTTAGTTGGTTAGATCATTAAATCAGTGTAGCCAGCTGGCAGTTAGTGTTAGTCAGTTAATTGTGTTCATGAATTGTATAAAGGTGAGGAGATGCATTGTAAGAGGCATGCAATGAGAATTCAAACTGTTCATATTCCTATTTTTCTCTAATCCCTTTCAATTCTTCTAAGAGGCATGGCTGCCCTCTTAGTCAATCACTCACCATTTTTCCTTTGCTTAATCAGTTTTTATCAATCCTTTATTTACGTATTTTTCTTGTTGTACAATTCTGGTTTGGCCTGCATCAAATCTCTAGCGAACCCTCGGTTCTGAGTCCAAGTTCATCCATCTCTATTTTTTCTGTTTTTTAATTTCCTGTTACAAAGTTTTGGTCTGTCCTGTATCATTATGATAAAAAGTTCTCCATTATTCCAGGAAGTTTCTTTTGTGCTTTGTTGTGGAGTGTGGTAATTCAATTTGAGTTGACATGGGGTTTTTGTTTTATCATGAGGTGGGCTTTCAGGTGTGTGTAAGAGATATTGTCCATAATCTTCCTTCTCTTTTACTTTTGAAATTGTTAGATATTGATTTTGTTGCTTCATACAGGTACTTGAAACAGTGTTAACTGTGTTGGTGACTGTAGTTGAGGACATCAAATGGTCCGATATAGCTGATGTTATTGTTGAACTGAATATTCTAAGTGCTTTAAATGCTCTTTAAAGAAAGTAAGGTGGTTCTTTCATTCCTTTGGTTTCTTTCTAGCAACTCCAATATGTAGATGTCCTTAACACCGTCAGCACTATCAAGTTTGCAACTCAGTGGTTCATCAAGTAATATTGCTATAGTTACCATTTCTTACTGACTTGATTTTAAAGTTAATATACTTGATTTTTATCATTGCTTGAAGTTATGAGTCAAAACTAATGTTAGTTTATATTTTGGTATTTGAAAGATGTTTCTGTATGGCTTTACGTGAAATTTGGTAGATTGTGACCTGTTATGTTTGTCTTTGTTTCTTGGTGAAATTTTATGGCTTTGTTATACTTTTGAAGGAGGATTCACATATGATGTAAATAATTCTGTCATATGTCATTTGGGTTTTAGTTGGACAATAATGAGCTTATCTATTGATGTTGCAAAATTGTTTCTATAAGAATTTTTGTCAGCCAAGTATTGAAATTCTTTTCCTTTTTGTTTTTTGGGTGAGATTGAGAAAATATTGCAGGTTTACTGCTTGGTGTCTTGGAAAAGTAAAAAGAAATATCCAGTCCTTTAACCTTGACGACAGTCCTATGTTGTAACTTCTTGATTGAGGTAGGGAGATTGTTATATTAGTGGTAATGTTGCACGTGTTCCGACACTTGGCCTAATGAGTTTGGCTAACTCCTGGCCGGTATTGAAATTCTTAGTTATTATGGTTGATTTGTGGGTAGGTGAAAGCCTTATTCGTAGTGTTTTCTTTTTTGGATAAACTTATTCATTGCTTTTTGACATTTATATTCAGTTTTATTTGATCTTTGGCATCATTTTTCTGTGGACTAATTGGTTTTACAATGTCAACTATTAAAAAAAAAAAAAAATCAACTAACCTAGCATGAATGAAGGTGCACAATCTGCATACAATTGATAGTCATAAAAGCTTCTCTAATTTAGAATGCCCTGAATACATTATGTTTGGAAATATATGGAGAAGTTTTGGCTACATAGAACACTACTTTGCCTTTTTAGTTTGGAAATATACGGAGTTAAAAAGGGATAAGGATGGTACGGATAAACACAAGTCTTTTTGTCAGAAAACTATTTATGTTTTTTGAAGGTGTAAATTATTTTGATTTATAAAAAAAAAAGGCGTAAATGTTTTCTGCCTATATGCTATAATTTTCCGTTGACTAAAATTTTTTGACACACCAAATACCTGAAAACACAATATCAGTTTATGCCAAAAACAAATGAAACCTTAGAGTTTTGTTGTTTTTTGGATTGGTAAGTAGTTATACATGCACTTGATGGTTCTTGAATCATGACCTCGCACTCCTTTCCATTATTGTTGGAAGCAGAAGTGCCATTTATGCTAGAGCTCATTGGCGATGCTTTGTTTGCTTAGAATGGAGCAATTGACCCTGCCAAAGCATAAAGTTGGGGACTGCATTTTGTTGTTGTTGCCTGGTATAGAGATTTATAAATTCATCTTTTTCTAAACCAAAATATTTGGCATGTTGGTCAAAATTACCTATTTTGAAAAGGAAGAATGGATACAAGTTCTAGGAATATAAATTTTTTTTTTTCTCTTTTTTGAAATTGTAGAACTTTTGAATGCTCCTAGAACCTGCATTTTTAGTGTCGTCATTAAATTTGAGAAATTTATTTATTTGACTTTCTTGTCCCTGACGTTTTCATTATTTTATTTCAAGGCAACAACCAGCCTTGCTTTTGTTATGGGAATGGAACTAAGGTTAGTAAGTTTTACCATATTTTTCTAAGCATCAGAAAATTAGGGAAGCGTGTTTATTATTTATTTATTTGTTTATGAAATTGAATGCTGTTGAGTCTTTACTTTTCTTGCTAGTGGTGTAAGGCCCTTTGGATTTTCTCTGCCGGTTGTTGGGTTTGATAACTATCGACCACAATTATGCTAGGTATTTGTTTTTCTGATATGCTTTAAATTATAGTTAATAACTGGCTCCAATTAAGGACTGAATTATCTAATGGGTTGCACCTCTGAACATTTTGGCGTGCAGAAAACTTCTTTTACACTAAATTTATGAAATTCTTTTGGCATTTCCTTGTCTCAAATGCAAAATTTTTTACTCTTTATTAATTGATGCTGTTAGTGACTTAATATTGGCTAGCTGTAAATGTGAATTTTCCATTCTGGTTGTAGCATAAAAAGAGAGTATAATTATGTGATGAAAGTTTCTTCTATTACTTTGGCTTAATTAGCATTGACAAGAAATTTAGGTAAGCTTTGTTTTCCTTTCTCACTTGGACTCTTCATGGTCAGTGATTGATGGCAACAGGCAGGCCAAGTGTTGGCTGGTAGCCAATGGTTGGCAATGGGCATGTAATGATGGCCTGCTTGGAATCAGGTGGACCATGTGACAGTTGGTGGTCAGTGATTGGCGACACTAATGGTTGGCAACTGGTGGCCAATGGGAGCCTAAGTGTTGTATGGAGTACATTTCTGGACTTAATGTGACTTTGTTTAATATGGATGCTTAATGGTGCCATTGTTAATATCTTTATATGAATGATACCTGTTTTTAATTTTATTGTTATTTGTTCTATAATGAGTTATATGTGTTGTGTCACTTTATGATGAATTAGAATATAATAGTCTATATAAGCCGAGTATGTACCCCTAGAAAGGGAGATTATTTTGATGAATAAAGTTTCTTTTGAAAGTGAGTCCAAGGTTTATTGCTGACTCCAGCCAGCCCCTTGGTGCTGTCCTTGCAAAGCCTAGGTACTGATTCTCCATGTTGGGAACCTATGAGAAGTAGCTTGACTTAATGCATATGATCCAGCTAGTGCATCATGAATGCAGCATCAGTAAGCATGAGTAAGTGAAGTTTTGTATCAGTAAGCACCTGTAACAACAACAGTGCAGCATTAACACTCGGTACTAGACACCAGCAGCTTATTATAAGAGGTAGTTTATTAGTAAAGCTTTGTTTCAACTTTGTAATTGAAGGTTAGAATCACGTGCTTATTAATTGATTGTGTCTTGTGCTTAATTGTTGACTAATTAGAAGCCATGTGCTTAACAGTTAATTGTTGAAGAATTTTTTTAACATTAGATAAAGAATAGAGATCCTCTTAAACTAGGGTTTGTCTATAATATGATGCTTTTTGTTGGTATCAGTATTCATATTTTGTTACTCGTATGCTCCTTTTACAAATGTTATGCTCGTCAATCTTTTGTTTTTTTCATAAACCTTTGGTCATGTTTGTTATTATTTTGCATTAGCAACTACTTTCTCAATCTACAAGTAATTATGCAGAGCAGCTTCTCTTTTGTTTCATGAGTTCTGATGAAACATTTATAATTAAATCCCCAGGTAAAATAGTCTAACAGTTCACTTGCATGCGACTTGTAATGCTAGGCTAATACATGTCTACTGCTGGCTGATAGAACATTATAAATTTTGCTGAAGCTCTGGACCATGCGTGATTTTTGGTAACAGTATGCACATATTGGTATATAATCTTGGCTTACCTTAAAAAAACATATATAATCTCTGGACATGACTAGAAATATTCATATCATTAGTTAATTTTTGGTAAGCATACCACCTAATTTCACCCATGTGCTCTAGCTTGATTAGCACTTCTTCTCCCTCAATAGTGGGATGGAGGTTGTTGATTTAAAATTCAGATGGTGTGGCTTTCCAATAAAAAAACTGATTTAGAATGATGATGAAATGCTTCTGCTTTGCCATTACTAATTTCAGAATGGCAACATAAAACCCCTTTTCCTTGATATCGTGTTTAATTAGCCTCCTT
Organism: Quercus gilva; assembly: GCA_023621385.1. Classification (NCBI taxonomy): domain Eukaryota; kingdom Viridiplantae; phylum Streptophyta; class Magnoliopsida; order Fagales; family Fagaceae; genus Quercus; species Quercus gilva. Next base: position 36,142,467 of record CM042473.1, read on the forward strand.
CCCATAAAAATTTATCATTTATGTTTCCTCTACTTATTATTGATACTGTCCTCATTATACTCTGATTTTCTTATCATTCCTAGACTTTTTTGATTCTCTTATTTTGAAGTTTCTTTTATAGTTTTTAATTTACATTAGTTTTGTTGTACTTGCTTTTTGTAGAGAACTAACCCTAGCTGAAATTAATGATATCTAGCTCAAATGGAGTTGCTTGCTGCTTGCTCTGCTTGCCTGCCATATGTCTTTGAAGAGAGATTATTAATCAAATATATGTTGCATTCCTTCACATTGTAGCAGGGTGATCAATTTAATGTAGATTTATTGATAGGATTAAATTTCCAACCTGTCTGAATTGGAGCAGCAAACTGGTGAGCCAATTGAGCCTATTACTATATATCCTCTGTCTATGGAGTGGTTTATTTTGAGCCTATTACTATATATCCTCTGTTTATTATTTAGAGATGAAAGTAGAATTACATATTTTCTTCTATTACTTTGGCATAAGTAGCACCAACAAGAAATTTAGGTACGCTTTGTTTTCTATCCTCACTAAGCTTGTGGATGGTCTTACATCTATATACTTTAATTTTCCGTTGACTAAAATTTTTTGACACACCAAATACCTGAAAACACAATATCAGTTTATGCCAAAAACAAATGAAACCTTAGAGTTTTGTTGTTTTTTGGATTGGTAATTACTTATACATGCACTCGACTGTTCTTGAATCATGACCTCACACTCCTTTCCATTATTGTTGGAAGCATAAGTGCCGTTTAAGTTAGAGCTCATTGGCAATGCTTTGTTTGCTTAGAATGGAGCAAGTGGCCCTGCCAAAGCATAAAGTTGGGGACTGCATTTTTTTCTTGTTGCCTGTTATAGAGATTTTTAAATTCATCTTTTTCTAAACCAAAATATTTGTCATGTTGGTCAAAATTACCTATTTTGAAAAGGAAGCTGGGAATATAATTTTATTTTTTCTTCTCTTTTTTGAAATTGTAGAACTTTTGAATGCTCCTAGAACCTGCATTTTTAGTGTCATTGTTAAATTTGAGAAATTTATTTGTTTGACTTTCTTGTCCCTGACTTTTTCATTATTTTATTTCATGGCAACAACCAACCTTGCTTTTGTTGTAGGAATGGAACTAAGGTTAGTGAGCTTCACCATATTTTTCTATGCATTAGAAAATTAGGGAAGCGTGTTTATTATTTATTTATTTGTTTATGAAGTTGAATAAAGTTGAATTTTTAGTTTTTGTGCTAGTGGTGTAAGGCTCTTTGGAGTTTCTCTGCTGGTTGTTGGGTTTGATAACTATGGACCACAATAATACCAGGTGTTTTTTTTTTTTTTTTTTTTTTTTTATATGCTTTAAATTATAGTTACTAACTAGCTCTAGTCTAGGACTGGATTATCTAATGGGTTGCGCCTCTGAACATTTTGACATACAGAAAACTTCTTTTACACTAAATTTATGAAATTCTTTTGGTATTGCCTTGTGTCAAATGCAATATGATTTACTCTTTAAAATATTAATTGATGCTGTTAGTGACTTAATATTGGCTAGTTGTAAATGTGAATTTTCCACTCTGGTTGTAGCATAAAAAGAGAGTATTATTATGTGATGAAAGTTTCTTCTATTACTTTGGCTTAATTTGCCCCGACAAGAAATTTAGGTAAGCTTCTTTTTACTTTCTCATTAAGCATGAGGATGGTCTTACACTTGATGTGAATTGGTCTTGGTTTGGGTTGATATTCCAAGTACCTTGCATAAATTTCACATTTATAAATTGTTTTATATAATCCTTTTTTCTGATTTTTATTTTTTGTCTTTCGCATGCATCTTTCTCTCCCTTTCACTTTCTCCTCAAATCCCCTAACTGAACGATTGTTAACCTCACCCCTCAATTGTGGTGTTGGTTTTAATTACGGTTGATTGATTATATTTGTATAATTTGTACATGTAGGGTACCTTTGAGTTTATGAGTCTTTCAGTGAGTATCTGACGATTTTGCAATTTATAATTTTTTAGTTATGTTGGAATAAAATTTTTTTTTTTGTTAATTTCTGTAACACAAATAAGGCAAAATCATTTGCCAACCTTCCAATTTGTAGGTGTTGATGAGAAAAGGTAGAAGTGCTAGTAAGATTGTTTGCTGGAATCTAGTTATTTTTACTGGTATTTCACTGGTTCACTCTTTTTTTTTTTTTTTTTTGGGGGTCTATAAGATTAATTTAGAGATTTTCATTTTGAACGGCTTATTTACAGAAAATAGAGATTTTCATTTTGAATGAGTTCTTTCTTTTTTGCACTCTTTTTTGGTGTGGAGAATTTGTTTGACTCAATAAATAGGGCAAAGATTGAGGTCTACTGATGTAGACATACACAAATCTTGAGACAGTCTTTATCTGAATCGTGCCTTTCTTATCTTCTACTTATCAAAAGCTTCTAAATTGATGTCAAATTTGTTCAAACAATTTCAGCAAAACCTTTTGTGCTTTGGGTTTCTAATGCCCATTGCATTATAATCATGAGTCTTTCAGTGTCCTAGTGGGTTTGGCTCTTTGTCTACCTCCAACCACTTATATAATCTTTTGCTTATTCTTCTTCCTTCTTATCGTTGTCCACTTGTCCTGCAAGAAAGGATTTTTTTTTTTTTTTATAAAAAAAATGCATAGTTCATAATTTTTTTTGTTGGGGGTAGGGGGAGCTCTTTTCTTGTACTAAAATGTTATTTCTAATAGATGCTTCATAACACTTACATTGTGTGTGTAATTAAAAACTGTGTATCTAACTACGCTATAGGAATTAGCTTATTTTAATGGAATTCCCTTGGTGTCTTTTTAAAATACCATAGATACCATCCTATCACTTAACCATTGATAATATTCTATCAATTTTGTAATGCATTGACATTCAACTTGGATGTTGATAATGTTGTCATGGGCTATTTAAATTTTCGTTATGCTTTTGATACCCTGAAATTTTTTGTTAAAGCATGAATCCGTAAGCTGTTGGACTTATCTTTGTAGACTTATCTTTGTAATTGCATCTGGCACTCTTGGGGTCCATGGGGGCTAATGGATCTACTGGATCTGAAGCTGTTGCTGCTGCAGAAAAGAATGCGGCTTTATTAACTGCAAGAGCTGGTTCCTTGGATCTATCTGCAATTCCCTCAATATTCCGTGTTTCAGCTGCCCTTCAATGTTCTGCTGGTGAGTCGTGGCTTCTTTGTTTATACACGACATAAGTATAAAATACTAGGAAGTACCTTTATGGAACGGGTATAGGTATGGGTACGGTACAGTGGCATAGCAATTTTTGAAAAGTGCAACTATCCAGCTTAGTTAAGTTTTTATTTTTGTTAGTCCCTTTTGATTTGATCTCAAAGATAAATGTCCCTAATAATCTGTTTGAACAGGTGCTCACTTTGGACCAAAGCCTACAACACACAGATTTTTTGTTGTTATGGTATCAGAAGTCACCCTCACTTTCCTATGTTATTTTTGAAGGCTAATTAAGTTTAAATGCACTATGTAAAATTTTGAAACTACTTTGGTTTAGACAGAAACTACCATGTGCCTATTGTCTCCTTCACTAGTAGCAAACGGGGCTTTCCGAACAGGTATTCATTTGGGAAAGATATTCAACCCCCCCCCCCCCTCTCCCCCACCACCCCATCCCTCCCCCCCAAGTGTGCGCAGTGGTTTTCCCTAAGAAAACTGATCCTCGTGAGTTTTCTTCTCCCCATATGGTATTGCTTTGTGTGTCAACTAGTTAATTGTGTTACACTAAACCCCCTAGGGCTTTTAGATATAACACAACACCTGCTTGTGGTATTTTTGTGAAAATAAAATGGAATCTTATGGTTATTTTCCCTCAAAATATATCTTCTTATTCTATTCTTTACATAATGAAAGTTTTTGGTGACTTTTCTTTTGTGCAGAGTTTTAGGTCATGGAATCTTGCATAGGTAATTTCCTCTGAAACGATTTGTTCCCAAACGATTTGGTGAGCCTGAATAATTTACTACTTGTGTTTTATTGTTGGACCATGCAGGGGAATGTTTTCAAGTTTTATGACTCCGCTACCCCAATTTCCCATGTTAAAAAAATTTAATGCTGCCATATCTACTAGGGCAACAAAGTTGGATAGGGACCTAAGGCCATATGCTCTCTTATCTCTAGATATTGCTGTTCTTTTCCTAAAATTTAAAGGTTTCTTTATTGAATTAAGATGCAAGTTAAAAGAGTTTTCTAGAGTGACATAGGGTTGAGATCAAAATTCTCTTTGGTTTTCTCAATAATCTCATATCGGTACTTTTCTCATTATTGTGTTTTAAATTTTTTTTATTGAATATAGATAACCTTGTTGCCGCTGTGTTTTTTTTTTTTTTTCATTTACTAGAAATATTTCTCTCCATCACAACTGATGTTACCATTTTAGTTGTTTAGAATAGGCTTAAAAGAAAATCAATTGTAAGACAACACATATTGTTATAGATAGCATACTGAGTGTTATATACACTTTAAATTTTAAATTCACACTAAATGTTATTTTTCAAAATTTATAAATTCAATTGCAGTAGCTACCTACTTATTTAAATAAATTTATTTAACTAAGACTTTTGAAATAAAATGTTTACTCCAAATATTTAACTTAAATTATTTGAATATATTTGTTTTTTGGATTCTAATTATTTTCATGTACAGAAATTTATTTGTGGACTCTTACAAAACTTTCTTTGTTTATTTTGTTGAAAATAGATGTGCTGTTTTTTTCGAGAACCCGAAAATACATGTACTTATGTAATTTTCATGCATTTGCATGGGTTTAAAGGCTAGTTAATTATAATATACAAGTCCTCTGGTGTAATGTCTTAAGTTTCCTCAAGTGTCATCAAAGATCAAAGATATGAATCTTGTCATGACTCACGAAAACCTCTTGGTGATTGTGGAATTGCCTTGCATTTGCACGGGTATAAAGGCTAGTTAATTATAATATACAAGTCCTCTGGAGTAATGTCTTAAGTTTCCTCAAGTGTCATCAATGATCAAAGATATGAATCTTGTCATGACTCACGAAATCCTATTGGTGATTGTGTGAGCAACAACTCATATAGCCTTTGATCTAATGGCTTCAAATCAAAGTGCTAGTTAGTAATATTATCATTAGTTTCATGATATGTGAGTAGTGTTGAATTTGCCTTTGATGATGAGCTAAAACTTCGTTTTTCCAACTTAGTTAATCCAATTTCATGTGAGATGTAAATGTCAATTCTCTTGTCTATTTAATACTAGTTTGATCAGAAGCTCATTAGTCATTAAATTTTTTTTTTTTTTTAAATCTTTGGAGTACTATAGAATAATTAGTACCTACCAGAAATTCAGGTGAGCTTTGTTTTCCTTCCTCTCTTATAGTCTCTCTCTCTCTCTAACTAAGTCAAAAATGCCTTTGTTATGGTTCGGGTTTTTGAAAATATGCATGTCATCGCCAAGCCCAAGAAATGAAGGCAAGTCGGGTGAGTCAACTTCACTGAGCCTTCACTTCCGTGATTTTTTTTTCCCTTTTTTTTAATTAAAAAATTTGTGTTTTTGTTTTCGGAAGCAATTTCACATTTTTAATACTATTTCCTTTGTCTTTGTTCATGTGGGTTTGCTTCAAATTCTGGAATTAAGGCCAAAGATTGCATTAAGGTTTACTTGGAAATGATTTAGGTTTTGAGTATTAATTTATTTTTTTATATTAATTTTTTTTGTTTTATGTGTTTTTGTTTTTGGAGGAAATTTCACATTTTTATACTATTTCCTTTGTGTTTGTTCATGTGGGTTTGCTTCAAATTCTGGAATTGAGGCCAAAGATCACATTAATGTTTACCTAGGTATGATTTAGCTTTTGAGTATTAATTTATTTTTTTATATTAAAATTACTGTTGGATTATGTTGATGTAATGTTTTTTTTTAGTTTTTTTTTTTGGTTGATTGTTATGTTCTGCTTGCATGCATTAGTGGTTAAAAGGCATATTTGGGTTCTCTATTTCCCTGTTTGGCTAGTGAGAAAATGTGCAAAATTTCGCTGGGCTGTTTGCTTTGTTTAAAAGGATAGGCAATGTGCCACTGTATAGTGGTCAAATGCATGTGTTGATTTGCAATTAGGCTCTTTCGTTACTTTTCCTCGGTTTAGTTTCCATTTTTTTGGGCGGGTTATTAACTCCAGTCTCAGTGAGTAAGCGTTTGAAATTTCTCTTGCAATTCTTATGCTTTTTTATGTTTCTCTTGTTTAATTTTTGGTCATTCTGTGTTGGCAATCTTAATATCAATTTCAATAGCTAATCTGACAATGCCTCTTAGAGGTGTGGGGTAGTAATATAATAGTGTCACCTAAATATGGTTGTAAAAGGAAATCAAGATAGTGCTTTCTCTTCTACTGGTATGAGTTGGGCTTTTGGGGAATTATATGGATTTAACTTATGTTTTGGATTTGCTTCATAATTTGTTAACTTGGATTTTTGCTAATTAATTTCCTTGTTTCCAAATACCTGGAAGTAGAGAAGAGCTTGGCTTTTAGTGTTAATTGGAATTACCTTTATATTTGTTGGGTAATATGCTAGTTTTTCCATTTGTTGTTTTGCAACCCCTGTCACTCTTTACTGTTATTTATCATAATCTTTTTAGCATTTTGCTTTAGGTTACCTAAGTTTTGATTGTGCTTCTACCCTAACCATTTGTTTCCAATCTACTTTAGCTTTAACAATTGTTCATTGGGGTTTTTGATTTTCTCTTTTACTTTATTAATTTATTTTTCAATAAATGATGCTTGTGTATTTATTTTTTATTTTGTATAATCTATTTAATTCCAGGGGTGCTGCATTTGCATCCTTTTATGTTTGCATTCTTTTATGTAAGGTTTTGCATTCTTTTATGTAAGGTTTTGCATCCTTTTATGTTTGCATTCTTTTATGTAAGGTTGATTTGATTTTGTCGTTCTCTTTCTTATATTCTTCTGAGTTGAATTTTTTTATTTTATTTTTGGAAGCATTTTTCTTGAACAGCTGGGTATGTGTATTTTCAGTTTGCTACATGTGGTGGATTCAAAGCTTGCGCCACTAAGGGTTTGCACTTTCGTCTTGTACATTTGTCTGCTAAGTGTTGGGTAATATGCTAGTTTTTATATTTGTTGTTTTGCAACTCCTGTCATTCTTAGTGCATGTTATATATCTCATTTTGAGTCACTGTTTACTGTTATTTATCATTGTCCTTTTAGCATTTTGCTTTAGGTTACCTAAGTTTTGATTGTGCTTCTACCCTAACCAATTGTTTCCAATCTACTTTAGCTTTAACAATTGTTCATTAGGGTTTTTGATTTTCTATTTTAGTTTATTAATATATTTTTAGTTAAATGCTGCTTGAACTATGTAGCTGAGTATGTGTATTTTCAGTTTGCTACATGTTGTGGATTCAAAGCTTGCGCCACTAAGGGTTTGCACTTTCCTTATAAATTTGTCTGCTTGTGTTGTTTCTATTGACGCTTTCTTTGTACAGGACACGAGAAACTTGTTGGACATGGCCACATGCGTGTCCCATCCGTTTTTTTGCTCCAAAATAAAAGACTGAAACGCACTACCTCTAACACTTATCTCCTTCAACTTCTTCCCCTCACGCCGATCTTCTTCTTCTTCTACTTCCTCCCACACCGATCTTCTTCTTCAACTCTTAGATCTATAATCTTATTTCACTTTTTCAGTTTTGCCCCTTTGCCCTTTTTGTCCATGTTTGCTTTTTATTGCTTTGTCTACCTCAGTGTCACACATTAAGAGCTCTTTTATCTCCAGCCACCCTCTTGAGCAAAAAATGTGTAAATAAATGTTTCTTTTCAATTTTTTTTTTTTTTTTTTTTTTGTCTTTTATGAGTTAAAAGTCTACCACCTATCAAGCCAGGTAGTCAACTTTTTTACAATTCTTTTTTCATTATCTAGGTAGACAGTATCAGCGGCTAGACTTTAATATGCTTCTGAAAGATTTTTTAACAATTATTTAAAAATATTTTTGTTAGAAAACAAAATTTTCAGGATTGCCTTTTGTGTGTTTATTTGTAATTTTGAAAGTTTTTAAGGTATTCATGTTCAAAAGATATGTTCTTTGGTGATTGCCATCTTTCAATGTCTCTCTTATATAATAATATTCTAATTGCATGATTTCCTTATGTGATCAGTCTTTTAAAGAAATGGTTGCAATGTGTTTGGTGAAGTATCTAGGAAAGAGGCGGAATTTATTGAAACACCTTTTTGAAACATGCAAAGTCTCATGAGATGTCTGTGAAGAAATGATTTGTTGACTTGCCACCCCTTTGGAATCATGTAAAAGCCCTCTAGTTTACCCATCATATTGCTGAGATGCACCTTCCAAACTTTCAGTTGTCCTAGTAAGCTTGTCTCATGGCTATGGTTAAAATGTATGTGGTGATATTTCTTTAATTTTTATCTATATTTACTACATATTTAATTCAATTGGATTCATTTCTTAAGAATAACTGATGTAGGATCTCTTACTTAACTTTAGTTATCTATCAAAACCATCCCCACCCCATCACTTTTCCCCAAATTTGTTTTCGTTAAGTTTTTCCAATTCTTCATATTGTCTAAGTTCCCCTTATTCACCAATCTATTCTTCAATGTAATTATCAAAAATACGCTGCCCGCATCAAGATCTTCTAAATCTTCAACCAGCAAATCTTGATATTCTAATGCTTCTACCAGCAAGTCTTGATCTTCTAACTCTTCAACCAGGAAGTCTAGATCTTCTATCTCTTCAACCACTAAGGTTTCACCCTTTGACAAAACAAGCTAGTTCTTGGCTGGTATTTTGGACACTTTATTAGATCCAGCAGTATTTGACCCAATCTGAACATTCCTGGTTGGCTGCCTCCAACGCTTAGTGAAGTTTGATGCAGCACCACCACTTGGGCTGGTTCTTGAATTGAAAAGGGCTAATTGTGATCTCTTTGTTTGCTGAGTCTCAATCAACACTACTCTATTTGCTGCATCTGAATTTGTCCAGCAGTTGTGCAAGTAACTATAGTGGGTTCGGATGTGGCTGTACAGAAAAAATTGCTTCTTGAGTTTCTTATTAAGCTTCTCCCAAGTTTGAATCTTGATTTTTCCTTCCCTCAATCTTTGAATCTTCGACTGCTCCCGCTAAGATCTTGCCTTGCCTCTCAAATTTGTTGCTACCAATTTAACTTTCTTGGATTTTGGAATATCATAACAAGCAAAGATCTCTTCAACTTGGCTAAGCCAATCCACAAACTCCTCATGATCCAAGCTGGCATCAAATTCAGGGAATTCAATCTCAAATCTTGTCCCAATTCTGGTTTGGCTTCTTTGGTTGAACGATCACAGGATTGTGGCCATACTTCTCATCTCCACCTAGGAATATGAACAAAAGGTTGCTCATAATCCTCCTTATATAAAGCTTCACTTCCAGCAATATCATGCTGGTAGTATTTTTGTTGTATCTTCCTATCTCTTCTTAACTGTTCAATCAAGGCTCGTAGTTGCCTCTTCAATAATTCCACTTTAGCTTCTAAGCCATTTTGAACCCTTCTATACCTTGGTCCATTGGCTGCAATATCATCTTCCTCTACTACAAAAATAGCTTGCTTCTTTCCCTTGTCGCTTATTGCTTACAAATTACAATTCTTTTCTATATTGTGAAGATTATAACTTGTGTGCAAATGTCTTTCTTGTAGGAACCAGTTCCATTACGCAACTTGTAAGGGAAACTGCAGTTGTTATGCAAAAATTCACTCAGTCTGGGTAATCAAAATATATTTAATATGATATCAAATATGTTACAATCATTATTCAATTTTGGTTGGTATCATTTCTAGAAGTGTATTGAAATAGAGAGATGAATATTAGGTGTCTGGACAAATTATTTGACCCTTATTAGGTCACTTGGACTTTACATGGGCAACAATTGATGGCATCAGGTAGGCCAAGTGTTGGCTGGTAGCCAATGATTCGCAATGAGCATGTAATGATGACCTGCTAGGAATCAAGTGGACCTTGTGACAACTGGTGGCCAGTGGTTGGTGGCATTAATGGTTAGCAACTAACGGCCAATGGGTGGCAGCAAGGGGAAGTGGCTAAGCCAGTGGCAGTGTTCATCGTAGTGATATGGATGGTAGGGATAAATGCAAGTCTTTTTTTTCATAAAACTGTTTATGTTTTTTAAAAGTGTATACGTTTTCGATTTATTAAAAAATAAATTGTGTAAGTGTTTTGTCTATTTGCTGTAATTTTCTGTTGACTAAAATTTTCCAACACACCAAATACCTTAAAACACAAAAACAGTTTATGCCAAAAACAAATGAAACCTTAGAGTTTTGTTGTTTTTTGGATTGGTAAGTAGTTATGCATGCACTCGACTGTTCTTGAATCATGACCTCACACTCCTTTCCATTATTGTTAGAAGCAGAAGTGTGCCATTTAAGCTAGAGCTCATTGGCTTGGACCTTAAAGATTTTGTGATGCTTTATTTGCTTAGAATGGAGCAAGTGGCCCTTCTAAAACATTACGTTGGGGACTGCATTTTTTTGTTGTTGCCTAGTATAGAGATTTTTTGTGACAACATGTCAGCATAATCGAAATCTTAAAATTCTTCTCCTTCCTCCTTGTTTGTTTGGTGTCTTTTCATTCTTTGTTTGGGGCTTTCGTTCAACATTGAACATCGTAGGTCGGGGTGGCCATAACCTAAACATAATTGGATTTGAAGCCTAATAATAAGGTATTGTATTTTTTCTTTTATATTTTTAATTTCCTGGAAATTAAGGTAATCCCAGTCTATAGAACATGTCTCTACCATTTTCAAAACCCTAATTTAACCCAAACTTTCTTTGTTCTTGTTGTTGCTGGGGTTCATATTATTCGTAATTCCTCAATTCAGCTTCCTTTTCTTTTAATTATTGTTTAGGAATATTCAAATCCTAAATTGTAATACTAGGAGTTCTAGGACCTTAATATGATTGCCAATCTCATTTGAATTGAATATTAAACTTTATTATGAATTAGCAGGCTTGCATGATTTTAAATGGAGTTTGTGTATTATTGTATTTGTCTTATATTTGTAGTTGAGGTGAGCACCAATTTTATGGAAATTTTAATTATAATTCCAATCCTAGTCTAAGAACTTAGTATAGTTGCCAAGCTAATCTGAATAATCGGCTTAATTAATTAATGGGCTTGCTTTGTTTTATTGTTAATTGTTGTATAATTGTCTTATTTTTGTTGCTGAGAGGGGCATCTATGTTCAAATTGTTTTGTATCTCAGTTTGAGAAGCTGTTGCCAGGTGTGATTTTCATTTGCATCTCAGTTTGCTTTTACATGTCAACTTGTTTTATCTTTGTAAAATTAACATCTCTTTCCTGCTTTGTAATGTCAAAGAGATTGAATTGTAAAATTATAATAGGTAGTTCTTGCTAGGTCATAGATTCTATTTTGGAGCTTTGGTTGTGTGTTTACTCTTTGCTTCTTTTCACGTGCATGTCAACTGGACTATAATGGTATTTTAGAAATTCATACTTTGCATCAACATTCTAAATATGTAGTCCTTTGTAAAGTGGTATTCCCTATTTTTCCTGACTTTATAGTTTTTGTTGGAATTGACAAGTGGAATCCTAACAAGTCGATACCCTTGGCAATTTTGAAAGGAGCATAAAGGCCTGGCAATTTTAACTGTAGCCAAAGCTGGTGTTCTACTTGCTTACAAACTTGGCACAGGCTTGGTCATTTCTCGAAGTTCAGATAGATCATGGTGTGCCTCATCGGCCATATTCTCTGTTGGTTTAGGATGGGATGCTCAGGTAACAACAAAATTGTCATGTTACTTCTAGTGTTAATTTCTTTTTGTTATTATTACTACTAGTGTCAATCTTAGGCAGAAGGCCTGAAAAAAAAAATCCAGGATATATGCTATTTGTTGATTTTGCAATCTCTTGAAAGTGGAGAAAAATTGCGGGAACATTGGAATTCAGTTCCTCATATAGTTCCTGTTTATGGCTTCATATCAATTAGTGACTTTACTAAGCCTTAATCCAGTTGATTAAGGTTGGGCATTGGCTCCATGAAGTGCTGGACTTAAAACTAAAGGAAATTGTTGTGAAAAACATCTTAAGTGAATGCTAGCACATTAGTCGATACTAATCTACCTGTATTCCAGTGTTTTGTGGTAGAATTTCAACATTTAGATGTTCACACATCTCTGTGCTGGCATTTGGTGGTGGGGTGGGTGGGGGAAGGCATGGTTCTGTTGGGACAGTTTCTTTCAGGTGAGGGAGGCAAGATATATATCATAGTTCTAATTTCAATAGATTGTGGATTATCTTGTATTCTCCTATGCGACCATAAGAGCATTACTTAATTTATTCTTGTTGTTTTTGTGTTTGCTTTATATCTTTGATTCTTTTAAGATTAAATCTTCTTGCTTGTTTTTATGGTAATCAACATCTTAAAGTTTTGAACTGAATTGGAAGCGTAAGGATTTTTTAAAGATTGAGAGCCTAAAATTAATGCAAATATTGAAGAGACTAGAGGAAGATACCAAAATCTTTAGTTTCAAAGATCAGCCTAGAATAAATAAATAAATAAATAATTATATATATATTTAGGGGGGTGGGGTTGGGGAGGAATGCAATATTCATTTTTGCAAGGTAGTGTTGCTCAAAGATATTGTTTTCTGTACTTTTCTCCATTCTAATATGTTTTGCGGTAGCCTGAAAGTTGATAACTGCTGACAACTTGGAAACTATGGCAGGCGCGTTTGTGGGAGTGTCATTGGAAGGGAATGTTGTTGCAACAAGGATGGATACCAATTTACATTTTTACGGTGATTCTTATGTCACCACATCAGATATTCTTCTCGGGATGGTGAGCTGACTGCTGGGTCCTTCTATGCAGCACTTGAAGACCTATTATCCAGTCTAGGGTGATAATTCCAGTTGTCTGCAATTTGCATCTTTCTGATGCATGTGAAGCACCCCCATGAGCATTGGAGTAGATCACTTTTCAGAATGCTTGGATTCTAATACAGATTCCTCATCTTAGATCTATAATTGTAAAAAAGTTATTTCAAATTGTTTCATCTTCTATCTGGATAAAGGGATATACTTAATGTCACAGGCAATGTAGTCTATTGTTTCTATCTTAATCCTTTTCGTCTGTGATTGTCAAACCATTCAGTATGATATGATGTAAATATACTAAGATTCATAGGGATTTGTACATGTATATATGCAACAAAATGATAAATATTAAATTTAGTTGGCATAAATAAATTATTTTAAGTTCAAATATTACTTAATACTTATCAAATGGTTTGTCTAGTTTTTGGATGAGTTCATTTTCATTTGTTTGTTTTGTTTGAAAAATAAGTAGTGTAAAAGTACAATTGTCTACTAACTACATAAAAAGAGCACGAAGAGAGGGGTGTTTGGTTTGAGCATCACTCAAAACTCAATTCTCAAAATTCAATTCCAATCACTCAAAACTCTAACTCATATCTCATTTCTTATTCTCTATTTTTCTTTTGACTTACCCAACAATGTGTTTGGCTCAAATATTTGCTTTAGTTTTCAGCTTAAGAACTCAAACTCAAAAATGTGGAGCCCACATGAACAATAACTGTGCTCTTGTTGCCTTCACCTGTGATTTTTTCTCCCTTCCCATCCGTTCTTTCATTTTTTTTTTTTTTCTAAATATGTCAAGCAAACTGCAAAAAGGCAGGTCAAAAAACATAGGAAAGCAAAAAGAAGGAAATGAGTAGGTTAAACGCTTAACAACAGATTGTTGGAACTACAGTTTGTTCATTTTTTTTTTTAATAATCTACAATTTTATTAAAAAGACTAAGAAATAAATAGATAATCTGCCACACAAGCAAGCAGTAAGGGTGGAGGCAGATTGTTGGAGCTAAAACAAAAAGAAACAGGAAAAGATAAAGCTAGTTTAGAAATAGTTCATATGCACACACATCACAAGAGCTAAAATTTTGAACAAATACACACCGATCCTCACAAATACCCATTTTGAAACAAACCCCGAAACCCAAAACAAGAATCTTTTCTTTAGAAACACCAAATCAGATTCCATTTTTCAAACCCCGTAAACCTAAATCAACCAAATCCTCAAACCCACGAACAATTACAAAGGAATGAACTGTTGGCCCACCACTAATGAGTGGTGGCAATGGGTGAGACTTGAACCAAGAGACTTAAGATAGGGAGGGGCTAAGGTTGAACTAGAAGACTTGAGACGAAGAGAGGGCTGAGAGTGAGAATCATCTCTTGGTGGTTCGTGGTGGTGGCTTATGGTGTAGCTGCGATTGGTGTTTTGTAGAGGAGTTCTAGAGATTTGGAAGGTCAGTGTGGAGAGATTGGTGGTACGTGTTTGAAGAGAAGAGAAAAGCCTGAGAATGGGAGGTGAATGGAGAGAGAGCACAAGTAAAGGGCAATGGAGTCATTGGAGGAGAGTAAATGCAAGTCTAACTTGATGTAGAAAACACAAAGAAGTGGGTCCCATCATTTGCTAATAATTACAAAAATGATACCATAACTCAATTTCCATAATCTTAAAACAACCAAAACTTGTTCTCAATTTTCATCACTCAAACTTAGTTTTTTGGGTTTTGGGTAATGGAAATTGAGTTATGGGAGCTAAACCGAACAACTTGAATTCTGGTGGGGCTCATGGATTTTGAGAATTGAGTGATGGAAATTAGAAATTGAGTTTTGAGTTACCAAAATGGCTAAACCAAACAATTTACAGTAGTTTCATTTGGTCAAGTTTTGTCATTTTGTTGAGCCAAAATGGTATGTTTAGTTGAAGATATATACAATTAAATAGAGAGAGGCAAAAAGAATAAGGGAGAGAGAGAGAGAGAAGGAGAGTTCCAAAAACCTAAGGGTCTGTTTGGTTGGAGGGGTGGAAAAGTAGGAGAATATAAAAGATTTTAATTTCCCACCTTTTTGTTTGATTGGGAGTGAAAAAGTAGAGAGTTGGAAAAAATGAGTTTGTATAAATTTACTCATATACACTTGTTAAAAAATGATACCCAATTAAAACAGAAATGGACAAACAACCAAAAAAAAATACAATCACCCAAATTTATTAAAAATCATGTCCTGAAAAAAAATAATCACATATAAACCAATACAGACAAACACTGTCACGCTCACAGCCCAAGAAAAAAAAAAGAAAAAGGAAGAGGCAACGTCTAGTGGAAAGCAAAAGAAAAAAAAAAAGAATGAGAACAAAAGGTAAACATTTATTACAATCGGAATTATAAAAAATAAAAAATAATAATAATAATAATGAAAAGTGCAACGTACAAGCCCATGTGCAAGTTGCATATGAGCATTTTAGTCATTCAGCCATCAGATTTTCCCCTTCAAGTTTTCTTCCCATTTTGGGGAGAAAACTTTTTGGTGGGATCGGGAAGAAAAAACCCGAACCTCACTATCATTTTCCCCTCTCCCCCTCCCAACCAAACACCCTCCAAAAAGTTTTCCCTCATTTTTTTTTTTTTTTTTTTTTTTTTTTTTTTTCTATCCGCCCTAAAATTCACTCTACCAAACACACCCTAAGAGTTATATAAAAATGAGCAGAGGTCTTAGTTAAGGGGACTTGCTTTTCCCTTATACATTTCTTTCCAGCTTTAGATCTTTCAATAATAACTCCTTACTCCATGGACTTATTCCAACTTCGTGAATCATCCCACAAATTTTTTTTTATTTGATTTTATAGCTTATACCAACTTTTCAATTATATTTACATTGTTTATTAAGCTACAAGAAAGAGTCAACCACCATTAAAAAAATACTAGTTTGAGATACACGTGTAAGGCATGTACTAGCCATTATAAAGATTAACAATTAAGATAAGATTTAGAATTCATTTATAACACAAATTATAAATAGAATCATTTGAGCATTGAAGTGCTTAGAAATTGCACCATTAAATAATTCATTAATTTGATTATATAATAAAGAACAAAATTATAATATGACACATAATACATCACAAGCTTGAGGAAACTAAAATCAGTGAAAAATTGTGGTACATCAATTGGAATTATATAAAGTAAAATTTTCCATTATATAATTGGAGTAAATTAATACCGCAAAAGCTAATCCTAAGGAAGAAAAAATGTAGCAAGAAAACTGAAATGAGATGAAGCAACAAAAATGAGGTACATTTGTTTGCCGTTGCTATTTATCATAGTATATATTTTGCGCTTTGCGCTTTGCACTTAGCGCTTTGCACATCCCCTTTCAAGAGGCATTAAGATATACCATCTGATAACTTTGGAACCAAAATACTAAAAATGTTATAAGGGTCGCTAGCATCAAGTTTAACTTCACGTGTCTAAAACTAAAGTTTCGCCAACCTTGCGCTAAAAAGGTAATGCTCAATTATTCATATCAACTCATTTTCATATTCTAATTAATCTCAAGAACCATAATTAGACATAAAATTCCAGTAACAGTTAAGTTCATGCTTTCAACAATATCTTAATTGCTTAAATATGAAACTTTTGGTAATATATAAATAGCAATTTGTGGTATCTCAAAAGTTCCATAACAACTTTTCAAAGCTAAATCACAATAAACCAATCACGGTCAGCGTAGCAGATGCAAAACTTTATTGATATTGTTAATTGGTGTGGTCTTAGAGATTTGGGTTTTGGGTTTTGTTGGACCTAGATTTACTTGGCTTTATCAACAGAGGGATGGGTTTCAAATACGGGAAAGGCTTGATAGAGGATTTGCAATAGTGGATTGGTTAGATAGATTTCCCTCAACAAAAATCTTTCACCATATATCGTTTGTTTCAGATCACTGCTCTCTAGTCTTATAGCTTAAGGAGAGAAAAAAAGGTTAAACGTTATGGCAAGACTTTTCGTTTTGAAGCTACGTGGCTGAAGGATTCTAGTTGTGAAGAGATTGTTAATTCGGCTTGGGAGGAGGCTTCAACCATGGGTTCAAATTTTCCTATGGTGAAGTGTTTGGATAACTGTAGCATAAAATTAGAGATGTGGAATAAATCTATGTTTGGTCATGTGGGGAATAATTTGACTAGACTTCAAAAACATTTAGAATGGTTGGAACTTCAGAGTGTCACGCCTGAAGTTATTGCAACTATGAGGGAGACTAGGGTGGAATTGATTTACTAGAGAGATAAGTTAGAATCAATGTGGCACCAGAGATCTAGATTAAGTTGGATTCAGTCAGGTGATAAAAGCATAGGCTTTTTCCATTCTAAAGCATGCACATGGTTCC
Source organism: Quercus gilva (assembly GCA_023621385.1). Classification (NCBI taxonomy): domain Eukaryota; kingdom Viridiplantae; phylum Streptophyta; class Magnoliopsida; order Fagales; family Fagaceae; genus Quercus; species Quercus gilva. Next base: position 36,159,797 of record CM042473.1, read on the forward strand.
AAAAAAATTATATTGAGTGAATTATGGACCCGTATGATAGATGGGTAAAGGATCAGAAAGAAATAGAGAAGGTGGTGCTCAAATACTATTCTGAATTGTTCCATTCTTCTAATCCCACGGATTTTACTAAGGTATGTAAAACCCTTAAACAAATGTATCCTTTAAAAGCACCAAGCCCAGACGAGATGCCTCATTTATTTTCCAGTATTTTTGCCTACTGTTGGGAGGGTGGTTACTGAAACAATGTTGGATTTTCTGAATTTTGGTATTTGTCCACCTAAATTTAATGATACCCAAATTGTTTTGGTCCCAAAAATAAAAAACCTAGAGCGTGTTACTGACTATCGACCTATAAGCCTTTGTAATATTGTCTAGTAACTTGCTTCCAAAACTCTAGCTAATAGGTTGAAAAAGATTTTGCCAAAAATTATTAGAAATAGTTAGAATACTTTTCTTCATGGTAGATTAATAACTAATAATGTCTTGGTAGCTTTTGAAACAATGCACCGCATCATCCAAAAAAAGAGTGGTAAAATTGGGGACATGGCGTTGAAGCTAGACATGAGCAAGGCTTATGACAGGGTGGAATGAGTTTTCTTTGATAAAATTATGGAGAAGCTGGGTTTTAGCTCTAGGTGGCGAGGTCTTATGATGCAGTGTATCTCTTCTGTTACTTATTCTATTCGTATTAATGGAAACTCTTGTGGTTGTATTGTTCCCTCAAGGGGCTTACGTCAAGGAGATCCTTTGTCCCCGATTTATTTCTGATTTGTGCTGAGGGTCTATTTGCCTTAATTAAAAAATCAGTGCAGTGTGGTAATATGCATGGTGTTGCTGCTTGTCATAGTGGTCCTAGTATTTCTTATTTATTTTTTGCAGATGACAGTCTTATATTTTGTAAAGCCAGTTTGGAAGAACTTGACTCACCGCAACATGTTTTTAAAGTCTATAAAGAGCCTTCAGGTCAACAGTTGAATAGGGCTAAAACTTCGCTCTTCTTTAGTCAAAATACTGAAGATGACATTAAAGAGGAAATTAAGAACAGATTTGGTGCCCATATTGTTTGTCAATGTGAGAAATATTTAGGTCTTCCTACTTTGGTTAGTAGAAATAAAAAGAATACCTTTAATGGTATTAAAGAAAAGTTGGCTGGTTGGAAAGAAAAGTTTCCTTCTAAGGCTGGAAAGGAGGTTTTGATTAAAGTAGTTGCTCAAGCTATTCCAACTTACACTACGAGTTGTTTTAAAATTTCTAACTCCCTATGTGATGAATTGACTTCTATGAAAAAAAATTTTTGGTGGGGAAATAGAAAGGATGAAAGAAAAATGGCTTGGTTGGGTTGGAATAAAATGTGTGTTCCTAAGTCATGTGCGAGAATGGGGTTCAAGTAATTGAAGTAGTTTAATTTGGCACTCTTAGCAAAATAAGGTTGGCGACTTCAAATGGGGCAGAATTCCTTTGTTTATTAGGTTTTTAAGGCCAAATATTTTTCAAACTGTGACTTTGTGAATGCATCTTTGGGGAAGAAACCATCATATGTTTGGAGGAATTTAATGGCCGCTCAAAGAATTTTACAAAGAGGGATTTGTTGACGTGTGGAAAATGGTAGGAAAATCTAGGTTTGGATAGATAAATGGGTGTCTGGCTCTACCTCACATAAAGTAATTTCACCAAGAGGTATATCTCCATTAGACACTAGAGTCTGTGATTTTATTGATGTTGAAAACATGTGCTAGAATCAGATGCTAATACAAAGAACATTTCAACCGTTTGAAGCTGAGGAAATTGCAGGAATTCCATTGAGTGTTAAATTACTAGATGACAAATAGGTATGGGCAAAAACTTCCAATGGTTTTTTCTCAGTAAGAAGTGCTTATAAGGTGGCTTTAGAATTAGAATCTGACAAGGAGGCATACTCTTGTTCTAATGAAAATAATTTGCGTTGGTTCTGGAAGAAATTGTGGTCAATTCAAAACCCTTACAAAATTAGACATTTTGCTTGAAGGGCTACCCAAGACATTTTGCCAACTAAGGAAAATTTGGTTTGAAGAAAGGTTTTGATTGATAGTGCATGTGATGAATGTGGTGAGTTACCTGAGTCATTTTTGCATTTGTTTTGGGTGTGTCCAAAAGCTCAAGAAACCTGGGACTGTTCATCTCTTTGTAACCCAATGACATCACCTTCTGTGCAGAGTTTCTTTGATCTTCTATGGAATATTTTGATGGAATCTCAGTGGGGTATGGAGGAAACTGGTCTTGCTGTTACAATTGCTTGGGCTTTAAGGATAAATAGGAATGATGTTCTTTATGGAAAGGAAAGGAAATCTAGTCTGCAGTTACTCAATTGGTGTAAGTGCTATCTGGAAAAGTATTGGGCTGCAAATTCCATCCCACTGAAACAATATCCTTGGCTGGAAAATAATTGGACTCCACCTACCTCTCCATCATACAAAATCAATGTGGATACTGCAATATTTTAGGCTTAAAATAATGTTGGATTTGGGGTTATACTTCGTGATCATGTGGAGAATTTTATTTCAGGTTTGAGTAAGAAGATTCATGCTCCATTGGGAACTATTGAGGCTGAAGCAAAGGCATAAGAAGTTGGGATCATTTTTGCTAAGAAACGGGAATCAGAGACTTTGTACTAGAAGGAGATTTCGTTGGTTATTGTTCAAGCCCTCAAGGAATGGTCACATGCCTCTTCCTCTGTTTCCCCATTGATTTATGGGATGCTAGCAGAATGTCATGAATTTAGGAATGTAGTGTTCTCTCATGTGAGACGACAAGGCAATAAGTCTGCTCATTTGTGCTTTTGGCTTGGCTGATTTCTCTACTTGGATAGAGGAGTGTCCTTGTTTCTTGGAACAAGCTCTCATCCATGATGTTTCTATATTGTCTTCTTAATAAATAAAATTTTAGACTTTTCATAAAAATAAAAATAAATAAAATAAAAATTTAAGAAGAGGAAGGACTATCAAAACCTGCTTAATCACATGTGGGTTAAGTCTAATTTTCCATTTTTTCCCTACAAGGTAATAATTTTCATTTTTTTATAATCCGAGGTTGCTAGATTTTTAATGACAAAAATATCTAAGGATGTGATGATTTGTGCATTTTTCAATGAAATAATTTTGTATATAAATCGCATCACACCCCTAAGTAATTTTGTGGTTGAAAAATGCAGCGATCTAAAAAAAATGAAAATTACCTTTCAGTAAAAAAATAAATAAAAAAATAAATTTGTAAAAGTTGGATTTGGGATTAAAAAAAAAATGAAATCAACTTATTGGGGCTAGCCCATTTCTTACAAATTTACCCATTTGCTATAGGATTTGGAGGTGTAAAAATGATGGAAAAGAGGACTGAAATTTTTGTTTGGGGAGAGATTTTATAAAGAAAAATGGAGAAAAACTATTCCTAAAGAAATTCATAAGTGAAAGAGAGAGATAAATAGAAGAATTTTTGGGATTTTTGTGCGTGAAATTGCTAAAATGAGGTGAGTCTATTTATAGGAATATAAGGGAACAAGTGAAGGTGTCGCTGGAACACCTTCACATGGCTGCCTGGCACTAGGCAGCTATGTGATGGTGTTCTAGCAACCAAAGTCCTAAATTCCTTTTTGGAGGCCGTTTCGAATTGGCCATGGGAACCAAAGTATGTTTTAAACAATGAACTAACAAGACTTGGATAATTTGGTGATTATTACAAATTTTTTTTATTCTTATATTATTTTCTATGAATTTTTTATTATTCTCTCTCGCATTCTCTCTCTCTCTTCATTTTTTATTCTTTCTTGCAACTCTACTTTATATTGATGAATCATTATGATTTTTAAAACTCTATTTTGGGTTCATACGTTTTGGTGATATTTGTTAACTCCCCATTACAAATAGTATTATCTCTCTCTCTCTCTCTCTTAGTTTTGGTTGGTTTGATTTTGTTTGAGTTAATACTTGATTATTTTGGAAGTAATAATTTGAGTTTATATCAAAATACAATCTTGGCTATGCTAAGAACAAATCGACATTCGATCTATTTTGATCAATTTCATCAATTTGGTCTGGTTTGGTCTACTTCCGTTCACTTCGGTCAATTTTGGTCCAATTCGATATACTTCGGTCCACTTCAGTATAATTGGGTCCATTTGGTCTACTTCAATCAATTTAGCCCAATTCAGTCTATTCGGTCAATTTCAACCCAATTTGGTCAATTCATTCTAGTTTGGTCCAATTTGGCCTATTTAGTCAATTTAGTCCACGTTGATCTATCAGTCCACATTGTTCCATTCGGTCTATATTGCTCCATTCGGTCTATTTAGTCCATTTCGGATCATTTCGGTCTAATTCAGTGTACCTACAGAAGAATGGCAAAATACGAGTCTGGGTTGAGAGTACTATTAATTATTTGAGTTATATCAATTGTAATTATATGATAAGTTTTGGTTACAATAATAATCTCCTTAAGAGAATGAGAATTTGAATAATAACTTTGAAACTTAAAATTTTTAATTGTACCAAAAGAAATTAGAAAAATATAATACATAATAAAAATAGTTAGAAGAATATGACCATTTCATAAAAGAATAATATCAATCAAAACCATAAAAAAAAAGAAGATAAAATTATATATTTGTAAAAATAGAGTGATGAAAATTACTTTTTGAAATTGTTTAAGAGGAAAGACTATCAAAACTTGCCTAATCACATGTGTGTCAAGTCTAATTTCTCATTTTTTTTTCCCTACAAGGTAATAATTTTCATTTTTAATAATTCGAGGTTGCTTGATTTTTAATGACAAAAATACCTAAGGATGTGATGATTTGTGTATTTTTTTTTTTTTGGTGAAATAATTTTGTATATAAATCGGATCACACCCCTAGGTAATTTTGTGATTGAAAAATGCCTCAATAAAAAAAAAAAGAATGAAAATTACCTTTTAGAAAGAAAAAAAAAATGGTAAAAGTTGGAATTGGGATAAAAAAAAAAAGAAAAAAGAAAAAAGAAATCAGCTTATTGGGGCGTGCCGCAGTTTTGTAAAATATTATACATAATTTTGTATATGAATTGCATCACACATCCCAACGGCTCTCTCATTCTCTTTTGTTGTTTTTGTTTGTATCCGATCGACAAGAAGTTGCCTTAGATGGCAATGGACCTCTTTTAGCTCTTTGATAGAAAATGCCCTTCCTCTTTATATACTTCAATAACTTGTTTAAAAAATGGATTTAAATTTTGTAGAATTTTTCTAATTACATTATGGAATTTCTAAATTTTATTAATTCATTTTAAAATAAGTGAATTGAATTTTATGACATTATCAACAAGTTAAACAAATATAAAAAACTCTGTTATGGAATTTCTTCTACCACAGTAAGAACCTCTCTCCAATTTCTACCATACAATGGGCTTTTTCTCTTTTCTTCTGTTGGTATAAGCCTAGATGTAAATACTGAACTCCCATGCAAATACTATCAAGTAAATGTTATTTTACAACAAGTTAGTATATGTATTCTCAAAACAATAAGCATATGTGTGTGTGTGGTAGTGTCACAAGATTTTCGCCCTCAACTAACAACTTTATTGCTTTACTAGTATTATGACCATGCAATGCACGGCTTAATAAAAATATTTTGATAATATAATTAAATTTAATAACAAATAAAATGAAAAAAGAATTAATTCAAAATTTAAGATTAAAAAATAAATTGCACTTGTACACTTAAATGAAATTTAATTTTTATTTCTTATTTTGATGTTTAAATCATTTGTTTTAGTGATGATTTCATTCAAATGGTTATAAGTTATATCAACCCTAAACTGAATTAATAATAAATAAAAATATAATACTCTAACTTAATGTAACATTCTAACTTACTAATCAATAAATATAACACTCTAACTTAAAGTAATGTTTGTAATTGTACTATATTTTAGCCTTTAAGAACATATATATTTTCTTTTTATCATAAAAAAAACCAAGATATTAATATTATACATGAAAAAATAATGAATTCAATAATTGAAACAGTTGAAAATAAAATTAAGCCAAAACCTCAATTCATTAATGAAAAAATATCCAAAATTTGAACTTAAAAAAAAAATGGAGTTAAGTAAAGATAGACTTACATAGAAATTTGGACAGATGGATTCTTTCGTATCCAATTTCATGTTTAACAGCAAATTTTGCTTTTAATTAAAGAATATAAATTACATGGAACAAAGCACCAAACAAAAACCATAACAAATTAAATCCATAATAAAATATTGATGTCAACAACAAATAATCATGTAATAAGAAATTAAAAAATACAAAAATATTACTTGCTATATTGACTTCTAAAAAAAAACACTAAAAAGTGTGATCAAATATAGAATTTCAACCTATCTATAAAACTTGTTGATAAAAATCATATTATATATAATAAAAAAGCAACAAATACACAAAATTTATTCAATTTCATGAAAGAAAGAAAAAAAATTACCTGCAAGGTTGTAGGTAGGGCAGAGAGGAGAAAGGAATGATATAGCAAATAATTGTAAAGTACGTAGTAGAAAAAATGAAACACCAAAAAAATTGTGTGTATATATAGTCAAAATTTTAGGTTGTGAAGAAGATATGAACAAAAAGAAATAGTTTAGGTAAAACTATAATACTTTTTTTTTTACTTTATTATTAGGAAAAAGATGACATAAAATGCAAATTTATCCACCAAAAAAAAAATAATCATAGGAACAAAAAAAAGCAAATTCTATCTTTTTTTTTTTTCCTTTTACGTTTTTTAAAGAAACGTAGGAAAAAAAATTTCATCAATTCTTTCACTTTAACTACTTTAGTTTAACTACTCTACGTATATTCTAATTTTTTTTTTTTTTGAAATTATAGATAAATTAATAATAAAAGGATTATATGAAGAATTTGGATTGTAATCAAATTAAAATTTTTATCAACTTATAAATTATAGGAGAAAAATATAAGGACAAAAAAATATATATCTATTTTTTGATTTTAAGGTTTGTTGATAATATTTTAGATAGACACAACTGTTATAGTTGTAAATCAAATGTTACATTCTTTCATTATCTGATTTGTCATATATATCCAAAAAATATGTATATATATTTATTCTTAAAATCTAAAAATTTATTAAAATTTCTGCAATTTAATGAAAGCACGTGGCACAACTACGGCATTTAAGCCCAACTTTTATTATATATATAACTAGTTATAGGCTCGTGCGTTGCACGGTTTTATGAAAAAGTTTATAAAATAAATGTATAAATAATTATATATTTTAATAGATTCAATAAAGATAAAAGAAAAAATTATCAAGTGTAAATAATTATCTCACTAAAATAAGGGGTAAGATTTCTTCCTAAAACTATATTAAATTGATAATTTCAAATTGAATTTTAAATTGATAATTATTTATAAAAAAAGTACTAAACAATTGATAAATCTAAAATTAATATAATCTTGATAATATTATAAATTAAATTAAAGTTGATAATTCAAGAATACACATGTCGAACATCTTGATAATTTGATGTAACATAAAAATGAAATAAGAAAATTGTTAAAATTAATCTATTAATTCTAACCATATTTAATCATTAATTCTAAAAATATAAAAGAAGGATCAAGGATTCAAATGCATTCCTACACATGCTATAAAATGGGAAAATCGAAGTTTAAACTCTCAGGAAAGCAATGAAAAATAAAATCAGAAGTTTAAGTCACATCTTTCCATTCATAAAGATTGAAGTAAACCTTATTTTTTTAGTCCGTGTATTGTCTATTTACCAACAATGTTTTATATTTTTTTTAGAAACTATAACTAAATGAATCATTTTTTTATGTGAACTAAATAAATCATTATTACATCATTTCATGTTTTTATCTAACATAATTATATATATATATATATATATAATCTAACACCTTAAATTATATAACTTGAGTAATGTCTTTAGCTGTATTGTACTTTAAAAACTATCGAAATTTATAAGCATTAACAAATATTTAAAACATTTTTTTAAAAGAGAAAAAAATTAAAACTGAAGGCAAAACCAACAACAACGCACAAACATGAAAAAAAAAATTAATTTAATAATTACAAACAACCAAAAACAAAATTAAATAGAAATCTCAATTCATTCATTAAGAACAATCCATTTTTTTAAGAAAAAGAATATTCCAAATTTCTAAACATTAAAAATATGAAAAACAAATTTAAGTTAAGCAAAGAGAGACTTACATAGGAATTGGACTGATGGATCTAATTTATCCAATTTCTTTTTCTCTTATCCAATTTAAATTGGAAGCAAATTTTGCTTTTAGAAAAGCTAGACCATACATAAGAAAGTATCAAGCAAAAACTGCAACAAATTAAATCCACAATATCAATGTCAATAACATATAAAATAAAAATAAATGATAAAGCTAGCATAATCTGTAAATATATCCATACATGAAATTTTAACCTATCTATAAAATGAACAAATTCAATAAATAAAAAAGAGAGAGAACAAAAGAACCACTTTATTCAATTACGGTTTCTAAGTCTAACTTGTACTTCCTTCAATATTGTAAAACCTACCTACTTCTCATTTGCCTTGCACATCAGCCCATCTGAGTCTAGCATATTTACTTAACTAAATAACATTAAAATTTATATACATCTTCAAAGAAAAAAGTTATATTTTTATTTTTCTCAAAACGTGAAATGGAAAAGATTCATCTACATGTTACCTGTAGAGGAAATTGAAGTCAACAGCATTTCAAATGATAACGATTTTGCGTTTAAAGTTTTCTATATCATGGTTGGTATATATATACATGAATGTGAAAGAATTAAGTATGTCATCTTTATCCTTATCTCTAGCATAACATATAGAGTTTGTCCTTATCATGTAAACCATGTTATCAGGTAGAGAGAAGAGGAGATCCGTATATTAAATATTAAAAAAAAAAAAAAAACTCTTTCATGATTTTTAGATTAAGACATAATTATCAATTAAGGGAATGGATATTATTGTAGAGAGTGCAGGTGTGAAGCCGAAATTCTAATCACCCTAGAACTCATAACTCATAAATCAAATAAATCTCCAATTGCTAATCAAATAAATCAAAAGTCAGAGGACATGTTAACGATAACTATGAAGAACTCAAAAAAATATTAGTAGTAATTGTATGGCAATAGGACATAAAAGGTAGGATATTGTGATATACACCACGTTAAATATTTAGTTTAATTATATGATTTCAATTGTTATAAAAAGTTGATAAGAAGTTTTTTCCATTTAAAACAATAATTTTAAGTTCTGAAGAAGTTGATATAAGCAAAATATATATATATATATATTTAAAATTAAATACCATAATTAATTAAATTTTTTTTCTGTTATACTGTAAAAATCAAGTTGTTATTTGTTAACGTTATTAGCTTCTTTTCTTTTTTTTTCTTTTTTTTGTTATCCAAAAATTTGACATTTATCCAAAAAAAAATTATAACAAAATATATTTGTAAAAAAAAAAAAAAAAGTAGATAGCAAATCCACCCGTATGTATCCCAATGAAATTGGTTTTTTTTTTTTTTTTAATAAATTCATGGGATTAGCAATACTTCTACTTCACAACTACACATTTTAATAGTTTATGCTTTAGATGATTTTTTTTTTCTTTCTATCCTATTATCAAATTATCAAATTATTGGAGACATATACTGTTTCTTGGGATAGATTTATATAAAACATCTCTTGAAGAATTTGGATTGTGCTTATCCCTTAATAATCAAGTTTCGTAGCTTGATATTCTGATAAAATAATATTAATTTAATAATATTAAAATTTTGAAAATTTAGATGATATATTATCTAAATTAAATTTTTGTATGTTAAATATTATCCCCTAATTTAAGAAATATATCCTAACAAATAAAAAAATAATGTTAATTAGATGATAAATATTATCTAAATTAAATTTTGTATGTTAAATATTATCTCTTAATTTAAGAAATATATTCTAACAAATAAAAAAATAATGTTAATCTAATTTTATTTAATGATAAGAATGTATTAGAGTCTTGGTAGTATACTATTCCTTTTTAGTTCTTTAAAAATCTAAAAATTTAATAAAATTTCTGCAATTTAGTGAAGCCACGTGGCGCAACCATGGCGTCTAAGCCCAACTTTTATTATTATGCCCGTACGATGCATGGCTTAATTAAAAAAATATATGTATAAAATTAAAACCATAATAATAATTAGTAAGCCACATGATAAAAACCCATTAATATTATGACATATATACATATATAAAGTCACTTTTAATTGTATAAACAGTCTGTAATATATAAATTTTACATATTAAAATATCAAATAATGGTATATAATCAGAACAATCAAAATAAATATTACTTAAAAACTCTTGCTAATCTAATTTTAAGTGAAGTAGAATTCTAAATTTCTCATAACTTAGAAAAAATATATATTTATTTATAGTAAATGCTTGATTAAAGAGTTTGATTTACGATAACCTTATGTGCGAAGGGAAGTTGCTTGAGATGATATTAAATATGAGATCTTCACATGCTTTAGTAAAAAAAAAAAAAAAAAAAACCACTTGCATTCCACAAAAACTACTATAAATATTAAACATTATTAATACCAATATATCATTTAGAGTCCTAATAATTAAAGTGTATTTTTTTTTTCCAATCTAATAAAATTTTAATGCTCATATAGAAGTTATCTACATAAAATTCTAATGTTCATATAGAAGTTTTCTTCACCTTAAATTTTATCTTCTTCCCTCTACAATCCTACCAACATTTATAATTTTAAGAAATTTTTGCCCTGTCGAATGGGTGTCGGCAACATTTTTTACTCCATAAAAATGGGGAAAAGCCTTTATGCATGTTTGGTTTCGTACAACCCTTTTATAAATAATTTACGAAATTAAATATTTACAAATCTCAATAAATTGATGAACTAAATAAATGACAAAAAAGAAAGAATGATAAAAAATTTGAGGCATAAATGTGAGATCCACATACAAAAAAATAAATAAATAATAAAATGACAGTAGCATCCAGACCTTAAGTCACTCGAAGTTTCAATGGAATCGATATAAACATATAATAGCATCTGTGTGGACTTTGCACTCAGGATAACATGTTGAAGTGTAAAGTTTTAAGATCTTGAAACTTCTAAACTTGGGCTTCAAAGCTTCAAGATAATCTATAACATAAAAATAATTTTAATTAAAGTGAATATCATAACATGATTAAAGGTAGAACATATAACCGATAGAAATTTAATGTGTTAAATATTCTCAATAAAATAAATAAATAAATAAATAAAAAGTGCAAGAAACCACCAAAACTGATGGAGCTAATGTGGTTTCTGAAGAAATATAAGTAGGATTTTTTCAAGTGAAGTAGTAGAAGTTTTATTCACCTGGAACCATAAAACTTAATAAATGAATAAATGAATTAAAGCGGCAGACACATAGTTTCATCACAGAGAAATAAAAGATTTTAAAATAAAGCCTAGAAAAGAAGAAACATTCATAAATCATGATGATAAAGATAAAGATGAAGACGGGTTCAATTGATGTAAGAGTCATCGAAGTCGTCTTCAAATACGTTGTAGAAATCGGCACCGGCAAGCTTGCTGTCCATGGAGATGACGCCCTTACCGAAGATCTTGAGTGGATCAACGTCGTCCACGTCAATGGCCATAGTCGAAGGCTAGTCGTCCATGTTTGCAAAGAAGTCCATCGGCATTGCTCTCATCTCCCTCTAGGGCTTTGCTAATTTGGTTTTCTGATAAAATATCTCTCGCTTTTGTAGGTTCTAGAGGAATTATTGCAAAGCCTTATATAATGATTATAGAATTGCAAGCAGTTGCAGGAAGATCTTTTTTTTTTCTTTTACGTTTTTTTATCTCTCTTTTTTATTTAAATTCTATGTAATTCTATTCCATTGATTTTAGGCTTTGTTGATAACATTTTAGATAAACACAACTGTTATAGTTGTAAATCAAATACTACTTTCTTTCATTATTTGATTTGTTATATTTATCCATACTACTTTCTTTCATTACTTGATTTGTCATATTTATCCAAAAAATATGTATATATATATATATATCTATTCTTAAAATCTAAAAATTTATTAAAATTTCTACAATTTGGTGAAACCAAGTGGCGTAACCAAGGCGTCTAAGCCCAACTTTTATAATATGATATAATATGATATGATATGATTATTGCGAAAGTGCTTTGTGCTTTGTCCTTTGAGCCTTGAGAATTATCGATAAATTTTAAAAGAATTAGTTAATTAGTCTTATTAGTGAATTAGTTACTTTTATTAGATGTAACCAGTATTAATTTAACACTTGCCAAGAAACTAATGATTGTTAGTTGTAGGACAGATTGTATAAGTACTATTGTACTCTCATTTTTGTAATCAATTTTTGAGAATTAGTGATTTTAAGTCTTTGTGTGCTTTTTATTAGAACTTTAGTGTTTTTGCAAAAGTACCTAACCACCTATTAAATGTTCTAATCAACTCTCATTGCTAAATAAATCCAAAACAGTTCAGCCTACCCATGTTCCCTACATCAATTATTTATTAAAAATATAATGTAAAAAGTGTTAATTGTTCAGCTAGAAATTCAAGGACAAGATGTCCCCATACGCATGAGATATTTATTTTATGAATAGATATAACGTGTTGTCTCTTTAGGAAAGGATTTGGTGTGGGCCTTGAGGAATGTGGTACTTTTTAATAAGGATGTCCTTTTTCCCAAGCATACAATCTGAGTATATAATATGATTTGAACACCTATTAATGAAATTTCGTCTGTTGGGATTCAGGTTGGAGTTTCACCAACCTCATGAAAATGCTCTGAAGAATTTTTTTTCACATCAGATAAATTATAGAGATCCTCTTAAACTAGGGATTTCCTATAATATCATGGCTTTTGTTGGTATCAGTATTCATATTTCGTTACTCATTCTTTTGTTTTTTTTTTTTTTTTTTTTTTTTTCATAAGCCTTTGGTCATGTTTGTGTCATGCTACATTAGCGGCTACTTTCTCAATCTACAAGTAATTAAGCAGAGCAGCAGCTCTTTTGTTTCATGAGTTGTCATGAAACATTTGCTATCTATCTTATGCTATTAATGTATCTATTAAGATTCTGTGCATACACGGATACTTGGCATATTAGGGCGACGAGTTTCTAAGCTTTCCACTACATCTTAAACATTATGCAATTTTTATCTTAGGTTTTTTAAATTTAAAAAAATCTTAACGAGGCTTTTGGTTTCATGTAGATATCTTGCTCCAAAATATGCAGAGGAAGGTAAATTACAACTAGGCATTAATGTCTTACAATTGTTTAGGAAACATCCTCAGCTAGGCAGTAGGAGTCGTATATTTGAGATAGGTAATGACCTTTAATTTTTAAATAAGTTGGTTTTGAGTACAACTTTCTGTAATTACTTCTCATAGTGATTTTTTGGTTTAGCCTGATTTTCAGGTGTTTTGGTTTAGATTGAATTTCAGGTAGCTTACCGTAAGTAAGTCACTGGAGAGTAATCAATATAAGTTTGATCAAGAGAAGTTATCTCTCTCTCTCAAATTTTTTTTTTTTCATTTTTTTTTTTTTTTGGATTTTTTTTTCTTGCATCTCTACTTTAGGCTGATGATATTTTTTTTTTTTTTTGAACTTTACTTTGAGTTGAAGTGATTAAGTTGTGTTTTTAAGTTTTTATCTTTCTTCTTCTCTTTGATTTCATGGATGGTTCCTATTGCATTATATTTGAAGATAGTATATAAAAATATAATATTATTTTATTACATAACATAACATGACTTTGATAACTTGGTGTTTATTATAATATTCTTTATTTTTACTTTTTTCGTCTCATATTATTTTGGCGTATATGCACTTTTGGTCCTTATATTTTGGAGTCATTTTTATTTTAGTCCTTACTTTTCTATTCTATCACTATTAGTCCATAAAATGAAAAACACATTCCATTATGGTCCTTACCGTCACTCTCTAAACAGAAATATTCTACATGGCAAACGGAGTGCACTGTTGGCACAGTAAATGTTAAGGTGTCCATTAAAATAATATTAAAAATGCCACATCAGCATCCACGTGTCCATTAAAATAATATTAAAATAAATTTATCAATTTTAAAAATTAAAAAATTACAAAATTACAAAAAAAAAACATAATTAAAATTATCAATATTATTTTATCAAATTCTATTAAATTTTATGTGCAACCAAACATAATAAAAGTTATTAAATCTTAAAATCTCAAACAAAATCTCCAAGCTCTCTGTGTGAAAATCTCAACCTCTCTCTCCAAGCTATCTCTTTCTACAAAAGTCTCCAAGCTCAAGGTGAAGGTAAAGGTGATTGAAGGTGGGTTTTGGGTGAAGGTGGAGGTGACTAAAGGTGGTTTCGGCTGAAGGGGCTGACTAAAGGTGAGCTCTCTCTCTAAATCCATGGCCGAAATCCCAACTCTCTCTCACTAAATTCTTAAATTCATGGCCGAAAACCTAGCTTTCTCTCTCTCTCTCTCTAAACCTTGGCCAAAAACCTAACTCTCTTTGGCCAAAAACTCAGCCCTCTCTCTCTAAACCCATGGCCAAAAACCCAGCTCTCTCTCTCTCTCTAAATCTATGGTTATTTGTGATTTCAGATCTTGGGTTTTGTTCAATGATTTAGGATTTGAGTTTTGAGTTTTGTGTTTGGTTTCTCAGAAAGCCTAAGGCTTCGTTTGAGAGTTCATAAGAGAATGGAATGGAACAATCATAAGGGAATGGAAAGAAATGGAATGAAATGTATTTAAATAAGGGAAAGGAGTGGAAAAGAATGGAATGGAATGGAATAAATAAACTTAATTGGATGTTTTAAAATAAAGGAATGGAAATGAATAAAAATAAATGGAATGTAAGTAATATTGTTTGGGAGTAATATGTAGGGAATAGAATGGAATCATTTTATGATAATATTACTATTAAACCCTATTTTAAAATAAATGGTTGAATATATAGGGTATTTTGGGAGTTTTAATAAAAAAATCATTAAATCTAATTTCATTCCCCCCCATTTCTCCCAATTTTAGGGGGAATGAAATTTTAAAGTTTTAAGGGAATAAAGAGGAATGAGTGTTCCTTCCTACCCATTCCATTCCCCCCCACTTAAACTCCTAAATAAGGGAATGGACTCTCCATTCCCTCCATTAAAACTCCCAAACAATAGAAAGGAAGAATATTCTAAAATTATTCTTTTCATTCCTTTCCATTCCATTCCATTCCTTCCTCCCAAACGAGGCCTAAGAAAATCTGGGTTGAGTTTTGTGTTTAGGGTCAAAAATCTGGGTTTAAGTTTTGTCTTTGTGTAATTGTTGAATGTTTTTGAGTTTTGTCTCTATGTAATTGTTGAAAAATACTAGGTTGAGTTTTGGGTTTAGGTTCCAAAATTTTGTCTTTGTAATTGTGGGCATGTCTTTGTGTTTGTGGGTTATGATTTTTGTTGATTTGAGTTTTCACCTTGTTGATTTAGGTTTTTGTTGATCTGGGTTTTGAGAGGCAACAACGCACCCTTTAGCATGGAAGTCACGGGTTCCTCTCAAAAAATGGGAAAACCCTATGAATCCGGCGTCCACAGCCATTTGGTCACAATCTTTCAAAAAAAGTGCAGCTCTTTATGAAAGGGTACATAGGTTAATAGACTTTAGATTGCTAGAACATTGAGTTTTCACTTTTCATCCCTTACATTTTCTAAAGAAACACAATCCATGTAATTTCCACGCTCACGGAATATCATCTCTCTAACACTAACATAACATTCTTGTATGACTAGCAGTGTTAAATCTATTTTTTTCTTTTGGATAATTTGGCTTGTTTATATATATGGATTGATTTTTTCTTTTTTTGTACAAAATTCTTTTATGATTTTTATTTCTGGGTTTGTATGATTTTTTTGGGTTTGTGCTCTTGTGTTTTCTTGATGGGTTTGTATGTTTTTCTAGGTTAATGTGTTATTTGTGTTTGTGATCTTGTGTTAATGTTTAAATTTGAGTTTGTGTTTTTTTATGTTTAGTTCTGGGTTTGTACTCTTATGTTATTGTGTTGATGTTTAAATCTGTGATTGTGTTCTTGTTGAAAATGAATTAAATCTGAATTTATGCATTTTATCATTTTTAATTCTATTTTTTCCTTTTTTATCTTGTTAAAATTGATTGGATAAATTTTTTTTAAATTTAAAGCTGACATGGCATTTTTTTAAATGCTAATTAAATTTTTTTTATTATTTTTTTATGACCATGTCAGCGTTTAATGTGTCAACTGTGCACTCAGTTTGCCACATAAGCAATTTTCGTTAGTGGGCTAACAGTAAGGACCAAAATGGAACGCGTTTTTCATTTTAGAGATTAAAAGTGGTAAAATAGAAATGACCCCAAAATGTGGGGACCAAAAGTGCACTTATGCCTATTATTTTCTATAAATTTCTTATTATTCTCTCTTGACAAGTGGTTCTTCTCTCTCTCTCTCTCTCTCTCTCTCTCTCTCTCTCCCTCTTCATTTTTTATTTTATTCTTTTTTGCAACTTTACTTTATTTTGATGAATTGTTGTGATTTTTAATACTCTATTTTGGTTTCATACATTTTGGTGTTGTATTTTTTAGTTTCACATTACAAGTAGTCTCTCTCTCTCTCTCTCTCTCTCTCTCTCTCTCTCTCTCTCATAGTTTTGGTTGGTTTGATTTTGTTTGATTTAATGCTTGATTATTTTGGAAGTATGAATTTAAGTTTATATCAAAATACAATCTTGGCTATGCTAATAATAGATCGACATTCGGTCCATTTCAATATATCTCAGTCCACGTCATCAATTCGGCTTGATTCGGTCTACTTTAGTCTACTTTGGTCAATTTTGGTCCAATTCAGTCTACTTCGGTTCAGTTCAGTTCAATCAAGTCCATTCGGTCTCCTTCGATTAATTTAGTTCTATTCGGTCCATTTCAGTCCAATTCGGTCCATTCGTTCTACCTCGATCCAATTTGTCCCATTCAGTCCACTTCGATCTATTCAGTCCAATTTGATCCATACGATCCACTTAAGTCTATTCGGTTCACTTTAGTCTATTCGGTCCAAATTGATCCACTACGGTCTATTCAGTCCATTTAGTCATTTCAAATCACTTTAGTCCAATTTGGTGTATCCACTGAAAAATGGCAAAATACAAGTTTGAGTTGAGAGTACTACTAATTATTTGAGTTATATCAATTGTAATTGTTATGATAGTATGATAAGCTTTGGTTATCATAATAATCTCTTTAAGAGAATGAGAATTTGAATAATAACTTTCAAACTTAAAAATTTTAATTATACCAAAAGAAATTAGTGGAAAAGAATGAAACATTTTACCACGTTGTAAGAGATAATATATACAATAGCATGTGAATATTTATTTACTATGTATTTAGGATGTGAATACATACATGTGTAACATGAGTATTTACAACGTAAAAATAAAAGAGGGGGGAATAGGAAGAATAGCACCTTGTTGTCATCCACTATATATTTTTTTTACTCATCATGCAAAAAACACAATAGAAAAAAAAATAGTAGTGCCAAAAGGAGGGAACATGTTAGCTTGATTAGTGCCTATTGGTTCAATGAAATTAAACTATAGACACAAACCTCTAAAAGATGCCATTCTAAGGAAGAAAATGATTCAAAACAACAATGCATGAATGTAAAGATAGATAGTTTAAAAGCTCACCTAAAGGAAAAAGCTGCAAATTATTTTGATAAAAAAGGGTTGTTTGAAAAACAACATTTGCCTATTTTTTTTAGTAAAAGACTTTTAAAAAAATTTCTTTTAGGGTTTTAGAAAAAAATAAAAAAAAAATATTGATAAAAGATGTGAAGAAAAGTATTGGTTTTAAAGTAAAGAGATTGGAAAAACATGTTTCTTCATTTTTTTTTTAAATGGAAGGGTTTGAGATAAGGTTTAAAAATCATTTATTTAAAAAATGATTTCTATGGTTTTGCGAAATTATGAGATAAAAATGTAATTTTGGAAAATCATGGGATCAAAATGTAATTTCAATAAAGTTTTGGGGTCAAAATATAATTTTTGAAAAGGTTTTGGGTCAAAATACAATTTTGGAAAAGTTTTAGGGTCAAAATACAATTTTTGAAAAGTTTTTGGATCAAAATACAATTTTGAAAAGTTTTGGGGTCAAAATATCATTGTGAAAAGTTTTTGGATAAAAATATTATTTTGAAAAGTTTTGGGGTCAAAATCTGAATTTGAGATGTATGATGGCATATTAGCAAATATAGGCAAATCATGCTATTGGACCCATTTTTTTCTTTAGGAAAACATTTTTAAAGGTTTGTTTACCCAAGCTTTTATTTTATGGCAACAATGTATATGAGAAAGAATGTAAAGCAACAAGAGTAGATATAAGTGCTAAAAATTTAAAGGCAAGAAAGTAAAGTGCATTAAAAGTAAACGAATATAAAATACAAGACGAAAAAATAAATTGCTTGAAATTTAAAGGAATTTAAAGACAACAAAAGTAAATTGCTTGGAATTTAAAGACAATGAAAGTAAATTGCTTGAAATTTAAAGACAAGAAACGTAAATAACTTGGAATTTAAATGTTTATTGGAAAAATTAATTTTTTAGGGATTTCTCCTAAATAAGCTTTAATCTTGCCAAAGCTTTATGGGTCTTTCACCAATAGAAGAAATGAGAGTACGAGCCATCACTATTCTCTAGGCAACATACTCATATTTTTTTTTTTTTTTTTTTTTGAGAAAGTACTCATATTTTGCTTAAAACAAGGTTTAGAACCCATTTAGGAAAAATGGATATAAAATATTTATGAGTGATTAGAAAGAGAAAAACACAATATAGCACAATATATGTATATCTATAGAACAATAAAGAGTGCAATAAATAAAAAGGGGAGGGGGGTGAAGAATATATAAAGATGAACAAGTAAATATAAACAAGTAGATATAAATGATATATATAGATGGGTAACAAAATGAATGGAACAATAAACACATTGTTTCCAAATGCCTAAAACTAATGAATTCTTCCCCTTAGGGGTATTTTCCATAGAGTGTTTAGGTAAAGTATGAAACCCATCTAGGAAACCCACAAGCAATATAACAATATACACACGTATGAGCATCAAGATAAATAAAGGAACAAATGAACAACAAATAATATATACAATTAGAGCAATATAAAAGGCAAACAATATAAAGATAGAGCAAGGAATTTAAATGCAAGAATATAAAGAGACTGTGAATAAAAGAGACATTTTTATATATAAAATGATGTTTACAAGGAAAATAGAAAAAGGAAATAGGTAATAGCTATGAAGAAGCTAGCCCATTTCAGACAAACTTACCCACTTACCTAAGGCCTTAGAGGTGTAAAAATGGCGGAAAAGATGACTGAAATTTTTGTTTGGAGAGAGGTTTTCAAAAGAAAAAGGGAGAAAAACTATTCCTAAAGAAATTTTTGAGAGAGAGAGAGAGAGAGAGAGAGAGGAGAATTTTTTGGATTTTTGTGCATGAAACTGCTAAAATGAGGTGGGTCTATTTATAGGAATATGAGGAAATAAGTGAAGGTGTTGCTGGAACACCTTCACATAGTTGCTTGGCACTAGGCAGCTATGTGATGGTGTTTTGGCAATCAAAGTTTTGAATTCCATTTTGGAGGCCGTTTCGGATTGGCCATGGGAACCAAAATATGTTTTAAGCAATGCACTAACATAACTTGGATAATTTGGTATTTTTTACAATATATATATATATTTTTTTACTTTTTTTCTTCTTATATTATTTTCTATAAAATTTTTATTATTCTCTCTCACATTCTCTCTTGAAAAGTGGTTATTCTTTTTCTCTCTCATATAGTTTTGGTTGGTTTGATTTTGTTTGAGTTAGCACTTGATTATTTTGGAAGTAATAATTTGAGTTTATATCAAAATACAATCTTGGCTATGCTAAGAATAGATCAACATTCAGTATATTTTGGTCAATTTCATCAATTTGGTTTGGTTCGGTCTACTTTCGTTCACTTTGGTTAATTTTGGTCAAATTCAGTATACTTCAGTCCACTTCAATTCAATTGGGTTCATTTGGTCTACTTCGATCAATTTAGCCCAATTAAGTCCATGTTGATCTATTCGGTCCAATTTGGTTCACATTAGTCCATTCGGTCTGCTTTGGTCTATTCGGTCTTTTAGGTCAATTTTAGATCATTTCAGTTCAATTTGGTGTAACTTACACAAAAATGACAAAATATGAGTCTGGGTTGAGAGTACTATTAATTATTTGAGTTATATTAATTGTAATTATATGATAAGTTTTGGTTGTCATAATAATCTCCTTGAGAGAATGAGAATTTGAATAATAACTTTAAATCTTAAAATTTTAATTGTATCAAAAGAAATTAGAAAAATAGAATGCATAATAAAAATAGTTAGAAGAATATGAACATTTTCATAAAAGAATAATATCAATAAAAAACATAAAAAAATGATAAAAATATATATTTGTAAAAATAGAGTTATGAAAATTACTTTTTGAAATTATTTAAGAAAAGGAAGGATTATCAAAACCTACTTAATCACATGTGGGTTAAGACTAATTTTCCAATTTTTTCCCTACAAGGTAATAATTTTCATTTTTTACTAATTCGAGGTTGTTAGATTTTTATTGATAAAAACACCTAAGAATATGATGATTTGTGCATTTTTCAGTGAAGTAATTTCATATATAAATTGCATTACACCCTAAGGTAATTTTGTGATAGAAAAATGTATCAATAAAAAAAAAAAGGAAAGAAAATTATCTTTTAGAAAAAAGAGGGTAAAAATTGGATTTGGGATAAAAAAAGAAAAGAAAAAGAAATCAGGGCGTGTGGCAGTTTTGTAAAACATAATACGTAATCTTCTATATAAATGGCATCACACTTGTACATCTCAACGGCTCTCTCATTCTCTCTCCCAAATCCCCAAATTTGAAATCCCAGACTTCTCTCTATCCTTCTCTCTCTCTCTCCAAAATGGTTAGGGTTTCATCAGAGTTCTCTCTCTCTCCAAAGGGTTAAGGTTTCATCAGCATTCTCCATATCATTTTCTTGCATGTTTGTGTTTTGGAGAAAATCTGATACCCTCACTCTCTCTCCCCAAAGGGTTAGGGTTTCATCAGTATTCTCCATATCATATCGCATGTTTGTGTTAGGGTTAGGGTTTGACGATTTTCTCGGGAAAGTGACTGCCAGATTTTCTCGGGAACAACAACAATATTTTTCCAGTGAGGGTTTCCATGTCGCCGCTGGCACAAAAGCCGAGTCCGATGATGCCTATGTCAAAGAGGAAGACTAATGGGTTTTTTTGTGCTTTCATACGGTTTAGACTGATGGGTTATTTTTTTGTGCTTTCATACGGTTTAGATTGATGGGTTTTTTGTGCTCTCATGTGCTTTAGACTAACTGTTTTTTTTTTTTTTTTTTTTTGTGCTTTCATATGCTTTAGACGACTGGGTTTTTTTTGGGCTTTCATATGCTTTAGACTGATGGGTTTTTTTTGTGCTTTCATACGGTTTAGACTGATGGGTTTTTTGTGCTTTCATAGGCTTTAGACTATTGGTTTTTTTTATTTTGTGCTTTCATATGGTTTAGACTAATGGCTTTTTTTTTTTTTTTTTTGGATTCTGATTTGTTTGGATTGAATTTCAAGTTCTTGTTGATTGGGTTCTTGTTTGTAATGAAAAACTTCTTTTTTGCTTGAAGTTGTGTGTCAAAACTAATGTTAGTTTATGTTTTGGTATCTGAAAGATGTTTCTGTATGGCTTTTACATGAAATTTGGTAGATTGTGACCTCTTATGTTTGTCTTTGTTGTTTGTTTTTGTTTCTTGGTGAAATTTTATGGCTTTGTTATACTTTTGAAGGAGAATTTACATATGATGTAAATAATTCTGTCTTATGTCTTTTGGGTTTTAGTTGGACAATAATGAGCTTATCTACTGATGTTGCAAAATTGTTTCTATAAGAACTTTTGTCAACCAAGTATTGAAATTCTTTTCCTTTTTGTTTTTTGGGTGAGATTGAGAAAATATTGCAGGTTTACTGCTTGGTGTCTTGGAAAAGTAAAAAGTAATATCCAGTCCTCTAGCCTTGATGACAATCCTATGTTGTGACTTCTTGATTGAGGTAGGGAGATTGTTATGTTAGAGGTAATGTTGCACGTGTTCCAACACTTGGCCTAATGAGTTTGACTGATTCCTGCTAGGTATTGAAATTCAAAGTTATTATGGTTGATTTGTGTGTAGGTGAAAGTCTTATTGGCAGTGTTTTCTTTTTTGGACAAACTTATTCATTTCTTTTTTGACATTTTTATTCAGTTTTATTCGATCTTAGTCATAATTTTTCTGTGGACTAATTGGTTTTTACGATGTCAACTAAAAAAAAAGAAATCAACTAATCTAGCATGAATGAAGGTGCACAATCTGGATACAATTGATAGTCATAAAAGCTTCACTAATTTAGATTGCCCTGAATACATTATGTTTGGAAATATATGGAGAATTTTTGGGTCTTTGCTTAAGATATTGTAAATGACTTTGGAAATTTAAATTGTGTTCTATTCTATTACTTTTATTACTTATAAGTTCTATAAATTTCTTGAAGGGATTCTCCTGTGCACTTTTGTGCGGTTGAGTTCCTCTTTTTTTGCAAGAAAACTTTTTACGTATCACAAAAATGTAAATCCTATTAATGATCATATGTGTCTTCTGTATTGTTCTAATTAATATTGTTATCTTCATACTTAACTGACTTTTTTTTTTTTGAGAAAAATTTGCAGTTTGACTGTAGTTGGCAAGTAATACGTAGTTGTCTTTTGCATGGGTTACCAATGTTCAGATCAGTAATTGCAGTTGTAAGTTTTGTTTATGGAATCTTCTTTTGTATTGTCAACATAGCTGTTGTAAGTTCTCTATGTACAATCTTCTTTGTATGGTTCTATTTTGTCATTGGAAAATTAATTGATTATTTGGTTAACAGCAAATTGAACATTGTTGTTCTTGAATTGGAGCAGCAAATTGGTGAGCCAATTGAGCCAATTCCTATATATCCTCTGTCTATGGAGTGGTTTATTTTGGGCCTATTACTATATATCCTCTGTTTATTATTCAGAGATGAAAAATTACATATTTTCTTCTATTATTTTGGCATAACTTGCACCGACAAGAAATTCAGGTAAGCTTTGTTTTCCTTTCTCACTAAGCATGTGGATGGTCTTACATTTGATGTGAATTGGTTTTGTTTTGGATTGATATTCCAAGTACCTTGCATAAATGTCACATTTATAAACTGTTTTATTTAATCCCTCTTTCTGTGTTCGATATTTTGTCTTTTGCATGCTTTTTTCCCTCTTTCTGACTGAGAATATCTGTTTAATTTGTACATGTTGGGTATCTTTGAGTTTTATGAATCTTTGACTGAGTATCTGACGAATTTGCAATTTATAATTTTTTAGTTATTATAGAATATAGTTTAAAAAAAAAATGGCACAGTTCATAATTTTTTTTGTTGGGTTGGGGGAGTACTTTTCTTGTGCTAAAATGTTATTTCTAATAGATGCTTCATAACACTTCTATTGTGTGTGTACTTAAAACTGTGTATCCAACTACACTACAAGCATTGGCTTATTATAAAGGTGTTCTCTTGGTTCCTTTTTAAAAGTTTCCTTTATATAAACTCCCCACATATTTGTATATCTTAAAATCTATTACACAAATAATTATTTTACTCATTGCATCATTAATAACTGATGGTTATTGCATCGTCACATGTTTGTTTGAAGACTGACTTTAAAGTCAAAGAAGTACGAAAGAATTCCGGGATTGATTGGATCAGATTTTTTATGTGTTATCCAATTAGAAATTACAGGTTAATTTTTTTTCCTTCCTGAATAATAACTAAAGACTTGAGGATACCGTTATTTTCTAATTTTTTTTTTCAAATATTGTTAATTTTAGAGCAACACTGTGCTCAAAATTATAAGAATTTTTAGCTTTCTATGTGGTTGATATTTTGGCTCTTTCTCTACCTTGTAGGCCCTAGCCCTTGCTTCTTTTGACTGTGGAGTCCCATGTGAACTTGAGGTAGTATTATGCATGTTCTTTTTTAAACATACAGGTTAGAATCTGATAGCATATTTAACCACTTCACGTGTTTCACTTTTTATTCAGAACCAAACACCAATAATCTGTTCTTGTTCATTGAGGTTTTATTATTTTGGAGAACTTATAAGTTATTTGATATCTCACACATTATGGATTAAGGCAAGGAACAAACATAACTTAAAATTCAGACCTTGTTCAAATTGTGCCAAATTTTTAAACTCAGTGGTATTTTTCATTTAGGAATTCTCTTTATATTCTGTTTTCTTACTGTAATTCCAAAGGAGTTTAGATGAGTGTATGATTTCTTCACATATATGGAGAAGGAAAGGATAATGTAACTTAGATTTTCTACTATTAAAAATTTACATTTTTGTACCTAAAAATTAGTTAAGAAGGTGATTTATATGGTTGATTTGCTGTTAATTACAGAAATGTAGAAAATAGAGGGAGTAGCATACCAACCTAACAGTCAAAACATTGCAGGACTTTGCTAATTATTAAGGTATTATGTTCAGTACCAATCACCTGTAGACTTTAAGGTGATGTGTTTTGATTTTTCTAATTAGTAGGATTTATTTTTATCAGATTTGAAGGACAAATTTTGAGCATCAACATTGGAATTGGAATAATTGGCACCGACAAGAAATTCAGGTAAGCTTTGTTTTCCTTCCTCACCAAGCCCGTGGATGGTCTTACACTTGATGTGAATTGGTCTTGGTTTGGGTTGATGTTCCAAATACCTTGCATAAATGTCACATTTATAAACTGGTTTTTCAAGTGGATATAAACTGTTCGTGTGATTGCATGTTTTAAGATTTTTGGGAGAACGTGTCTACATCACTATTCTCCATATGGCATGCTACTCACAGTTCCTTTGTTTTGAAGTTTATTCCCTGAAGCTGAAAGTGCTGGTGTCTGGGTAGCTCTGGTCTATGCATGTTCATGAGATGGCATTTATCTTTTCTGTGTGCCAGGTCTTGAAGAATTGTGACGGAAAAATGTACCTGTGATCAACTGATCACAGTTCGTAACCCGGTTAAAACATTCTGACAGTTCACTTGCATGGGACTTGTAATTCTAGGCTAATGCATATATATATATATATAAATGAAACCAATTACTTAGCAATATAATTAAATGAAACAAATAATTTTATGGATTATAGACAAGCATACTCTTTGTGCTTTTTTTTTTGGTTCTGATAAGTTACATAAGCATATTCATTCTGTTACGTTTAACTTTTTAATATGTTTAAGAATAGACTACTTTAAAAATTTATTATATATCTAATTAGTATATTTCTTGAAGGATTTACCAATTGTGCTCCTTCATAAAAAAATATTAAATGCTGATCTTAATCATGTTCATCAATTGCCAACCTTCCAATTTCTTGGTGTTAATGATGAAAAGCTGGAATTGCCTGTAAGATTGTTTACAAGTTCAGCTTGTGATTCTTAAACTTTTCCCCATTCTTCCTAGACAAAGGAAGTGGGGTACACTAACAAGACCAAATTGGATGACATTATCAGGTTTCTTAACAGCTTTTTTTTTCTTTTCTTTTTTTTCCTGCCATGTCTTACAAAGGTATAATCCTATTCTCTAGGGGGTTCCTATAGGGAGTCTTGAAAGTAACCCAAATGGTCCATGTCATATAGACAATTTTTAGAGGGTTATTCAGGTATGGATTGTTAAAACTATTTGTTGTATTAGCATTTTAGCTTTTGAAAACATATTTAGCATACCCACTTCTATTATTGCCTTTATTTGAATATTGCTCATTGCAGAAAGTCTTTATAGTTTGGCTTTTAGTGTTAATTGGATTCACCTTTATAGTTGTTGGGTAATATGCTACTTTTTCTATTTGTTGTTTTGCAACTCCTGCCTTTCTTAGTGCATGTTATAAATCTCATTTTGATTCACTATTTACTGTTATTTGTCATAATCTTTTTAGCATTTTGCTTTAGATTACTTAAGTTCTGATTGTGCTTCTATCTTAACTACATGTTTCCGATTTACTTTAGCTTTAACAATTGTTTGTTGGGGTTGTTGATTTTCTCTTTTACTTTATTAATATATTTTTTCGTTAAATGATGCTTGTGTATTTATTTTTTGTCTTGTATAACCTATTTAATTCCAGGGGTGATGGGTTTGCATCCTTTTATGCTTGCATCCTTTTATGTAAGGTTGATTTGATTTTGTTGTTCTCTTTTGTATATTCTTCTAAGTTGAATTTGTTTTGTTTTGTTTTGCTTTTTTTATTTTTTATTTTTTATTTTTTATATTCTTGGAAGTGTTTTTCTTGAACTATGTAGCTGGGTATGTGTTTTTTTAGTTTGCTACATGTGGTGGATTCAAAACTTGTGCCACTAAGAGTTTGCACTTTCCTCTTGTACATTTGTTTGCTAAGTGTTGGGTAATATGCTAGTTTTTCTATTTGTTGTTTTGCAACTCCTGCCATTCTTAGTGCATGTTATATATCTCATTTTGAGTCACTGTTTATTGTTATTTATCATAGTTCTTTTAGCATTTTGCTTTAGGTTACCCTAACCACTTGTTTCTAATCTACTTTAGCCTTAACAATTGTTTGTTAGGGTATTTGATTTTCTCTATTACTTTATTAATTTATTTTTCGTTAAATGCTGCTTGAACTATGTAGCTGGGTATGTGTATTTTCAGTTTGCTACATGTGGTGGTTGCGCCACTAAGGTTTGCACTTTCCTCTTGTAAATTTGTCTACTTGTCTTGTTTCTATTGACATTTTCTTTGTACAGGACATGGGAAACTTGTTGGACATGGCCGCATGTGTGTCCCAACTGTTTTTCTGCTCCAAAATAAAAGGCTGCAATGCACTACCTCTAACACTGATCTCCTTCCACTCATGCCGATCTTCTTCTTCCTCCCACGCCAATCTTCTTCTTCCTATCACACCGATCTCTTCTTGTTCTTTAGCTCTTAGATCTATAATCCTATTTCATTTTTACAGTTTTTCCCCTTTGCCCTTTTTGTCCATGTGTGCTTTTTATTGCTTTGTATGCCTCACAGTGTCACACATTAAGAGCTCTTTTATCTCCAGCCGCCCTCTTGAACAAAAGATGTGTAAATAAATGTTTCTTTTCAATTTTTTTTTTTTGTCTTTAATGAGTTAAAAGTCTACCACCTATCAAGCCAGGTAGTCAACTTTTTTACAATTCTTTTTTCATTATCTAGACAGTATCAGCGGCTAGACTTAATATGCTTCTAAAAGATTTTTTAACAATTATTTAAAAATATTTTTGTTAGAAAACAAAATTTTCAGGTTTGTCTTTTGTGTGTTTATTTGTAATTTTGAAAGTTTTTAAGATATTCATGTTCAAAAGATATGTTCTCTGGTGATTGCCATCTTTCATTGTCTCTCTTATAGAATAATATTCTAATTGCATGATTTCCTTATATGATCAGTCTTTTAAAGAAACGGTTGCAATGTGTTTGGTGAAAGATCCAGGAAAGAGGAGGAATTTATTGAAACACGTTTTTCAAGCATGCAAAGTCTCTTGAGATTTCTGTGTAGAAATGATTTGCTGACTTGCCACCCCTTTGGAATCATGTAAAAGCCCTCTAGGTTACCCATCATATTGCTGAGATGCACCTTCCGTACTTTCACTTGTCCTGGTAAGCTTGTCTCATGGCTATGGTTAATTTTGCAGCTTAAAGATAAAGTGCAACTCTGTGTAGAACAAGAGGTAATATCACAGGTCAAAAACATTTGGCCACACCATTAAATTTGAACTTGAAATGCATGTAGTGATATTTCTTTAATTTTTATCTATATTTACTACATATTTAATTCAACTGGATGCATTTCGTAAGAATAACTAATGTAGGTTCTCTCACTTAACTTTAGTTTTCTGTCAAAACCATCCCCAACCCCTCTATTTTCCCCAATTTTGTTTTTGTTGAGTTTTTCCAATTCTTCATATTGACTAAGTTCCCCTTTCCATTTAGTTACATTGATGATATGGACCTTGATGATACTGTGGCATGCGGCTATTTTGATGCTGAAGGAGGGGTAAATGAATGTTAAGCTTTTTTTTTTTTTTTTTAAAGAAATATATTTTTATTTAAAAAGCTGTGGTGGGGTGCAGCTAGAATGGTAAAAGCTAGGGCATTGGTGGAGCTTGTTGGAAATATAAATATATATAAGTCAATGATAGTACTTTTTATCGTTAATTTTTCATCCATTATTCTTTCTTCGTCTCTAAAAAATCAGGTTTCCTTCATCTTTAAATATTTTCTATTTTGAGAACTATTTTCTATTTGGCAATATATTCTTTTGATATACAATATAGGCTTTACCTTTTGGTGCTTCTCTTACATGCATGCCATGTTCTAGGATTGTGCCCTGTATTGCACCTTTTTATTGAAAATGTTTTACCTGTAAAAATAGAAAGCATCATACAGTGTATACTTCTTTTTAGGGGGGATGTCTTAATTTTCATTTGTTACCTAATGTGTCTCCTCTCTCATCGTCTCTTGCTCAGCTTCCTCCCAATGCAGTTACATCAATTATTGATGGCTTGAGGAGATTGTACATTGAAATGCCAAAGCCACTAGAAGTTGCATATCTTTCGTTTGCAAAATGGAGATGTTTTGATCATTCTAGCTTTATTGTCAAGTTACAACTCTAGTTTTTAAGACCTCTGTAACAGAGGATTGATTTTTAGTTTTGTGTTTGCAGACGAAGGGTGATTTTGTTGCTAAACCCATGGTCTTTTGGGACAATATTCAACTGGAAAGACAAATTTTATAAACATTTGCTAAAATGCAACTCTATCTAGGTTAGTTAAGTTTTATTTCTGTTTGTCCATTCTGATTTGTTAGTATGACTGGATCTCAAAGATGAATGTCCCTTATAATCTGTTTGAATAGGAGTTCACATTGGACTAGAGCCTACAAAAGACAGAGTTTTTGTTGTTGTTATGGTATCACTAGTCACCCTCACTTTCCTATGTTTTTATGAAGGCTAATTAAGTTTAAATGCACTATAGAAACAACAACAGTGTGTCATCAACACTTGTACTAGACACCAGCAGGTTATTATAAGAGGCAGTTTATTATTAAAGTTTTGTATCATCTTTGTAATTGAAGGTTTGGGTCATTTGCTCATTAATTGATTGTGTCATGTGCTTAATTGTTGATTAGTTAGGAGCCATGTGCTTAACAGTCAGTTAGATCATTAGATCAGTGTAGCCAGCTGGCAGTTAGTGTTAGTCAGTTAGTTGTGTTTATGAATTGTATAAAGGTGAGGAGATGGATTGTAAGAGGCATGCAATGAGAATTCGGACTGTTCATATTCCTATTCTTCTCTAATCCCTTTCGATTCTTCCAAGAGGCATGGTTGCCCTCTTAGTCAGTCACTCACCCTTTTTCCTTTGCTTAATCAATTCTTATCAATCCTTCATTTACATATTTTTCTTGTTGTACAATTCTGGTTGGTCCTGCATCAATTCTCTAGTCAAACCTAGGTGCTGAGTCCAAGTTCATACATCTCTATTTTTCCTGATCTTTAATTTCCTGTTACAAAGTTTTGGTTTGTCCTGCATCATTGTGATAAAAAGTTCTCCCTTGTCCCAGGAAGTTTCTTTTGTGCTTTATTGTGGAGTTTGGTAATTCAATTTGAGTTGACATGGGGTTTTTGCTTTATCATGAGGTGGGCTTTCAGGTGTGTGTAAGAGATATTGTCCATAATCTTCCTTCTCTTTTACTTTCGAAACTGTTAGATATTGATTCTTTTGCTTCATACAAGTACTTGAAATAGTGTTAACTGTGTTGGTGACTGTAGCTGAGGACATCAAATGCTCCGATATAGCTGATGTTATTGTTGAACTGAATTTTCTGAGTGCTTTAAATGCCCTTTAAAGAAGGTAAGGTAGTTCTTTCATTCCTTTGGTTTCTTTCTAGCAACTCCAATATGTACATGTCCTTAACACTGCCAGCACTATCAAGTTTGCAACTCAGTGGTTCAGCGAGTAATATTGCTACAGTTATCATTTCTTACTGACTTGATTTTAAACTAATATACTTGATTTTAAAACTAATATACTTGATTTTTATCATTGCTTGAAGTTATGAGTCAAAACTAATGTTAGTTGATGTTTTGGTATCTGAAAGATGTTTCTGTATGGCTTTACATGAAATTTGGTAGATTGTGACCTGTTATGTTTGTCTGTATTGTTTGTTTTTGTTTCTTGGTGAAATTTTATGGCTTTGTTATTCTTTTGAAGGAGAATTTACATATGATGTAAATAATTCTGTTATATGTCTTTTGGGTATTAGTTGGACAATAATGAGCTTATCTACTGATGTTGCATAATTGTTTCTATAAGAACTTTTGTCAACCAAGTATTGAAATTCTTTTCCTTTTGTTTTTTGGGTGAGATTGAGAAAATATTGCAGGTTTACTGCTTGGTGTCTTGAAAAAGTAAAAAGTAATATCCAGTCCTTTAACCTTGATGACAATCCTATGTTGTGACTTCTTGATCGAGGTAGGGAGATTGTTATATTAGAGGTAATGTTGCACTTGTTCCAACACTTGGCCTAATGAATTTGACTGATTCCTGCTAGGTATTGGAATTCAAAGTTATTATGGTTGATTTGTGTGTTGGTGAAAGTCTTATTAGCGGTGTTTTCTTTTTTGGATAAACTTATTCATTGCTTTTTTGACATTTTTATTCAATTTTATTTGATCTTAGGCATTGTTTTTCTGTGGACTAATTGGTTTTTACGATGTCAACTAAAGAAAAAAAAATCAACTAACCTAGCATGAATGAAGGTGCACAATCTGGATACAATTGATAGTCATAAAAGCTTCACTAATTTAGATGGCCTTGAATACATTATGTTTGGAAATATATGGAGAATTTTTGGGTCTTTGCTTAAGATATTGTAAATGACCATGGAAATTTAAATTGTGTTCAAGTCTATTACTTTTATTACTTATAAGTTCTATAAATTTCTTGAAGGGATTCTCCTGTTCACTTTTGTGCGGTTGAGTTCCTCTTTTTTTGCAAGAAAACTTCTTACGTATCACAAGAATGTAAGTCCTATTAATGATCATATGTGTCTTCTGTATTTTTGTAATTAATATTGTTATCCTCATACTTAACTGACTTATATTTTTGAGAAAGATTTGCAGTTTGACTACAGTTGGCAAGTAATACGGAGTTGCCTTTTGCATGGGTTACCAATGTTCAGATCAGTAACTGCAGTTGTTAGTTTTGTTTATGGAATCTTCTTTCGTATTGTCAATATAGCTGTTGCAAGTTCTCTATGTACAATCTTCTTTGTGTGGTTCTATTTTGTCATTGGTAAATTTAATTGATTATTTGTTCAACAGCAAATTGAACAATGTTGTTCTTGCAGAGGACATGCATTTTCACATGTAAGCTTCTGTCTTTTTCTTTTTAGGTTACTGGGTTTGTCATTGATTTATTAACCTTGCTCATGTTTTATAAACACTAGAATGTGCTCTGCCATGTTTTGTCCCTGATATTTGATTTCTAATATGCGTAACATATTAGACTACGGTTAAAAGGAGTGCTATTTAATATATTGACTACAGATGTGTCTTCAAAATGGTGTAGTTTCTTCATCTCTCTTTATTTGATTGCGTTTAAGTACCCCAGTTTGATATTTTACAATTTTGTGTCTGATCTTTGACTAATAATGAGGTCTATTGTCAATTTTATTATGACTGAGAATGTAGACAAAAACAGACTTATTATGATTTCAAGTTGCATTTATTTTATAATTAGATTTAGATTTAGATCTCTTGGTTTTGGTTTTCGTTCCTGGTTTCAGGTTATAATGTAACAATTGATAATTATTTATGGTCGATTCTTATTATGATAATTAAAATTTTGTAGAAATATAATATTAAAATAAGCAAACTTATTTGACCCCTATTAGGTCACTTGGACACTTCATGGTCAATGATTGATGGCAATAGGCAGGCCAAGTGTTAGGCTGGTGGCCAATGGTTGGCAACGGGCATGTAATGATGGCCTGCTTGGAATCAGGTGGACCATGTGACTGTTGGTGGTCAGTGGTTGGCGGCACTAATGGTTGGCAACTGGTGGCCAATGGGCACCTAAGTATGGTATGGAGTACATTTCTGGACTTAATGTGACTTTGTTTAATATGGATGCTTAATGGTGCCATTGTTAATATCTTTATATGAATGATACCTATTTTTAATTTTATTGTTATTTGTTATGTAATAAGTTCCATATATTGTCACTTTATGATGAATTTGAATATAATAGTCTGTATAAGCCAAGTATGTACCCCAAGAAAGGGAGATTATTTTGATGAATGAAGTCTCTTTTGAAATTGAGTACATGGTTTGGTGCTGACTCCAGCCAGCACTATGTGTTGACTCTTAGTGGTTTTTTTCCACGCTTGGTGCTATCCAAGCAAGCCTAGGTACTGACTGTTCTCCATTTTAGGAACCTATGAGAAGTAACTTGACTTAATGCTTATGATCCAGCTAGTGCATCATGTATGCTGCACCAGTAAGCACCAGTAACAACAACAGTGTAGCATTAACACTTGGTACTAGACACCAGAAGCTTATTATAAGAGGTAGTTTATTAGTAAAGTTTTGTATCATCTTTGTAATTGAAGGTTAGAATCACGTGCTTATTGATTAATTGTGCCATGTGCTGAACAGTTAATTGTTGAAGAACTTTTTTCACATCAGATAAAGAATAGAGATCCTCTTAAACTAGGGTTTGTTTATAATATCATGCTTTTTGTTGGTATCCGTATTCATATTTTGTTACTCGTATGCTCCTTTTTACAAATGTTATGCTCATCAATCTTTTTTTTTTTTTTTGTAAGCCTTTGGTCATGTTTGTTGTCATATTGCATTTACGACTACTTTCTCAGTCTACAAGTAATTATGCAGAGCAGCTTCTCTTTTGTTTCATGAGTTCTGATGAAACATTTGTAATTAAATCCCCAGGTAAAGTAGTCTAACAGTTCACTTGGATGGGACTTGTAATGCTAGGCTAATGCATGTCTACAGCTGGCTGATCAAACATCACAACTTTTGCTAAAGATCTGGACCATGCATGATTTTTGGTAACAGTATGCACATATTAGTATATAATCTTGGCCTACCTTAAAAAAACATATATAATCTATGGACATGACTAGAAATATTCATATCATTAGTTAATTTTTGGTAAGCATAGTACCTAATTTCACCAATGGGCTCTAGCTCGATTAGCACTTCTTCCCCCTCAATAGTGGGACAGAGGTCGTAGATTTAAAACTCACATGGTGTGGCTTTCCAATAAAAAAAACTAATTTAGAATGATGGTGAAACGCTTCTTCTTTGTCATTACGAATTTCATAATGGCAACATAAAACCCCTTTTCCTTGATATCATCTTTAATTAGCCATCTTCCCATCAAAATTTATCATTTATGTTTCCTCTACTTATTATTGATACTGTCCCTGTTAAACTTTGATTTTCTTATCATTCCTAGACTTTTATGATTCTCTTATTTTGAAGTTTCTTTTGTAGTTTTTAATTCATATTAGTTTTGTTAGCTTTTTGTAGAGAACTGACCCCAACTGAAATTGGTGATATTTAGTTCAAGTGGAGTAGCTTGTTGCTCGCTTTTCTTGCCTGCCATATGCCATTGAAGAGGTTATTAATCAAATATATGTTGCATTCCTTCACATTGTAGCGGGGTGATCAATTTAATGTAGATTAATGGATAGACTTAAATTTCCAACCTGTCTGAATTGGAGCAGCAAACTGGTGAGCCAATTGAGCCTATTACTATATATCCTGTGTCTATGGAGTGGTTTATTTTGGGCCTATTACTATATATCCTCTGTTTATTATTCAGAGATGAAAGTAAAATTGCATCTTTTCTTCTATTACTTTGGCATAACTAGCACCAACAAGAAATTCAGGTAAGCTTTGTTTTCCTTCCTCACTAAGCATGTGGATGATCTTACATTTGATATGAACTGGTCTTGGTTTGGGTTGATATTCCAAGTACCTTGCATAAATGTCACATTTATAAACTGTTGTATATAATCCCTCTTTCAGTGTTAATTGGATTTACCTTTATAGTTGTTTGGTAATATGCTAGTTTTTCTATTTGTTGTTTTGCAACTCTTGCCTTTCTTAGTGCATGTTATAAAAATCGTTTTGAGTCACTGTTTACTGTTATTTATCATAATCATTTTAGCATTTTGCTTTAGATTACCAAAGTTCTGATTGTGCTTCTAACTTAACTACTTGTTTCGGATTTACTTTAGCTTTAACAATTGTTTGTTGGGGTTGTTTATTTTCTCTTTTACTTTATTAATTTAATTTTCGTTAAATGATGCTCATGTATTTATTTTTTGTTTTGTAGAATCTATTGAATTCCAAGGGTGATGCGTTTGCATCCTTGTATGTTTGCATCCTTTTATGTAGGGTTGATTTGATTTTGTTGTTCTCTTTCGTATATTCTACTAAATTGAATTTGTTTTGTTATTTTTTTTTTTTTTTTTTTATATTCTTGGAAGTGTTTTTCTTGAACTATGTAGCTGGGTATGTGTTTTTTCAGTTTGCTACATGTGGTGGATTCAAAGCTTGCGCCACTAAGGGTTTGCACTTTCCTCTTGTACATTTGTCTGCTAAGTGTTGGGTAATATGGTAGTTTTTCTATTTGTTGTTTTGCAACTCCTGCCATTCTTAGTGCATGTTATATATCTCATTTTGAGTAACTGTTTACTGTTATTTATCATAGTCATTTTAGCATTTTGCTTTAGGTTACCTAAGTTTTGATTGTGCTTCTACCCTAACCACTTGTTTCCAATCTACTTTAGCTTTAACAATTGTTTGTTAGGGTTTTTGATTTTCTCTTTTATTTTATTAATTTATTTTTTGTTAAATGTTGCGTGAACTATTTATCTGGGTACGTGTATTTTCAGTTTGCTACATATGGTGGATTCAAAGCTTGCACTAATAAGGGTTTGCACTTTCCTCTTGTAAATTTGTCTACTTGTCTTGTTTCTATTGACGTTTTCTTTGTACAAGACACGGGAAACTTGTTGGACATGGCCGCATGCGTGTCCCAACCGTTTTTCTGCTCCAAAATAAAAGGCTGAAATGCACTACCTCTAACATTGATCTCCTTCTTCTTCTTCCTATCACGCCGATCTCTTCTTCTTCTTCTGCAATTAGATCTATAATCCTATTTCACTTTTACAGTTTTGCCCCTTTGCCCCTTCTGTCCATGTGTGCTTTTTACTGCTTTGTCTGCCTCACAGTGTCACACATTAAGAACTCTTTTATCTCCAACCACCCTCTTGAACAAAAGATGTGCAAATAGATGTTTCTTTTTGTGTATATATATATATATATATATTTTTTTTTTTTTTGGTCTTTTATGAGTTAAAAGTCTACCACCTATCAAGCCAGGTAGTCAACTTTTCACTATTCTTTTTCCATTATCTAGGTAGACAGTATTAGTGGCTAGACTTTAATATTCTTCTAAAAGATTTTTTATCAATTATTTAAAAATATTTTTGTTAGAAAACAAAATTTTCAGGTTTGTCTTTTGTTTGTTTATTTGTAATTTTGAATGTTTTTAAGGTATTCATGTTCAAAAGATATGTTCTTTGGTGATTTCCATCTTTCAATGTCTCTCTTATAGAATAATATTCTAATTGCATGATTTCCATATGTGGTCAAGTCTTTTAATGAAATGGTTGCAATGTGTCTGGTGAAAGATCCATGAAAGGGGCGGAATTTATTGAAACACACCTTTTTCAAGCATGCAAAGTCTCGAGATTTCTGTGAAGAAATGATTCGCTAACTTGCCACCCCTTTGGAATCATGTAAAAGCCCTCCATGTTACCCATCATATTGTTGAGATGCACCTTCCGTACTTTCACTTGTCCTGATAAGCTTGTCTCATGGCTATGGTTAATTTTGCAGCTTAAAGATCAAGTGCAACTCTGTAAAGAACAAGAGATAATATAATAGGTCATAAACATTTGTCCACGCCATTAAATTTGAACTTAATTTTTATCTATATTTACTACATATTTAATTCAATTGGATGCATTTCTTAAGAATAACCGATGTAGGATCTCTCACTTAACTTTAGTTATCTGTCAAAACCATCCCCACCCCCTCTCTTTTCCCCAATTTTGTTTTTGTTAAGTTTTTCCAATTCTTCACATGGACTAAGTTCTCCTTTCCATTTAGTTACATTGATGATATGGAGCTTGATGATGTTGTGCATACGGCTATTTTGATTATGAAGGAGGGGTAAATGAATGTTAAGCTTTTTATTTTTTTATTTTTTAAAAGAAATATATTTTTATTTAAAAAGCTGTGGTGGGGTGCAGCTAGAATGGTAAAAGCTAGGGCATTGGTGGAGCTCGATGGAAATATATATATATATATATATATGTACGTCAATGATGGTACTTTTTATCGTTGAGTTTTTTTATTCATTATTCTTTCTTCATCTCTAAAAAAATCAGGTTTCCTTCGTGTTTAAATATTTTCTATTTTTAGAACTATTCTCTTTGGCAATATATTCTTTTGATATACAATATAAGGTTTACCTTTTGGTGCTTCTTTTACATGCATGCCATGTTCTAGGATTGTGCCCTTATTGCGCCTTTTTATAGAAAATGTTCTACCTATAAAAATACAAAGCATCATACAATGCATACTTGTTTTTTTTTTG
Organism: Quercus gilva; assembly: GCA_023621385.1. Lineage (NCBI taxonomy): Eukaryota > Viridiplantae > Streptophyta > Magnoliopsida > Fagales > Fagaceae > Quercus > Quercus gilva. Next base: position 36,196,805 of record CM042473.1, read on the forward strand.
GGGGGAAGGGGGGATGTCTTAATTTTCATTTGTTGCCTAATGTGTCTCCTCTCTCATCATCTCTTGCTCAGCTTCCTCCCAATGCAGTTACATCAATGATTGATGGCTTGAAGAGATTTTACATTGAAAAGCCTAAGCCACTAGAAGTTACATATCTTTCGTTTGCAAAATGGAGATATTCTGATCTTTCTAGCTTTGTTGTCAAGTTTCAACTCTAGTTCTTAGGATGTTTGTAACAGAGGATTGAATTTTATTCGTATTTTGGCAGACAAACGGTGATTTTGTTGCTAAACCCATGGTCTTTTGGGTCATTATTCAGCTGGAAAGACAAATTCTTAAACATTTGCTAAAATGAAACTATCCAGGTTAGTTAAGTTTTGTTTCTGTTTGTCCCTTCTGATTTGTTAGTAAGACTAGATCTCAAAGGTGAATGTCCCTTATAATCTGTTTGAACAGGTGCTCATATTGGACCAGAGCCTACAAAAGACAGATTTTTTGTTGTTGTTATGGTATCACTAGTCACCCTCACTTTCCTATGTTATTTATGAAGGCTAATTAAGTTTAAATGCACTATAGAAACAACAATAGTGTCACATCAACACTTGGTTCTAGACACCAGCAGCTTATTATAAAAGGCAGTTTATTAGTAACGTTTTGTATCATCTTTGTAATTGAACGTTAGGGTCACGTGCTTATTAATTGATTGTGTTATGTGCTTAATTGTTGATTAGTTAGGAGCTATGTGCTTAACAGTTAGTTAGTTAGATCATTAAATCAGTGTAGCCAGCTGGCAGTTAGTGTTAATCAGTTAGTTGTTTTCATGAATTGTATAAAGGTGAGGAGATGGATTGTAAGAGGCATGCAATGAGAATTCAAACTGTTCATATTCCTATTCTTCTCTAATCCCTTTCAATTCTTCTAAGAGGCATGGCTACCCTCTTAGTCAATCACTCACCATTTTTCCTTTGCTTAATCAATTCTTATCAATCCTTTATTTACGTATTTTTCTTGTTGTACAATTCTGGTTTGGCCTACGTCAAATCTCTAGTCAAACCTAGGTGCTAAGTCCAAGTTCATCCATCTGTATTTTTCCTGTTCTTTAATTTCCTGTTATAAAGTTTTGGTTTGTCCTGCATCATTGTGATAAAAAGTTCTCCATTATTCCGGAAAGTTTCTTTTGTGCTTTGTTGTGGAGTTTCGTAATTCAATTTGAGTTGACATGGGGTTTTTGCTTTATCGTGAGGTGGGCTTTGAGGTGTGTATAAGAGATATTGTCCATAATCTTCCTTCTTTTCCTTCTCTTTTGTTTTCTACCTATGTACTTTAAATTTCTGTTGAATAAAATTTTTTGACACACCAAATACCTGAAAACACAATATCAATTTATGACAAAAACAAATGAAACTGTAGAGTTTTGTTGTTTTTTGGATTGGTAAGTAGTTATACATGCACTCGACTGTTCTTGAATCATGACCTCACACTCCTTTTCATTATTGTTGGAAGCATAAGCGCCATTTAGGCTAGAGCTCATTGGCGATGCTTTGTTTGCTTAGAATGGAGCAAGTGGCCCTGCCAAAGCATAAAGTTGGGGACTGCATTTTTTTTCTTGTTGCCTGGTATAGAGATTTATAAATTCATCTTTTTCTAAACCAAAATATTTGTCATGTTGGTCAAAATTACCTATTTTGGAAAGGAAGAAAGGATACAAGCTCTGGGAATATAATTTTTTTTTTCTCTTTTTTGAAATTGTAGAACTTTTGAATGCTTCTAAAACCTGCTTTTTTAGTGTGTCATTTTTAAATTTGAGAAATTTATTTATTTGTTTGACTTTCTTGTCCCTGACTTTTTCATTATTTTATTTCAAGGCAACAACCAGCCTTGCTTTTGTTGTGGGAATGGAACTAAGGTTAGTAAGCTTCACCATATTTTTCTATACATCAGAAAATTAGGGAAGTGTGTTTATTATTTATTTATTTGTTTACGAAGTTGAATAGAGTTTAATTTTTACTTTTCTTGCTAGTGGTGTAAGGCCCTTTGTAGTTTCTTTGCTAGTTGCTGGGTTTGATAACTATGGACCACAATTATACCAGGTGTTTTTTTTTTTTTTTTCCTGATATGCTTTAAATTATAGTTACTAACTAGCTCCAATCTAGGACTAGATTATCTAATGGGTTGCACCTCTGAACATTTTGGCATACAAAAAACTTCTTTTACACTAAATTTATGAAATTCTTTTGGCATTGCCTTGTCTCAAATGCAATATGATTTACTCTTTAAAATATTAATTGATGCTGTTAGTGACTTAATATTGGCTAGTTGTAAATGTGAATTTTCCACTCTGGTTGTAGCATAAAAAGAGTATTATTATGTGATGAAAGTTTCTTCTATTACTTTGGCTTAATTTGCCCCGACAAGAAATTCTGGTAAGTTTCTTTTTACTTCCTCGCTAAGCATGAGGATGGTCTTACACTTGATGCGAATTGGTCTTGGTTTGGGTTGATATTCTAAGTACCTTGAATAAATTTCACATTTATAAACTGTTTTATATAATCCTTCTTTCTGATTTTGATTTTTTGTCTTTGGCTTGCATCTTTCTCTCCCTATCACTTTCTCCTCAAATCCCCTAACTGAACCATTGTTAACCTCACCCCTTTGTTGTGGTGTTGGTTTTAATTTTGCTTGATTGATTATATCTGTATAATTTGTACATGTAGTGTATCTTTGAGTTTATGAGTCTTTCACCGAGTATTTGTCGATTTTGCAATTTATAATTTTTTAGTTATGTTAGAATAAATTTTTTTTTGGTTAATTTCTGTAACACAAATAAGGCAAAATCTTTTGCCAACCTTCCAATTTGTTGGTGTTGATGATGATAAAAACTAGAAGTGTTAGTAAGATTGTTTGTTGGAATCTACTTATTTTTACTGGTATTTCATTGGTTCACTCTTTTTTTTGGGGGGGCCTATAAGATTAATTTAGAAATGTTCATTTTGAATGAGTTCTTTCTTTTTTGCACTTTTTTTTGGTGTGGAGAATTTGTTTGACTAAAAAAACAGAGCAAAAATTGAGGTCTACTGATGTAGACATACACAAATCTTGAGATAGTCTTTATTTGAGTTGTGCCTTTCTTATCTTCTACTTATCAAAACTTCTAAATTGATGTCAAATTTGTTCAAACAATTTCAGCAAAACCTTTTGTGCTTTGGGTTTCTAATCCCCATTGCATCATAATCATGAGTCTTTCAATTTCCTAGTGGGTTTGGCTCTTTGTCTACCTCCAACCACTTATATAGTCTTTTGCTTATTCTTCTTCCTTCTTATCGTTGTCCACTTGTCTTGCAAGAAAGGATTTTTTTTAAAAAAAAAAATGCATAGTTCATAATTTTTTTTGTTAGGGGGTAGGGGGAGCTCTTTTCTTGTACTAAAATGTTATTTCTAATAGATGCTTCATAACACTTCCACTGTGTGTGTACTTAAAAACTGTGTATCTAACTACGCTACAGGAATTAGCTTATTTTAATGGTATTCCCTTCGTGTCTTTTTAAAATACCATAGATACCATCCTATCACTTAACCATTGATAATATTCTATCAATTTTGTAATGCATTGACATTCAAGTTGGTTGTTGATAACGTTGTCATGGGCTATTTAAATTTTCGTTATGCTTTTGATACCCTGAAATTTTTTGTTAAAGCATGAATCCGTAAGCTGTTGGACTTATCTTTGTGGACTTATCTTTGTAATTGCATCTGTCGCTCTTGGTGTCCATGGGGGCTAATGGATCTATTGGATCTAAAGCTGTTGCTGCTGCAAAAAAGAATGCGGCTTTATTAATTGCAAGAGCTGGTTCCTTGGATCTATCTGCAATTCCCTTAGTATTTCGTGTTTCAGCTGCCCTTCAATATCCTGCTGGTGAGTCGTGGCTTTTTTGTTTATACACAAGTATGAAATACTAGGAAGCACCATTATGGAATGGGTATAGGTATGGGTACGGTACGGTGGTATAGCAATTTTTGAAAAATGCAACTATCCAGGTTAGTTAAGTTTTTATTTTTGTTAGTCCCTTTTGATTTGATCTCAAAGTTAAATGTCCCTAATAATCTGTTTGAACAAGTGCTCACATTGGACCCGAGCCTACAACACACAGATTTGTTGTTGTTATGGTGTCACAAGTCACCCTCACTTTCCTATGTTATTTTTGAAGGCTAATTAAGTTTAAATGCACTATGTAAAATTTTGAAACTACTTTGGTTTAGACAGAAACTATCATGTGCCTATTGTCTCCTTCACTAGTAGCAAATGGGGCTTTCCAAACAGGTATTCATTTGGGAAAGATATTCAACACCCCCCCCCCCCCCCCCCCCCACCACCACCACCACCACCACCACCCGGCTCCTCCCCCTCGGGTGTGCGCAGTGGTTTTCCCTAAGAAAACTGATCCTCTTGAGTTTTCTTCTCCCCATATGGTATTGCTTTGTGTGTCAACTAGTTAGTTGTGTTACACTAAACCCCGCAGGGCTTTTGGATATAACACAACACCTACTTGTGGTATTTTTGTGAAAATAAAATGGAATCTTATGGTTATTTTCCCTCAAAATCTATCTTCTTATTCTATTCTTTACATGATGAAAGTTTTTGGTGACTTTTCTTTTGTGCAGAGTCTTAGGTCAATGAATCTTGCACATGTAATTTCCTCTTAAACGATTTGGTGAGCCTGAATAATTTACTAGTGTTTTATTGTTGGACCGTGCAGGGGAATGTGTTCAGGTTTTATGACTTTGCTACCCCAATTTCCCATGTTAAAAAAATTTAATGTTGCCATATCTACTAGGGCAACAAAGTTGGATAGGGACCTAAGGCCATATGCTCTCCTATCTCTAGATATTGCTATTCTTTTCCTAAAATTTAAAGGTTTCCTTATTGAATTAAGATGCAAGTTAAAAGAGTTTGCTAGAGTGACATAGGGTTGAGATCGAAATTCTCTTTGGTTTTCTCAATAATCTCATATCAGTACTTTTCTCATTATTGTGTTTTAAATTTTTTTTATTGAATATAGATAACCTTGTTGCCGCTGTGTTTTTTTTTTTTTTTTTTTTTTTCAATTACTAGAAATATCTCTCTCCATCACAACTGATATACTGCTTTAGTTGTTTAGAATAGGCTTAAAAGAAAATCAATGTGTAAGACAACACATATTGTTATAGATAGCATACTGAGTGTTATATACATTTTAAATTTTAAATTCATACTAGATGTTATTTTTCAAAATTTATAAATTCAATTGCATTAGCTACATACTTATTTAATTAAATTTATTTAACTAAGACTTTTGAAACAAAATGTTTACTCCAAATATTTAACTTAAATTATTTGAATATATTTGTTTTTTTGGATTCTAATTATTTTCATGTACAGAAATTTATTTGTGGACTCTTACAAAACTTTCATTGTTTATTTTGTTGAAAATAGATGTGCTGTTTTTTTCGAGAACCCAAAAATACATGTACATATGTAATTCCCATGCATTTGCATGGGTTTAAAGGGTAGTTAATTATAATATACAAGTCCTCTGGTGTAATGTCTTAAGTTTCCTCAAGTTTCATCAAAGATCAAAGATATGAATCTTGTCATGACTCACGATAACCTCTTGGTGATTGTGGAATTACCTTGCATTTGCACGGGTATAAAGGCTAGTTAATTATAATATACAAGTCCTCTGGAGTAATGTCTTAAGTTTCCTCAAGTGTCATCAAAGATCAAAGATATGAATCTTGTCATGACTCATGAAATCCTCTTGGTGATTATGTGAGCAACAACTCATATAGCCTTTGATCTAATGGCTTCAAATCAGAGTGCTAGTTAGTAATATTCTCATTAGTTTCAGGATATGTGAGCAGTGTTGAATTTGCCTTTGATGATGAGCTAAATCTTCATTTTTCCAACTTAGTTAATCCAATTTCATGTGAGATGTAAATGTCAATTCTCTTGTTTATTTAATACTAGTTTGATTAGGAGCTCATCAGTCATTAAATTTTTTTTTTTTTTAATCTTTGGAGTACTATTTTGATTTTTTTAATTAGTTGGATTATTTTTATCAGACTTTTAAGGACAAATTTCAAGCATCAACATTGGGATTATAGAATAATTGGTACCTACCAGAAATTCAGGTGAGCTTTGTTTTCTTTCCTCTCTTATAGTCTCTCTCTCTCACTAAGTCAAAAATGCCTTTGTTACGGTTTGGGTTTTTGAAAATATGCATGTCATTGCCAAGCCCAAGAAATGAAGGCGAGTCGGGTTCTTCAACTTGGGTGAGTCAACTTCACTGAGCCTTCACTTCCGTGATTTTTTTTTCTCTTTTTTTTTTTTAATTATAAAATTTATGTGTTTTTGTTTTCGGAAGCAATTTCACATTTTTAATACTATTTCCTTTGTGTTTGTTCATGTGGGTTTGCTTCAAATTCTGGAATTGAGGCCAAAGATTGCATTAAGGTTTACTTGGGTATGATTTAGGTTTTGAGTATTAATTTATTTTTTTTATATTAAATTTTTTTGTTTTATGTGTTTTTGTTTTTGGAGGAAATTTCGCATTTTTATACTATTTCCTTTGTGTTTGTTCACGTGGGTCTGCTTCAAATTCTGGAATTGAGGCCAAAGATCACATTAAGGTTTACCTAGGTATGATTTAGCTTTTGAGTATTAATATATTTTTTTATATTAAAATTACAGTTGGATTATGTTGATTTAATGTTTTTTTTTTTAGTTTTTTTTTTGGTTGATTAATTTTATGCTTGCATGCATTAGTGGTTAAAAGGCATATTTGGGTTCTCTATTTCCCTGTTTGCCTAGTGAGAAAATGTACGAAATTTTGCTGGGCTGTTTGCTTTGTTTAAAAGGATAGGCAATGTGCCACCGTATATTGCTCAAATGCATGTGCTGATTTGCAATTAGGCTCTTTCGTTACTTTTTCTAGGTTTAGTTTCCATTTTTTTGGGCGGATTATTAACTCCAATCTCAGTGAGTAAGTGTTTGAAATTTCTCTTGCAATTCTTATGCTTTTTTGTGTGTGTCTTGTTTAATTTTTGGTCATTCTATGTTGGCAAACTTAATATCAATTTCAATAGCTAATCTGACAATGCCTCTTAGAGGTGTGGGGTAGTAATATAACAGAGTGACCTAAATATGGTCGTAAAAGGAAATCAAGATAGTGCTTTCTCTTGTACTGGTATGAGTTGGGCTTTTGGGGAATTATATGGATTTAACTTATGTTTTGGATTTGCTTCATAATTTGTTAACTTGGATTTTTGCTAATTAATTTCCTTGTTTCCAAATACCTGGAAGCAGAGAAGAGCTTGGCTTTAATGTTAATCGGAATTACCTTTATATTTGTTGGGTAATATGCTTGTTTTTCCATTTGTTGTTTTGCAACCCCTACCATTCTTAGTGCATGTTATAAATCTCATTTTGAGTCGCTCTTTACTGTTATTTATCATAATCTTTTTAGCATTTTGCTTTAGGTTACCTAAGTTTTGATTGTGCTTCTACCCTAAGCACTTGTTTCCAATCTACTTCACCTTTAACAATTGTTTGTTGGGGTTTTTGATTTTCTCTTTTACTTTATTAATTTATTTTTCGATAAATGATGCTTGTGTATTTATTTTTACTTTGTATAATCTCTATTTAATTCTAGGGGTGCTGCATTTGCATCCTTTTATGTTTGCATTCTTTTATGTAAGGTTGATTTGATTTTGTCGTTCTCTTTCTTATATTCTTCTGTGTTGAATTTTTTTATTTTTTTATTTTATTCTTGGAAGCATTTTTCTTGAACAGCTGGGTATGTGTATTTTCAGTTTGCTACATGTGTTGTATTCAAAGCTTGCGCCACTAAGGGTTTGCACTTTCGTCTTGTACATTTGTTTGCTAAGTGTTGGGTAATATGCTAGTTTTTATATTTGTTGTTTTGCAACTCCTGCCATTCTTAGTGCATGTTATATATCTCATTTTGAGTCACTGTTTGCTGTTATTTATCATAGTCCTTTTAGCATTTTGCTTTAGGTTACCTAAGTTTTGATTGTGCTTCTATCCTAACCAATTGTTTCCATTCTACTTTAGCTTTAACAATTGTTCATTAGGGTTTTTGATTTTCTCTTTTACTTTATTAATTTATTTATAGTTAAATGCTGCTTGAACTATGTAGTTGAGTATGTATTTTCAGTTTGCTATATGTGGTGGATTCAAAGCTTGCGCCACTAATGGTTTGCACTTTCCTCTTATAAATTTGTCTGCTTGTGTTGTTTCTATTGACGTTTTCTTTGTAAAGGACACTAGAAACTTGTTGGACATGGCCACATGCATGTCCCATCCGTTTTTCTACTCCAAAATAAAAGGCTGAAACGCACTACCTCTAACACTGATCTCCTTCAACTTCTTCCTCTCACGCCGATCTTCTTCTTCAGCTCTTAAATTTATAATCTTATTTCACTTTTACAGTTTTCCCCCTTTGCCCTTTTTGTCCATGTGTGCTTTTTATTGCTTTGTTTGCCTCACAGTGTCACACATTCAGAACTTTTTTATCTCTAGCCACCCTCTTGAACAAAAGACGTGTAAATAAATGTTTCTTTTCAATTTTTTTTTTTTGTCTTTTATGAGTTAAAAGTCTACCACCTATCAAGCCAGGTAGTCAACTTTTTTACGATTCTTTTTTTATTATCTAGGTAGACAGTATTAGCGGCTAGACTTTAATATGCTTCTAAAAGATTTTTTAACAATTATTTAAAAATATTTTTGTTAGAAAACAAAATTTTCAGGTTTGTCTTTTGTGTGTTTATTTGTAATTTTGAAAGTTTTTAAGGTATTCATGTTCAAAAGATATGTTCTTTGGTGATTGTCATTTTTCATTCTCTCTCTTATAGAATAATATTCTAATTGCATGATTTCCATATATGATCAGTCTTTTTTTCAAAAGGGTAAATGTTTTCTGCCTATATACAGTAATTTTCTGTTGACTAAAATTTTCAGACACGCCAAATACCTGAAAACACAATATCAGTTTATGCCAAAAACAAATGAAACCTTAGAGTTTTGTTGTTTTTTGGATTGGTAAGTAGTAACTCGACGGTTCTTGAATCGTTACCTCACACTTCTTTCCATTATTGTTGGAAGCAGAAGTGCCATTTAAGCTAGAGCTCGTTGGCTAGGACCTTAAAGCTTCTGTGATACTTTGTTTGCTTAGAATGGAGCAAGTGACCCTACCAAAGCATAAAGTTGGGGACTGCATTTTTTTGTTGTTGCCTGGTATAGAGGTTTATTAATTCATCTTTTTCTAAACCAAAATATTTGGCATGTTGGTCAAAATTACTTATTTTTGAAAAGAAGAAAGGATACAAGCTCTGCGAATAAATTTTTTTTTTTTTCTCTTTTTTGAAGTTGTAGAACTTTTGAATGCTCCTAGAACTTGCATTTTTAGTGTCATTATTAAATTTGAGAAATTTATTTGACTTTCTTGTCCCTGACTTTTTCATCATTTTATTTCAAGGCAACAATCAGCCTTGCTTTTGTTATGGGAATGGAACTAAGGTTGGTAAGCTTCACCATATTTTTCTAAGCATTAGAAAATTTGGGAAGCGTGTTTATTATATATTTATTTGTTTATGAAGTTGAATACATGAGTCTTTACCTTTCTTGCTAGTGGTGTAAGGCCCTTTGGAGTTTCTCCGCTAGTTGCTGGGTTTGATAACTATGGACCACAATTATACCAGGTATTTGTTTTTCTAATATGCTTTAAATTATAGTTACTAACTAGCTCCAATTAAGTACTGGATTATCTAATGGGTTGCACCTCTGAACATTTTGGCATATAGAAAACTTCTTTTACACTAAATTTATGAAATTCTTTTGGCATTGCACTGTCTCAAATGCAATATGATTTACTCTTTAAAATATTAATTGATGCTGTTAGTGACTTAATATTGGCTAGTTGTAAATGTGAATTTTCCACTGTGGTTGTAGCATAAAAGGAGAGTATAATTATGTGATGAAAGTTTCTTCTATTAGTTTGGCTTAATTAGCACCGACAAGAAATTCAGGTAACCTTTGTTTTCCTTCCTCACTTGGACTCTTCGTGGTCAATGATTGATCTCAACAGGCCGGCCAAGTGTTGGCTGGTAGCCAATGGTTGGCAACGAGCATGTAATGATGGCCTGCTTGGAATCAGGTGGACCATGTGATAGTTGGTGGTCAATGGGTGGCGGCACTAATGGGTGGCAACTGGTGGTCAATGGGCGCCTAAGTGTGGTATGCTGTACATTTTTGCACTTAATGTGACTTTGTTTAATATGGATGCTTAATGGTGCCATTGTTAATATCTCCATATGAATAATGATACATGTTTTTAATTTTATTGTTATTTGTTCTGTAATGAGTTCCATGTGTTGTGTCACTTTATGATGAATTAGAATAAAATAGTCTATATAAGCCAAGTATGTACCCCTTTAAAGGGAGATTATTTTGATGAATAAAGTTTCTTTTGAAAGTGAGTCCAAGGTTTGGCTTCCTAGTGGTTTTTTTCCACGCTTGGTGCTATGCAAGAGAGCCTAGGTACTGACTGTTCTCCATGTTAGGAACCTATGAAAAGTAACTTGACTTAATGCATATGATCTAGCTAATGCATCATGTATGCAGCACCAGTAAGCATGAGTGAGTAAAGTTTTGTACTAGCAAGCACCAATAACAACAACAGTGTGGCATTAACACTTGGTACTAGACACCAGCAGCTTATTATAAGAGGTAGTTTATTAGTAAAGTCTTGTCTCATCTTTGTAATTGAAGGTTAGAATCATGTGCTTATTAATTGATTTTGTCATGTGCTTAATTGTTGATTAATTAGAAGCCATGTGCTTAACAGTTAATTGTTGAAGAATTTTTTTCTCATCAGATAAAGAATAGAGATTCTCTTAAACTAGGTGTCTATAATATCATGCTTTTTGTTGGTATTAGTATTTATATTTTGTTACTCGTATGCTCCTTTTTACAAATGTTATGCTCATCAATCTTTTGTTTTTTTTCATAAGCCTTTGGTCACATTTGTTGTCATATTGCATTAGCCACTACTTTCTCAATCTACAAGTAATTATGCAGAGCAGCTTCTCTTTTGTTTCATGAGTTCTGATGAAACATTTGTAATTAAATCCACACAAAAAATAGTCTAACAATTCACTTGCATGGGACTTGTATTGCTAGGCTAGTACATGTCTACTGCTTGCTGATAGAACATCACAAATTTTGCTGAAGCTTTGGACCATGAATAATTTTTGGTAACAGTATGCACATATTGGTATATAATATTGGCTTACCTTAAAAAAAACATATATAATCCATGGACATAATTTCACCAATGGGCTCTAGCTCGATTAGCACTTCTTCTCCCTCAATAGTGAGACAGCGGTCATGGATTCAAAACTCACATGGTGTGGCTTTCCAATAAAAAAACCTAATTTAGAATGATGATGAAACACTTCTGCTTTATCATTACTAATTTCAGAATGGCAACATAAAACCCCTTTTCCTGGATAACATCTTTAATTAGCCTCCTTCTCATAAAAAATTATCGTTTATGTTTCCTATACTTATTATTGATATTGTCCTCATTATACTCTGATTTTCTTATCATTCCTAGACTCTTATGGTTCTCTTATTTTGAAGTTTCTTTTGTAGTTTTTATTTCATATTACTTTTGTTGTACTTGCTTTTTGTAGAGAGCTAACCACAACTGAAATTGATGATATTTAGCTCAAGTGAAGTGGCCTTCTGCTTTCTCTTCTTGCCTGCCATATGTCTTTGAAGAGATATTATTAGTTAAATATATGTTGCATTACTTCACCTTGTTGTAGGGTGATCAATTTAATGGAGATTAATTGATAGGATTAAATTTCCATCCTGTCTGAATTGGAGCAGCAAATTGGTGAGCCAATTGGGCCTATTACTGTATATCCTCTGTTTATTATTCAGAGATGAAAGTAAAATTACATCTTTTCTTCTATTACTTTGGCATGACTAGCGCCGACAAGAAATTCAGGTAAACTTTGTTTTCCTTCCTCACTAAGCATGTGGATGGTCTTACATTTGATGTGAATTGGTCTTGGTTTGGGTTGTTATTCCAAGTACCTTGCATAAATGTCACATTTATAAACTGTTTCATATAATCCCTTTTTTGTGATCGATTTTTTGTCTTTTGCATGCGTCTTTCCCTCGCCTTTTGACTTATTATATCTCTTTAATTTGTACATGTAGGACATCTTTGAGTTTTTTGAATCTTTAACCAAGTATTTGATGAATTCGCAATTTGTAATTTTTTAGTTATTATAGAATATCATTTTTTGGCTACATAGAACACTTTGCCTTTTTAGTTAGGAAATATGTGGAGTTAAAAGCGATAAGGATGGTTAGGATAAACGCAAGTCTTTTTTTCTGATAACCGTTTATGTTTTTTAAAGGCGTAAATTATTTTGATTTATATAAAAAAAAAAAAAAGCGTAATTGTTTTATACCTATATCCTGTAATTTTCTGTTGACTAAAATTCTTTTTTCAATTATCTAGGTAGACATTATCAATGGCTAGACTTTAATATGCTTCTAAAAGATTTTTTAACAATTATTTAAAAATATTTTTGCTAGAAAACAAATTTTTTAGGTTTGTCTTTTGTGTGTTTATTTGTAATTTTGAAAGTTTTTAAGGTATTCATGTTCAAAAGATATGTTCTTTGGTGATTGCCATCTTTCATTGTCTCTCTTATAGAATAATATTCTAATTGCTTGATTTCCATATATGATCAGTCTTTTTTTCAAAAGGGTAAATGTTTTCTACCTATATACTGTAATTTTCTGTTGACTAAAATTTTTAGACACGCCAAATACCTGAAAACACAATATCAATTTATGCCAAAAACAAATGAAACCTTAGAGTTTTGTTGTTTTTTGGATTGGTAAGTAGTTATACATGCACTCGACTGTTCTTGAATCATGTCCTCACCCTCCTTTCCATTATTGTTTGAAGCAGAAGTGCCATTTAAGATAGAGCTCATTGGGTAGGACCTTAAAGATTTTTTGATGCTTTGTTTGCTTAGAATAGACCAAGTGACCTTGCCAAAGCATAAAGTTGGGGACTGCATTTTTTTGTTGTTGCCTGGTATAGAGATTTATAAATTCATCTTCTTCTAAACCAAAATATTTTGCATGTTGGTCAAAATTACCTATTTTGAAATGGAAGAAAGGATACTAGCTCTGGGAATAAATTTTTTTTTTTCTCTTTATTAAAATTGTAGAACTTTTGAAGGATCCTAGAACTTGCATTTTTAGTGTCATTATTAATTTTGAGAAATTTATTTATTTGACTTTTTTGTCCCTGACTTTTATATTATTTTATTTCATGGTAACAACCTACCTTACTTTTGTTATGGGAATGGAACTAAGGTTAGTAAGCTTCACCATATTTTTCTAAGCATCAGAAAATTAGGGAAGTGTGTTTATTATTTATTTATTTGTTTATGAAGTTGAATACTGTTGAGTGTTTACTTTTCTTGCTAGTGTTGTATGGCCCTTGGGAGTTTCTCTGCTGGTTGCCGGGTTTGATAACTATGGACCACAATTATACCAGGTATTTTTTTTCTGATATTCTTTAAAATATATTTTCTTATTAGCTCCAATTTAGGACTGGATTATCTAATGATTCTAATGAGTTGCACCTCTAAACATTTTGGCATACAGAAAACTTCTTTTACACTAAATTTATGAAATTCTTTTGGTATTGCCTTGTCTCAAATGCAATATGATTTACTTTTTAAAATATTAATTGATGCTTTTAGTGACGTAATATTGGCTAGTTGTAAATGTGAATTTTTCACTTTGGTTGTAGCATAAAAAGAGTATAATTATGTGATGAAAGTTTCTTCTATTACTTTGGCTTAATTAGCACTGACAAGAAATTCATGTAAGCTTCGTTTTCTTTCCTCACCAAGCTTGGGGATGGTCTTACACTTGGTGTGAATTGGTCTTGGTTGGGGTTGATATTCCAAGTACCTTGCACAAATTTCACATTTATAAGTTGTTTTATATAATCCTTCTTTTTGTGTTTGATTTTTGTCTTTGGCATGCTTCTTTACCTCCCTATCACTTTCTCCTCAAATCCCCAAACTGAACCATTGTTAACCACACCCGTCTGTTGTGATGTTGGTTTTAATTACGATTGATTGATTTTATCTGTATAATTTGTACATGTGAGGTGTCTTTGAGTTTTATGAGTCTTTCACCAAGTATTTGACGATTTTGCAATTTATAATTTTTTAGTTATGTTGGAATATAAATTTTTTTTTTTTGGGTTAAATTTCTGTAACACAAATAAGGCCAAATCATTTGCCAACCTTCCAATTTGTTGGTGTTGTTGATGAGAAAAGCTAGAAGTGCTAGTAAGATTGTTTGCTGGAATCTACTTTTTTTACTGGTATTTCATTGGTTCACTCTCTCTTTTTTTTGGTTCTATAAGATTAATTTAGAGATTTTCATTTTGAACGGCTTTATAGAAAATAACCAATGGCTTAAGTAGTTTTTTTAATGGGATAATAATCTACATGAATGAGTTCTTTTTTATCGTACTTTTTTTTTGGTGTGGAGAATTTGTTTAACTCAAAAAACATAGCAAAGATTGAGGTCTACTAATGTAGACATACACAAATAGATCTGAGTTGTGCCTTTCTTATCTTCTACTTATTAAAAGCTTCTAAATTGATGTCAAATTTGTTCAAACAATTTCAGCAAAACCTTTTGTGCTTTCTGTTTCTAATGCCCGTTGCATCATAATCATGAGTCTTTCGGTTTCCTAGTGGTTTTGGCTCTTTGTCTACCTCCAACGACTTTTATAGTCTTTTGCTTATTCTTCTTCCTTCTCATCGTTGTCCACTTGTCATGCAAGAAAGGATTTTTTTATTAAATGTATAGTTCATAATTTTTTTTGTTGGGGGTAGAGGGGGCTCTTTTCTTGTGCTAAAAATGTTATTTCTAATAGATGCTTCATAACACTTCCATTATGTGCGTACTTAAAACTGTGTTCCAACTACACTATAAGAATTAGCTTATTATAAAGGTATTCTCTTGGTTCCTTTTTAAATTACCATAGATGCCATCCTATCACTTAACCATTAATAATATTCTATCAATTTTGTAATACATTGACATTCAAGTTGGATGTTGATAATGTTGTTATGGCCTAATGGGATACCTATTATTGATTACTAGTACGTAGTTATGATGTCATATATTTATGGGATTCAAATTTCTTTATGTTTTTGATCCCCTGAAATTTTTTGTAAAAGCATGAATCCATAAGCTGTTGGACTTATCTTTTAATTGCGTCTAGCACTCTTGGAGTCCATGGGGCCTAATGGATATACTGGATCTAAAGTTGTTGCTTCTGCAGAAAAGAATGCGGCTTTATTGACTGCAAGAGCTATCCTACTCTTGAGTCGTGGCTTCTTTGTTTATACATGACATAAGTATAAAATACTAGGAAGCACCGTTATGGAACGGGTATAGATATGGGTATGGTACTGCGGCATAGCAATTTTCGAAAAATGCATCTATCCAGGTTAGTTAAGTTTTTATTTTTATTAATCCCTTCTGATTTGATCACAAAGATAAATGTCCCTAATAATCTGTTTGAACAGGTGCTCACATTGGACCAAAGCCTACAACACACAGATTTGTTGTTGTTAATGGTATCACAAGTCACCCACACTTTCCTATGTTATTTTTGAAGGCTAATTAAGTTTAAATGCACTATGTAAAATTTTGAAACTACTTTGGTTTAGACAGAAATTACCATGTGTGTATTGTCTCCTTCCCAAGTAGCAAACAGGGCTTTCCAAACAAGTATTCATTTAGGAAAAATATTCAACCCCCCCCCCCCCGGGATGTGCGCGGTGGTTTCCCCTAAGAAAACTGAACCTCGTGAGTTTTCTTCTCCCCATATGGTATTGCTTTATGTGTCAACTGGTTAATTGTGTTACACTTAACCCCTCAGGGCTTTTGGATATAACACACCACCTACTTGTGGTATTTTTGTGAAAATAATATGGAATCTTATAGTTAGTTTCGCTCAAAATCTATTCTTCTAATATTCAATTCTTTACATAATGAAAGTTTTTTGTGAATTTTCTTTTGTGCAGAGTTTTAGGTCATGGAATCTTGCATAGGTAATTTCCTCTGAACCAATTCATTCGCAAACGATTTGGTGAGCCTGAATCATTTGCTAAAACTAAGATTAGAGTTCACTGATTTTTTGATTTCCAGATAAATGATGAAGTCAACTTTGGTGACAAGAACGAAAGAGTCCCCTCAAACAACGCATCCTATGGGGTTCTTACTATCTCGGACTTTTATTTTCACAGATTTAAAAGGTGAATTAGATCTGTTATTTGTTTTTAACTTTTACAATTTCAACTGGGTTTGGTTCCAAATTTAAATTAAGGAAAAACTATGTTTATTAAATATTTTCAGTAATGGTTTTTTTTTTTTTTTTAAACATGTCTCTATTGGATTCAAATTATTCAATTTCTTTCTCTGCAGAGATGAAGTGGAATCTTTCTTCATTCTAGAGTTTCTAATTTCATTAAAGCAATGCAAAGGTACAAATTTCTTTACCTAATATTCTCTTCAATTATGGCTTGTTGTTAATTTAAGAATTTTTGGAGAGTTCTTTTCCAAGTCTATTGCCTTATTTTTGAATAATCAGCAATAGTTACCTAATTTTTTCCTTTGGGCTAGGTCTATCTTTTTTTTTTTTTTGTTCTTTGGGCATTGTAAAGTTCTATTAATTTCTTTAAGGGATCCTTCTGTGCACTTTTGTGTGTTTAAGTTCCTCTTTTTTTGCAAGAAAACTTTTTACGTATCACAAAATTATAAATCCTATTAATGATCATATATGTCTTCTATTTTGCTCTCATTAATATTGTTATCCTCATACTTAAAACTGACCTATTTTTTTGAGAAAAGTTTGCAATTTGACTGTAGTTGGGAAGTAATATTGAGTTGTCTCTTGCATGGGTTACCAATGTTCAACTCAGTAACTGCAATTGTAAGTTTTGTTTATGGAATATTCTTTCGTATTGTCAATATAGTTGTTCTAAGTTCTATTTGTACAATCTTCTTTGGTAGTGTCAATCTGCTTTGATAGTCTCAGTATATTGAGGGTTCGAGTTCTTGCATATTTCTTTAACTTATTTTTCTTTGAGCACCTTAAATTTTCACCCAGCTTGACTCTTCTTTTTTGTTTATTTGTGTACTTTTATTATTTATTAGTAAGTTATGCCTTACTAATTTATTTTGTTTTTTTTATAAGGGCCTTACTGAATTGTTGTTATGATGATAGACAACCTCTTTGGTTTGTTGATAGCATGAAATAAACACAGCCTAAAAGATCTAATTGTTGGGAAATTTACTAACGTAGCCTGCAAGTTTTTTCTAATTGTTTGTTTTAGTTGCCACTTTAATGTTCATTTTAATTTCCATGTAGGTAGATGTGGCTTTGGTGCTCATTCGAAACATAATTTCACATGTGAGTGCCTGAACGTGTATCCATTTAGACTGTGTTCTCACACTTCATTTGCATTATCATTTTTTCTAAGCAATTATGAGATGCTTTCTATAATTGAGTCCATTTACAAAAATGTACATGCTTTTATTCTGAAAGTGTTTTTATGTCACCTATTCTTCTTCTAGGATTTAATAAATGCATATGTCATCATACCTCAAGATACGTGGGAACTTAGGTTATTTAAAAGAATGCCATCAGTGTAAGTGCATTTTACTTTGATTACATGACAGTGGAAACAAATTCCTTTTGATTCTCCATGCTTCCTTTTGTGCTTTCAGGTTTCTAATGCCCATTGCATCATAACCTTGAGTCTTTTGGTTTCCTAGTGGTTTTTGGCTCTCTCTCTCTATCTCCAACCACTTATATAGTCTTTTGCTTATTCTTCTTCCTTCTCATCGTTGTCCACTTGTCTTGCAAGAAAGGTATTTTTTATAAAAAATGAACAGTTCATAATTATTTTTGTTGGGATGGGAAGAGTTCTTTTCTTGTGCTAAAATGTTATTTCTAATAGATGCTTCATAACACTTCCATTGTGTGTGTACTTAAAACTGTGTTTCCAACTACACTATAAGAATTAGCTTATTATAAGGGTATTCTCTTGGTTCCTTTTTTAAATCCCTTAGATACCATTCTGTCGCTTAAAAAAAAACATTGATAATATTCTTAATTTTGTAATACATTGACATTCAAGTTGATTTTTATAATGTTATAATGGCCTAATGGGATTCCTAAAATTGATTACTAGTAACTACATACAATGTCATATTTATGTGATTCAAATTTTCTTTATGCTTGAGCCCCTAAAATTTTCTGTAAAAGCATGAATCCTTGAGCTGTTGGATTTATCTTTTTAAATGCATTGGGCACTCTTGGAGCCTGTGGAGGCTAGTGGATCTACTGGGCCTGAAGCTATTTGCTGCTACAGAAAAGAATGCTGTTTTATGGACGGCAAGAGCTAGTTCCAGGAATCCATTTGCAATTCCCTCAATATACAATGTTTCAGTTGCCCTTTCAATATCCTGCTAGTGAGTTTTGGGTCAATATTAAACTAGGAAGACAAAAACATTTGCTAAAATGCAACTATCCAGGTTAGTTAAGTTTTTATTTTTATTAATCCCTCATGATTTGATCTCAAAGATGAATGTCCCTTATAATTTGTTTGAACAAGTGCTCATGTTGGACCAGAACCTACAACACATATTCATTGTTGTTATGGTATCACAAGTCACCCTCACTTTCCTATGTTATTTATGAAGGCTAATTAAGTTTAAATGCACTATGTAAAATTTTGAAACTACTTTGGTTTAGACAAAAACTACCATGTGCATATTTTCTCCTTCCCAATACCTTCCCTCCCCCTCTATTGTTTTTTTCCTTCCTCTTCAGACATAGAGTGTAGATCTAACAAGTAGCAAACGGGGCTTTCTAAATAGGTATTCGTTTGGGAAAAATACTCAAACCCCCCCTCCCCTGGTGTGTGCGGTGGTTTCCCCTTAGAAAACCGAACCTCATGAGTTTTCTTCTTCCCATATGGTATTGCTTTATGTGTCAACTGGTTAATTGTGTTACACTTTACCCCCTAGGGCTTTTGGATATAACACAACACCTCCTTGTGGTATTTTTGTGAAAATAATATGGAAACTTATAGTTATTTTCTCTCAAATTCTTTCTTATTCTATTCTTTACATAATGAAAGTTTTTGGTGACTTTTCTTTTGTGCAGAGTTTTAGGTCATGGAATCTTGCATAGGTAATTTCCTTTTGGTGACTTTTCTTTTGTGTGGGATTTCGCTATGCAGAAGTAGTAGCCTTTGGTGTGCTGCAAACAGTAGAAAACTCATTACACAATGCAACTGCATCATCCTAGAAGGCTAGAAATTCATACAAATCTTGTGGCAACCAAGAGCACTTGAGGTCAAGTGCTTCTTAAGAGGGAGAGTCTTGATGCAGGGAATTTCAAGTTGTTGCGTCCTAATCCTCTTGTAAATATTTAGTTAGTTAGTTAGTCAGATGATTGCTTAAGCATTAGCCAATAGGATTTGGACACTTGTCAAGCACCTAGAAGGCTCCAATGCCAAACAAATAGTATAAGTACCACATTGTAGTTACTTTGTGATTAGTTTTGAATGCAATTACATAGATTAGCCTAGTGCTATTTTCAAGAGATGGATTTCTATTAAGAAGGTTTTGTCACACCTTATTCGCTGTTCTAGGCAACTCTCATTTCCCTTAATCAATTCTAAGCCCAAAAAGCAGCCCCTTTAGAATCCCTGCATTAGTTCTAACATCTTGCAAGAAAATAAGAACCCACATAAGTCCAAAACCGAATTGGAGAAGCACTTTCTAAAGTAAAATTACATGGCTGTAGTAATAAGATTCAGAACTTCTCGGGAAATTTCTTTTAGACCTCAGCTGTTATGTTTTGAATTTTGTATAACTTGATTTTGATGTGATTCGTTTTGATAATTTGGGTATTTGTTGGATTTGTGTTTGAGAGTTTATATTTTTGTATTTTTTTTTTCCTATTCCTTTAATTTTTGTAAGTTAGATTTGCATATGCTCTCGCTTTTTGAAAAATGCTTATAGGAATTGCAATTGGGAAGTTTTCTTTGCAACCACATTTTCATCTTTTATTTTTATTTTTTCTAGATGACTATATGTTTTGCTGTCAAATATTGAGTTTAAAAAAAAATTATTTTGACTTAATAATTTGTGGGTTGGCTGAGTAGAAAATGAATTGTTTTTGTAGAATTGGTTTAAAATTGCCACAATTAGAGTGTGATACAAAAATCTGCAGGTGGAGGCAGAGTGTGAGATCGTTCATGGTAAGCCTCTGCCAACACTATGGAATTCCCTTATGTGGCTCTCTGTAAGTACTTTTATTTTCTAAAGATGAAATGGCTAGAATAAGCTGAAGATAAAATTTTCAATTTATTAGTGAAAAGCATGCTAGGTGTTTGTTTAACTGGTTAAATATTTTATTTCTCGTATTGCTTCTAGTATATAATATGGATAGGTTTTCTTGGTGTAAAAGATAATAAGTCTTGAAGAAAATTCTTTGTGGGTCCATATGAGTCCAAACTCCATCATTCACAACTCGTCATATAGGCAAGTCGTGACAAAGTTGTGGGTTCTGTTGTGGTTCTAGCATTTTTGACAGAATCACTAACAAAAGTGCTTTGTTGGGACTTGGGTTTTTCTTGACCATTGGTCTGTTGCCTTCGCTTTTGTTAGGTTAATTTGTATTATCTTTTTGCTTTATTAAATTCCGAAAGTCTTATTATTGGGATGTGGGGGTAAATTTCAATTTCATGTGGAAGTTGAGTTTAATATTAATGCAAAAAACGTATTCTTGCATAATACTAGGGACCTTGGAGCAGACCTTAACGGCAATGGAGAAGTGCAAAAACTGTAATTAGTGTAATGCTGCCACTGTGGATGGATATAATATTCTATTCAAACATATGAATGGGATCTAAGCCATGAATGGGTCTCAAAATTGGGCCCTTTGTGTCCTTTTTATAATATTAAAGATTACCGGTCAAGTTTTTAATTTTGTTTTAAAATTTTGCTGATAAAATATGATTGGGTTTTGGTCTTTCAATTTAGGCTTGGTTGCTCAGGTTTGGATATGCGTTTCTTTTTGTAGATTAGTTGAGAGCATTTTTTTTATAATGATAGTTTAAGGTTTTGGAAATTCCCATTTGTTTTTGGGTTCTAAATCTGCATATATTAAATTTATTTTATTCTCTTTTTAACTAAACTAATGCAGGGAATGTGATGGGCTGTTTATGCATGGTTTAGAATCAATGAAAGGTTGAGTTGCTTAGAACACATTAATAGGTGGATAAGTACCTCTACAAGAACACAGTTCCAAATAGCACACAAAGGCTAACAATTCATTCAATTACCAAAAACTGATTTACAAAGACCTTACATTCTCCTACTTATACTAGTTGTTTGGCATTGGTAGCTTCTAGATGGTTGACAAGTGTCTAAATCCTATAGGCTAATGCTTAAGAAATCGTCTAACTAACTAATTAGTTACAAGTGGATTAGGATATAGACATATAGTTACTTGAAATGCCCTGCATCAAGACTCTCCCTCTTAAGAAGCACTTGTCCACAAGTGCTCTTGGTTTCCACAAGATTTGTATCAAGTTATAGGATGATATAGTTGCCTTGTATGATGAGTTTGCTACTGTTGCAGCACACCAAAGGCTGCTGCTTCTGCACAGCCAAGTCTTACACAAATGAAACACCAATGTAGATGCATTTGCATTAAGAGGACTCCCTTTCTTGAAAGCAAACTTGTCCTCAAGTTTGGTTGAATTTTCAATTGTAAAACCTATACACCAAGTTGAACATTAAGTGTTTTGCCTTGCTAATGATCAATCATGCATATTTTGACACTGCAAGGCTTTATTCTTCACTGGTGAATCAACCTTCTTCATCTTGACCATTGGCTTGGGGTTTGCCTTCCCTTTCTTTGGTTGCAAGGAGTGTGGATGCGCTAGCTTGTACATGTTGTATGTGTTGCACCTTCTTCCCACGATAGCTTTATATAATTTTTCACATCTATGTAAAAGATGGAACCCATTCATGGCTACCTCCTCACAAAGAACATAACCTTTATGCTGTCTATCATCCTCCACTTCTTGTTTAGAACTTGCATGACCTTTGTTCCTAATGATAAATCCTTTTCTTCCTCAACAATAACAGCTGCTTCATGCATAGACTAATCATAAACAGGTTTAGCCACATATTTCATTCTATCACTCGTTTCTTTCCCTTCTTCACCAATCTATTCTTCAATGTAATTATCAAAAATACACTGCCCCACATCATGATCTTCTAAATCTTCAACCAGCAAATCTTGATCTTCTAACACTTCTACTAGCAAGTCTTGATCTTCTAACTCTTCAACCAGAAAGTTTAGATCTTCTATCTCTTCAACCACCAAGGTTTCACCCTTTGACAAAACAAGCTGGTTCTTGGCTGGTATTTTGGAAACTTTATTAGATCGAGCAGTATTTGACCCAATCTCAACATTCTTGGTTGGCTGCCTTCAATGCTTAGTGAAGTTTGATGTGCAGCACCACTACTTGGGCTGGTTCTTGTATTGAAAAAGGCTGATTGTGATTTCTTTGTTTGCTGAGTCTCAATCAACACTGCTCTATTTGCTGCATCTGAATTTGTCCAGCAGTTGTGCAAGTTGCTGTAGTGGGTTTGGATGTGGCTGTACAGAAAAAATTGCTTCCTGAGTTTCTGTTTTAGCTTCTCCTAAGTTTGAATCTTGATTTTTCTTTCCCTCAATCTTTGAATCTTCGACTGCTCCCACCAAGATCTTGCCTTGCCTCTCAAATTTGTTGCTGCCAATTTAACTTTACTGGATTCTGGAATATAATAACAAGCAAAGATCTCTTCAACTTGGCTAAGCCAATACACAAACTCCTCATGATCCAAGCTGGCATCAAATTCAGGGAATTCAATCTCAAATCTTGTCCCAATTCTGGTTTGGCATCTTTGGTTGAATGATCACAGGATTGTGGCCATACTTCTCATATAAAACTTCACTTCTAGCAATATCATGTTGGTAGTATTTCTATTGTATCTTCCTATCTCTTCTCAATTGTTCAATCAAGGCTTGTAGTTGCCTCTTCAATAATTCCACTTCAGCTTCTAAGCCATTTGGAACCCTTCTATACCTTGGTCCATTGGCTGCAATATCATCTTCCTCTACTACAAAAATAGCTTGCTTCTTGCCCTTATTGCTTATCGCTTACAAATTACAATTCTTTTCTATACTGTGAAGATTATAACTTGTGTGCAAATGTCATGCTTGTAGGAACCAGTTCCATTAAACAACTTGTAAGGGAAACTGTAGTTGTTATGCAAAAATTCACTCAGTCTAGGTAATCAAAATATCTTTAATATGATATCAAATATGTTACAATCATTATTCGATTTTGGTTGGTATCATTTCTAGAATTGTATTGAAATAGAGAGATGAATATTAGGTGTTTGGAAAAATTATTTGACCCCTATTAGGTTACTTGGACTCTACATGGTCAACAATTGATGGCATTAGGTAGGCCAAGTGTTGGCTGGTAGCCAATGCTTCGCAACGAGCATGTAATGATGACCTGCTAGGAATCAGGTGGACCTTGTGACAGCTAATGGCCAGTGGTTGGTGGCATTGATGGTTAGCAATTGGCGGCCAATGGGTGGCAGCACGGGGAAGTGGCTAAGCCAATGGCAGTGGTCATCATAGGGATATGGATGGTAGGGATATGCAAGTCTTTTTTTTTTTTTTTTTTTCAGAAAACTGTTTATGTTTTTTAAAAGTGTATACGTTTTCGATTTATTAAAAAAAAAATGTGTATAAGTGTTTTGTCTATTTGCTGTAATTTTTTGTTGACTAAAATTTTCCAACACACCAAATACTTGAAAACACAAAAACAGTTTATGCAAAAAACAAATGAAACCTTAGAGTTTTGTTGTTTTTTGGATTGGTAAGTAGTTATACATGCACTCGACTGTTCTTGAATCATGACCTCACACTCCTTTCCATTATTGTTGGAAGCAGAAGTGTGCCATTTAAGCTAGAGCTCATTGGCTTGGACCTTAAAGATTTTGTGATGCTTTGTTTGCATAGAATGGAGCAAGTGACCCTTCTAAAACATAACGTTGAGGACTGCATTTTTCTGTTGTTGCCTAGTATAGAGATTTATAAATTGTTGTTGATTGGTTCGAATTAGGAACTGCATCTTTATGTCTCCTATTTTTGTTGTTGCCGTATAGAGATTTTTTTGTGACAACACGTCAGCATAATTGAAATCTTAAAATTCTTCTCCTTCCTCCTTGTTTGTTTGGTGTCTTTTCATTCTTCGTTTGGGGCTTTCATTCAACATTGAACATCATAGGTCGAGGAGGCCATAACCTAAACATAATTGGATTTGAAGCCTAATAATAAGGTATCATATTTTTTCTTTTATATTTTTAATTTCCTTGAAATTAAGGTAACCCTAGTCTATAGAACATGTCTCTACCGTTTTCAAAACCCTAATTCAAACCAAACTTTCTATGTTCTTGTTGTTGCTGGGGTTCATATTATACGTAATTCCTCAATTCAGCTTTCTTTTCTTTTAATTATTGTTTGGGAATATTTAAATCCGAAATTGTAATACTAGTAGTTCTAGGACCTTAATATGATTGCCAAGCTCATTTGAATTGAATATTAAGCTTTATTATGAATTAACAGGCTTGCTTGATTTTAAGTGGAGTTTGTTTATTATTGTATCTGTCTTATATTTGAAGCTGAGGTGAGCACCAATGTTATGGAAATTTTAATTATAATTCCAATCCTAGTCTAAGAACTTAATATAGTTGCCAAGCTAATCTGAATAATCGGCTTAATTAATTAATGGGCTTGCTTTGTTTTATTGTTAATTGTTGTATAATTGTCTTATTTTTGTTGCTGAGGGGGGCATCTATGTTCAAATTTCAGTGCTTTGATTAGGCCTTTGCTGAGCTTTGTTTTGTTAAAAGAACCTGGTGGGGTTGGCTTTAATTGTAGAAAAAGAAAAGCGTGTGTATTGGCCATGGCAAACTTTGATACAAGCAGAGTTTCTTATTCTTCACTTTCTAAGGTTGATGAAAAGGACAATAATAATAATAATAATGCCCAACTCCACTATGTTGATGACTACACTGACTCTCTATGGGACTCAAACTCAAAGTCCTCTCCATCGCATCACGCGTTTTAAGATGATGATTTTGCTGTTGATGGAGAAGGATATGATTCAAGTGATAACACCCGTAATTTGGTGCAACCTTATAATAATAATAATAATAGTATACATCATCCTGAGGTTAACTTGAAGAATGTGCTTAATGGTATATTTGCCATTTTGACTGGCCGAAACAAACTTCCGAGTTTCATTTCAAATCAGCAGTCGCTACTCCCCACTTCAAATTTTTCATTTGTTGGGTCCGCAAAGAATGGCGATACCTTCTTGTCCTCCGTTTACATACCTAGTGCCCCACCACTCCTTGAGCCCAGTGGATCAAGTGGGGTTAATTATAGTGTTAATTATAGTGTTTACAAGGATGTTCAGGGAGAGGGATCCCCAGAGGGTCAGTGATGCCTGCTATGATAGGCTAGATCCATTACAGGGTGTTCGTATTAACACCATCAGCAATGCCGTGCAAGTAGCAAAGCATGATGTGATAGATTGGACTTCCACAAGAGGATGGTTGAATCTTCCACTTGGTTTGTTGATGGAACATGAGATATACAAGGCCTCCAATACTTTGAGAAGCTGTTGCCAGGTGTGATTTTCATTTGCATCTCAGCTTGCTTTTACATGTCAACTTGTTTAATCTTTGTAAAATTAACATCTCTTTCCTGCTTTGTAATGTCAAAGAGATAGGATTGTAAAATTATAATAGGTAGTTCTTGCTAGGTCATAGATTCTATTTTGGAGCTTTGTTTGTGTGTTTACTCTTTGCTACTTTTCACGTGCATGTCAACTGGACTATAATGGTATTTTAGAAATTCATACTTTACATCAACATTCTAAATATGCAGTCCTTTGTAAAGTGGTTTTCCCTTTTTTTCCTGACTTTATAGTTTTTGTTGGAATTGACAGGTTGAATCTTGACAAGTCGATACCCTTGGCAATTTTGAAAGGAGCAAAAGGCCTGGCAATTTTAACTGTAGCTAAAGCTGGTGTTCTACTTGCTTACAAACTTGGCACAGGCTTGGTCATTTCTCGAAGGCCAGATAGATCATGGTTTGCCTTATCGGCCATATTCTCTATTGGTTTAGGATGGGGTGCTCAGGTAACAACAAAATTGTCATGTTACTTCTAGTGTTAATTTCTTATTGTTATTACTACTACTAGTGTCAATCTTAGGTAGAAGGTCTGAAAAAAAAATCCAGGATATATGCTATATGTTGATTTTGCAATATCTTGAAAATGGAGAAAAATTGCGAGAACATTGGAATTCAGTTCCTCATATAGTTCCTGTTTATGGCTTCATATCAATTAGTGACTTTACTAAGCCTTAATCCAGTTGATTAAGGTTGGTCATTGGCTCCATGAATTGCTGGACTTAAAACTAAAGGAAATTGTTGTGAAAAACATCTTAAGTGAATGCTAGCACATTAGTCGATACTAATCTACCTGTATTCCAGTGTTTTATGGTAGAATTTCAACATTTAGATGTTCACACGTCTCTGTGCTGGCATTTGGTGGTGGGGTGGGTGGGGGAAGGCATGGTTCTGTTAGGATAGGTTCTTTCAGGTGAGGGAGGTAAGATATATATCATAGTTCTAATTTCAATAGATTGTGGATTATCTTGTATTCTCCTATGCGACCATAACAGCATTACTTAATTTATTCTTCTTGATTTTTGTGTTTGCTTTATATCTTTGATTCTTTTAAAATTAAATCTTCTTGCTTGTTTTTATAGTAATCAACATCTTAAAGTTTTGAACTGAATTGGAAGCGTAAGGATTTTTTAAAGATTGAGAGCCTAAAATTAATGCAAATAGTGAAGAGACTAGAGGAAGATACCAAAATCTTTAGTTTCAGAGATCAGCCTAGAATAAATAAATAAATAAGTAAATAATTATATATATATATATATTTAGGGGGGTGGGGCCGGGGAATACAATATTCATTTTTGCAAGGTAGTGTTGCTCAAAGATATTGTTTTCTGTACTTTTCCCCATTCTAATATGTTTTATGCATTTGAAAGTAATTTTGCGGTAGCCTGAAAGTTGATAATTGCTGACAACTTGCAAACTATGGCAGGCGCATTTGTGGGAGTGTCAATGGAAGGGAATGTTTTTGCAACAAGGATGGATACCAATTTATGTTTTTATGGTGATTCTTATCTCACCACATCAGATATTCTTCTCGGGATGGTGAGCTGACTGCTAAGCCCTTGTATGCAGCACTTGAAGATCTATTATCCAGTCTAGGGTGATAATTCCAACTGTCTGCAATTTGGCATCTTTCTGATGCATGTGAAGCATCCCCATGAGCATTGGAGTAGATCACTTTTCAGAATGCTTGGATTCTAATACAGATTCCTCATCTTAGATTTATAACTGTAAAAAAGTTATTTCAGATTGTTTCATCTTCTATCTGGATAAAGGGATATACTTAATGTCACAGGCAACGTAGTCTATTGTTTTTATCTTAATCCTATTCGTCTGTGATTGTCAAACCATTCAGGATAATATGATGTAAATATACTAAATTTCATAGGGATTTGTACATGTATATATGCAACAGAATGATAAAAATTAAATTTAATTGGCATGAATAAATTATTTTAGGGTAAAATATCATTTTTGTCCCTAAACTATCTCAAAAGTTCGTTTTTCATCTCTAAACTTTCAAAAGTTCGTTTTTGTCCCTAAACTATTACAAAAGTTTGTTTTTCGTCCCTAAACTTTCAAAAGTTCTATTTTCGTCCCTAAACATTTCCAGAGTGCTGACGTGGCTTTGACAGAGTGCTGATGTGGGAGCGACGAAAATCAATACATTTGGAAAAGTTTAGGGACAAAAATAGAACTTTTGAAAGTTTAAGGACGAAAATAGAACTTTTGTGATAGTTTAGGGATGAAAAATGAACTTTTGTGATAGTTTAAGGATGAAAATGATATTTTACCCATTATTTTAAGTTCAAATATTGCTTAATACTTATCAAATGGTTTGTCTAGTTTTTGGATGAGTTCATTTTCATTTGTTTGTTTTGTTTGAAAAATAAGTAGTGTAAAAGTACAATTGTCTACTAACTACATAAAAAGAGCATGAAGAGAGGGGTGTTTGGTTTGAGCATCACTCAAAACTCAATTCTCAAAATTCAATTCCAATCACTCAAAACTCTAACTCATATCTCATTTCTTATTCTCTATTTTTCTTTTGACTTACCCAACAATGTGTTTGGCTCAAATATTTGCTTTAGTTTTTAGCTTAAGAACTCAAACTCAAAAAGGTGGAGCCCACACGAACAATAATTGTGCTCTTATTGCCCTCACCCGTGATATTTTCTCTCTTCCGATCCGTTCTTTCATTTTTTTTTTTTCTCTAAATATGTCATGCAAACCACAAAAAGGCAGGTCAAAAAACATAGGAAAGCAGAAAGAAGGAAATGAGTAGGTTAAACACTTAACAACAGATTGTGGGAACTACGGTTTGTTCTTTTTTTCTTTTTCTTTTTTTAATAATCTACAATTTTATTAAAAAGACTAAGAAACAGACAAATAATCTGTCATACAAGCAAGCAGTAATGGTGGGGGTGGATTGTTGGAGCCAAAACAAAAGGAAACAGGAAAAGATAAAGCTAGTTTAGAAATAGTTCATTTGCACACACATCACAAGAGCTAAATTTTGAACTAATACACACCGATCCTCACAAATACCCATTTTGAAACAAACCCCGAAACCCAAAACAAGAATCTTTTCTTTAGAAACACCAAACCCAAATCAAATTCCATTTTTCAAACCTCGTAAACCTAAATCAACCAGATCCCCAAACCCACGAACAATTACAAAGCAAGGAACTTTTGGCCCACCGCTAGTGAGTGGTGGCAATGGGTGAGACTTGAACCAAGAGACTTGAGATAGGGAGGGGCTAAGGTTGAACTAGAAGACTTGAGACGAAGAGAGGGCTGAGAGTGAGAATCATCTCTTGGTGGTTCGTGGTGGTGGCTTGTGGTAGCTCGTGCAGCTGCGATTGGTGGTTTGTAGAGGAGCCTTAGAGATTTGGAAGGTCAATGTGGAGTGATTGGTGGTATATGTTCGAAGAAAAGAGAAAAAGTTGAGAATGGGAGGTGAATGGAGAGAGAGCACGAGTAATGGAGAACAAAGTCGTTGGAGGAGAGTAAATGCAAGTCTAACTTGATGTAGAAAACACAAAGAAGTGGGTCCCATCGTTTGCTAATAATTACAAATATGATACCATAACTCAATTTCCATAATCTTAAAACAACCAAAACTTGTTCTCAATTTTCATCACTCAAACTTAGTTTTTTGGGTTTTAGGTGATGGAAATTAAGTTATGGGAGCTGAACCGAACAACTTGAATTTTGGTGGGGCCCATGGACTTTGAGAATTGAGTGATGGAAATAAGAAATTGAGTTTTGAGTTACCAAAATGGTTAAACCAAACAATTTACAGTAGTTTCATTTGGTCAAGTTTTGTCATTTTGTTGAGCCAAAATGGTACGTTTAGTTGAAGATATATACAATTAAATAGAGAGAGGCAAACGGAGCAGGAGAGTTCCAAAAACCTAAGGGTCTGTTTGGTTGGAGGGGTGGAAAAGTGAGAGGATATAAAAAATTTTAATTTCCCACCTTTTTGTTTGGTTGGGAGTGAAAAAGTAGAGAGTTGGAAAAATTGAGTTTGTATAAATTTATTCATATGCACTTGTTAAAAAATAATGCCCAATTAAAACAAAAAAGTGACAAACAACCAAAAAAAAATACAATCACCCAAATTTATTAAAAATCATGTACTTAAAAAAATAATCATGTATAAACCAAACCAAAACAAAACAAACACTGTTGTGCTCAAAGCCCAAAAAAAAAAAAAAAAAAAAGTGGCAGCGTCCAGTGGAAAGCAAAAGAAAAAAGAAAAAACATGAGAACAAAAGGTAAACATTTATTACAATTGGAATTATAAAAAATTTAAAAATAATAATAATAAAAATAAAAACTGCAACATACAAGCTCATGTGCAAGTTGCAGATGAGCATTTTAGTCATTCAGCCATCAAATTTTCCCCTTCAAGTTTTCTTCTCATTTTGGGGAAAAAACTTTTTAGTGGGATTGGGGAGAAAACACCCGAGCCTTACTATCATTTCCCTTCTCCCCCTCCTAACCAAACACTCTCCAAAATGTTTTCCCTCATTTTTTCTCCTTTTTTTTTTTTTTTTTTTTTTTTTTTTTTTTTTTTCTATCCACCCTTAAATCACTCTACTAAGCACACCCTAAGAGTTTTATAAAAATGAGCAGAGGTCTTAGTTACAAGGACCTGCTTTTCCCTTATACATTTCTTTCTAGCTTTAGATCTTTCAATAATAACTCCTTACTCCATGGACTTATTCCAACTTCGTGAATCATCCCACAAAATTTTTTTTATTTGATTTTATAGCTTACACCAACTTTTCAATTATATTTACATTGTTTATTAAGCTACAACAAAGAGTCAACCACTATTAAAAAAATACTAGTTTAAGATACACATGTAAGGCATGTACTAGCCATTATAAAGATTAACAATTAAGATAAGATTTAGAATTCATTTATAACAAAAAATTATAAATAGAATCATTTGAGCATTGAAGTGCTTAGAAATTGGACCATTAAATAATTCATTAATTTGATTATATAATAAAGAACAAAAATTATAATATGACACATAATACATCACAAGCTTGAGGAAACTAAAATCAGTGAAAAATTGTGGTACATCAATTGGAATTATATAAAGTAAAATTTTTCATTATATAATTGGAGTAAATTAATACCGCAAAAGCTAATCCTAAGGAAGAAAAAATGTAGCAAGAAAACTGAAATGAGATGAAGCAGCAAAAATGAGGTACATTTGTTCGTCGTTGCTATTTATTATAGTATATATTTTGCACTTTGCGCTTTGCACTTTACACATCCCCTTTCAAGAAGCATTAAGGTATAGCATCTGATAACTTTGGAACCAAAATACTAAAAATGTTATAAGGGTCGCTAGCATCAAGTTTAACTTCAAGTGTCTAAAACTAAAGTTTCGACAACCTTGCGCTAACAAGGTAATGCTCAATTATTCATATCAACTCATTTTCCTATTCTAATTAATCTCAAGAACCATAAGTAGACATAAAATTCCAGTAACAGTTAAGTTCATGCTTTCAACAATATCTTAATTGCTTAAATATGAAACTTTTGGTAATATATAAATAGCAATTTGTGGTATCTCAAAAGTTCCATAACAACTTTTCAAAGCTAAATCACGATAAACCAATCACGGTCAGCACAACAAATGCAAAACTTTGTTGATATTGTTAATTGGTGTGGTCTTAGAGATTTGGGTTTTGTTGGACCTAGATTTACTTGGCTTTATTAACAGAGGGATGGGTTTCAAATCCAGGAAAGGCTTGATGGAGGATTTGCAACAGTGGATTGGTTAGATAGATTTCGCTCAACAAAAATCTTTCACCATACATCATTTGTTTCAGACCACTGCCCTTTGGTCTTATAGCTTAAGGAGAGAAAAAAGGTTAAACGTTATGGCAAGACCTTTTGTTTTGAAGCTATGTGGCTAAAGGATTCTCGCTGTGAAGAGATTGTTAATTAGGCTTGGGATGAGGCTTCAACGGTTCAAATTTTTCTATGGTGAAGTGTTTGGATAACTGTAGCACAAAATTAGAGATGTGGAATAAATCTGTGTTTGGTCACGTGGGGAATAATTTGACTAGACTTCAAAAACATTTAGAATAGTTGGAACTTCAGAGTGTCACGCCTAAAGTTATTGCTTCTATGAGGGAGACTAGGGTGGAATTGATTTGCTAGAGAGATAAGGTAGAAGCAATGTGGCACCAGAGATCTAGATTAGGTTGGATTCAGTCAGGTGATAAAAACGTAGGCTTTTTCCATTCTAAAACATCCACATGGTTCCAAAAAAATTATATTGGGGGAATTATGGATCCATATGATAGATGGGTAAAGGATCATAAAGAAATAGAGAAGGTGGTGCTCAAATGCTATTTTGAATTGTTCCATTCTTCTAATCCCATGGATTTTACTGAGGTATGTAAAACCCTTAAACAAATGTATCATTTAAAAGCACCAAGCCCAGGCGGGATGCCTCCTTTATTTTTCTAGTATTTTTGGCCTACTATTGGGAGGGTGGTTACTAAAACAATGTTGGATTTTCTGAATTTTGGTATTTGTCCACCTAAATTTAATGATACCCAAATTGTTTTGGTCTCGAAAATAAAAAACCTAGAGCGTGTTATTGACTATCGACCTATAAGCCTTTGTAATGTTGTCTAGTAACTTGCTTCCAAAACTCTAGCTAATAGGTTGAAAAAGATTTTGCCAAAAATTATTAGAGATAGTTAGAATGCTTTTGTTCATGGTAGATTAATAACTGATAATGTCTTGGTAGCTTTTGAAACGATGCACCACATCATCCAAAAAAGAGTGGTAAAATTGGGGACATGGCGTTAAAGCTGGACATGAGCAAGGCTTATGACAGGGTGGAATGAGTTTTCTTGAATAAAATTATGGAGAAGCTAGGTTTTAGCTCTAGGTGGCATGGTCTTATGATGCAGTGTATCTCTTCTGTTACTTATTCTGTTCGTATTAATGGAAACTCTCGTGGTTGTATTGTTCCTTCGAGGGGCTTACGTCAAAGAGATCCTTTGTCCCTGTATTTATTTCTAATTTGTGCTGAGGATCTATTTGCCCTAATTAAAAAATCAGTGCAGTGTGGTAATATGCATGTAGTGGTCCTAGTATTTCTCATTTATTTTTTATAGATGATAGTCTTGTATTTGTAAAGCCAATTTGGAAGAATGTGACTCACTGCAATGTGCTTTTAAAGTGTATGAAGAGGCTTCGGGTCAACAGTTGATTAGGGCTAAAACTTCACTCTTCTTTAGCCAAAATATTGAAGATGATATTAAAGAGGAAATTAAGAACAAATTTGGTGCCCATATTATTTGTCAACATGAGAAATATTTGGGTTTTCCTACTTTGGTTGGTAGAAGTAAAAAGAATACCTTTAATGGTATTAAAGAAAAGTTGGCTAAGAAATTGGCTAATTGGAAAGAAAAGTTTCCTTCTAAGCCTGGAAAGGAGGTTTTGATTAAAGCAGTTGCTTAGGCTATTCCAACTTACACTACAAGTTGTTTTAAAATTCCTGACTCCCTGTATGATGAATAGACTTCTATGATAAGAAATTTTTGGTGGGGAAACAGGAAGGATGAAAGAAAAAAGACTTGGTTGGGTTGGGATAAAATGTGTGTTCCTAAGTCATGTGGGAGAATGGGGTTCAAGTAATTGAAGTAGTTTAATTTGGTACTCTTAGCAAAACAAGGTTGGCAACTTCAAGTGGGGCAGAATTCCCTTGTTTATTAGGTTTTTAAGGCCAAATATTTTCCAAATTGTGACTTTGTGAATGCATCTTTGGGGAAGAAACCATCATATGTTTGGAGGAGTTTAATGGCTACTCAAAGAATTGAACAGAGAGGGATTTGTTGGCGTGTGGGAAATGGTAGGAATATCCAGGTTTGGATAGATAAATGGGTGTTCGGCTCTACCTCACATAAAGTAATTTCACCAAGAGGTATATCTCCATTAGACACTAGAGTTTGTGATTTTATTGATGTTGAAAACATGTGCTGGAATCAGATGCTAATAAAAAGAACATTTCTACCATTTGAAGCTAAGGAAATTGCAGGAATTCCATTGAGTGTTAGATTACTAGATGACAAACAGGTATGGGCAGAAACTTCCAATGGTTTTTTCTCAGTAAGAAGTGCTTATAAGGTGGCTTTAGAATTAGAATCTGACAAGGCGTGCTCTTGTTCTAATGAAAATAATTTGCGTTGGTTCTGGAAGAAATTGTGGTCAATTCAAATCCCTTACAAAGTCAAACATTTTGCCAACTAAGGAAATTTGGTTCAAATGATAGTGCATGTGATGAATGTAGTGAATTACCTGAGTCATTTTTGCATTTGTTTTGGGTGCGTCCAAAAGCTCAAGAAACCTGGGACTGTTCATCTCTTTGTAACCTGATGACATCAACTTCTGTGCAAAGTTTCTTTGATTTTCTATGGAATGTTTTGATAGAATCTCGGTGGGGTATGGAGGAAACTGGTCTTGCTATTACAATTGCTTGGGCTTTATGGATAAATAGGAATGATGTTCTTCATGGAAAGGAAAGGAAATCTGGCCTGCAGTTACTCAATTGGTGTAAATGCTATCTGGAAGAGTATTGGGCTGCAAATTCCATCCCACTGAAACAATATCCTTGGCTGGAAAATAATTGGACTCCACCTACCTCTCCATCATACAAAATCAATGTGGATACTGCAATATTTTAGGCTTAAAAGAATGTTGGTGTTAGGGTTATAGTTCGTGATCATGTGGGGAATTTTATTGCAGGTTTGAGTAAGAAGATTCATGCTCCATTGGGAACTATTGAGGCTGAAGCGAAGGCATTCGAAGTTGGGATCATTTTTGCTAAGAAACGGGTATCAAAGACCTTGTACTGGAAGGAGATTTCGTAGGTTATTGTTCAAGCCCTCAAGGAATGGTCACATGCCTCTTCCTCTGTTTCCCCATTGATTTATGGGATGCTAGCAAAATGTCATGAATTTAGGAATGTAGTGTTCTCTCTTGTGAGGCGACAAGGCAATAAGCCTGCTCATTTGTTAACTAAACAAGCTTTTAGCTTGGCTGATTTCTCTACTTGGATAGAGGAGTGTCCTTGTTTCTTGGAACAAGCTCTCATCCATGATGTTTCTATATTGTCTTCTTAATAAATAAAATTTTAGACTTTTCATAAAAATAAAAAAATAAAAAAATAAAAAAAATAAAATTGTTTAAGAGGAGGAAGGACTATCAAAACCTGGTTAATCACATGTGGGATAAGTCTAATTTCCCATTTTTTCCCTACAAGGTAATAATTTTCATTTTTTTATAATCCGAGGTTGCTAGATTTTTAATGACAAAAATATCTAAGGATGTGATGATTTGTGCATTTTTCGATGAAATAATTTTGTATATAAATCGCATCACACCCCTAGGTAATTTTGTGGTTGAAAAATGCAGCGCTCTAAAAAAAATGGAAATTACCTTTCAAAAAAAAAAAATTTGTAAAAGTTGGATTTGGGATTAAAAAAAAATGAAAGCAACTTATTGGGGCTAGCCCATTTCTTACAAATTTACCCACTTGCCTAAGGTTTTGGATGTGTAAAAATGGTGGAAAAGAGGACTTAAATTTTTGTTTGGGGAGAGATTTTATAAAGAAAAATGGAGAAAAACTATTCCTAAAGAAATTCATAAGAGAGAGAGAGAGAGAGAGAGAAATAGGAGAATTTTTGGGATTTTTGTGCATGAAATTGCTAAAATGAGGTGGGTCTATTTACAGGAATATGAGGGAACAAGTGAAGGTGTTGCTGGAACACCTTCACATAGCTGCCTGGCACTAGGCGGCTATGTGATGGTGTTCTAGCAACCAAAGTTCTGAATTCCGTTTTGGAGGCCATTCCGAATTGGCCATGGGAACTAAAGTATGTTTTAAACAATGGACTAACATGACTTGGATAGTTTGGTGATTATTACAATATTTTTTTTCTTATTCTTATATTATTTTTTATAAATTTTTTATTATTCTCTCTCGCATTCTCACTTGAAAAGTGGTTATTCTCTCTCTCTTCATTTTTTATTCTTTCTTGCAACTCTACTTTATATTGATGAATCCTTATGATTTTTAAAACTCTATTTTGGGTTTGTACATTTTAGTGATATTTGTTAACTCCCTATTACAAATAGTACTCTCTCTCTCTCTCTCTCTCTCTCTCTCTCTCTCTCTCTCTTAGTTTTGGTTGCTTTGATTTTGTTTGAGTTAATACTTGATTATTTTGGAAGTAATAATTTGAGTTTATATCAAAATACGATCTTGGCTATGTTAAACAGATCAACATTCGGTCTATATCAATCAATTTCATCAATTTGGTCTGGTTCGGTCTACTTTCGTTCACTTCGGTCAATTTTGGTCCAATTCAATATACTTCAGTCCACTTCAGTTTAATTGGGTCCATTTAGTCTACTTTGATCAATTTAGCCCAATTCAGTCTATTTGGTCAATTTCAGTCCAATTTGGTCAATTTGTTCTAGTTTGGTCCAATTTGGCCTATTCAGTCAATATAGTCCACGTTGATCTATTCGGTCCAATTTGGTCCACATTGGTCTATTCAGTCTATGTTAGTCCATTCGGTCTATTTAGTCCATTTCAGATCATTTCGGTCCAATTCAGTGTACCTATAGAAGAATGGCAAAATACGAGTCTGGGTTGAGAGTACAATTAATTATTTGAGATATATCAATTGTAATTATATGATAAGTTTTGGTTATAATAATAATCTCCTTAAGAGAATGAGAATTTGAATAATAACTTTTAAACTTAAAAATTTTAATTGTACCAAAAGAAATTAGAAAAATATAATACATAATAAAAATAGTTAGAAGAATATGACAATTTCATAAAAGAATAATATCAATCAAAAACATAAAAAAAAAAAAATGATAAAATGATATATTTTTAAAAATAGAGTAATGAAAATTACTTTTTGAAATTGTTTAAGGGGAGGAAAGACTATCAAAACTTGCCTAATCACATGTGTGTCAAGTCTAATTTCTCATTTTTTTTTCCTTACAAGGTAATAATTTTTATTTTTAATAATTCGAGGTTGCTCGATTTTTAATGACAAAAATACCTAAGGATGTGATGATTTGTGTATTTTTTTTTGGTGAAATAATTTTGTATATAAATTGGATCACACCCCTAGGTAATTTTGTGATTGAAAAATGCATCAATAAGAAAAAAAAGAATGAAAATTACCTTTTAGAAAAAAAAAATGGTAAAAGTTGGAATTGGGATAAAAAAAAATAAGAAAAAGAAAAAAGAAATCAACTTATTGGGGCGTGTGGTAGTTTTGTAAAATATTATACATAATTTTGTATATAAATCGCATCACACATCCCAATGGCTCTCTCATTCTCTTTTGTTTGTATACAATCTGAATGTTCAAAATGGGTATGAAACACCCTTGAACGTTTAAACCCCAAATTACAAATTATCAATTCAAACTTATTATTAAATAATTAAAGTGCGGAACATGAATATAAGCCAAACACAAAATTGATAAACAATCTAAGCCAAATATAAACACAACCACAGCAATAAATATGAGACAAAGATAAAGGAAAGGAAGATGCAAACACACGGACAACACATGATGTGTTATCGAAGAGGAAACCGAAGCCCTCAGCGTAAAACCTCTCCGCCACCCTCCAAGCAGTAATAATCCACTAAAGAATGTAGTTGGGATACATGAACAGCAGAAGACCCTCCAAGCCTAATCTACCTAAGTACCTAAGCCCTTTAAGCTTCATGCTCCAACGAGGTTACGCCGAACCTATTTCTTCTTTAGCTTCCCAGATTCCGCTACTAGACCATAGCATCAACCAATAGATATTGGTTCCTTCCTAACTGCTTCCCAACAGCACCAAATAAACCTTCTCACAGACGTGGGTGTGGTGAGATAAGGATTTGGTAAACAGGCCTTTGAAGGGTATGACAATGGAGAGGAAGAGAGAAGAGGAATTTGTAGAGTCTCTAAGGTAAAGATTGGGGATGAGGCAATCTTGTTTTTCTCTAGGATTTCTCTTACAAAATTCTTTCTGGAAGCTCTCTACATTTGGTGGGTATAAGGGTCTATATATAGTGGGGTGAGAAAGGAATGCGAAGAGTCAGTTTTTTCCAAACCGGGCTGATTGGTGACTTGGCCTCGCAACTTGTCTGAGTCGCGAGTTCAAGCCGTGAGATAACGGCCTGG
The DNA here is from genome assembly GCA_023621385.1 of Quercus gilva. Classification (NCBI taxonomy): domain Eukaryota; kingdom Viridiplantae; phylum Streptophyta; class Magnoliopsida; order Fagales; family Fagaceae; genus Quercus; species Quercus gilva. Next base: position 36,235,089 of record CM042473.1, read on the forward strand.
CCAGCCTGGGACTTTTTTCCTGTAGTGGGACAGCTGGCGCGACCCTTCAGCTCCCCTATGTGCATCTCACGTGCCTGCAGTTGGTGGCTTGCCAGTTGCGAGTCAGCCGCAAGTCCTAGCCGTGAAACTCTGCCTTCTTGCACATACTTGAACTTTTCTTCACATCTTCTCACACACTACCCTTACAATAATCCCACCTAGATACAGGGTTACTAAGTGCTTAAATTACAAGTAAATTGGCATGGAATAAAGCCAACAAGATGGTTGATTAAATTCAACCTTACACAATCGACAAGAATTTGCCTTAGATGGCAGTGGACCTCTTTTAGCTCTTTGATAGAAAATTCCCTTCCTCTTTATATACTTCAATAACTTGTTTAAAAGATGGATTTAAATTTTGTAGAATTTTTAGAATTATATTTTGGAATTTCTAAATTTTATTAATTCATTTTAAAATAAGTGAATTGAATTTTATGACATTATCAACAAGTTAAACAAATATAAAAAATTATGTTATGGAATTTCTTCTACCACCCTAAGAACCTTTCTCTAATTTCTACCATACAATGGGCTTTTTCTCTTTTCTATTGTTGGTATAAGCCTTGATGTAAATACTGAACTCTCATGCAAATACTATCAAGTAAATGTTAGCTTACAACAAGTTAGTATATGTATTCTTAAAACAATATATATATATATATATATGTGTGTGTGTGTGTGTGCGCGCGCGCGTGTGTGTGTGTGGTAGTGTCACAAGATTTTCGGCCTCAACTCACAACTTTATTGCTTTATTTCCAAGGATGCACAAGTTTGTGAAGCTTGGGACTCAAATATTTATATTGGCTTCGCTAGAATAATTCTTTCAAAGGGATTCTTTACTAGTTCTTCATTTCTCCTTGTTTCTCTCCTTATTTTATCTCTCCTTTTGCGTCTCTTACCCCTCTTCTCCTCTTACTCTATTTTGTGTTTTGTGTTGGCCAATAAGGCTACCTCCTTTTATACTTGGAATTAAAGGAGTATTTTTCCATTTTAACCTTCTTCCTTTTTACTTCTTGCACTACGTTTTCAATGACCAGTCCATTGATTTGTCTCAATTGTTGCAAGTTTTTCTTTTCCCTATTTTAGAGTAATTATTATTGCGAAAGTGCCTTGTGCTTTGTGCTTTGTCCTTTGAGCCTTGAGAGTTATCGATAAATTTTAAAAGAATTAGTTATTAGTCTTATTAGTGAATTAGTTACTTTTATTAGATGTAACCAAATATTAATTTAACACTTGCCAAGAAACTAATGATTGTTAGTTGTAGGACAGATTGCATAAGTACGATTGTACTCTCATTTTTGTAATCAATTTTTGAGAATTAGTGATTTTAAGTCTTTGTGTGCTTTTTATTAGAACTTTAGTGTTCTTGCAAAAGTACCTAACCACCTATTAAATGTTCTAATCAACTCTCATTGCTAAACAAATCCAAAACAGTTCAGCCTACCCATGTTCCCTACATCAATTATTTATTAAAAATATAATGTAAAAAGTGTTAATTGTTCAGCTAGAAATTCAAGGACAAGATGTCCCCATACGGATGAGATATTTATTTTATGAACAAATATAATGGTTGTCTCTTTAGGAAAGGATTTGGTGTGGGCCTTAAGGAATGTGGTACTTTTTATTAAGGATGTCCTTTTTCCCAAGCATACCATCTGAGTATATAATATGATTTGAACACCTATTAATGAAATTTCATGAGGTTGGAGTTTCACCAGCCTTATGAAAGTGCTCTGAAGAATTTTTTTTCACATCAGATAAATTATAGAGATCCTCTTAAAGACTTAAACTTGGGATTTCCTATAATATCATGGCTTTTGTTGGTATCAGGATTCATATTTCGTTACTCATATGCTCCTTTTTTATAAATGTTATGCTCATTCTTTTGCTTTTTTTTTTTCATACTGCATTAGCGGCTACTTTCTCATTCTACAAGTAATTAAGCAGAGCAACAGCTCTTTTGTTTCATGAGTTGTCATGAAACATTTGCTATCTGTCTAATGCTATTAATGTATCTATTAAGATTCTGTGCTTACACGGATACTTGGCATATTAGGGCGAGGAGTTTCTAAGCTTTCCACTACATCTTAAACATTATGCACTTTTTATCTTAGGATTTTAAATTAAAAAAAAAATCATAACGAGGCTTTTGGTTTCATGTAGATATCTTGCTCCAAAATATGCAGAGGAAGGTAAATTACAATTAGGCATTAATGTCTTACAATTGTTCAGGAAAAATCCTCAGCTAGGTAGTAGGAGTTGTATATTTGAGATAGGTAATGACCTTTAATTCTTAATAAGTTGGTTTTTGAGTACAACTTTCCTGTAATTACTTCTTATAGTGATTTTTTGGTTTAGCCTGATTTTTAGGTGTTTTGGTTTAGATTGATTTTCAAGTAGCTTACTATAAGTAAGTCAGAGGGAATTTGCAGGCTAGCGCTGTAGGGAGAAAGAATGTAATAAGTTAACGCATGTTTGTAAGGATTTTGGGAACTAGCATCTTGAGTTTTTAAAACTCGAGATCAATGACAAAAATCGAGGCTCTCAAACTCAACTTCTACTGCTGCCGTGGAGCAATATAGCCACGTGGAACTCGAGTTCGAGAGACTCGAGTCCCATAGAAGCAGATTTGATGATGAAGAAGGAGAAAAGGAGGAGAAGAGAAGGAAAAGAAGATCTGGATCAAAAGAAGAAGACAACCTAGAGAAAACTGGATCTGAAAAAGATGGAGGACGCAGATGATTTGCACAACTACGATTTGCACGATGACGACCTGCACGAAGAAAGGAACGATCTGAGTCTAATCTGCACAAAGAAAGGAACGATTGGAGTCTGATTTGCACGACGACGAAGAACAAAGACAAAGAACAGAGGAAGAACAGTGGGCGATTGGACGATCTAAGTCTGATCTGCAGGAAGAAGTAAGAAGAAGTAAAACTCGAGTCTTTAAAACTCAAGTCTTAAAGCCTCGAGTTCCACGTGGATATTCTTCCACATCAACTCCGACCACTTACAAATTGAGACTTAAAAACTCAAGTTTTGTTTTGGAACTCGAGTTTTAGACACTCGAGATGCTAGTTTACAACATTGTTTTAAAACGTAACAACTAACTAAATTTTTTGATATTTAATATTATTTGGAAAAAAAAAATTCAAGTAAGTCACTAGAGAGCAATCAATATAAGTTTGATCAAGAGAAGTTATTTCTCTCTCAATTTTGTTTTCATTTTTTTGTGGATTTTTTTTTCTTGCATCTCTACTTTAGTCTGATGATTTTTTTTTTTTGGAACTTTATTTTGGGTTGATGTGATTAAGTTGTGTTTTTAAGTTTTTATCTTTCTTCCTCTCTTTGATTTCATAGATGGTTCCTATTGCATTATATATAAAGATAGTTTATAAGAATATAATGTTATTTTATTACATAACATAACATGACTATGATAACTGGGTGTTTATTTCTCTCTCACATTCTCTCTTGACAAGTGGTTCTTCTCTCTCTCTCTCTTCATTTTTTATTCTTTTTTGCAACTTTACTTTATATTGATGAATTGTTGGTGTTATATTTTTTAGGTTCACATTACAAGTAGTATCTCTCTCTCTCTCTCTCTCTCTCTCTCTCTCTCATAGTTTTGGTTGGTCTAATTTTGTTTGAGTTAATGTTTGATTATTTTGGAAGTATGAATTTAAGTTTATATCAAAATACAATTTTGGCTATGCTAATAATAGATCGATATTCGATCCATTTCAATTTATCTCAGTCCACATCATTAATTCGATTCGATTCAGTCTACTTCAGTTCACTTCGGTCAATTTTGGTCCAATTCAGTCTAATTTGGTCAACTTAGTTCTATTCAGTCCAATTTAGTCCATTCGTTCTACCTCAATCTAATTTGTCCCATTCAGTCCAATTTGGTCCATACAATCCATTTAGGTTGATTCAATTCACTTCAGTCTATTTGGTCCAAATTGATCCCCTATGGTCTATTCGATCCATTTAGTCATTACAAATCACTTCAGTCCAATTTGGTGCACCTACTGAAAAATGGCAAAATACGAGTCCGAGTTAAGAGTACTACTAATTATTTGAGTTATATCAAGTGCAATTGTTATGATAGTGTGATAAGTTTTGGTTATCATAATAATGGGAGAGAATCACCTCCAATTTAGAAATTTGCAGTTTCCTCCCATTTTAAAATGGATAAGTAATACATGGAAATAAAATGATCTAATGGATGGAAAATAAGCAATTTGTTTTTTTAAAAATAGAAGCAAAAGCAAACTTCAAGCCATAGTTGTCAGAATCAGAGTAGGAAAAAGGTAGTGACTTATCGGAACAGTGCATGGATCGACGGACAAAGTGCATACCACACGTGGAGGAGCGTGACACCGACAATGGAGGCCGGAGTCTTAGGTTTTGCATATCAGAGGCCAACGAAGAGATCTAAGGCGTTGGTTTCTTGAATCACCACCAGTCAACAGCAAATCATAGTCGGTGCATGTAGCGTGTGGATCGACGACCAAAAATTTTATAGCGCGCATGGCAACACGTGAGGTCGAAAATGGAGATCGGATTTATGGGTTTTGCATATCGGAGGCCGATGAAGAGATCTATGGCATTGGTTTCGTAAATGGACTGAAGAAAACTCACAAGTCTGAAGGGAGGCTTGGATTGCTCGAAATCTGTGGCTTTTGATGGTGGCAAGAGATTTGTGAGGCCTTGTCTAGGTGGTGAAGGCAATGGTGGTCTTTGGTTGAACGATGGATGTCATGAAGGTAGGGTTGGTTTAGAGATGGTGAAAGGAGAGGTAAGTGAGAAATGATAAATTGTTGGTTTTTTTCTATTCATTAGATCACTTTATTTCCATGTGTCACTCGTCCATTTTAAAATGGGAGGAAACTGCAAATTTCTAAACTAGAGGTGATCCTCTCCCAATAATAATCTCTTTAAGAGAATGAGAATTTGAATATTAACTTTGAAACTTAAAAAATTTAATTGTACTAGAAGAAATTAGTGGAAAAGAATGAAACATTTTACCACATTGTAAGAGATAAAATATACAATAGCATGTGAATACATGCATGTATAACACGAGTATTTACAACGTAAAAATAAAAAGAGGCGGAATAGGAAGAATAGCACCTTATTGTCATCCGCCATATATTTTTTTTTGCTCATCATGCAAAAAACAAAATAGAAAAAAATATTAGTGCCAAAATAAGGGAACATGTTAGCTTGATTAGTGCCTATTGGTTCAATGAAATTAAACTATAGGCACAAACCTCTAAAAGATGCCATTCTGAGGAAGAAAATGATTCAAAACAACAACGCATGAATGTAAAGATAGATAATTTAAAAGCTCACCTAATGGAAAAAGGCACAAATTATTTTGATAAAAAAAGGGTTGTTTGAAAAACAACATTTGCCTATTTTTTTAGTAAAAGACTTTAAAAAAAAAATTCTTTTAGGGTTTTTATATATTAAAAAAAAAAAGATTTTTCTTTATAAAAGGTGTGAAGAAAAGTATTGGGTTTAAAGTAAAGAGATTGGAAAAACAAGTTTCTTCATTTTTTTTTAAATTGAAGGGTTTGAGATAAGGTTTAAAAATCATTTATTTGAAAAAGGATTTCTATGGTTTTGGGAAATTATGAGGTAAAAATGTGATTTTGGAAAATCATGCCATCAAAATGCAATTTCGATAAAGTTTTGGGGTCAAAATATACTTTTGGAAAAAGTTTTAGGGGGCAAAATATGATTTTGAAAAGGTTTTTGGGTTAAAATGCAATTTTGGAAAATTTTGGGTCAAAATACAATTATTGAAAAGTTTTTGGGTCAAAATATAATTTTGAAAAAGTTTTGGGATCAAATACAATTTTAAAAAAGTTTTGGGATCAAAATATAATTTTGAAAAAGTTTCGGGGTCAAAATGTGAATTTGAGATGTATGATGGCATATTAGCAAATATAGGCAAAGCATGCTATTTGACCCATTTTTTCCTTTAGGAAAACATTTTTAAAGGTTTGTTTACCCAAGCTTTTATTTTATGGCAACAATGTATATGAGAAAGAATATAAAGCAACAAGAGTAAATATAAGTGCTAAAAATTTTAAAAGGCAAGAAAGTAAAGTGCATTAAAAGTAAAGGAATATAAAGTACAAGACAAGAAAATAAATTGCTTGAAATTTAAAGGAATTTAAAGACAATAAAAGTAAATTGTTAGGAATTTAAAGACAAGGAAAGTAAATTGCTTGAAATTTAAAGACAAGAAAAGTAAATTGCTTGGAATTTAAATGACAAGGAAAGTAAATGACTTGGAATTCAAATGACTTGGAATTAAAATGACAAGGAAAGTAAATGACTGGGAATTTAAAGACAAGGAAAGTAAATAATTTGGAATTTAAATGTTTATTGGAAAAAATTAATTTTTTAGGGATTTCTCCTAAATAAGCTTTAATCTTGCCAAAGCCTTATGTGTCTTTCACCAATAGAAGAAATGAGAGTACGAGCCATCACTATCCTCTAGGCAACATACCCATATTTTGCTCAAAACAAGGATTAGAACCCATTTAGGAAAAATGGATATAAAATATTTTTAGGTGATTAGAGAGAGAAGAACACAATATAGCACAATATATATAGAGCAATAAAGGAAACAGTAAAGAGAGCAAAAAATAAAAAGGGGAGCGGGTGAACAATATATAAAGATGAACAAGTAGATATAAATAACATAAATAGTCGAGTAACAAAATGAATGAAACAATAAACGCATTGTTCCTAAATGCCTAAAAGTGATGAGTTCTTCCCCCTAGGAATAAAAATGGTGGAAAAGAGGACTAAAATTTTTGTTTGGAGAGAGGTTTTCTAAAGAAAAATGGAGAAAAACTATTCCTAAAGAAATTCCTGAGAAAGAGAGAGGATAATTTTTGGGATTTTTGTGCATGAAATTGCTAAAATGAGGTGGGTTTATTTATATGAATACGAGGGAACAAGTGAATGTGTTGCTGGAACACCTTCACATAGCTACCTGGCACTAGGCGGCTATGTGATGGTGTTCTGGAAACCAAAGTTTTGAATTCTGTTTTAGATGCCGTTCTGAATTAGCCATGAGAACCAAAATATGTTTTAAACAATTTACTAACATGAGGATAATTTTGTGTTGTTTACAATATTTTTAATTTTTACTTTTTTACTTCATATATTATTTTATATAAATTTTGTATATTCTCTCTCACATTCTCTATTGAAAAATGGTTATTCTCTCTCTCTTTCTCTCTCTCAATTTTTTATTATTATTTCTTATAACTTTACTTTATATTGATGAATCAATGTGATTTTTTTTTTTTTTAAATACAAGATAGAATTTATGTGTGTGAAGTTCCCTCCTAGAGACTTGAACCCCAGCCCTTATCTCCCATACTCCACAAGCACTTATACTTGTGGAGTGACCATCGCACCAAGGTTGTGTGGTGGTGAATCAATGTGATTTTTAAAACTCTATTTTGGGTTTATACATTTTGGTGTTATATTTTTTAGTTACCTATTATTTTGGGTTTATACGTTAAGGTTTAAAAATCATTTATTTAAAAAAGGATTTCTATGGTTTTGGGAAATTATGAGGTAAAAATGTGATTTTGGAAAATTGTGGGAACAAAATGTAATTTCAATAAATTTTTGAGGTCAAAATATAATTTTGAAAAAAGTTTTAGGGTCAAAATATGATTTTGAAAGGGGTCAAAATAACAAATTTGAAAAAGTTTTAGGGTTAAAATACAATTTTTAAAAAGTATTTGAGTCAAAATATAATTTTGAACAAGTTTAGGGATCAAAATACAATTTTGAACAAGTTTTGGGGTCAAAATGTGAATTTGAGAAGTATGATGGCATATTAGCGAATTTAGGCAAACCATGCTGTTAGACCCAATTTTTTATTTAGGAAAACATTTTTAAAGGTTTGTTTACCCAAGCTTTTATTTTATGGCAACAATGTATATGAGAAAGAATGTAAAACAACAAGAGTAAATATAAGTGCTACAAATTAAAAGGCAAGAATATAAAGTGCATTAAAAGTAAAGGAATTTAAAATACAATATGAAAAAATAAATTTCTTGAAATTTAAAGGAATTTAAAGATAACAAAAGTAAATTGCTTAGCATTTAAAGACAATAAAAGTAAATTGCTTGAAATTTAAAGACAAGAAAAGTAAATGACTTGGAATGCAAAGACAAGGAAAGTAAATAACTTGGAATTTAAATGTTTATTGGAAAAATTTTAATTTTTTATGGATTTCTACTAAATAAGCTTTAATCTTGCCAAAGCCTTGCGAGTCTTTCACCAATAGAAGAAATGAGAGTACGAGCCATCCCTATTCTCTAGGCAACATACCCATATTTTGCTTAAAATAAGGGGCGAAAATAGCCAAATATCACGTTTTGGAAAAATTTGTGGCAAATCAGGACTGTTTCGGAAATATGTAGCAATCTACCACTTTTTTGGCACTCGAATTTTCCAAAATCGAGTTTTAAATAGTACTCGAGTTCAGTGAACTCAAGTTCCTAGGTGAGTCGCCAACGTGGCACTGCTGACATGGAAAATGTGGACACAAAAAACTAATGTGGTACTTGATAATAGGGAAATCGAGTACTTCTTCAGTACTCAATCTCACTAAAATCGAGTACCTTTTTTTTTTTTTTTTTTTTTTTTTTTTCTACTTTTTGTTTCGTAGTAGAAGATTGCCGAAACTTCTAACTGCAATGTAAAGAAAGAGTTTTTAATGAAGCCGCTGACTACAATGTAAAGAAAGAGAAATTAAGTGAAAGGAGTTTTTAATAATTCTAATAATGACTTTGAAAAGTCAGTTGTCCTGTGGGAGTGGGAGTGGGATGGATGGACAAAAAGTGAAAAGTAGAAACAAAAAGTAGAACCAGTCTTTGAAAAGTTAGTTGTCCAGAGTTACATTTACATTTCATCACTTGCTTGGAAGTTTTAGCAGTCTTCTACTATGAAACAAAAAGTAGAAAAAAAAAAGGTACTCGATTTCAGTGAAATTGAGTATAGTAAAGCATACTTGATTTCCCTATTATCGAGTACCACATTAGTTTTTTATCTTCACATTTTTCATGTCAGCAGTGCCACGCTGACGACTCACCTAGGAACTTGAGTTCACTGAACTCGAGTACTATTTAGAACCTGATTTTGGAAAATCAAGTACTAAAAAAGTGGTAGATTGCTAAATATTTCTAAAACAGTGTTAGTTTACCACAAATTTTGCCAAAAAGTGGTATTTGGCTATTTTTGCTTAAAATAAGGTTTACAACCTATTTATAAAAAATGGATTAAAACATTTTTGGCTGATGAGAGAGAGAACACAATATAGCACAATATATGTATATATATAGAATAATAAAGGAAACAATAAAGAGTGCAATAAATAAAAAGGGGAGGGAGGGGTGAACAATATATAAGAGCATTCGCATTAGGAAATGCTACTCCATCCCATTTTACCATCCCAAAAAGCTAGTTTATTAATTATACCATACCATTTTACAACAAACTCAATATCCCAAAATTCTATTTTACCATACTACACATTAAAATAATATAAAGTAAAATTAAAATAATAAAAAAATATTCTCACTACAACCACAACTCAACAAAGCCACAACTCAGCAAGCATGTTCATTCAACCACAACTTAACTGATCAACCATAACTCACAGTAACAATCCCCATCGGAACCACCACACTGAACCCCATCGAAACCACCACGCATGACCTCGCCACGATCCATACCAACCACCTCGCACGACCTTGTCATGACCCACGCCGATCTCCACCGCTACATGAACCCTATCGGAACCCATAACCACTGATCCCAAAACCCATTAAACCCAAAACCCATTGACAAACCTATCAACCACCGTGAGAGACCAGTAAACCCATCGTTGTGAGAGAACAAAACCATCACCGTAAAGACCCATCAATAGACCCATCGCCATGAGAGAGAGACCCACACCACGCCACGCCACCAGACCCATGCTAGACCCACGACCCACGCTAGACAAAACCATCACCGTGAGAGAGATATGTAAGAGAGGGGTTTGGAATGTTAGGAGAGAAGAGATACAGAGATTGATGGAAAGAGGAAGAGGCATATAAAGGTATGGAATAAAATATATTAAACCGGTTTGCAATTGTGCTACAATACCGTTGCAAATTTGCAATGGTACTGTAGCACAATTGTAATGTAAATGTTTTTGGGTTTACAAGTCCTAATGCTAGAGGTTTTTTGAGGTTTTGATGCTAAATATGCCTACATATGGCATTTGCAATTTTAGATGCGAATGCTCTAAAGATGAACAAGTAGATATAAATAATATAAATAGACGAGTAACAAAATGAATGGAACAATAAACACATTGTTCCTAGATGCCTAAAAGTGCTGAGTTCTTGACCCTAGGGATAAAAATGATGGAAAAAAGGACTGGAATTTTTGTTTGGAGAGAGGTTTTCTAAAGAAAAAGGGAGAAAAACTATTCCTAAAGAAATTCTAGAGAGAGAGAGAGAGAGGAGAGTTTTTGGAATTATTGTGCATGAAATTGCTAAAATGAGGTGAGTTTATTTATATGAATATGAGGGAGCAAGTGAAGGTGTTGCTGGAACACCTTCACATAGCTGTCTGGCACTAGGCGGCTATGTGATGGTGTTCTAGCAACCAAAGTTTTGAATTCTATTTTGGAGGCCGTTCCGGATTGGCCATGGGAACCAAAATATGTTTTAAACAATCTACTAACATGACTTGGGATAATTTGGAGTTTTTTTTTTAAATTATTATTTTTACTTTTTTTCTTCTTATATTATTTTTCGATAAATTTTTTTATTATTTTCTCTTGCATTATCTCTTGAAAATTGTTTCTCTCTCTCTCTCTCTCTCTCTCTCTTAATTTTTTATTATTTCTTGTAACTCTTCTTTATATTGATGAATCATTGTGATTTTAAAAATCTATTTTGGGTTCATACGTTCTGGCGTTATATTTTTTCAGTTCCCTATTACAAATATTATTATCTCTATCTCACTCTCTCACATAGTTTTGGTTGGTTTGATTTTGTTTGAGTTAGTACTTGATTATTTTGGAAGTAATAATTTGATTTTAGATCAAATTACAATCCTGGCTATGCTAAAAACAGATCAACATTAGGTCTATTTTGGTCCATTTCATCAATTTGGTATGGTTCGATTTACTTTCGTTCACTTTGGTTAATTTTGGTCTAATTCAGTATACTTCAGTCCACTCTAGTTCAATTAGGTTCATTTGGCCTACTTCGATCAATTTAGCTCAATTCAGTCTATTTGGTCAATTTTAGTCCAATTTGGTCAATCCGTTCCACTTTGGTCTAATTTAGTCTATTCAGTCAATTCAGTCCATGTTGATCTATTTGGTCTACATTGGCTCATTCGTTCCACTTCAGTCTATTCAGTCTATTTAGTCAATTTCAGATCATTTCGGTCCAATTTAGTGTACCTACAAAAGAATGGCAAAATATAAGTCTGGGTTGAGAGTACTATTAATTATTTGAGATATATCAATTGTAATTATACGATGAGTTTTGGTTATCATAATAATCTCCTTAAAAAATGAGAATTTGAATAATAACTTTGAAACTTAAAAATTTTAATTGTACCAAAAGAAATTAGAAAAATGTAATACATAATAAAAATAGTTAGAAGAATATGACCATTTCATAAAAGAATAATATCAATAAAAAACATATAAAATGATAAAATTACATATTGACAAAAATAGAGTGATGAAAATTACTTTTTGAAATTGTTTAAGAGGAGGAAAGACAATCAAAACTTGTCTAATTACATGTGTGTCAAATCTAATTTTTCATTTTTTCTTTACAAGATAATGATTTTCATTTTTAATAATTTGAGGTTGCTAGATTTTTAATAGCAAAAATACCTAAAGATGTGATGATTTGTGCATTTTTTGGTGAAGTAATTTCATATATATATCGCATGACACTCTAAGGTAATTTTGTGATAAAAAAATGTATCAATAAAAAAAAGGGAAGAAAATTATTTTTTGGAAAAAAAAAAGAAAAAAAAAGATAAAAATTGGATTTGGGATAAAAAAAGAAGAAGAAAGAAAGAAATCAGGGCGTGTGGCAGTTTTGTAAAATACAATACATAATATTCTCTATAAATAGCATCACACATCCCAACGGCTCTCTCATTCTCTCTCCCAAATCCCCAAATTTGAAATCCCAGACTTCTCTCTATCCTACTCTCTCTCTCTCTCTCCAAAGTGGTTAGGGTTTCATCAGAGTTCTCTCTCTCTTTCCAAAGGGTTAGGGTTTCATCAGTATTCTCCATATCATTTTCTTGCATGTTTGTGATTTGGAGAAAATCTGATAACCTCTCTCTCTCTCCCCAAAGGGTTAAGAGTTTCATCAGTATTCTCCATATCATATCGCACGTTTGTGTTAGGGTTAGGGTTTGACGATTTTCTTGGGAAAGTGACTGCCAGATTTTCTCGGGAACAATAACAATATTTTTCCGGTGAGGGGTTTTCCATGTCGCCGCTGGCACGGAAGCGAGGCCGATGATTCCTATGTCAGAGAGGAAGACTAATGGGTATTTTTGTGCTTTCATATGGTTTAGGCTGATGGGTTTTTTTTTTGTGCTTTCATATGGTTTAGACTGATGGGTTTTTGTGCTTTCGTATGGTTTAGACTAATGGTTTTTTTTTTTTTTTTTGATTCTGACTTGTTGGAATTGAATTGCACGTTCTTGTTGATTTGGTTCTTTTTTGTAATGAAAAATTCTTTTTGGATTTTCTTTGGTCTCGTGCCTTTTGGAATTTCCTGGTTCTTGAATGTTATTGATTTTTGTTAACTAGACTTTTAAATTTTGTATAAATTTTTATTAACTGGGGTTGGTCTATTTCTTGAAGGGATTCTCCTGTGCACTTTTGTGTGGTTGAGATCCTCTTTTTTTGCAAGAAAACTTTTTACTTATCACTAAGATATAAATCCTATTAATGATCATATGTGTCTTCTGTTTGTTCTAATTAATTTTGTTATCCTCATACTTAACTGACTTATTTTTTGAGAAAGTTTTGTAGTTTGACTGTAGTTGGCAAGTAATACGGAGTTGTCTTGTGCATGGGTTACCAATGTTCAGATCAGTAACTGCAGTTGTAAGTTTTGTTTATGGAATCTTCTTTCGTATTGTCAATATAGCTGTTGTAAGTTCTCTACGTACAATCTTCTTTTGTATGGTTCTATTTAAAGTACCCTAGTTTGATATTTTACAATTTTGTGTCTGATCTTTGACTAATAATGAGGTCTGATGTCAATTCTATTATGACTGAGAATGTAGACAAAAACAGACTTATTATGATTTCAAGTTGCATTTAATTTATAATTAGATTTAGATTTAAATCTCTTGGTTTTGGTTTTCATTCATGGTTTCAGGTTATAATGCAACAATTGATAATTATATATGGTTGATTCTTATTATGATAATTAAACTTTTGTAGAAATATAATTTTAAAAGAAGCAGACTTATGCAGCCTGTGAATTTGAAACTTATGTAGAGCTTTACCTTTAGGTTTAGTGTAGTTTATATGGAGAGAGCGGAACAATAGAGCATTTGAAGGGTTAGAATGGTCGATGACGGGTTTTAAGATGCTTTTATTGTATTCCTTATTTGAATGGATGACTGCATTATCATACCATTCAAGTTATAATTTGTTGAAGTTTCTTGAGGATTGTAATTTCCCTCGATTTGACCACCTGCATGTACTTCTTGTGTGCAGGGTGATGTTCATATTTTTAATAAAGTTCTACTTATTCAAAAAAAAAAAAAAAAAGAAAAAAGAAAAAAGAAAAGTTTAGCTCCCAAACAAGCATCTAGATGTTATTACTACTTCAACCTAAGTCTATGGAGTGGTTTATTTTGGGCCTGTTACTATATATCCTCTGTTTATGACTGTTATCATGATTGTGTTTGCATATAGAAATATTTATTCTATTATTTATAGAAACTATAATGTGGCAATATTCTAATATAGGGTGTAAATATATTAGGTTTATACGGAATCTTTATAGAATTTAAACTCATTTGAAAAACATAAATTACAGAGAAAAATTTGGGCTATCAAAATTTTTGTGTCATCTATAAAAGAAATTTTTTTAACTTGAAAAAGAGAGCAAAGATTGAGGTCTGCTGATGTAGACATACACAAATCTTGAGATAGTCTTTGACTTTTGTTAATTTCTTTTATTTTTTTTTTAACTTGTCAAAAAATAAAAGAAATTAACAAAAGTCAAAGACTATTCTTTTATATGCATTATAGATTATATCTTATTTGGGTCATGATGATTTGTCATTAAGAGGTTTCTTGGACATAGTTACCATGGTTTTGGTTTCAATTATAGCATTTGGTTGTGTTTTTTTCCTTGCCTCTATATACTTTGCTAAATCAATGCAACATATTGGAGTGGAAGGATTTAATTCCTTACCATGTATTCTACCTCGCTGGAGTGAGATGATTGGAGCTTTGCTGACAAGGCCAATGGGCGCCTAAGTATGGTATGGAGTACATTTCTGGACTTAATGTGACTTTCTTTAATACGGATACTTAATGGTGCCATTGTTAATATCTCTATATTAATGATACCTATTTTTAATTTTATTGTTATTTGTTATGTAATGAGTTGCATGTATTTTGTCACTTTATGATGAATTAGAATATAATAGTCTATATAAGCCAAGTATGTACCCCAAGAAAGGGAGATTATTTTGATGAATAAAGTTTCTTTTGAAATTGAGTCCATGGTTTGGTGCCGACTCCAGCCAGCCCTAATTTTTGACTCCTAGTGGTTTTTTTTTGTCGCTTGGTGCTATCCAAGCAAGCCTAGGTACTGACTGTTCTCCGTGTTAGGAACATATGAGAAGTAGCTTGACTTAATGCATATGATCCAGCTAGTGCAACATGTATGCAGCACCAGTAAGCATGAGTAAGTAAAGTTTCGTATCAGTAAGCACCAGTAACAACAACAGTGCAGCATTAACCCTTGGTACTAGACTCCAGCAGCTTATTATAAGGGGTAGTTTATTAGTAAAGTTTTGTATCATCTTTGTAATTGAAGGTTAGAATAATCACATGCTTGTTAATTGATTGTGTAATGTGCTTAATTGCTGATTAATTAGAAACCATGTGCTTAACAGTTAATTGTTGAAGAATTTTTTTCACATCAGACAAAGAATAGAGATCCTCTTAAACTAGGGTTTGTCTATAATATCATGCTTTTTGTTGGTATGAGTATTCATATTTTGTTATTCGTATGCTCCTCCTTACAAATGTTATGCTCATCAATCTTTTGTTTTTTTCTTAAGCCTTTGGTCATGTTTGTTGTCATATTGCACTAGCGACTACTTTCTCAGTCTACAAGTAATTATGCAGAGCAGCTTCTCTTTTGTTTCATGAGTTCTGATGAAACATTTGTAATTAAATCCCCAGGTAATAGTCTAATAGTTCACTTGCATGGGACTTGTAATGCTAGGCTAATACATGTCTATAGCTGGCTGATAGAACATCATAAATTTTGCTGAAGCTCTAGACCATGCATGATTTTTGGTAACAGTATGCACATATTGGTCTATAATCTTGGCTTACCTTAGAAAAACAAATATAATCTATGAACATGACTAGAAATATTCATATCATTAGTTAATTTTTGGTAAGCATACCACCTAATTTCAGCAATGGGCTCTAGGTCAATTAGCACTTCTTCTCCCTCATTAGTGGGACAAAGGTCGTGATTTAAAGCTCACATGGTTTGGCTTTCCAATAAAAAAACAAATTTAGAATGATGATGAAACGTTTCTGCTTTGTCATTACTAATTTCAGAATGGCAACATAAAAGCCATTTTCCTTGATATCGTCTTTAATTAGCCTCCTTCCCATAAAGATTTATAATTTATGTTTCCTCTACTTATTATTGATACTGTCCTCATTAAACTCTGATTTTCTTATCATTCCTAGACTTCTATGATTCTATCATTTTGTAGTTTCTTTTGTAGTTTTTAATACATATTAGTTTTGTTGTACTTGCTTTTTGTAGAAAACTAACCCCAGCTGAAATTGATGATATTTAGCTTAAGTGGAGTTGCTTGCTGCTTGCTCTTCTTACCTGCCATATGTCTTTGAAGAGATATTATTAATCAAATATATGTTGCATTCCTTCACGTTGTAGCAGGGTGATCAATTTAAAGTAGATTAATTGATAGGATTAAATTTCCAACCTGTCTGAATTGAAGCAGCAAACTGGTGAGCCAATTGAGCCTATTACTATATATCCTGTGTCTATGAAGTGGTTTATTTTGGGCCTATTACTATATATCCTCTGTTTATTATTCAGAGATGAAAGTAAAAATTACTTTGTTTCTTCTATTACTGTGGCATAACTAGCACCGACAAGAAATTCAAGTAAGCTTTGTTTTCCTTCCTCACTAAGCATGTGGATGGTCTTACATTTGATGTGAATTGTTCTTGGTTTGGGTTGATATTCCAAGTACCATGCATAAATGTCACATTTATAAACTGTTTTATATAATCCCTTTTTCTGTGTTTGATATTTTGTCTTTTGCATGTGTCCTTCCCTTTCTTTCTGACTGAGTATATCTGTTTAATTTGTACATGTAGGGTATCTTTGAGTTTTGTGAATCTTTGACTATGTACACTAATGAGACCAAATTGGATGACATTATCAGGTTTCTTTACATTCTATTTGCTTGATTTGGGTTTTTTTTTTTCCTGCCATGTCTTACAAAGGTATAATCCTATTCTCTGGGGGTTCCAATAGGAAGTATTGCAAGTAACCCAAATGGTCCATGTCATTTAGACAATTTTTAGAGGGTTATTCAGGTATGGCTTGTTAAAATTATTTGTTACATTAGTGTCTTTTTTCTTTTTTACTCTTCTTGAATGGTGTTTAGCTATACCATTTTTTTCTTGTTCTTCTCTTCCTGTTTTGGTTGATCATTGTAATTTGGTTTCCTGATGTTTTTGCCTGTTTAGTACATTTCCTTTGTACGGGGCTGCGTTCTTCTTTAATATGTATTTTCCATTACTTATCAAAAAAGAAAAAAACTATTTGTTACATTAGCATTTTTGCTTTTGAAAACATATTTAGCCTGCCCGCTTTTGTAATTGCCTTTATTTGAATATTGCTCATTGCTTAAAGTCTTTAAAGTTTGGCTTTGAGTTTAGAGAAGAGCTTGGCTTTCAGTGTTAATTGGATTTACCTCTATAGTTGTTGGGTAATATGCTAGTCTTTTTATTTGTTGTTTTGCAACTCCTGCCTTTCTTTGTGCGTGTCATAAATCTCATTTTGAGTCACTGTTACTATTATTTATCATTTTGTATATTCTTCTAAGTTGAATTTGTTTTGTTATTTTTTATTTTTTATATTCTTGGAAGTGTTTTTCTTGAACTATGTAGCTGGGTATGTGTTTTTTTAGTTTGCTACTTGTGGTGGATTCAAAGCTTGTGCCACTAAGGGTTTGCACTTTCCTCTTGTACATTTGTTTGCTAAGTGTTGGGTAATATGCTAGTTTTTCTATTTGTTGTTTTGCAACTCCTGCCATTCTTAGTGCATGTTATATAAATCATTTTGAGTCACTATTTACTGTTATTTATCATAGTCCTTTTAGCATATTTCTTTTGGTTACCTAAGTTTTGATTGTGCTTCTACCCTAACCACTTGTTTCCAATCTAATTTAGCTGACAATTGTTCGTTGGGGTTTTTGATTTTCTCTTTTACTTTATTAATTTATTTTTCGTTAAATGCTGCTTGAACTATGTTGCTGGGTATGTGTATTTTCAGTTTGCTACATGTGGTGGATTCAAAGCTTGTGCCACTAAGGGTTTGCACTTTCCTCTTCTAAATTTGTGTACTTGTCTTGTTTCTATTAATGTTTTCTTTGTACAGCACACGGGAAACTTGTTGGACATGGCCGCATGCGTGTCCCAATTGTATTTCTGCTCCAAAATAAAAGGTTGAAACTCACTACCTCTAACACCGATCTCCTTCCACTTCTTCCTCTCACGCCGATCTTCTTCTTCCTATCACACCGATCTCTTCTTCTTCTTCAGCTCTTAGATCTATAATCCTATTTCACTTTTACAGTTTTGCCCCTTTGCCCTTTCTGTCCATGTGTGCTTTTTATTGCTTTGTTTGCCTCAGTGTCACACATTAAGAGCTCTTTTATCTACAGCCACCCTCTTGAACTAAAGATGTGTAAATAGATGTTTCTTTTCAAATTTTTTGTCTTTTTTGAGTTAAAAGTCTACCACCTATCAAGCCAAGTAGTCAGCCTTTTACAATTCTTTTTTTATTATCTTGGTAGACAGTATCATTGGCTAGACTTAAATATGCTTTTAACAGATTTTTTAACAATTATTTAAAAATATATTTGTTGGAAAACAAATTGTTCAGGTTTGTCTTTTGTGTGTTTATTTGTAATTTTGAATGTTTTTAAGGTATTCGTGTTCAAAAGATATATTCTTTGGTGATTGCCATCTTTCATTGTCTCTCTTATAGAACAATATCTAATTGCATGATTTCCTTATGTGATCAGTCCTTTAAAGAAATGGTTGCAATATGTCTGGTGAAGGATCCAGGAAAGAGGCGGAATTTATTGAAACACACCTTTTTCAAGCATGCATAGTCTCTTGAGATTTCTGTGAAGAAATGATTCGCTGACTTGCCATCCCTTTGGAATCATGTAAAAGCCCTCCAGGTTACCCATCATATTGTTGAGATGCACCTTCCGTATTTTCACTTGTCCTGGTAAGCTTGTCTCATGGCTATGGTTAATTTTGTAGCTTAAAGATCAAGTGCAACTCTGTAAAGAACAAGAGGTAATATCACAGGCCATAAACATTTGTCCACTCCATTAAATTTGAACTTAAAATGCATGTAGTGATATTTGTTTAATTTTTATCTATATTTACTACATATTTAATTCAATTGGATGCATTTCTTTAGAATAGCCAATGTAAGATCTCTCACTTAACTTTAGTTATCTGTCAAAACCATCCCCACCCCCACTTTTCCCCAATTTTGTTTTTGTTAAGTTTTTCCAATTCTTTGTATTGACTAAGTTCCCCTTCCCATTTGGCTACACTGATGATATAGAGTTTGATGATGCTGTGCATACAGCTATTTTGATGCTGAAGGAGGGGTAAATGAATGTTAAGCTTTTATTTATTTATGTTTAAGAAATATATTTTTATTTAAAAATATGTGGTGGGGTGCAACTTGAATGGTAAAAGCTAGGGCATTGGTGGAGCTCGATGGAAATATATGTATATATATATATAAGTCAATGATGGTACTTTTTATCGTTGAGTTTTTTATTCATTATTCTTTCTTTGTCTCTAAAAAAATCAGGTTTCCTTCATGTTTAAAATTTTCTATTTTGAGAACTATTTTCTGTTTGGCAATTATTCTTTTGATATACAATATAGGCTTTACCTTTTGGTCTTCTCTTACTTGCATCCATGTTCTAGGATTGCCCCTTGCATTGCGCCTTTTTATTGAAAATGTTTTACCTATAAAAATACAAAGTATCATACAATTTATATTTCTTTTCAGGGGGGGGGGGGGGGGTATCTTAATTTTCATTTGTTCCCAATGCAGTTACATCAATCATTGATGGCTTGAAGAGATTGTTCATTGAAAAGCCAAAACCACTTGAAGTTGCATATCTTTCGTTTGCAAAATGGAGATATTCTGATTTTCTAGCTTTGTTGTCTTTCAACTCTAGTTTTTAATACCTCTGTAACAGAGGATTGATTTTTATTTGTATTTTTGCAGATGAACGGTGATTTTGTTGCTAAACCCATGGTCTTTTAGGTCAATATTCAGCTGGAAAGACAAATTTTATAAACATTTGCTAAAATGCAACTGTCCAGGTTAGTTAAGTTTTATTTCTATTTATCTGTTCTGATTTGTTAGTATGACAGGGTCTTAAAGATGAATGTCCCTTATAATCTGTTTGAACAGGTGCTCACATTGGACTAGAGCCTACAAAAGACAGATTTTTTGTTGTTGTTATGGTATCACTAGTCACCCTCACTTTCCTGCTTTGTCATTACTAATTTCCAAATGGCAACATAAAACCCCTTTTCCTTGATATTGTCTTTAGTTAGCCTCCTTCCCATAAAAATCTATCATTTATGTTTCCTCTACTTATTATTGATACTGTCCCCGCTATACTTTGATTTTCTTGTCATTCCTAGACTTTTATGATTCTCTTATTTTGAAGTTTCTTTTATAGTTTTTAATTCATAGTAGTTTTGTTATACTTGATTTTTGTAGAGAACTAACCCCAGCTGAAATTGATGATATTTAGCTCAAGTGGAGTAGCTTGCTACTTGCTCTTCTTGCCTGCCATATGTCTTTGAATAGATATTTTTAATCAAATATATGTTGCATTCCTTCACATTGTAGCAGGGTGATCAATTTAAGGTAGATTAATTGATGGGATTAAATTTCCAACCTTTTTGAATTGGAGCAGCAAACTGGTGAGCCAATTGAGCCTATTACTATATATCCTCTGTCTATGGAGTGGTATATTTTGGGCCTATTACTATAGATCCTCTGTTTATTATTCAGAGATGAAAGTGAAATTACATCTTTTCTTCTGTTTCTTTGGCATAACTAGCACCGACAAGAAAGTCAGGTAAGCTTTGTTTTCCATCCTCACTAAGCGTGTGGATGGTCTTACATTTGATGTGAATTGGTCTTGGTTTGGGTTGATATTCCAAGTACCTTGTGTATCTGTTTAATTTGTACATGTAGGGTATCTTTGAGTTTTATGAATCCTTGACCTAGTATCTGACGAATTCGCAATTTATAATTTGTTAGTTATTATAGAATATAATCATTAGACTTTTGGTTTCCTAGTTGTTTTTGGCTCTCTCTCTACTTCCAACCATTTATATTGGCTTTTTCTTGTTCTTCTTCCTTCTCATCATTGTCCACTTGTCCTGCAAGAATGGGTTTAAAAAAAATGGGGCACGGTTCATAATTTTTGTTATTGGGGTGGGGGAGTTCTTTTCTTATGCTAAAATGTTATTTCTAATAGATACTCAATAACACTTATATTGTGTGTGTGTACTTAAATCTGTGTATCCAACTACACTACAAGCATTGGCTTATTATAAAGGTATTCTCTTGGTTCCTTTTTAAAAGTTTCCTTTGTATAAACTCCCCACATATTTGTATATCTTAAAATCTATTGCACAAATAATTATTTTACTCATTGCATCATTCATAACTAATGGTTATTGCATCATCACATGTTTGTTTGAAGACTAACTCTAAAGTCAAAGAAGTACGAAAGAATTCAGGGATTGATGGGATCAGTTTTTTTTTTTTTTTTTTTTTTTTTTTTTTTTTTTTTGTGTTACCTAATTAGAAATTACAGATTAATTTTTTTTTCCTGCATGAATAATAACTAAAGACTTGAGCATACCATCATTTTCTAACTTTTTTTTTTTTCCCCAAATAATGTTAATTTTAGAGCAACATTGTGCTCAAATGCATAAGAACTTTTAGCCATGTGGTTGATATTTTGGCTTTTTCTCTACCCCCTAAGCCTTAGCCTTTTCTTCTTTTGACTGTGGAGTCCCATGTGAACTCGAGGCAGTAGTACGCATGTTCTTTTTTAAACATACAGTTTGGAATCTGATGGCATATTTAACCACTTCAGGTGTTTGACATTTTATTCAGAACCAAACACCAATAATCTGTTCTTTTTTGTTGAGGTATTGTTATTTTGGAGAACTTATCAGTTATTTGATGTCTCACACATTATGGATTAAGGCAAGGAACAAATGTAACTTAAAATTCAGACCTTGTTCAAATTGTGCCAAATTTGTAAACTCAAGGGTAATCATTTTTTCTTTTCTTGTTTTTCATTTATGAATTCTCTTTATATTCTGTTTCTTACTCTATTTCCAAAGGAGTTTAGATGAGTGTATGATTTCTTCACATATATGGAGAGGGAAAGGATAATGTAACTTAGATTTTCTACTATTAACAATTTACATTTTTGTACCTAAAAATTAGTTAAGAAGGTGATGTATATGGTTTCTTTGCTGATAATTATAGAAATGTAGAAAATATTTTTAACACTTGAGGGAGTAGCATACCAACCTAACAGTCAAAACATTGCAGGACTTTGCTAATTATTAAGGTATTATGTTCAGTCCCAATCTCCTGTAGACTTTAAGGTGATGTATTTTGATTTTTCTAATTAGTTGGATTTATTTTTATCAGACTTGAAGGACAAATTTCGAGCATCAACATTGGGATTGGAATAATTGGCACCGACAAGAAATTCGGGTAAGCTTTGTTTTCCTTCCTCACTAAGCTTGTGGATGGTCTTACACTTGATGTGAATTGGTCTTGGTTTGGGTTGATATTCCAAATACCTTGCATAAATGTCACATTTACGAACTGTTTTTCATGAGGATATAAATTGGTCATGTGATTGCATGTTTTAAGATTTTTGGGAGAACGTGTCTACATCTATGAAGCACGGGTGTGTTTCGAGACTCGGGTGCGGGTGCGGGTGAGGGTGCGGGACTCGGCAATTTTTGAAAAAGGTGGGTGCGGGTGCGGCGGGACTCGGCAATTAAAAAATTATTAAAAATATTTTTATTTATATTTTTAATAATTACTAAGCATACTTTTTTATATAATAATAATAGAATACTCATATGATAATAATAATAGTAATAAAATAAATAGATAGATAATAATAAGTACACTAAAATTTTTGACACTTGAATTATAGACAGATGTATCAAAATAGATGGAACATCCCATAAATAAATAAATAAATGTGGCTTAGTGGCTCATGTATTTGGCCAACCCAAAAACAAATTAAATGATACAGGTGGCAGATATTAAAATAGGTGTAGCTTCTTCCCATTACCCAAAAAAAAAAAAAAAAAAGGGAAAGTTGTGGCTGGCTCACGTGTTTGGTCAGAGAGGCACAAAAAAAAAACAAAATAAAGCTAACAAAGTCCTATCGTTTTACGGTAAAAAAACAAAAGAAAAAACAAAACTTTTCAAAAAAAGAAACAGAACAGAGTTACAGAGGTAGGGGCTCTGGCGAAAAAAAGGAAGAAGAAAACGAAGAAGCAAAGAAGAAGAAAGGGGTTAAGGCCACCGGTATTACAATCTAGCCTCTTTCCTCTCCATCTTCGCTGGCTCAAGAGACAGTCAGTCACAAGTTTTTATCCATTTTTTTGTTTGTTTTCATTTTCTTGTTCGGCGCCGGCACGGTGTGTTTCGGCGGTTTCGCTTGATATGTCCGATATGGCCTGAGTCGGCGTGAATCTGCCTGAGTCTGAGCCGTGTCGGCGTGAGTCAGCGCGAGTCGTGAAAAAAAAAAAAAAGAACACGTGGCAAGACACGGCCCGACGCGCGGTCAGCGGCGTCCCTGCCGCGTCGCCGCGTCGGACGCGGGTGCGGCTCCTCTGGCGCCGCGTCCGTGCTTCCTAGGTCTACATCACCATTCTCCAGATGGCATGCTACTGACAGTTCCTTTCTTTTGAAATTTATTCCCTGAAGTTGAAAGTTCGGTACTGGTGCCTGGGTAGCTCTGGTCTATGCATGTTCATGAGATGGCATTTATCTTTTTTGTGTGCCAGGTCTTGAAGAATTGTGACGGAAAAATGTACCTGTGATCAACTGATCGCAGTTTGAAACCCGGGTAAAATAGTCTAACAGTTCACTTGCATGGGACTTACAATGCTAGGCTAATACATGTCTATAGCTGGCTAATAGAACATCATAAATTTTGCTGAAGCTCTGGACCATGCATGATTTTTGGTAACAGTATCCACATATTGGTATATGATCTTGGCTTACCTTAAAAAAACATATATAATCTATGGACATGACTAGAAATATTCATATCATTAGTTAATTTTTGATAAGCATACCACCTAATTTCACCAATGGGCTCTAGCTCAATTAGCACTTCTCCCTCAATAGTGGGACAGAGGTTGTGGATTTTAAACTCACATGTTGTGGCTTTCCAATAAAAAAACTAATTTAGAATGATGATGAAACGCTTCTGCTTTGTCATTACTAATTTCAAAATGGCAACATAAAAGCCCTTTTCCTTGATATCATCTTTAATTAGCCTCCTTCCCATAAAAATTTATCATTAAGGTTTCCTCTACTTATTATTGATACTGTCCTCATTAATCTCAAATTTTCTTATCATTCCTAGACTTTTATGATTTTCTTATTTTGAAGTTTCGTTTGTAGTTTTTAATTCATATTAGTTTTGTTGTACTTGCTTTTTGTAGAGAATTAACCCCAGCTGAAATTGATGATATTTGGCTCAAGTGGTGTAGCTTGCTGCTTGCTCTTCTTGCCTGCCATATGTGTTTGAAGAGATTTTTAATCACATATATGTTGCATTCCTTCACAATGTAGCAGGGTGATCAATTTAGCATAGATTAATTGATAGAATTAAATTTCCAACATGTTTGAATTGGAGCAGCAAACTGGTGAGCCAATTGAGCCTATTACTATATATCCTCTGTGTATGGAGTGGTTTATTTTGGGCCTATTACTATATGTTCTCTGTTTATTATTCATAGATGAAAGTAAAATTACATCTTTTCTTCTATTACTGTGGCATAACTAGCACCAACAAGAAATTCAGGAAAACTTTTGTTTTCCTTCCTCACTAAGCATGTGGATGGTCTTACGTTTGATGTGAATTGGTCTTGGTTTGGGTTGATATTCCAAGTACCTTTGCATAAATGTCACATTTATAAATTGTTTTATATAATCTCTCTTTTTGTGTTTGATATTTTGTCTTTTGCATGCGTCTTTCCCTCTCTTTCCAATTGAGCATATCTGTTTAATTTGTACATGTAGGGTATCTTTGAGTTTTTTGAATCTTTGACTGAGTATATCTGTTTTCTTTGTACAGGACACGGGAAACTTGTTGCACATGGCTGCATGCGTGTCCCAACCGTTTTTCTGCTCCAAAATAAAAGGCTGAAATGCACCTCTAACCCCGATCTCCTTCCACTTCTTCCTCTCACACCGATCTTCTTCTTCCTATTGCGCCAATCACTTCTTCTTCTTCATTGCGCCGATCACTTCTTCTTCTTCAGCTCTTAGATCTATAATCCTATTTCACTGTTATAGTTTTTCCCCTTTGCCCTTTCTGTTCATGTGTGCTTTTTATTGCTTTGTCTACCTCATAGTGTCACACATTAAGAGCTCTTTTACCTCAGCCACCCTCTTGAACAAAAGATGTGTAACTAGATGTTTCTTTTCAAATTTTTTTGTCTTTTATGAGTAAAAGTACCACTATCAAGCCAGGTAGTCAACTTTTTACAATTCTTTTTTTATTATCTTGGTAGACAGTATCAGTGGCTAGACTTTAAATGCACTATAGAAACAACAACAGTGTTGCATCAACACTTGTTACCAGACACCAGCAGCTTATTATAAGAGGCAGTTTATTAGTAAAGTTTTGTATCATCTTTGTAATTGAAGGTTAGGGTCACGTGCTTATTAATTGATTGTGTCATGTGCTTAATTGTTGATTAGTTAGGAGCCATGTGCTTAACAGTTAGTTAGATCGTTAGATCAGTGTAGCCAGCTAGCTATTAGTGTTATTCAGTTAGTTGTGTTCATGAATTGTATAAATGTGTTGAGAGGGATTGTAAGAGGTATGCAATGAGAATTCACTGTTCATATTCCTATTCTTCTCTAATCCCTTTCAATTCTGCCAAGAGGCATGGCTGTCCTCTTAGTCAGTCACTCACCATTTTTCCTTTGCTTAATCAGTTCTTATCAATCCTTTATTTACATATTTTTCTTGTTGTACAATTCTGGTTTGTACTGCATCAAATCTCTAGCCAAACCCTAGGTGCTGAGTCCAAGTTCATCCATCTCTATTTTTCCTGTTCTTTAATTTCCTATTACAAAGTTTTGGTTTGTCCTACATCATTGTGATAAAAAGTTTTCCATTATCCCAAGAAGTTTCTTTCGTGCTTTGTTGTGGAGTTTGGTAATTCAATTTGAGTTGACATGGGGTTTTTGCTTTATCATGATGTGGGTTTCAGGTGTGTGTAAGTGATATTGTCCATAATCTTCCTTCTCTTTTACTTTCAAAATTGTTAGATATTGATTTTTTTGCTTCATACAGGTACTTGAAACAATGTTAACTGTGTTGGTGACTATATTTGAGGACACCGAATGCTACGATATAGCTGATGTTATTGTTGAACTGAATCTTCTGAGTGCTTCAAATGCCCTTTAAAGAAGGTAAGGTAGTTCTTTCATTCCTTTGGTTTCTTTCTAGAAACTCCAATATGCAAATATCCTTAACACCATCAGCACTATCAAGTTTGTAACTCAGTGGTTCACCTAGTAATATTGCTATAGTTATCATTTCTTATTGACTTGATTTTAAAACTAATATACTTGATTTTTATCATTGCTTGAAGTTATAAGTCAAACCTAATGTTAGTTTTTGTTTTGGTATTTGAAAGATGTTTCTGTATGGCTTTACATTGAATTTGGTAGATTGTGACCTGTTATGTTTGTCTTTATTGTTTGTTTTTGTTTCTTGGTGAAATTTTATGGCTTGGTTATACTTTTGAAGGAGAATTTACATATGATGTAAATAATTCTATCATATGTCTTTTGGGTTTTAGTTGGACAATAATGAGCTTATCCACTTGTGTTGCAAAATTGTTTCTATAAGAACTTTTGTCAACCAAGTATTGAAATTTTTTACCTTTTTGTTTTTTGGGTGAGATTGAGAAAATATTGCAGGATTACTGCATATTGTCTTGGAAAAGTAAAAAGTAATATCCAGTCCTTTAACCTTGATGACAATCCTATGTTGTGACTTCTTGAACGAGGTAGGGAGATTGTTATATTAGAGGTAATGTTGCACGTGTTCCAACACTTGGCCTAATGAGTTTTACTGATTCCTTCTAGGTATTGAAATTCGAAGTTATTATGGTTGATTTGTGTGTAAGTGAAAGTCTTATTCGTAGTGTTTTCTTTTTTGGATAAACTTATTCATTGCTTTTTTGCATTTTTACTCAGTTTCATTTGATCTTAGGCATCATTTTTCTGTGGACCAATTGGTTTTTACGATGTCAAAAAAAAAAAAAAAAAAAAAAAAAAAAAAAAAAAAAACCTAGTATGGATGAAGGTGCACAATCTGGATACAATTGACAGTCATAAAGGCTTTACTAATTTAGATTGCCCTGAATACATTATGTTTGGAAATATACGGAGAATTTTTGGCTATGTAGAGCACTAATTTTCCTTTTCAGTTTGGAAATATATGGAGTTAAAAGGGAGTAGGGATAAACGCAAGTCTTTTTTCTTTTTCTTTTTTTTTTTTCTCAGAAAGCCGTTTATGTTTCTTAAAGGCATTATTAAAAGATTTTGATTTATAAAAAAAAAGTGTAAATGTTTTCTGCCTATCTACTGTAATTTTCCGTTGACTAAAATTTTCTGACACACCAAATACCTGAAAACACAATATCAGTATATGCTAAAAGCAAATGAAATCTTAGAGTTTTGTTGTTTTTTGGATTGGTAAGTAGTTATACATGCACTTGACGGTTCCTGAATCATGACCTCACACTCCTTTCCATTATTGTTGGAAGCGAAAGTGCCATTTAAGCTAGAGCTCATTGGCTAGGACCTTAAAGATTTTGTGGTGCTTTGTTTGCTTATAATGGAGCAAGTGACCCTACCAAAGCATAAAGTTGGGGACTGCATTTTTTTGTTGTTGCCTGGTATAGAGATTTATAAATTCATCTTTTTCTAGACCAAAATATTTGGCTTGTTGGTCAAAATTACCTATTTTGAAAAGGAAGAAAGGATGCAAGCTTTGGGAATTTAATTTTTTCTTTTTCTCTTTTTTGAAATTGTAGAACTTTTGAATGCTCCTAGAACTTGCATTTTTATTGTCATTATTAAATTTGAGAAATTTATTTATTTGACTTTCTTGTCCCTAGCTTTTTCATTATTTTATTTCAAGGCAACAACCAGCCTTTCTTTTGTTATGGGAATGGAACTAAGGTTAGTAAGCTTCACCATATTTTTCTAAGCATCAGAAAAATAAAAAATAGGGAAGCGTGTTTATTATTTATTTATTTGTTTATGAAGTTGAATACAGTTGAGTCTTTACTTTTCATGCTAGTGGTGTAAGTTTCTTTGGAGTTTCTCTGCTCGTTGCTGGGTTTCATAACTATGGACCACAAGTATACCAGGTATTTGTTTTTCTGATATGCTTTAAATTATTGTTACTAACTAGCTCCAATTTAGGACTGGATTATCTAATGGGTTGCACCTCCGAATATTTTGGCATACAAAAAACTTCTTTTACACTAAATTCATGAAATTTTTTTGGCATTGCCTTGTCTCAAATGCAATATAATTTACTCTTTAAAATATTATTTGATGCTATTAGTGACTTAATATTGGCTAGTTGTAAATGTGAATTTCCCACTTTGGTTGTGGCATAAAAAGAGAGTATCAGTATGTGATGAAAGTTTCTTCTATTACTTTGGCTTAACTAGCACCGACAAGAAATTCAGGTAAGCTTTGGTTTCCTTCCTCACTAAGCATGTGGATGGTCTTACACTTGATGTGAATTGGTCTTGGTTTGTGTTGATATTCCAGGTACCTTGCATAAATTTCACATTTATAAACTGTTTTTTATAATCCTTCTTTCTGTGTTTGATTTTTTGTCTTTGGCATGCGTCTTTCCCTCCTTATCACTTTCTCCTCAAACCCAAACTGAACCATTGTTAACCACACCCCTTTGTTGTGGTGTTGGTTTTAATTACGATTGATTGATTATATCTATATAATTTGTACATGTAGGGTATCTATGAGTTTTATGAGTCTTTCACCGAGTATCTGACGATTTTGCAATTTATAATTTTTTAGTTATGTTAGAATATAAATGTTTTTTTTGGTTAAATTTCCGTAGCACAAATAAGGCAAAATCATTTGCCAACCTTCCAATTTGTTGGTGTTGATAATGAGAAAAGCTAGAAGTGCTAGTAAGATTGTTTACTAGAATTTGCTTATTTTTACTGGTATTTCATTGGTTCACTCTTTTTTTGTGGGTTTTAAGATTAATTTAGAGATTTTCATTTTAAACGACTTATTTACAGAAATTAACCAATGACTAAGTAGTTTTTTTAATGGGATAATAATCTACATGAATGAGCAAAACCTTTTGTGCTTTCGGTTTCTAATGCCCGTTGAATCATAATCATGAGTCTTTCGGTTTCCTAGTGGTTTTGGCTTGTTGTCTACCTCGAACCACTTATATATTCTTTTCTTCTTCTTCCTTCTCATTTTTGTCCACTTGTCCTGCAATAAAGGAGTTTTTTTTTATTAAAATCCAAAGTTCATAATATTTTTTTGTTAGGGGTAGGGGGAGCTGTTTTCTTATGCTAAAATGTTATTTCTAATAGATGCTTCATAACACTTCCATTGTGTGTGTACTTAAAATTGTGTATCCAACTACTCTATAAGAATTAGCTTATTTGAATGGTATTCTCTTGGTTCCTTTTTAAAATACCATAGATACCATCGTATCACTTAACCATTGATAATATTCTATCAATTTTGTATTACATTGACATTCAAGTTGGATGTTGATAATGTTGTCATGGCCTAATTGGTATAGATATGGGTACAGTACAGCGGCATAGCAATTTTTGAAAAATGCAACTATCTAGGTTAGTTAAGTTTTTATTTCTGTTAGTCCCTTCTGATTTGTTGTCAAAGATAAATGTCCCTTATAATCTGTTTGAATCGGTGCTCACATTGGACCAGAGCCTACAACACACATATTTGTTGTTGTTATGGTATCACAAGTCACCCTCACTTTCCTATGTTATTTTTGAAGGCTAATTAAGTTTAAATGCACTATGTAAAATTTTGAAACTACTTTGGTTTAGACAGAAACTACCATGTGCATATTGTCTCCTTCCCAAGTAGCAAATGGGTCTTTCCGAACATGTATTCATTTGGGAAAGATATTCAACACCCCCCCCCCCCCCTCTCCCCCGGGTGAGCGCAGTGGTTTTCCCTAATAAAACTGCACCTCGTGAGTTTTCTTCTCCCTATATGGTATTGCTTTATGTGTCAATTGGTTAATTGGATATAACACATCACCTACCTGTGGTATTTTTGTGAAAATAATATGGAATCTTATAGTTATTTTCCCTCAAAATCTATCTTCTTATTCTATTCTTTGCATAATGAAAGTTTTTGGTGACTTTTCTTTTGTGCAGAATTTCGGTTATGGAATCTTGCACTGGTAATTTCCTTTGAAACGATTTGTTCCCAAATGATTTGGTGAGCCTGAATCATCTACTACTTGTGTTTTATTGTTGGACTGTGCAGATGAATTTTTTTAGGTTTTATGACTCTGCTATCCCCATTTTCCATGTTAAAATTTTTTAATGCTAATGTATCTACTTGGGCAACAAAGTTGGATAGGGACCTAAGGCCATCTGCTCTCTTATCTCTAGATATCAATATTTTTTTTCTAAAATTTAAAGGTTTCTTTATTGAATCAAGATGCAAGTTAAAAGAATTTGCTAGGTAGGGTGACATAGGGTTTTAAAAATTTTAGATTGAGTATAGATTACCTTGTTGCCGCTGTGTTAGATTTTATTTACAATTGAACTTAATTCTTCCTTAACTATTTGATTGACCCTTTGGGTTATGGATTTTCTCACACACGCACACACGTGTGTATCTTCCACATAATCATTTTTAGTCAATATTTTATATTGGAGCTTGGGATTTGTGTTTTCTCTAGCTGCATTCTTAGAGTTTGCTTAATCCTTGGGGTGATGCATTTGCAGTGTTTTAACTAAGGTTGATTTGATTTTGTTGCTTTTCAATGATACATCCTTTTGAGTAGTCTTAAAATT
Source organism: Quercus gilva (assembly GCA_023621385.1). NCBI lineage: Eukaryota > Viridiplantae > Streptophyta > Magnoliopsida > Fagales > Fagaceae > Quercus > Quercus gilva. Next base: position 36,266,182 of record CM042473.1, read on the forward strand.
AATGCAATTTAAAGTTGTCCTAAACTGTGTAGCTGGGATTTCCTGTTTTCAATTAGCTCATGTGAAAAGTCAATACCAACATTTCTAAGGGTTTGCGCTTTTATGTAGTGCTTGTTCGTTTATCCTATCACCAAGATTTTGTTGATGTTTTCTTGCTTTTAGTTGAACTGGGTTATCCCGTTATGGTGGAAACTCCATGTCCAGTTTTGATTGCTAGTTATTTTCTGTTTATTAGAAGCATGATTTTTTGGTGTTTTTCCATTGAGTCTCATTTGGCAATATGCTCTCTTTTCCTATCATATTTGTTTATCTCTCCTACGTGCATAAGTGTTTTGAGGAACATTTTTTGCCTGTTTTAATTCTTTCTAATATTTGGGTCCTTCACTACCTTTTCTAGGTTTCAACTTCGGGGTGGATTCTAATATCGAATTCACAGGCTAAGCTAACAATGGCTCTTATTAGCTCCCAAACAACCATCTAGACATTATTACTGCTTCTACCTTGTCTATGGAGTGGTTTATTTGGGCTTATTACTATATATTCTCTGTTTATTATTCAGTTTTTGTTTCCTAATTTTATTGTCTATGCAAACTCTTCTGTAATGGTATGGGACCAGATTTTTGAGTTTTTGTTTGAAAAAGTAGGAAGTAGGTAAAACAATATCATAGATTGTATAGAGTATGTGGTCTCCATTTCATTAATTTGCTAAGTTGTGGTATGACATATGTTTATCATCTTGATGCAAGCTATTATAAACTATTTAATCATCAGTCTGTTCCCTGTTAATCTACTGCCTTAGGTGTACAGTTGACTAGTATTTTGCACACAAAATACAAAATTTCAATAATTTATCCTCTTTAATTACGTTGGTCATATTACAAATGTGGGAGCCAAATCGGTGCCAAGTTCTCGGAAGTGGTTTGTACCGAGCACGGCATCGATTCCACCGGTGGCAACTGTAGTGACGGGGAACTTCAACTTGAGAGGGTTAACATGTACTACAATGGAGCGAGTTCTGGTAAATTTGTGCCTCGTGATGTTCTGATGGACTTGGGACCAAGGACAGCTTGAGGTCTGGTCCTTTTGGCCAGATCTTTAGGTTGGACAACTTCGTTTTAATTCTTTTTAATTTTATGTTTGTAATGTTTGATTTGAAATGTATGAAATGATGATAGACTACCTGTCTTTGGTTTGTTGATAGTATGAAATAAGCACAGCCTTAAAGATCTAATTGTTGGGAAATTTACTAACATAGCCTGCAAGTTTTTTTTAACTGTTTGTTTGCGCTGCCGCTTTAGTGTTCATTTTAATTTCCATGCAGGTAGATGCCGCTTTGGTGCTCCATGGAAACATAATTTTACATGTGAGTGCCAGAATGTGTATCCTCTTAGACTATATTCTCACACTTTATTTGCATGGTTTGGCTTTCTAGTAAAAAAAACTAATTTAGAATGATGTTGAAACGCTTTTGCTTTGTCATTACTAATTTCACAATGGCAACATAAAATCCCTTTTCCTTGATCTCATCTTTAATTAGCCTCATTCCCATAAAAATTTATCATTTATGTTCTCTACTTATTATTGATACTGTCCTCATTAAACTCTGATTTTCAAATCATTCCCATACTTTTATGATTCTCTTATTTTGAAGTTTCTTTTGTAGTTTTTAATTCATATTAGTTTTGTTGTAGTTGTTTTTTGTAGAGAACTAACCCCAGTTGAAATTGATGATATTTAGCTCAAGTGGAGTAGCTTGCTGCTTGCTCTTCTTGCCTGCCATATGCCTTTGAAGAGATATTATTAATCAAATTTATGTTGCATTCCTTCACATTGTAGCGGGGTGATCAATTTAATGTAGATTAATTGATAGGATTAAATTTCCAACCTTTCTGAATTGGAGCAACAAACTAGTGAGACAATTCCTATATATCCTCTATCTATGGAGTGGTTTATTTTGGGCCTATTACTATATATCCTCTGTTTATTATTCAGAGATTAAAGTAAAATTACATCTTTTCTTCTATTATTTTGGCATAACTTGCACCGACAAGAAATTTAGGTAAGCTTTGTTTTCCTTTCTCACTAAGCATGTGGATGGTGTTACATTTGATGTGAATTGGTTTTGTTTTGGGTTGATATTCCAAGTACGTTGCATAAATGTCACATTTATAAACTATTTTATTTAATCGATATTTTGTCTTTTGCATGCTTTTTTCCCTCTCTTTCTGACTGAGAATATATGTTTAATTTGTACATGTAGGGTTCTTTGAGTTTTATGAATCTTTGACCGAGTACATGTAGGGTATCTTTGAGTTTTATGCATACGGCTATTTTGATGCTGAAGGAGAGGGAAATGAATGGTAAGGTTTTTTTTTTTTTTTAAGAAATATATTTTCAATTAAAAAGCTGTGGTGGGGTGCAGCTAGAATGGTAAAAGCTAGGGCATTGGTGGAGCTTGATGGATATTTATATATATATATATAAGTCAGTGATAGTACTTTTTATTGTTGAGTTTTTTATTCATTATTCTTTGTTCGTCTCTAAAAAAATCAGGTTTCCTTCATGTTTAAATATTTTCTATTTTGAGAACTATTTTCTGTTTGGCAATAATTTCTTTTGATATACAATATAGGCTTTACCTTTTGGTGCTTCTATTACATGCATGCCTTGTTCTAGGATTGGGCCCTGTATTGCACCTTTTTATTGAAAATGTTTTACCTATTAAAATACAAAGCATCAAACAATGTATACTTCTTTTAAGGGGGGATGTCTTAATTTTCATTTGTTGCCTATTGTGTCTCCTCTCTCATCGTCTCTTTCTCAGCTTCGTCCCAATGCAGTTACATCAATTGTTGATGGCTTGAAGAGATTGTACATTGAAAAGCTGAAGCCACTAGAAGTTGCATATGTTTCGTTCGCAAAATGGAGATATTCTGATCTTCTTAGCTTTGTTGTCAAGTTTCATCTCTAGTTTTTAAGACCGCTGTAACCAGGGATTGATTTTTATTTGTATTTTTGCAGACGAACGGTGATTTTGTTGCTAAATCCATGGTGTTTTGGGTCAATATTCAACTGGAAAGACAAATTTTATAAACATTTTTTAAAATGCAACTATCCAGGTTAGTTAAGTTTTATTTCTGTTTGTCCCTTCTGATTTGTTAGTATGACTGGATCTCAAAGATGAATGTCCCTTCTGATTTGTTGTTACTTGGTATAGAGATTTATAAAATTGATTACTAGTAACTAATTATGATGTCTATGTATTTATGGGATTCAAATTTTCTTTCTACTTTTCATCCCCTGAAATTTTTTTGTAAAAAGCACGAATCCATTAGCTGTTGGACTTATCTTTGTAATTGCATCTGGCACTCTTGGAGTCTATGGGCACTAATGGATCTACTGGATTTGAAGTTGTTGCTGCTGCAGAAAAGAATGCGGCTTTATTGATAGCGAGAGCTGGTTCCTTGGATCTATCTGCAATTCCCTTAATATTCCATGTCTTAATTGCCCTTCAATATCCTGCTGGTGAGTCATGGCTTCTTTGTTTATACACGACATAAGTATAAAATAATAGGAAACACTGTTATGGAACGGGTGTAGGTATGGGTACAGTACGGCGGCATAGCAATTTTTGAAAAATGCAACTATCCAGGGTAGTTAAGTTTTTATTTCTGTTAGTCCCTTCTAATTTGTTCTCAAAGATAAATGTCCCTTATAATCTATTTGAACAAGTGTTCACATTGGACCAGAGCATACAACACAGATTTTTTGTTGTTATGGTATCACAAGTCACCGTCACTTTCCTATGTTATTTTTGAAGGCTAATTAAGTTTAATAAATGCACTATGTAAAATTTTGAAACTACTTTGGTTTAGACAGAAACTACCATGTGCGTATTGTCTCCTTCCCAAGTAGCAAACGGGGCTTTTCGAACAGGTATTCATTTGGGAAAGATATTCAAACCCGCTCCCCCCCCCCCCTCCCCCAACCCAATGTGCGCAGTGGTTTTCCCTAAGAAAACTGAGGTGTCCCCTAAAAAAACTGAACCTCGTGAGTTTTCTTCTCCCCACATGGTATTGCTTTATGTGTCGACTGGTTAATTGTGTTACCCCCCCCGGCTTTTGGATATAACACAACACCTACCTATGGTATTTTTCTGAAAATAATATGGAATCTTATAGTTATTTTCCCTCAAAATCCATCTTCTTATTCTATTCTTAACATAATGAAAGTTTTTGGTGACTTTTCTTTTGTGCAGAATTTTAGGTCATGGAATCTAGCATAGGTAATTTCCTCTGAAACAATTTGTTCCCAAACGATTTGATGAGCCTGAATCATTTACTACTTGTGTTTTATTGTTGGACCGTGTAGGGGAATGTTTTCAGGTTTTATGACTCCGCTACTGCAATTTCCCATGTTAAAAAAATTTAATGTTGATATATCTACTAGGTCAATGAAGTTGGATAGGGACCGAAGGCCATATGCTCTCTTATCTCTAGGTATCGATATTCTTTTCCTAAAATTTAGAGGTTTCTTTATTGAATTAAGATGCAAGTTAAAAGAATTTGCCTGAGTGACACAAGTTTGAGATCAAAATTCTCTTTGGTTTTCTCAATAATCTCATTTGGTACTTTTCTCCTTATTGTGTTTTAAAAATTTTATATTGAGTATAGATAACCTTGTTGCCACTTTGTTGGATTTTATTTACAATTGCACTTAATTCTCCCTTAACTATTTGATTGACCCCTTTGTGTTATTTGATTGACCCTCTTGTGTTATTAATTCTCCCAACATAGTTACATCAATTATTGATGGCTTGAAGAGATTGTACATTGAAAAGCCAAAGCCACTTGAAGTTGCATATCTTTCGTTTGCAAAATGGAGATATTCTAATCTTTCTAGCGTTGTTGTCAAGTTTCAACTCTAGTTTTAACACCTCTGTAACATTGTATTTTTGCAGACAAACGGTGATTTTATTGCTAAATTCATGGTCTTTTGGGTCAATATTCAACTGGAAAGACAAATTTTATAAACATTTGTTAAAATGCAACTATCCAAGTTAGTTAAGTTTTATTTCTGTTTGTCCCTTCTGATTTGTTATCATGACTAAATCTCAAAGATGGACGTCCCTTATAATCTGTTTGAACAGGTGCTCACATTGGACTAGAGCCTACAAAAGACAAATTTTTTGTTGTTGTTATGGTATCACTATTCACCGTCACTTTCCTATGTTATTTATGAAGGCTAATTAAGTTTAAATGCACTATAGAAACAACAACAGTGTCGCATCAACACTTGGTACTAGACACCAACAGCTTATTACAAGAGGCCGTTTATTTGTAAAATTTTGTATCGCCTTTGTAATTGAAGGTAAGGGTCATGTGCTTATTAATTGATTGTGTCATGTGCTTAATTGTTGGTTGGCTAGGAGCCATGTGCTTGATAGTTGGTTAGTTAGATCATTAGATCTGTGTAGCCAGTTGGCAGTTAGTGTTAGCCAGTTAGTTGTGTTCATGAATTGTATAGAGGTGTGGAGATGGATTGTAAGAGACATGCAATGAGAGTTCAGACTGTTCATATTCCTATTCTTCTGTAATCCGTTTCAATTCCTCTATGAGGCATGGCTGTCGTCTTAGTCAGTCACTCACCATTTTTCCTTTGCTTAATCAATTCTTATCAATCCTTTATTTACATATTTTTCTTGTTGTACAATTCTGGGTTGTCCTGCATAATTGTGATAAAAGGTTCTCCATTATCCCAGGAAGTTTTTTTCGTGCTTTGTTGTGGAGTTTGGTAATTCAATTTGAGTTGACATGGGGTTGCTTTATCATGAGGTGGGCTTTCAGGTTTGTGTAAGAGATATTGTCCATAATCTTCCTTCTCTTTTACTTTCGAAATTGTTAGATATTGATTTTTTTGCTTTATACAGGTACTTGAAACAGTTTTAACTGTGTTGATGACTGTAGTTGAGGACATCGAATGTTCCGATATAGCTAATGTTATTGTTGAACTGAATCTTCTGAGTGCTTCAAATGCCCTTTAAAAAAGGTAAGGTAGTTCTTTCATTCCTTTGGTTTCTTTCTAGAAACTCCAACATGCAAATGTCCTTAACACTATTAGCACCATCAAGTTTGCAACTCAGTGGTTCATTGAGTAATATTGCTACAGTTATCAATTGTTACTAACTTGATTTGAAAACTAATATACTTGATTTTTTTCATTGCTTGAAGTTATGAGTCAAATCTAATGTTAGTTTATGTTTTGGTATCTAAAGATGTTTATGTATGCCTTTACATGAAATTTGGTAGATTGTGACCTGTTATGTTTGTCTTTATTGTTTGTTTTTGTTTCTTGGTGAAATTTTATGGCTTCGTTATACTTTTGAAGGAGAATTTACATATGATGTAAATAATTCTATCATGTCTTTTAGGTTTTAGTTGGACAATAATGAGCTTATCTATTGATGTTGCAAAATTGTTTCTATAAGAACTTTTGACAACCAAGTATTGAAATTCTTTTTTTTTTTTTTTTTTTTTTTTTTTTTTTTTTTTTTTTGCGTGAGATTGAGAAAATGTTGTAGCTTTATTGCTTGGCGTCTTGGAAAAGTAAAAAAGTAATATCTAGTCCTTTAACCTTGATGACAATCCTATGTTGTGACTTCTTGATCGAGGTAGGGAGATTGTTATATTAGAGGTAATGTAGCATGTGTTCCAACACTTGGCCTAATGAGTTTGACTGATTCCTTCTAGGTATTGAAATTCGAAGTTATTATGGTTGATTTGTGGGTAGGTGAAAGTCTTATTTGTAGTGTTTTCTTGTTTCGATAAACTTATTCACTGCTTTTTTGACATTTTTATTTGATCTTAGGCATCATTTTTCTGTGGACTGATTGGTTTTTACGATGTCAACTAAAAAAAAAAAAATCAACTAACCTAGCATGAATGAAGGTGCACAATCTGGATATAATCGATAGTCATAAAAGCTTCGCTAATTTAGACTACCCTGAATACACTATGTTTGGAAATATGTGAGAATTTTTGGCTACATAGAACACTTCTTTGCCTTTTTAGTTTGGAAATATATGGAGTTAAAAGCGAGTACGGATAAACGCAAGTCTTTTTTTTTTTTTTTTTTTTTTTTTTTTTTTTTTTTTTTTTTTTTCAGAAAACCGTTTATGTTTCTTAATGGTGTAAATGATTTTGATTTATAAAAAAAAATTGTAAATGTTTTCTGCCTATGTATTGTAATTTTCCATTGACTAAAGTTTTCTGACACACCAATTACCTGAAAACACAATATCAGTTTATGCCAAAAACAAATGAAACCTTAGAGTTTTGTTGGTTTTTGGATTGGTAAGTAGTTATACATGCATTCAATGGCTCTTGAATCATGACCTCATACTCCTTTCCATTATTGTTGGAAGCGGAAGTGCCATTTAAGCTAGAGCTCATTGGCTAGGACCTTAAAGATTTTGTGATGCTTTGTTTACTTAGAATGGTGCAAGAGACCCTGCCAAAGCATAATGTTGTGGACTGCATTTTTTTGTTGTTGCCATGTATAGAGATTTGTAAATTCATCTTTTTCTAAACCAAAATATTTGGCAAGTTGGTCAAAATTAACTATTTTAAAAATGAAGAAAGGATACAAGCTCTGGGAAATTTTTTTTTCTCTTTTTTGAAATTGTAAAACTTTTGAATGCTCCTAGAACCTGCATTTTTAGTGTCATTATTAAATTTGAGAAATTTATTTATTTGACTTTCTTGTCCCTGAATTTTTCATTATTTTATTTCAAGGCAACAACCAGCCTTGATTTTGTTATGGGAATGGAACTAAGGTTAGTAAGCTTCACCATATTTTTCTAAGCATCAGAAAATTGGGGAAGCATGTTTATTATTTATTTATTTGTTTATGATGTTGAATACAGTTGTGTCTTTACTTTTCTTGCTAGTGGTGTAAGGCCCTATGGAGTTCCTCTGCTGGTTGCTGGGTGTGATAACTATGGACCACAATTATACTAGGTATTTGTTTTTTTGATGTGCTTTAAATTATAGTTACTAACTAGCTCCAATTTAGGACTAGATTATCTAATGGGTTGCACCTCTAAACATTTTGGCATACAGAAAACTTCTTTTACACTAAATTTATGAAATTCTTTTGGCATTGCCTTGTCTCAAATGCAATGTGATTTACTCTTTAAAATATTAATTGATACTGTTAGTGACTTAAGATTGGCTAGTTGCAAATGTGAATTTTCCACTGTGGTTTAGCATAAAGAGAGTATAATTATGCGAGGAAAGTTTCTTCTATTACTTTGGCGTAATTTGCACCGACAAGAAATTCAGGTAAGCTTCGTTTTGCTTCCTCACTAAGCATGTGGATGACCTTACACTTAATGTGAATTGGTCTTGGTTTGGTTTGATATTCCAGGTACCTTGCATAAATTTCACATATATAATCTGTTTTATATAATCCTTCTTTCTTTGTTTGATTTTTTTGTCTTTGGCATGCGTCTTTCCCTTTCTATCACTTTCTCCTTAGATCCCCAAACTGAACCATTGTTAACCACACCCCTCTGTTGTGGTGTTGGTTTTAATTACGATTGATTGATTTTATCTGTATAATTTGTACATGTAGGTTATCTTTGAGTTTTATGAGTCTTTCACTGACTATATGACGATTTTGCAATTTATAATTTTTTAGTTATGCTAGAATTTTTTTTTTTTTGTTAAATTTCTCTAACACAAATATGGCAAAATCATTTGCCAACCTTCCAATTTGTTGGTGTTGATAATGAGAAAAGCTGGAAGTGCTAGTAAGATTGTTTGTTGGAATCTGCTTATTTTTACTGGTATTTCATTGGTTCACTCTCTTTTTCTGGGGTCTATAAGATTAATTTAGGGATTTTCATTTTAAATGACTTATTTACAGAAAGTAACCAATGGCTTAAGTAGTTTTTTTAATGGGATAATAATCTACATGAATGAGTTCTTTCTTTTTTGCAATTTTTTTTGGTGTGGAGAATTTGTTTACTAAAAAAACAGAGCAAAGATTGAGATCTACTGATGTAGACATACACAAATCTTGAGATAGTTTCTATCTGAGTTGTGCATTTCTTATCTTCTACTTATCAAAAGCTTCTAAATTCATGTCGAATTTGTTAAAACAATTTCTGCAAAACCTTTTCTGCTTTCAGTTTCTAATGTCCATTGCATCATAATCACGAGTCTTTCGGTTTCCTAGTGGTTTCTAATAGATGGTTCATAACACTTCCATTGTGTGTGTACTTAAAAACTGTGTATCCAACTATGCTACAAGAATTAACTTATTTTAATGGAATTCTCTTGGTTCCTTTTTAAAATACCATAGATACCATCGTATTACTTAACCATTGATAATATTTTATCAATTTTGTAATACATTGACTTTCAAGTTGGATGTTGATATTGTTTTCATGGCCTAATGGGGCTCCTAAAATTGATTACTAGTAACTAATTATGATGTCATATATATATGGGACTCAAATTTTCTTTATTCTTTTGATCCCTTGAAATTTTTTGTGAAAGCGTGAATCCATAAGCTGTTGGACTTATCTTTGTTTACTTACTTTTGTAATTGCATCTGTCACTCTTGGAGTCCATGAGGGCTAATGGATCTACTGGATCTAAAGCTGTTGCTGTTGCAAAGAAGAATGTGGATTTATTGACTGCAAGAGTTGGTTCCTTGGATCTATCAACAATTCCCTCAATATTCCATGTTTTAGCTGCCCTTCAATATCCTGTTGGGGAGTCATGGCTTCTTTGTTTACACACGACATAAGTATAAAATACTAGGAAGCACCGCTATGGAATAGGTATAGGTATGGGTATGGTACAGCGACATAGAAATTTTTGAAAAATGCAACTATCTGGGTTAGTTAATTTTTTATTTCTGTTAGTCCCTTTTGATTTGACGACAAAGATAAATGTTCCTTATAATCTGTTTGAACAGGTGCTCACATTGTACCAGAGCCTACAACACACTAATTTGTTTTTGTTGTGGTATCACAAGTCACCCTCACTTTCCTTTGTTATTTTTGAAGTCTAATTAAGCTTAAATGCACTACGTAAAATTTTGAAACTACTTTGGTTTAGATTGAAACTACCATATGCGTATTGTCTACTTCTCAAGTAGCAAACAGGGCTTTCTGAACATGTATTTATTTGGGAAAGATATTCAAACCCCTGCACCCCCCCCCCCCCCCCCCCCCCCCCGGGTGTGCGTGGTGGTTTCCCCTATGAAAATTGAACCTCGTGAGTTTCCTTCTCCCTATATGGTATTGCTTTATGTGTCAACTGGTTACTTGTGTTACTCGTGAGCCTGAATCAATTACTACTTGTGTTTTATTGTTGGACTGTGGAGAGGAATGTTTTCAAGTTTTATGACTCTGCTACCCCAATTTCCCTTGTTAAAAAATTTTATTGCTGATATATCTACTAGGGCAACGAAGTTGGATAGTGACCTAAGGCCATATGCTCTCTTATCTCTTGATATCGATATTCATTTCCTAAAATTTAAAGGTTTCTTTATTGAATTAAGATGCAAGTTAAAAGAATTTGCTAGGTTGACATAGGGTTGAGATCAAAATTCTCTTTGCTTTTGTCAATAATCTCATAATTGGTACTTTTCTCCTTATTGTGTTTTAAAAATTTTATATTGAATATAGATTAGATTTTATTTAGGATTGAACTTAATTCTTCCTTTACCATTCGATTGACCTTTTTGGGTTATTGATTTTCTCTCGCGCGCGCGCACACACATATTTGTATTTGTGTGTGTGTGTGTATCTTCCACATAATCATTTTTAGTTAATATTTTATTATTGGAGCTTGGGATTTGTGTTTTCTCTAGAAGGTTGATTTGATTTTGTTGCTTGTCATTGATACATCCTTTTGAGTAGCCTTTAAATTATTGCAATTTAAAGTTGTCCTAAACTATGTAGCTGAGATTCTGTGTTTTTTATTTAGCTCATGCAAAAAGTCAATACCAAGATCACTAAGGGTTTGCGCTTTTATGTAGTGCTTGTTCATCTATCCTATCATCTAGTTTTTGTTGATGTTTTCTTTCTTTTAGTTGAACTGGTTTATCTTGTTATGTTGGAAACTCCATGTCCAGTTTGAATTGCCACTTATTTTCTGTTTATAGGCATGTGATTTTTTGGGGTTTTTACATCAAGTCTCATTTGGCAGTATGCTCTCTTTTCCTATCATATTTGTTTATCTCTCCTACGTGCATAAGAATTTTGAGGATCATTTTTTGCTTGTTTTAATTCTTTCTAATATTTGGGTCCTTCATTGCTTTTCCTAGGTTTCGATTTCAGGGTAGATTCTAATGTCAAATTCACAGGCTAAGCTAACAATGGCTCTTATGAACTATTTAATCATCTGTCTGTTCCATGTTAATCTACTGCCTTAGGTGTATAGCTGACTAGTATTTTGCACACAAATCACAAAATCAAGCACACAAAATACAAAATTTCAATAATTTGTCCTCTTTAATTACCTTGGTCATATTGCAAATGTGGGAACCAAATTGGTGCCAAGTTCTAGGAAGTGGTTTGTGCCGAGCACAGCATCGATTCCACCGGTGGCAACTGCAGTGACTCGGAACTTCAACTCGAGAGGGTTAATGTGTACTACATTGAAGCGAGTTCTGGTAAATTTGTGCCTCGTGCTTTTTTGATTGACTTGGAGCCTGAGACCATGGATAGCTTGAGGTCCGATCCTTATGGCCAGATGCTTAGGTTGGACAACTTTGTTTTAATTCTTTCTAATTTTATGTTTGATTTGAAATGTGAAATGGGTCAGTAATTTGGGGGTTATTATTTTTCCACAATTTTTTACCTTTTTGAAAAAAGTTTTTGTAATAATGTGTGTGTTTTTTTTTTGTTGGGGGGGGGGGGGGGGGGGGGTGGGGGTTTAGGGTTTCATGTTTGTCACTCATTGGGTGATGGAACTGGTTTGGAATGGGGACGCTTTTGATTTCGAATATTAGGGAGGAGTACACATGTTGGCCTTACTGAATTATAGTTATGATGATAGACTACCTTTCTTTGGTTTGTTGATAGTATGAAATAAACACAGCCTAAAAGCTCTAATTGTTGGGAAATTTACTAACATAGCTTGCATGTTTTTTCCCACTGTTTGTTTGCGCTGCCACTTTAATGTTCATTTTAATTTCCATGTAGGTAGATGCCACTTTGGTGCTCCTTGGAAACATAATTTTATATGTGAGTGCAAGAACGTGTATCCTCTTAGATTGTGTTCTCACACTTTATTTGTGGCTTTCTAGTAAAAAAAACTAATCTAGAATGATGTCGAAACGCTTCTGCTTTGTCATTACTAATTTCAGAATGGCAACATAAACTCCCTTGTCCTTGATCTCGTCTTTAATTAGCCTCCTTCCCATAAAAATTTATCATTTATGCTTCCTCTACTTATTATTGATACTGTCTTCGTTAAACTTTGATTTTCTATTCATTCCTAGACTTTTACGATTCTCTTATTTTGAAGTCTCTTTTGTATTTTTTTACTTCATATTAGTTTTGTTGTACTTGCTTTTTGTAAAGAACTAACCCCTGCTGTAATTGATGTATTTCGCTGAAGTGGAGTAGCTTGCTGCTTGCTCCTCTTGCCTGCCATATATGTGTTTGAAGAGATATTATTAATCAAATTTGTGTTGCATTCCTTCACATTGTAGCAAGGGTGATCAATTTAATGTAGATTAATTGATAGGATTAAATTTCGAACCGGTCTGAATTGGAGCAGCAAACTGGTGAGCCAATTGACTGGTGTCTCTTTTTTTAGAGCGTAGGTGGCCTTAGACTTGAAAATAGCATACCTTGTCAGACATACTTTTCAAACACACTCATTAAAAATTGTTTTATCTGACAATTAATGTTTTCTATGTTGTTCTAGGATATGTGCTGGGGTTTATTGACTTGCCTCTTCAAGTGGCCGACTTAAGCAATCCTAAAATCATCAAGCCTTTGGCCAATTCCAGTTAGGATGTTAGCTACAACAATGGGAGGGGTACACAACCCCATGAAACTATCTGAAATTATCTTCGAATCACAATCAAAAAACACATCTTGTATACATCTCCCAAGCAAAGTGAACTCCTTCGTCCATGGCTTTTGCTTCAATCTCGAAAGGTCCTAGTGGTTGGAAACTCAGTTTACTCATAGCTTCTGTAACTCTCCCCTCATGGTCTCTAATCACCACGCCTACACCTGCACACCGAACTTGATTAAAAATTGCACCATTCACTAGAACTGATGAATGCCATCAGTGTAAATGCATATTACTTTGATTACATGTCAGTGGAAGTAAATTCCTTTTGATTCTCCATACTTGCTTCTTTATGGTCTTTTAAATAGGACTAAGGAGAAAAAATTTGCATTACTTAGGTCATTTATATGTTTTGTCAATTGTAGTTGACTGTTTAATTTACGTGATATGTGCAGTAAACACATTTTTGTTAGTTACAAATGTGGATGTAAGCACTCGTAAATTGTTGATTTTCCATTAAATGGCAAAAAACATAGTATGTTTTATTCTTGTGCAAGATAGAATTTGTTACCATGATGGGCTCATTTTAATGGTGGAGGGTTGAAATTTCCATCCAGTATGCATTTATAGCTTATACAATGGCACTACCATAACAACATTTAACTAATCAACCTTTTAATTTTGGGGGTTACATTCTAGAATTATTGTATTGGACCTTTGTTAACTTTGTGACATACAGTGTTAGTTGTAGCCTTTTATTCTATCTCAAACACTTGTCTCTTAGGGGAATTTGGCATCGAGAGTTGTGGGACAATTCTGTGCCATCCCCAGGGAGGGCAGATGACAAAATTAGTTAAGTTAATTTGCAGAGCTGTACTTTAGGTTCAATGTAGGCCATATGGAGAGAGCGGAACAATAGAGCATTTGAAGGGTTAGGATGGTCCATGATGGGTTTTAAGATGCTTTTATTGTATTCCTTATGTGAATGGATGACTGCTTTATCATTCCATTCATGTTCTAATATGTTCAACTTTCTTGATGATTGTAATTTCCCTTGATTTGACCGCTTGTGTATAATTCTTGTGTGCAGGGTGATGTTCATATTTTCCTGTTCTTTAATCTCCTATTATAAAGTTTTGGTTTATCTTGCGTCATCATGATAAAAAGTTCTCCGATATCCTAGGAAGTTTCTTTTTGTGCCTTGTTGTGGAGTTTGGTAATACAATCTGAGTTTCCTAATACATTTTATTTATTGACTTGGGGTTTTTGCTTTATCATGAGGTGGGCTTTCAGGTGTGTGTAAGAGATATAGTCCATAATCTTCCTTCTCTTTTACTGTCAAAATTGTTAGATATTGATTTTGTTTCTTTGTACATGTACTCAAAACAGTGTTAACTGTGTTGACCACTGTAGTTAGGACATTGAATGCTCTGATATAGCCGATGTTATTGTTGAACTGAATTTTTTGGTGCTTCAAAAGAAGCTAATGTAATTGTTTCATTCCTTTGGTTTGTTTCTAGCAACTTCAGTATGTAAATGTCATTAACATCTTCAGCACTTTCTATGGTATATCAAGATTAATATTTTGTATAATAGTGAGCTTATATACTGATGCTGCATAGTTACTTTTTTTATAAGAACTTTTGTCAACCAAGTATTGCAATTCTTTTCCTTTTTGTCTTTGGTGTGAGATTGAGAAAATATTGCAGGTTTACTGCTTGTTGTCTTGGAAAAGTTAAAACTAATATCCAGTCCTTTAACCTTGATGACAATCCTATGTTGTGACTTCTTGATCGATGTAGGGAGATTGTTATCTTAGAGGTAATGTTGCACGTGTTCCAATTGGATATCTTAGAGGTAATTGTTAGGAAACATTATCTAGGACATTAGGTGCACTGACCTGTTTCTTAAATTCTTCTCACCTCGATATCCCTTCAGTAATGCACATAGTATTGGTGTATCTTCTTCTGTTAGTACTCTCAATCTTGTTAAGATACCAGAATCGTAATTAGATTGGTACATGGAAAGCATCATCCTTCAACTGTGTTCTCCCAATTCCTTTAAGGGAACATCTCTCAATCCCTCAAAAATACTCTCATTTTTGCTAAAACTAAGATCAGAGTTCACTGATTTTTTGATTTCCAGATGGATGATGAAGTCGACTTCGGCATCAAGAATGAAAAGAGTCCCCTCAAACAACGCATCCTATGGGGTTCTTATTCTATTTTTGACTTTTATTTTCACAGATTTTAAAGGTAAATTTGATCTGTTATATGTTGTTAACTTTTACAATTTCATTTGGGTTTTGTTCCAAATTTAAATTAAGGAAAAACTTTTTTTAAATATTTTTGGTAATGTTTTTTTTTTTTTTTTTTTTTTAAACATGTCTATTGGATTTAAATCATTTAATTTCTTTCTCTGCAGAGATGAAGTGGAATCTTTCTACATTCTAGAGTTTCTAATTTCATTAAAGCAAAGGTACTGATTTCTTTTCCTAATATTCACTTCAATAATGGTTTGCTGTCAATTTAAGAATTTTGATTCAAAACTGTTTTCCTCTCAATTTGTTGAAATCAAGGAAAACCCTACAAGATGAAATCCTACCTAAATTTTAACGGTTGGTTATCTTTTAAACTTAATAATTTCATTTTAATTTTTGGGTCTTTGTTTCCCCTCTTATCTATTCTGTTATTTGTAACGGGGAGTGAAATTGTGGGATTTTGAATATTTTCTCAAGGTTATTTTTTGTTTGCCTTGTAGAGTTTTCTAATGAGCATATAAGTGACATGTGGTTTATGTGAATGAAGCATTTTTTTTCAATTGCATTCTTCATATCTTTTTGGTTCTTTAACTTGCTACTACAACAGTTTTTTTTTTTTTAAATATTTTGTGATTCCAATAGTAGTGTACCTTTGAAAGTTATTTCATTGTTATAAACTTTAGTATATGTGTAACCAGCTTGATTCCATTTTATGGTTCCTAAGTTATTTGTTCTCATTTTTCTGTTCTTTTTAAAAATTTAAATATGCAGTGTAGCCCCTGTCCAACTTCTTTACATTTATTTCCCTCAACTTTCTTTTTGGGCCTTCATAATTTCTCTAGACTGATATAATTAACTTGCTGTTTTGGTACCATTTGTCTATACCGTTGAATATAAAAAAAAGAGGGCTACCTCATGCACACATATTGCTTTTCCTACATCCTGATGACAAACATCCTATACAGCTGCAGTTAATTTAGACAGCAGTTAATACAGCAGCAAGTAAAAATGGCTGTATGGTACATATTGTAGAAAATGATTATGGTGATCACTTCATATGATGAATATTGTATATAAAGAAATATTCGATAATTTGCCTAGAGGTAACACATACTATTTTTTAAAATTATTTCAAGTTTATAGTGTAAATTAGATTGTCACTTCTACAATCTTTGCAAACACTAGATTTTTCTCCATAGTTATATACAAACTTTATTGATGTTTAGAATGTTCAAATATTATAGATTTATATCACACGATGGAGTACACAACTTTAAAGCAGATATCAGTGGACAGACACTCAATTCTAAAAGTTAGAGTTTTACGAATGTGGGATGCAGTTAATGTAGCAAACGTCCATGACATGATTGGTCTTGATATGATATTGGTTGACAGAGAGGTAAGTTCAAAATTTCTCATTCTTTAATTCATTGTGGTTCATAGGAATGGTAGATGAGAATATCACATTGTTAGGTAAGTTTAAGAACTGGTATGATTCAAGTTTATAGTTGTTTTGTTGAGGTTTTATTTTTTTTTTGTTTTTTTGTTTTTAGAAAAAAAAAAAATACATTAGTTTTTCCCTATGTAGCAATTTAGAATGTGGGACCCTTTATGATAGTGGGTTTTGGATGCAATAATAATGGTTGTAAATTTGCCACTGTTAAGACTTGATTTTACACACATTAAATTTTTACTATTGGGTGATTCCTTGAATATGAAAGTCGATATATCATGATTGTTGTGTGTGCATTATGTTGTTGTAATCATTATCATATATTTGTTTTAAGTCATCATTTGCAATTAGCCAATATAAGGAGTATCTATACATTTCATTTTTAATCATCTATTGTAAAATTATGCTTAGGTTATTCGAATGTTGCAACCTATAGTTTTCTAATACTTTCTATAATACTAGAAAAAGGGGGTATCACCAATCGCGAAATTACGTTTAGTTTATTAGAATTACATATTTTTGCAAATTGTAAGAGAGATTAGTAAAAGGCGGATAACTAATTGCCAAAACTGCATAGCTCCACACCCCAAAGTTTACTTATCCAATCCATAGTTCAAGTACAATTTTTATATTTACATTTAAATTTATTTACTACTTCAGTAAGATGTACATTATATTAACATTTGAATTTTAAAGGTATAGTCTATATGCTATGTAAGGAAAGGACTGCATACTTAGTATCATGCATCTTGGAAATGTTTATTTTGTTAGTGCAAAAACGGACTTAGATGAGTAGTTGGGTTGTTTCAAGGTAAAGTTTAATATGGCATACCAAGTCTTATTTCATTATGGAATGATTTTTGTCATCCACTATCATGCACATTAAGCAAGTTTTATTTAGATTGGGAGATGATGAGATATTCTTGAGGTTGGTTTGTATTTTTTTTATAATTAAAATTGTCTTATCAAAGTTAGTGCTATATTTGATGTCTAAATCTCTTTGATTTTTATTTATTTTTAACTTAGTTTCATCTGTTCAATTTCTTTTGCTAAAGAAGAAGCATTAAGATGAAGAATGTGAAACGATCAACAATCATACTTCACCAATTTGCTTCCAAGGAGCTAAAACTTCGTTTTTCAAATTAGTTAATCCGATTTTATGTGAGATGTAAATTTCAATTCTCTTGTTTATTTAATACTAGTTTGATTTGGAGCTCATTAATCATTAATTTTTTTTTTTTTTAATCTTTGGAGTACTATTTTGATTTTTCCAATTAGTTGGATTATTATCATATTTGAACGACAAACTTTAAGCATCAACATTGGGATTAGAATAATTGGTATCTACCAGAAATTCAAGTAAGCTATGTTTTCATTCCTCTCTTACAGTCTCTCTCTCTCTCACCGGGTCAAAAACGCCTCTGTTAGGGTTCGGGTTCGGGTTTTTGAAAATATGCATGTCATTGCCAAGCCCAGAAATGAAGGTGAGTTGGGTTCTTCAACTTGGGTGAGTCGGGTTCTTCAACTTGGGTGAGTCAACTTCATTGAGCCTTCACTTCCACGATTTTTTTGTTTTCGTTTTTTTATGAAATTTATATGTTTTTGTTTTTGGAAGCAATTTCACATTTTTAATACTATTTCCTCTGTGTTTGTTCATGTGGGTTTGCACCTGTCGATTTGCTATTAGGCTCTTTCGCTACTTTTCCTAGGTTTCGTTTCCATTTTTTTGGGCGGATTATTAACTCCAGTCTCAGTGAGTAAGCGTCTGAAATTTCTCATGCAATTCTTATGCTTTTTTGTCTGTCTTGTTTAATTTTTGGTCATTCTATATTGGCAACCTTAATATCAATATCAATAGCTAATCTAACAATGCCTCTTATAGGTGTGGGGTGGTAATATAACAGTGTGACTTGAATAGGGTCGTAAAAGGAAATCAAGATAGTGCTTTCTCTTCTACTGGCATGAGTTGGACTTTTGGGGAATTATATGGATTTAACTTATGTTTTGGATTTGCTTCATAATTTGTTAACTTGGATTTTTGCTAATTAATTTCCTTGTTTCCAAATACTAGGAAGTAGAGAAGAGCTTGGCTTTCAGTGTTAATTGGATTTACCTTTATATTTGTTGGATAATGTGCTAGTTTTTCTATTTGTTGTTTTGCAACCCCTGCCATTCTTAGTGCATGTTATAAATCTCATTTTGAGTCACTCTTTGCTATTATTTATCGTAATCTTTTTCGCATTTTGCTTTAGGTTACCTAAGTTTTGATTGTGCTTCTATGCTAACCACTAGTTTGTGATCTACTTTAGCTTTAACAATTGGTCGTTGGGGTTTTTGGTTTTCTCTTTTACTTTATTAATTTATTTTTCGTTAAATGATGCTTGTGTATTTATTTTTTATTTTGTATAATCTATTTAATTCCAAGGGCAATGTGTTTGCATTCTTTTGTGTAAATAGATGTTTCTTTTCAAATTGTTTTGTCTTTTTTGAGTTAAAAGTCTACCACCTATCAAGCCAGGTAGTCAACTTTATACAATTCTTTTTCCATTATCTAGGTAGACAGTACAGTGGCTAGACTTTAAAATGCTTCTAATAGATTTTTTAACAATTATTTAAAAATAAATAATATTTCTGTTATAAAACAAATTTTATAATTTGGAAATATATATATCTTTGCTATACCCGTGTCCTAATTTTCCAAAAATTGCCATGTTGTACTGTACCCCATATCTGTGTTCGTGTTTCCTAGATTGTAGAATATATTTTTATTTTAAAAGCTGTGGTGGGGTGCAGCTAGAATGGTAAAAGCTTGAGGTGTATGTTAACAGGTTGATGCTTATCGGAGAAGATGTAGATGATGATTAAGGCTGAGAATTGCTGGATAATGTTTTGGAAGGGTGTAACTTAATGATGCCATACATTGGTATAAGTCATTGGCTTCTTGGAGAAGTCATGTATGGAGAGAAGATGCATTCCTGCCAGAATGGGTATTACAGGGAACGAAACCTAGAGAAAGTAGATTTTCTTTTGTGGTCGTAAGTTGCCTTTTGATTGGAATTTTTCCAGTGCAAGGGTTAGTTGCTTAGTTTGTAGAGGAAATTGAGTTAGGACTGGCTTGCTTGGGCTGGTTGGTTTAGATGAAAAAGCCCATGACAAGTGCTAGAGATGTTCATGCCAGGCCTCAATTTGCTTTGGGCAAGAAGGGGTCATGTTTAGCATAGCTTTGGTTCAACACTTTCACATTCAATCTTGTGGATCTAGTCCAAGAGGCAATTATGTTAAGCATCCAATTACCAGAAGAGACGCAATTACTATCCTTCTGCTCTATGAGTAGTCTGGTTAAGGTGTATTCCTTTAGCAAGGTGTAGACATTCTTGGAAAGACATGTTAAACTCCTTGTTTCATATGTCACTGTCACATATGCTGTGCTGGCATGAACTAAAAATGACCATCATTAATTAATTCAAATTATTAAATTTGGTTTAATAGTCATATAAACAATCTAGAGTAATTTTTGGTAAGCATATCACCTAATTTCGCCAATGGGCTCTAGCTTGAATAGCACTTCTTCTCCCTCAATAGTGGGACATAGAGTGAGGATGTGGATTCAAAACTCACATGGTGTGGCTTTCCAATAACAAAACTAATTTCAGAATGATGATGAAACGCTTCTACTTTGTCATTACTAATTTGAGAACCGCGACATAAAACTCATTTTTTTGTATCACAAGTTGTTATAACTATTTAGTAGCTTCTGAATTGGCGGGTTTGTGGACATTGACTCAACTATTCTCAATGCGTGGGGATATATCTAACTTACGGACAAAACCCTAATGTGTGCTTTGTAATTCGTATTGGTATTAGTTTATGGTTTACTTTGAACCTTTTGATCTCTTTGTGGGTTTGCTAAACCCTAACATGTTTCTTTGGAACTTTGCTTAGGATATTGTGAGTGACTATGGAACTTTAAATTGTGTTCAAGTTTATTACTTTTATTACCACTAAATTGTAATTTCAGCATATCACAATGATGCCACTGAGTTACTTTTTTTGGGGCAAGTGTAGAAAATTGTGTATTTGCATGCTATGGTATTATTTGCTTACATGGAGAGGAGTATTGTGGTGGGGGAGAATCATTGTAAGAGCAATGTTAATACTGTCTCGATGTCAAATGGACCGTTTATTCAAATTGACTCAATATCTATGGATCACGTTAGTGTAAGGATAAGAGTGATGCTAGAAAGTGTGATCATTTTTCTATACAGTTAGCCTTCTCCCTAATCATGTAATAATCTTTCAGATTTGTTTTTACTTTTCCAGACATGTGGCAATGATTCAATACTAGTTATA
This sequence comes from Quercus gilva, assembly GCA_023621385.1. Lineage (NCBI taxonomy): Eukaryota > Viridiplantae > Streptophyta > Magnoliopsida > Fagales > Fagaceae > Quercus > Quercus gilva. Next base: position 36,287,291 of record CM042473.1, read on the forward strand.
TTGTAATTGAGTGTGTGAGTTTTTGTTGGTTTTTTTTTTTTTTTTTTGTGGGGGGGGGGGGGGGGGTGGATTTTTCCTTATGAGAATCATGATCTTTATCACTTATAATGTATGCATAATTTCTGGGGAGTTCTTTTCCAAGTATATTGACTTATTTTTGAATAATTAGCAATAGTTACCTAATTTTTTCCTTTGGGTTGTCTATCTTTTTTTTGTCCTCTGGGCAATGTAAAGTTCTATAAATTTCTTGAAGAGATCCTCCCGTGCACTTTTGTGTGTTTAAGTTTCTCTTTTTTTGCAAGAAAACTTTTTACGTATCACAAAATTATAAATCCTATTAATGATCATATATGTCTCCTGTTTTGCTCTAATTAATATTATTATCCGCATACTTAAAACTTAAAACTAACTTTTTTTTTTTTTTTGAGAAAAGTTTGTGGTTTGACTATAGTTGGCAAGTAATATTGAGTTGTCTCTTGCATGTGTTACCAATGTTCAGCTCTATAACTACAGTTGTAAGTTTTGTTTATGGAATCTTCTTTCATATTGTTGGATTTATCTTTTTAAATGCATCGGGCACTCTTGGAGTCTGTGGGGGCTAGTGGATCTATTGGGCCTGAAGCTGTTTGCCGCTACAGAAAAGAATGCGGTTTTATGGACGGCAAGAGCTGGTTCCAAGAATCCATCTGCAATTTCCTCAATATACTGTGTTTCAGTTGCCCTTTCAATATCCTGCTGGTGAGTTTTGGGTCAATATTAAATTGGGAAGACAAATACATTTGCTAAAATGCAACTATCCAGGTTAGTTAAGTTTTTATTTCTGTTAGTCCCTCCTGATTTGATCTCAAAGATGAATGTCTCTTATAATCTGTTTGAACCGGTGCTCACATTGGACTAAAGCCCCCAACACACAAATTCATTATTGTTATGGTATCACAAGTCACCCTCACTTTCCTATGTTATTCATGAAGGCTAATTAAGTTTAAATACACTATGTAAAATTTTGAAACTACTTAGGTTTAGACAGAAAACTACCATGTGCGTATTTTCTCCTTCCCAATACCCTCCCCCGCCCCCCCCCCCCCCCCACCCCCCCCCCCCCCCCCCCCCCTCAATTTTTTTCTCCTTCCTCTTCAAACATTGAGTGCAGATCTAACAATTAGCAAAGGGGGCTTTCCGAACAGGTCTTCGTTTGGGAAAAATATTCAAACCCCCCCTTCACCACAGTGTGTGCGGTGGCTTCCCCTTAGAAAGCCTAACCTTGTGAGTTTTCTTCTCCCCATATGGTATTGCGTTATGTGTCAACCGGTTAATTGTGTTACACTTAACCCCTCAAGGCTTATGGATATAACACAACACCTCCCTGTGGTATTTTTGTGAAAATAATATGGAAACTTATAGTTATTTTCCCTCAAAATCTATCTTTTTATTCTATTCTTTACATAATGAAAGTTTTTGGTGACTTTTCTTTTGTGCAATGTTTTAGGTCATGGAATCTTGCACAGGTAATTTCCTCTAAAACGATTTGTTCCCAAACGACTTGGTGAGCCTGAATCATTTACTACTTGTGTTTTATTGTTGGACCATGCAGCGGAATGTTTTTGGGTTTTATGACTCCGCTACCCCAATTTCCCATGTTAAAAAAATTTAATGCTGATATATCTACTAGGGAAACAAAGTTTGATAGAGACCTATGGCCAGATGCTCTCTTATCTCTAGATATTGATATTCTTTTCCTAAAATTTAAAGGTTTCTTTATTGAATTAAGATCCAAGTTAAAAGAATTTGCTAGAGTGACATAGGGTTGAGATCAATATTCTCTTTGGTTTTCTCAATAATCTCTTATAGGTACTTTTCTCCTTGTGTTTTAAAAATTTTACATTGAATATAGATAACCTTGTTGCCGCTGTGTTAGATCTTATTTTCAATTGAACTCAATTCTCCCTTAACTTTTTGATTGACCCTTTTGAGTTATTGATTTTCGTGCGCACACAGAGATATATATGTGTGTGTGTGTGTGTGTGTATCTTCCGCATAATCATTTTTGGTCTATATTTTATTATTGGAGCTTGGAATTTGTGTTTTCTCTAGTTGCATTCTTAGAGTTTGCTTAATCCGTGGGTGATGCATTTGCGGTGCTTTAACTAAGGCTGATTTGATTTTGTTGCTTGTTAATGAAACATCATTTTGAGTAGTCTTAAAATTATTGCAATTTAAAGTTGTCCTAAACTGTGTAGCTGGGATTCTGTGTATTTCAATTTGCTCATGCGAAAAGTCAAAACCAACATCACTAAACATCACTAAGGGTTTGCGCTTTTATAAATGCTAGTATTAGTAAGTTGTCCGTGCAATGTACGGATAATGTTGTAATATTTTGTGTGAGAGGGTTTTTATAATTTTGTATAAATATTATATCATTAATTGTTATAGAATTTTTTTAGTAATGAGTTCATCATAAAAAGAAGCAATTATAAATTACACATTCATATCCATTATAATTATTTAGTTTAAGTAATGAAAAATAAAAATTTAACTTTGGCAGAATATTGTAAAATAAAAGTTGATATAAAATGTGTATTTCTCTCTCTTTAATTCTAAAACAAAGTATACATCCCAAACACCCACAATTAATCACATCATTTACAAAACCACAAATTTACAACGTTTGACCTGAACATCAAAATTGTAATTGCCGTATGCATGCCCCCTCCTAGGTTGTAGCTAACTCATATGAGTTAGGATTAGATGAGACAATAATGAAAAAGCTAGGTAGGTATCGTCGAAAGATTGAAAATAAATGAAATCATTTTTGGTCTATTGTATTTGACATGAGATAACATGAAGGGCTATGGATAAATATATATAAAAGAGTAAAAGTGCAAAAGGTAAAAATAGTGAATTCAAATACAAAGAATTTTGTGTGTATACGTGAGGGAGGAATAATCTTGAAATATTGAACCAAAAGATACAAAAAATATTTGTTTTATAATTAAAAAAGTCTTGAAACATTGAACCAAATAAAACAAATATTTAATATTTGTTTGTTTGTTATCTTTGATATGGCACTTGAGAATATTTTAATTCTCTTTGCCAAGAATCCGCCACTTGGCAAAATCTCATACTTTTCCAAAGATCTCTTCAACTTGGCTAAAGCCAATCCACAAACTCCTCATGATACAAGTTGCCATCAAATTCAAGGAATTCAATCTCAAATCTTGTCCCAATTTTGGTTTGACATCTTTGGTTAAATAATAACAGGATTGTGGCCATACTTCTCGTCTCCACCTAGGAATATGAACAAAAGGTTTTTCATAGTCCTCCTCATATAAAGCTACACTTCCGGCATTATCATGCTCGTATTATTTCTATTGTATCTTCCTATCTCTTCTCAACTGTTCAATCAAGGCTTGTAGTTGCCTCCTCAATAATTCCACTTCAGCTTTTAAGCCATTTTGAACCCTTCTATACCTTGTTCCATTGGCTGCAGTATCATCTTCCTCTACTACAAGAACATCTTGCTTCTTGCCCTTATCGCTTACAAATTATAATTCTTTTCTATACTATGAAGATTATGACTTGTGTGCAAATGTCATGCTTGTAGGAACCAGTTCTGTTAGGCAACATGTAAGAGAAACTGCAGTTTTTATGCAAGAGTTCACTCAATCTGGGTAATAAAATATCTTTAATGTGATATCAAATGTGTTACAATCATTATTCGATTTTGGTTGGTGTCATTTCAAGAATTGTATTGAAATAGAGATGAATCTATGGTGTCTTGAAAAATTATTTGACCGCTATTAGGTCACTTGGACTCTACATGGTCAACAATTAAAGGCATCAGGTAGGCCAAGTGGTGGCTGTTGGCCAATGATTTGCAACGGGCATGTAATGATGACCTGCTAGGAATCAGGTGGACCTTGTGATAGTTGGTGGCTAGTGGTTGGTGGCATTGATGGTTAGCAACTGGTGGCCAATGGGTGGTGGCAGAGGTAAGTGGCTAAGCCAATGGCAGCGGTCATCATAGGGATATGGATGGTAGGGATAAATGCAAGTCTTTTTTTTTAGAAAACTGTTCATGTTTTTTAAGTGTAAATTTTTCGATTTATTAAAAAAAAGGGTGTAAAGTGTTCTGTCTTGACTAAAATTTCTAACACACCAAATACCTGAAAACACAAAACCAGTTTACGCCAAAAACAAATGAAAGCTTAAGAGTTTTGTTGTTTTTTGTATTGTTAAGTAGTCATACATACACTCGGCGGTTTTTGAATCATGAGCTCACCCTACTTTCCATTATTGTTGGAAGCAAATGTGCCATTTAAGCTAGAGCTCATTGGCTAGGACCTTTAAAGATTTTGTGACGCTTTGTTTGCTTAATGGAGCAAGTGACCCTCCTAAAACATATTGTTGGGGACTGCATTTTTTTTTTGTTGCCTCATATAGAGATTTATGAATTGTCATTGACTGGTTCGAATTAGGGATTGCATCTTTATGTATCCTATTTTTTTTGTTGCCTGGTATAGAGATTTTTTTGTGACAACGTGTCAGCATAATCGAAATCTTAAAATTCTTCTCCTTCCTCCTTGTTTGTTTGGTGTCTTTTCATTCTTTGTTTGGGGCTTTCGTTCAACATTGAACATTGTAGGCCGAGGAGGCCATAACCTAAACATAATTGGATTTGAAGCTTAATAATAAGGTATCATTTTTCTTTTATATTTTTAATTTTCTTGAGATTAAGGTATTCCCAGTCTATAGAACATGTCTCTACTGTTTTCAAAACCCTAATTCGAACCAAACTTTCTATGTTCTTGTTGTTGCTGGGGTTCATATTATACATAATTCCTCAATTCAGCTTCCTTTTCTTTTAATTATTGTTTGGGAATATTCAAATCCTAAATTGTAATACTAGTAGTTCTAGGACCTTAATATGATTGCCAAGCTCATTTGAATTGAATATTAAGCTTTATTATGAATTAACAGGCTTGCTTGATTTTAAATGGAGTTTGTTTATTATAGTATCTGTCTTATATTTGTAGCTGAGGTGAGCACCAATGTTATGGAAATTTTAATTATAATTCCAATCCTAGTCTAAGAACTTAATATAGTTGCCAAGCTAATCTGAATAATCGGCTTAATTAATTAATGGCCTTGCATTGTTTTATTGTTAATTGTTGTATAATTGTCTTGTTTTTGTTGCTAAGAGGGGCATCTATGTTCAAATTTCAGTGCTCTGCTTAGGCCTTTGCCGAGCTCTATTTTGTTAAAAGAACTTGGTGGGGTTGGCTTTAATTGTAGAAAAAGAAAAGCGTGTGTATGGGCCATGGCAAACTTTGATACAAGCAGAGTTTCTTATTCTTCACTTTCTAAGGTTGTTGAAAAGGATGATAATAATAATAATAATAATGCCCAATTCCACTATGTTAATGACTACACTGACTCTCCATGGGACTAAGTCAAAGTCCTCTCCACCGCATCACGCGTTTTGAGATGATGATTTTGCTACTGATGGAGAAGGATATGATTCAAGTGAAACACTCATAATTCGGTGCAACCTTAAAATAATAATAACAGTATACATCATCCTGAGATTAACTTGAAGAATGTGCTCAATGGTATATTTGCCATTTTGACTTGTTGGAACAAACTTTTGAGTTTTACTGAGTTTTATTTCAAATCAACAGTCGTCAGGGTTGTCAAAATCGAAATCTTACGAAGGCAAGTAGGATCGTGAATCGTAAGATCGAATCGTGAATCGTAAAATCCTACTTATTTTCAGATTTGAAACAAAAAAAATATTGAAAGTGACTTTGTATATTGAATAATCACATAAATTATGAATCTTCCATAAAATAAAAATAAAGATTTTGATCATATGATGTAATTTGCATATCCTGCATTGCTATGTCTATACTAATGAAACAAATATATTTAAATTTTAATACAATGTATTTAAAAATTTTAGTGAATGTTTAATGAGAAACAAACCAAGTACCAAAATACTAGCACACCTTTTCCTTCAACAGCAGCTCTTGAACCCTTATCATCATCTAATATTGATAACCAAATGATACAATAGTGATCACACATTCACACTATATACATGTAACTTTTTTTTTTTTTTTTTTTTTTTTAAATCTATAAAGGAAGGCATTAGAATTGTTACTTCATTATTTTCATCAAAATCTATACCATCATCTTCTAGTCGACACCTTTTGCTAACCACTCATCATCCAAAGACAAGTTCTTCAAACCAATTTCTTCTTTTGCACTTGATGGTTTAGATATTTTCTCTTTTATCTTCAAGTTTTACATAACAAATACCAACTCTTTTTTTTTTTTCTTTTTTTTTGGTTTTAAACAATTTTCTCCTTTTTGAGTGTACTTAAAGTTGTACCAATTTTAATAGAGAATTCTCAACTAGGGGATAATATACTAAAGTCATTTGGTTTTACTATTCCAAATGTACTTCAATTACTTTTACAACCTGAAAAACTTAAGCTCAATATTCTTATAGCAAAAATTTTTAATTCAAGAAAGCCATCTCCATATGAGTTCCACCACTTAGTTGATACATTTATGAAGTATAATGTCTTAGTCTTGAGATTACAAATGACAACTTATAAAGATGAAATTAAATAAAATAAAAAAATTTTTTTAAAAAAATTGATTTTTACGTTTTGATAGGATCGGTAGGATCCCATACGATCCTACCATTTTATACTATCCCACACGATCCTACATGTAATCTTACAATTTTTACGATCCTTGTGCGATTCTAAACGTTTTGGTGAGAGGGAATCGTAAAATCGTTACATGGTGTTCTTATTAACACCATCAGCAATGCCATGCGAGTAGCAAAGCATGATGTGATGGATTGGACTTGCACAAGAGGATGGTTGAATCTTCCACTTGGTTTGTTTGTGGAACATGAAATATACAAGGCCTCCAATACTTTAAGAAGCTGTTGCCAGCTGTGATTTTCATTTGCATCTCTGATGCAAGGCATTTCAAGCAACTATATGCCTATATCCTAATCCACTTGTAACTAGTTAGTTAGTTAGTTAGAAGATTTCTTAAGCATTAACCTATAGGATTTAGACACTCGTCAACCATCTAGAGGCTGTCAATGCCAAATAACTAGTATAAGTAGGAGAATGTAAGCTCTTTGTAAATCAATTCTGGTAATTGAATGAATTGTTAGCCTTTGTGTGCTATTTGGAACTAAGTGTTTTTGCAGAGCTATCAATTTGTTCTAAGTAACTTGGCATTTTCATTGTTTCTAAACCATACACAAACAGCCCATCACATCCCCTGCATCAAACTGGTAATAGAGCTTGAGATCCTTAGGATTCAAGTTCATTTGCAATTTGTTTCTTTATTTTTTGTCCAAGAACCTATCAAGGTTCAGTCTTGATTGCTTTTCCTAGCCCAATATACCTCTCTTACCAAAAACAAAGCCTTCATATGTGCTAGCAATTAGTTTGTAGTAGCAAGAAGCCATGGTGTTTGAGAAGGCAAGGAAGGATAAGGGCAAGAAGTAAGCTGTTCTTATGGTAGAGGAAGATGATATTGCAGCCAATAGACCAAGGTGTAGAAGGGTTCAAAATGGCTTAGAAGCTGAAGTGGAATCGTTGAGGAGGCAATTACAAGCCTTGACTGAACAATTGAGAAGAGATAGGAAACAACAACACAATCAACATGATGTCGCTGGAAGTGCAACTTCAAATGGGGGGGATTATGAGCAGTTCTTTGTTCAAATTCCTAAGCAAAAACTAGAGTGGCATAACCGCAATCCTGTGATGGTTCAACCAAAGATGCCAAACCAGAATTGGGAATTAATATTTGAGATTGAATTCCCTGAATTTGATGGCAACTTGAATCATGAAGAGTTTGTGGATTGGCTTAGCCAAGTCAAAGAGATCTGTGCTTGTTATGATATTCCAGAATCCAAGAAAGTTGAATTGGCAGCAACTAATTTGAGAGGCAAGGCAAGATCTTGGTGGGAGCAGTTGAAGATTCAAAGATTGAGGAAAGGAAAAACCAAGATTCATACTTAGGAGGAGATGAAACAAAAGCTTAGAGAGCAATTCTTGGCTTACAACTACAGTCACACCCTTTGCAGCAAAATGCAAATCCAAGATGTCGATTTCCTCCAAAACGGTTAGACTGTTTCAGAAGCTTTCAATGGGGCAATGCTGATTGAGAATCATCAAGTCAAGGGGCCACAATTAGTTCCTTTCTATCTAAAATCAGTGCTCGAAGTGGTGATGCAACATCCAACTTCACCAAAAAGGTTGAAAATGGATCAAATGTTGCTAAATCAAGTAAGGCTTCCAAGGTACCACCCATGAACCAACCTATTTTGTCAAAGGGTGAAACCTTAGTTGTTGAAGACATAGAAGATCAAGACTTTCTGGTTAAAGAGTTAGAAGACATTGGACATCTTGTTTCTAAAGGCTACACTGAAGAACAAATTGGTGAGGGAGGACAAGAATTGACTAAATGCATAATACATATGGTAGAATCTATGCATGGTCAGTATGTGGAAGAACGAGCAAATGTTGTTGTTAAGGAAGCAAATGACTCTCGATTAGCAACAAGGGTTATGCAAGTTCTAAGACAAGAAGTGGAGGATGATAGACAGCATAAAATTTATGTTCTTTGTGAGGAGGTAGCCATGAATGGGTTCCATCTTTTACATAGATGTGAAAAATCATATGAAGTTATCGTGGGCAAAAGGTGCAACACACACAACATGTACAAGTTAGTGCATCCACACTCCTTGCAACCAAAGAAAGGAAAGGCAAGCCCTAAGCCAATGGTTAAGATGAAGAAGGTTGAGTCACCAGTGAAGAATAAAGCCTAGTAGTGTCAAAATATGCATGATTGATTATTAGCAAGGCAAAACACTTAATGTTCAATTTGGAGTAAATGTTTTACAATTGAAAAGTCAACCAAACTTGAGAACAAGTTTGCTTTCAAGAAAGGGAGTCCTCTTAATGCAGATGCATCTACATTGGTGTTTCATTTGTGTAGGACTTGGCTTTGCAGAAGCAACAGCCTTTGGTGTGTAGCAACTACAGCAAACTCATTATACAAGGCAACTATATTATCCTATAACTTCATACAAATCTTGTGGCAACCAAGAGCACTCGAGGTCAAGTGCTTCTTAAGAGGGAGAGTCCTAATGTAGGGCATTTCAAGCAACTATATGCCTATATCGTAATCCACTTGAATATAGGATTTAGACACTTGTCAACCATCTAAAGGCTGCCAATGCCAAACAACTAGTATAAGTAGGAGAATGTAAGCTCTTTGTAAATCAGCTTTGGTAATTGAATGAATTGTTAGCATTTGTGTACTATTTGCAACTAAGTGTTCTTGCAGAGGTACTTATCCGCCTCTCAATTTGTTCTAAGTAACTCTTCCCTTTCATTGTTTCTAAACTATACACAAACAGCCAATCACATCCCCTGCATCAATCTCAGCTTACATGTCAACCTTTTTTATCTTTGTAAAACTAACATCTCTTTCCTGCTTTGTAATGTCAAAGAGATGGGATTGTAAAATTATAATTGGTAGTTCTTGCTAGGTCATAGATTCTATTTTGGTGCTTTGTTTCTGTGTTTACTCTTTGCTTCTTTTCACGTGCATGTCAACTAGACTATAATGTATTTTAGAAATTCATACTTTGCATCAATATTTTGAATGTGCAGTCCTTTGTAAAGCGGTTTTCCCTTTTTTTCCTCACTTTATAGTTTTTGCTGGAATTGACAGGTTGAATCCTGACAAGTTGATACCCTTGGCAATTTTGAAAGGGGCAAAAGGCCGGGCAATTTTAACTGTAGCCAAAGCTGGTGTTCTATTTGCTTACAAACTTGGCATAGGCTTGGTCAATTCTCGAAGGTCAGATGGATCATGGTCTGCCTCATCGACCATATTCTCTGTTGGCTTAGGATGGGGTGCTCAGGTAACAACAAAATTGTTATGTTACTTCTCGTATTAATTTCTTTTTGTTATTATTACTACTATAATGTCCGTAAGGTCAATCTTAGGTAGAAGGCCTGAAAAAAAAAATCCAGGATATGCATGAGTTTAGCAAGAGTTCCTTTTAACTGTTTGTGAAATTCTAATTGTTTATCAAGACTTCCTCAATTTATGTTTCAGCTAATAATTGTACTTAATATGTGTTCCCAGATTGGAGGAGAGCTCATGGACTTCATAATTGTGCTTCATGATTCAAAAGTTGTGAAGACATTTTGTAGTCACGTGCATTTTTCTCTTGGTGTTGGTTATAGGGCTGCAGCAGGACCTGTAGGGAGAGGGCTAGAAGCAGATCTTCGTGCTGGAGACAGAGGTAGAGGTTATGGAATGTGCTATACATACAGTTGTAGCGAAGATATTGTGTCATGATTTAAGTTTTGTGTGTGTCTGTAACTTTTGGTTACATGAATAATTAGAATCATACATGTATTTAACATGCTACTGTGTGTGATGTCTTAACATGAAGAAAAAAAAATGAAGATCTTTAGAGGTTACAAGCTACAAACCTTTTATTATAGTATCACTGGCTGTGATCTTTTTTTTTGTTTTGATAGAAATCATTGGCTGTGATTTGAATGTTCCTAAAAAATTTTTTTTTTTATAATGAAAAATTTTATTAGAAAAAAGCAAACCAAGTACTCCGGTGGTGCACTAAGAGAGAAGTACAACCAATTCAAAATACAATGATCAAACAAGTGTAAGAGAGAAAAACAAGGGGGGGGGGGGGGGGGGGGGGGAGAAAAGCAGCACTGAATGTTCCTAAAATCTTGTTCAAATCTTTGGAATCTATTGACAGTTGACATCCAAATGGCTAAGGATTGTTCTTTGGGCTCTTGAAAGCATGTCGTAGGCTTCTTTTGTTTAATCATTTTCTGCTATTTGTTGATTTTGCAATCTCTTGAAAATGGAGAAAAATTGTGGGAACATTGGAATTCGCTTCCTCATATGGTTCCTGTTTATGGTTTCATATCAATTAGCGACTTTACTGGGCCTTAATCTAGTTTATTAAGGTTGGGAATTGGCTCCATGAATTGCTGGACTTAAAACTAAAGGAAATTGTTGTGAAAAAGAAAAAAACCTTAAGTGAATGCTAGCACATTAGTCGATGCTAATCTACATGTATTCCAGTGTTTTATGGTAGAATTTCAACATTTAGATGTTCACATGTCTCTGTGCTGGCATTTGGTGGTGGGGTGGGGTGGGGGAAGGTGTGGTTCTGTTAAGACAGTTTCTTTCAGGTGGCAAGATATATATCATAGTTCTAATATCAATAGATTGTGGATTATCTTGTATTCTTCTATGCGACCATAACAGCATTACTTAATTTATTCTTCTTGTTTTTGTGTTTGCTTTATATCTTTTGATTCTTTTAAGATTAAATCTTCTTGCTTGTTTTTATAGTAATCAACATCTTAAAGTTTTGAATTGAATTGGAAGCGTAAGGAATTTTTAAATGAGAGCCTAAAATAAATGCAAATAGTGAAGAGACTAGAGGAAAATACCAAAATCTTTATGATACAACCCCTACCTCGGCCGCGTGTAGCACCTCTTTTCCCATGTGGGGCTATAGTTAGATCGAGGAAATTCTGGAAATTAACAAGAAAGAAGAAGGATAAATTTCTGGTTATGCTTTGAGGGATAACTGGGACCTCCTTAACAAGCAAAAGCTTGATTGTTTTACTGGAATATTCAGATTACTTCTTATTAATTAACGTAGACTATAAATAGCCTTCAATTGAGCATACAATGCATTCCTAGTGATAAGGATAAAATAACATCAAGTCCTATCCTATTTCCAACTCCTATTTCTGTTGGACACACCCAAGCGGAGTCATTATTTGAAAAGCAACCCTATAAACATAAATAAGATAACCATTAATAACTTCTAAACAAATCCTAAACAATCTGATAACGTCAACAAGCTAGAACCAATCTTGTGCAGCAGATAACACTCATCTAGAGCAACCAAGAGATATTAACAACTATGCTGCATAATCTAATCTGAATTGCTGTCCAAATCCATTTCAACAAGCTAGTTTGTAACACTTTAGTTTCAGAGATCAGCCTAAAATAAATAAAAAAATAAAAAATTATATATATATATATGGGGGGGGGGGGGGGGGGGAATGAAATATTCATTTTTGCAAGGTAGTGCTGCTCAAAGATGTTGTTTTCTGTACTTTTCCCCATTCTAATATGTTTTGTGCATCTAAAAGTAATTTTGCGGTAGCCTAAAAGTTGATAACTGCTTACACTTGCAAACTATGGCAGGCTCATTTGTGGGAGTGTCATTGGAAAGGAATGTTGTTGCAACAAGGATGGATACCAATTTACGTTTTTATGGTGATTCTTATCTCACCACATCTGATATTCTTCTTGGGATGGTGAGCAGACCAAAGGCTATTGAGTCCTTGTATGCAGCACTTTGAAGACCTATTCTCCAGTCTATGATGATAATTACAGTTGACTGCAATTTGGCATCTTTCTGATGCATGTGAAGCATCCCCATGAGCATTGGTGTAGATCACTTTTCAGACATGCTTGGATTCTAATACAAATTCCTCATCTTAGATCTATAACTGTAAAAAAGTTATTTTGGATTGTTTCATCTTCTATTTGTATAAAGGGATATACTTAATGCCACAAGCAACTTAATCTATTGTTTCTATCATAATCCTATTCATCTGTGATTGTCAAACCATTCAATATAATATGATGTAAATATACTAAGATTCGTAGGGACTTGTACATGAATATGTGCAACAGAATGATAAAAATTAAATTTAGTTGGCATGAATAAATTATTTTAAGTTCAAATATTACTTAGTACTTAACAAATGGTTTGTCTAGTTTTTGGATGAGTTCATTTTTATTGGTTTGTTTTGTTTGAAAAATAAGTGGTGTAAAAGTACAATTGTCTACTAACTACATAAAGAGTGTGCGAGGAGAGGGGTGTTTGGTTTGAGCATCACTCAAAACTCAATTCTCAAAATTCAATTCCAATCCCTCAAAACTCTAACTCATATCTCATTTCTTATTCTCTATTTTTCTCGACTTACCCAACAATGTATTCGGCTCAAATATTTGCTTTAGTCTTCAGCTTAATAACTCAAACTCAAAAAGGTGGAGCCCACATGAACAATAACAGTGCTCTTGTTGACCTCACCTGTGATATTTTCTCTCTTCCCATCCCTTCTTTCATTTTTTTCTCTCTAAATATGTCAAGCAAACGGCAAAAAGGCGGTCAAAAAACATAGGAAAGCAAATAGAAGGAAAAACAGTAGATCAAACACTTAACAACCAATTGTTGGAACTACTATTGTTCTTTATATATATATATATATATATATAAATGTGAAGCATCTCACTCATGCAAGGTGCACCAACTAGTGAAGAAGTACATCACATGTCAATGGAGAATTGTGGGGGTCTTACCCAGCGCAACTCCCATTATAGAAGGATATGCACTATTGTCTTATGAGATACTAACACTGGTGTAGGAATAACTAGTTTGGATTACTGGAGGCATAACTCTAGGAGTTGAATAAAATGTTGCTTTTCAAGAGTAAGGAAAGGAGGAAGTCCAATTAGTAATAAAAGGTTTACCTCCTTAATAAAACCCAGAAATTTAAAGTGGAGTCAAACAAAACAAAACTGCATGTCTCTTTGTAGTAATGGGTGCATAAAGAGTTCCAGCGTTCAAGTGTAGTACACATGGTCTTTGGGAGATCACAATAAACGTTGAGTTTGTACAATACAATGGCAACAAAATCCCTCATTTTGATCAAATTTTATTGAACAAGAAGTGAAGTATATATTAAATGTTAACCATTTTGTTTAGCTACAAGTCTTATGACAAAACATTAAATATAAGTTCATGTATGATGCTTCTTCTACAGGGCATGCGACACGAAACAAAATTTAATTGCCAAAATACATAGGGATTGACATGAATCTTACAAGGTGTTACCCAAATTTATGATAACACTTGCGAATACAAATTTGAATATAGGGGAAAATCCTTGCTTCACCGTTGATTACTATAATTGCCAAATTTTATATTTAGACAAACTAAAAGCAAGAAAGATTTTGTTATTAAACTTTACTGGCATTACATGGCTTGTTGACTAAGTAGTAGACAAATTTCTAGCATTGTATTTTATCATTTACTTTTTTGATGAACTAAAGGGGGGGCGGGGGTAACCATTTATGACTAATTCCTCAGGGTGTGACCTAATAGAGGCACCCCCCGCTAGGGAATGTTGGATTGAGTTATAGCTACTGTGACCGGAGCGCCACAGACCTCACCCTAGCACCCCAAGAGAGCCAGCAGGAGAGGCACATTGCAAGCTAGGAACCCTCCTCCCACACGGTACTCGCCACAACTCGAACAAGGGACCTTGTGCTTGCATGTGGGATCTCTCCCAATTGGGCCACCCCTCCTGGGGCGTATTTTATCATTTACGTTGCTCATTACAAGGTGTTGATCAATTAACCCTTAGGGTAGATCAGCTTAGGTTGCAATGGATTAAACAACATGGAGTGAAAGAGTGCCTCCAGGCTCCACCTATTATCGACTAACAAATTGCACTGATCCAATTAGGTCTAGATGCTTAAGTCACTAGCTTTTGGAAATTGTAAAGATTCAAAATATATGCACCCTATTTTTCACATTTTATTAAAAAGACTAAGAAACAGGTAGACAATCTGCCATACGAGCAAGCAGTAAGGGCGGGGGCAAATTGTTGGACCTAAAACAAAAAGAAACAGGAAAAGATAAAGCTAGTTTAGAAATTTTACATATGCACACAGATCACAAGGGCTACATTTTGAACTAATACATATCGATACCAACAAATACCCATATTGAAGCAAACCCCAAAACCCAAAACAAGAATCTTTTCTTTACAAACACGAAACCCAAATCAAATTCCATTTTTCAAATCCCATAAACCTAAATCAACCAAATCCCCAAACTCATGAACAATTACAAAGGAAGGAACTTTTGGCCCACCGCTAGTGAGTGGTGGCAATGGGTGAGACTTGAACCAAAAGACTTGAGATAGGGAGGGGCTAAGGTTGAACCGGAAGACTTCAGACAAAGAGGGGGGCCGAGAGTGAGAATCATCTCACAGTGGTTCGTGGTGGTGGCTTATGGTAGCTCGTGTAGTTGAGATTTTTGTTTTGTAGAGGAGCCCTAGATATTTGGAAGGTAGGTGTGGAGTGGTGGTTTGTGTTTGAAGAAATGAGAAAAAGCTAAGAATGGGAGGTGAGTGGAGAGGGAGAACGAGTAGAGGAGAACAGAGTTATTGGGGGAGAGTAAATGCAAATCTAACTTGACGTAGAAAACACAAAGAAGCGGGCCCCATCGTTTGCAAATAATTACAAAAATGATACCACAGCTTAATTTCCATAATCTTAAAACAACCAAAATTTGTTCTTAATTTTCATCACTCAAACTTAGTTTTTTGAGTTTTGGGGGATGAAAATTGAGTTATGGGAGTTAAACTGAACAACTTGAATTCTAGTGGGGCCCACAAAATTTGAGAATTAAGTGATGAAAATTGAGTTTTGAGTTACCAAAATGGCTAAACCAAACAATCTACAGTAGTTTCATTTGGTCAAGTTTTGTCATTTTGTTGAGCCAAAATAGTACGTTTAGTTGAAGATATATACAATTTAATAGAGAGGGGCAAAAGGAGAGAGAGAGAGAGAGAGAGTTCCAGAAACCCATGGGTCCATTTGGTCGGAGGGGTGGAAAAATGAAGGGATGGAAAAAATAAGTTTGTATAAATTTACTCACATACCCTTATTAAAAAATGATGTCCAATTAAAACAAAAAAAATGACAAACAATTGAAAAAAATACAATCACCCAAATTTATTAAAAATTAAAAATCTTGTCCTGAAAAAAATGATCACATCTAAACAAAAAAAAAAAAAAAAAAACACTATCACACTCACAGCCCAAGAAAAAAGGAAGAAGGAAGAGGCAATGTCCAGGGAAAAGCAAAAGGAAAAAAAAAAAAAAGAATGAAAACAAAAAGGCAAACATTTATTACAATTGGAATTAAAAATGAAAAAAAAGTGCAATGTACAAGCCCATGTGCAAGTTGCAGATAAGCATTTTTGTCATTCAGCCATTAGATTTTCCCCTTTAAGTTTTCTCTCAATTTTTTGGAGAAAACATTTTTGTGGGCTTGAGAAAAAAACACCCTAACCTCATTATCATTTTCCCCTCTGCCCCTCCCAACCAAACACCCCCAAAAAAGTTATCCATCATTTTATTTCCCTTTTTTTTCCATCCTCCCTAAAATTCACTATATCAAACACACCCTAAGAGTTATATAAAAATGAGCAGGGGTCTTAGTTAAGGGGACCTACTTTTCCCTTATACATTTCTTTCCAACTTTAGATCTTTCAATAATAACTCCTTACTCCAAGGACTTAATCCAACTTCGTGAATCATCCCACGAATTTTTTTTTATTTAATTTTATAGCTTATACCAACTTTTCAATTATATTTACATTGTTTATTAAGCTACAAGAAAGAGTCAACCACTATTAAAAAAAATACTAATTTGAGATATGCGTGCAAGGCACATGTTAGCCATTATACTGCAAAAGCTAATCCTAAGGAAGAAAAGGGTAGCAAGAAAACTGAAATGAGATGAAGCAACAAAAATGAGGTACGTTTGTTTGCCGTTGCTATTTATCATAGTATATAATTTGCACTTTGCACTTTGCACATTCCCTTTCAAGAAGCATTAAGATATACCATCCGATCACTTTGGAACCAAAATACTAAAAATGTTGTAAGGGTCGCTAGCATCAAGTTTAACTTTATGTGTCTGAAACTAAACTTTCACCAACCTTGTGCTAATAAGGTAACACTCAATTATTCATATCAACTCATTTTTCCTATTCTAATTAATCTCAAGAACCATGATTAGACATTAAATTCCAGTAACAGCTAAGTTCATGCTTTCAACAATATCTTAATTGCTTAAATATGAAACTTTTGGAAATATATAAATAACAATTGGGGGTATCTCAAAGTTCCATAACAACTTTTCAAAACTAAATCATGATAAACCAATCACAGTCAGCACAACAGATGCAAAACTTTGATGATACTATTAATTAGTATGGGCTTAGAGATTTGGGTTTTGTTGGACCTAGATTTACTTGGCTTTACCAACAGAAGGATGGGTTTCAAATCCATGGAAGGCTTGATAGAGGATTTGCAACAGTGGATTGGTTAGATAGATTTCCTTCAGTAAAAATCTTTTACCGTACGTCATCTATTTTAGACCACTAAACTCTGGTCTTAGTCTTACAGCTTGAGGAGAGAAAAAATGTTAAACGTTATAGCATGACTTTTTATTTCTAATAATTCGAGGTTGCTAGATTTTTAATGGCAAAAATATCTAAGGATGTGATGATTTGTGCATTTTTCGGTGAAGTAATTTCGTAGATAAATCGCGTTACACCCTAGGTAATTTTGTGATAGAAAAAATGTATCAATAAAATAAAAAAGGGAAAGAAAATTATCTTTTTTTTTTTTTTTTTTTTAATTTTAAAAAGGGGTAAAAATTGGATTTGGGATAAAAAGGAAGAAGAAGAAATCAGGGGGTGTGGCAGTTTTGTAAAATACAATACATAATATTGTTTATAAATGGCATCACACATCCCAACGGTTCTCTCATTCTCTCTCCCAAATCCCCAAATTTGAAATCTCAGACTTCTCTCTATCATCCTTCTCTCCCCCAATATGGTTAGGGTTTCATCAGAGTTCTCTCTCTCTCTCCAAAGGGTTAGGGTTTCATTAGTATTCTCCATATCATTTTCTTGCATGTTTATGTTTTTATCTGATACCCTCTCTCTCTCCCCAAAGGGTTAGGGTTTCATCAGTATTCTCCATATCATATCGTATGTTTGTGTTAGGGTTAGGGTTCGACGATTTTCTCGGGAAAGTGACTGCCAGATTTTCTCGGGAACAACAACAATATTTTTCCGGTGAGGGGTTTTCCATGCCGCCGCTGGCGCGGAAGCCAAGGCTGATGATGCCTATGTCAGAGAGGAAGACTAATGGGTATTTTTGTGCTTTCATATGGTTTAGACTGATGGGTTTTTTTTGTGCTTTCATACGGTTTAGATTGATGGGTTTTTTTGTGCTTTCGTATACTTTAGACTGATTGGTTTTTTTGTGCTTTCGTATGGTTTTGACTAATGGTTTTTTTTTTTGTTTTTTGTTTTTTTTTTTTTTTTTTTTGTTTTGGATTCTGATTTGTTTGAATTGAATTGCAAGTTCTTGCTGATTTGGTTTTTTTTTTTTTGTAATGAAAAACTTCTTTTTTGATTTTCTTTGGTCTCGTGCCTTTTGGAATTTCCTGGTTCTTGAATGTTATTGATTTCTGTTAACTAGGCTTTTAAATTTTGTATAAATTTTTATTAACTGGGGTTGGTCTATTTCTTGAAGGGATTCTCCTGTGCACTTTTGTGTGGTTGAGTTCCTCTTTTTTTGCAAGAAAACTTTTTACGTATCACAAAGATATAAATCCTATTAATGATCATATGTGTCTTCTGTTTGTTCTAATTAATTTTGTTATCCTCATACTTAACTGAATTATTTTTTTAAGAAAGTTTTGCAGTTTGACTGTAGTTGGCAAGTAATACAGAGTTGTCTTGTGCATGTGTTACCAATGTTCAGATCAGTAACTGCAGTTGTAAGTTTTGTTTATGGAATCATCTTTCGTATTGTCAATATAGCTGTTGTAAGTTCTCTACGTACAATCTTCTTTGTATGGTTCTATTTTAAGTACTAGTTTGATATTTTACAATTTTGTGTCTGATCTTTGACTAATAATGAGGTCTGATGTCAATTCTATTATGACTGGGAAAGTAGACAAAAACAGACTTATTATGATTTCAAGTTGCATCTAATTTACAATTAGATTTAGATTTAAATCTCTTGGTTTTGGTTTTCATTCATGGTTTCAGGTTATAATGTAACAATTGATAATTATTTATGGTTGATTCTTATTATGATAACTAAACTTTTGTAGAAATATAATATTAAAAGAAGCAAACTTATGCAGCCTGTGAACTTGAAACTTATGCAGAGCTTTACCTTTAGATATAATGTAGGTTATATGGAGAGAGCGGAACAATAGAGCATTTGAAGGGTTAGAATGGTTGATGACGGATTTTAAGATGCTTTTATTGTATTCCTTATTTGAATGGATCACTGCATTATCATACCATTTGAGTTCTAATTTGTTGAAGTGACAATTGCAATTTCCCTTGATTTGACCACCTGCATGTACTTCTTGTGTGCAGGGTGATGTTCATATTTTTAATAAAGTTCTACTTATTCCAAAAGAAAAGAAAAGAAAAGAAAAGTTTAGCTCCCAAACAAGCATCTAGATGTTATTACTACTTCAACCTCAGTCTATGGAGTGGTTTATTTTGGGCTTATTACTATATATCCTCTGTTTATGACTGTTATTATGATTGTGTTTGCATATAGAAATATTTATTCTATTATTTATGGAAACTATAATGTGGCAATATTCTAATATAGGGTGTAAATACATTAGGTTTATATGGAATCTTTATAGAATTTAAACTCATTTGAAAAACATAAGTTACAGAGAAAAATTTGACCTTTCAAATTTTTTTTGTCATCTATAAAAGATACCAACAAAAGTTAAAGACGATTCTTTTATATGCATTATAGATTATATCTTATTTGGGTCATGATGATTTGTCATTAAGAGGTTTCTTGGACATAGTTACCATGGTTTTGGTTTCAATTATAGCATTTGGTTGTGTTTTTTCCTTGCCTCTATATACTTTGCTAAATCAATGCAACATATTGGAGTGGAAGAATTTAATTCCTTACTATGTATTCTACCTGGCTGGAGAGAGATGGTTGGAGCTTTGCTGACAAGGCCAATAGGCGCCTAAGTATGGTATGGAGTACATTTCTGGGCTTAATGCGACTTTCTTTAATATGGATGCATAATGGTGCCATTGTTAATATCTCTATATTAATGATACCTATTTTTAATTTTATTGTTATTTGTTATGTAATGAGTTGCATGTATTGTGTGACTTTATGATGAATTAGAATATAATAGTCTATATAAGCCAAGTATGTACCCCAAGAAAGGGAGATTATTTTGATGAATAAAGTTTCTTTTGAAATTGAGTTCATGGTTTGGTGCTGACTCCAGCCAGCCCTAAGTTTTGACTCCTAGTGGTTTTTTTTCCTCGCTTGGTGCTATCCAAGCAAGCCTAGGTACTGACTGTTCTCCATGTTAGGAACCTATGAGAAGTAGCTTGACTTAATGCATATGATCCAGCTAGTGTAACATGTATGCAGCACCAGTAAGCATGAGTAAGTAAAGTTTTGTATCATTAAGCACCAGTAACAACAACAGTGCAGCATTAACACTTGGTACTAGACACCAGCAACTTATTATAAGAGGTAGTTTATTAGTAAAGTTTTGTATCATCTTTGTATTTGAAGGTTAGAATAATCACATGCTTGTTAATTGATTGTGTCATGTGCTTAATTGTTGATTAATTAGAAGCCATGTGCTTAATAGTTAATTGTTGAAGAATTTTTTTCACATCAGATAAAGAATAGAGATCCTCTTAAACTAGGGTTTGTCTATAATATCATGCTTTTTGTTGGTATCATTATTCATATTTTGTTATTTGTATGCTCCTTTTTACAAATGTTATGCTCATCAATCTTTTGTTTTTTTCATAAGCCTTTGGTCATGTCTGTTGTCATATTGCATTAGCGACTACTTTCTCAGTCTACAAGTAATTATGCAGAGCAGCTTCTCTTTTGTTTCATGAGTTCTGATGAAACATTTGTAATTAAATCCCCAGGTAATATAGTCTAATAGTTCTCTTGCATGGGACTTGTAATGCTAGGCTAATACATGTCTACAACTAGCTGATAGAACATCACAAATTTTGCTAAAGCTCTGGACCATGCATGATTTTTGGTAACAGTATTCACATATTGGTATTTAATCTTGGCTTACCTTAAAAAAACATATATAATCTATGGACATGACTAGAAATATTCATATCATTAGTTAATTTTGGGTAAGCATACCACCTAATTTCACCAATGGGCTCTAGGTTGATTAGCACTTCTTCTCTCCCTCATTAGTGGGACAAAGGTCATGGATTTAAAACTCACATGGTGTGGCTTTCCAATAAAAAAACTAATTTAGAATGATGATGAAATGTTTTTGCTTTGTCATTACTAATTTCAGAATGGCAACATATATGCCCTTTTCCTTGATATCGTCTTTAAGTAGCCTCCTTCCCATAAAAATTTATAATTTATGTTTCCTCTACTTATTATTGATACTATCCTCATTAAACTCTGATTTTCTTATTATTCCTAGGCTTTTATGATTCTATTATTTTGACGTTTCTTTTGTAGTTTTTAATTCATATTAGTTTTGTTGTACTTGCTTTTTGTAGAGAGCTAACCGCAGCTGAAATTGATGATATTTAGCTCAAGTGGAGTAGCTTGCTGCTTGCTCTTCTTGCCTGCCATGTCTTTGAAGAGATATTATTAATCAAATATATGTTGCCTTCCTTCACCATGTAGCAGGGTGATCAATTTAATGTAGATTAATTGATAGGATTAAATTTTCAACCTGTCTGAATTGGAGCAGCAAACTGGTGAACCAATTGAGCCTATTACTCTACATCTTCTGTCTATGGAGTGGTCTATTTTGGGCTTATTACTATATATCCTCTGTTTATTATTCATAGATGAAAGTAAAATTACATCTTTTCTTCTATTACTATGGCATAACTAGCACCGACAAGAAATTCAGGTGAGCTTTGTTTTCCTTCCTCACTAAGCATGTGGATGGTCTTACATTTGATGTGAATTGGTCTTGGTTTGGGTTGATATTCCAAGTACCATGCATAACTGTCACATTTATAAACTGTTTTGTATAATCCCTTTTTCTGCATTCGATATTTTGTCTTTTGTATGTGTTCTTCCCTCTTTCTGACTGAGTATATATGTTTAATTTGTACATGTAGGGTATCTTTGAGTTTTGTGAATCTTTGACTGAGTACACTAATGAGACCAAATTACATTCTATTTGACTGATTTGGTTTTTTTTTTTTTTTTTTTTTTTTTTTTTTTTTTTTTTTTTTCTGCCATGTCTTACAAAGGTGTAATCCTATTCTCTAGGGGCTCCAATCGGAAGTCTTGCAAGTAACCCAAATGGTCCATGTCATTTAGACGATTTTTAGAGGGTTATTTAGGTATGGCTTGTTAAAACTATTTGATACATTAGCATTTTTGCTTTTGAAAACATATTTGGCATACCCGCTTCTGTCATTGCCTTTATTTTAATATTGCTCATTGCAGAAAGTCTTTAAAGTTTGGCTTTGAGTTTGGAGAAGAGCCTGGCTTTCTGTGAATTGGATTTACCTCTATAGTTGGTGGGTAATATGCTAGTCTTTCTATTTGTTGTTTTGCAACTCCTGCCTTTCTTTGTGCATGTTATAAATCTCATTTTGAGTCACTATTTACTATTATTTATCATAAATTTTTTAGCATTTTGCTTTAGATTACCTATGTTTTGATTGTGCTTCTACCTTAACTACTTGTTTCCGATTTACTTTAGCTTTAACAATTGTTTGTTAGGGTTGTTGATTTTCTCTTTTACTTTATTAATTTATTTTTCATTAAATGATGCTTGTGTATTCATTTTTTGTTTTGTATAATCTATTTAATTCCAAGGGTGATGCGTTTGCATCCTTTTATGTTTGTTTCCTTTTATGTAAGGTTTGTTTTGATTTTGTTGTTCTGTTTCGTATATTCTTCCAAGTTGAATTTGTTTTGTTATTTTTTATTTTTTATATTCTTGGAAGTGTTTTTCTTGAACTATGTAGTTGGGTATGTGTTTTTTCAGTTTGCTACATGTGGTGGATTCAAAGCTTGTGCAACTAAGGGTTTGCACGTTCCTCTTGTACATTTGGCTGCTAAGTGTTGGGTAATATGCTAGTTTTTCTATTTGTTGTTTTGCAACTCCTGCCATTCTTAGTGCATGTTATATAAATCATTTTGAGTCACTGTTTACTTGTATTTATTGTAGTCCTTTTAGCATTTTGCTTTTGGTTACCTAAATTTTGATTGTGCTTCTACCCTAACCACTTGTTTCCAATCTAATTTAGCTTTAACAATTGTTTGTTGGGGTTTTTGATTTTCTCTTTTACTTTATTAATTTATTTTTCGTTAAATGTTGCTTGAACTATGTTGCTGGTATGTGTATTTTCAGTTTGCTACATGTGGTGGATTCAGAGCTTGCGCCACTATGGGTTTGCACTTTCCTCTTGTAAATTTGTGTACTTGTCTTGTTTCTATTAACATTTTCTTTGTACAAGACACGGGAAACTTATTGGACATGGCTGCATGCGTGTCCCAACCTTTTTTCTGCTTCAAAATAAAAGGCTGAAACTCACTACCTCTAACACCGATCTCCTTCCACTTCTTCCTCTCACGCCGATCTTCTTCTTCTTCCTCATCCTCTCACACCAATCTTCTTCTTCCTATCATGCCGATCTCTTCTTCTTCTTCAGCTCTTAGATCTATAATCTTATTTCACTTTTACAGTTTTGCCACTTTGCCCTTTCTGTCCATGTGTGCTTTTTATTACTTTGTCTGCCTCACAATGTCACACATTAAGCGCTCTTTTATCTACATCCACCCTCTTGAACTAAAGATGTGTAAATAGATGTTTCTTTTCAAATTTTGTGTCTTTTTTGAGTTAAAAGTCTGCCACCTATCAAGCCAGGTAGTCAACTTTTTACAATTCTTTTTTTATTATCTTGGTAGACAATATCAGTGGCTAGACTTTAATATGCTTCTAACAGATTTTTTAACAATTATTTAAAAATATATTTGTTGGAAACCAAATTGTTCAGGTTTGTCTTCTGTGTGTTTATTTGTAATTTTGAATGTTTTTAAGGTATTCATGTTCAAAAGATATGTTCTTTGGCGATTGCCATCTTTCATTGTCTCTCTTATAGAATAACATTCTAATTGCATGATTTCCTTATGTGATCAGTCCTTTAAAGAAATGGTTGCAATGTGTCTGGTGAAAGATCTAGGAAAGAGGCGGAATTTATTGAAACACACCTTTTTCAAGCATGCAAATTCTCTTGAGATTTCTGTGAAGAAATGATTCGCTGACTAGCCATCCCTTTGGAATCATGTAAAAGCCTTGCGGGTTACCCATCATATTGTTGAGATGCACCTTCCGTACTTTCACTTGTCCTGGTAAGCTTGTCTCATGGTTAAGGTTAATTTTGCAGCTTAAGGAGCAAGTGCAACTCTGTAAAGAACAAGAGGTAATATCACAGGTCATAAACATTTGTTCACTCCATTAAAACTTAAAATGCACGTAGTGATATTTGTTAAATTTTTTTCTATATTTACTACATATTTAATTCAAGTGGATGCATTTCTTAAGAATAACCGATGTAGGATGTCTCACTTAACTTTAGTTATCTGTCAAAACCATCCCCACCCCCTCTCTTTTCCCCAATTTTGTTTTTGTTAAGTTTTTCCAATTCTTCGTATTGACTAAGTTTCCCTTCCCATTAGGCTACACTGATGATATGGAGTTTGATGATGCTGTGCATACAACTATTTTGATGCTGAAGGAGGTGTAAATGAATGTTAAGCTTTTATTTATTTATGTTTAAGAAATATATTATTATTTAAAAAGTTGTGGTGGGTGCAGCTAGAATGGTAAAAGCTAGGGCATTGGTGGAGCTCGATGGAAATATATATATATATATATATATAAGTCAATGATAGTACTTTTTATCATTGAGTTTTTTATTCATTATTCTTTCTTTGTCTCTAAAAAAAATCAGGTTTTCTTCATGTTTAAAAATTTCTATTTTGAGAAGTATTTTCTGTTTGGCAATTATTCTTTTGATATACAATATAGGCTTTACCTTTTGGTGCTTCTCTTACATGCATCCATGTTCTAGGATTGCCCCCTGCATTGCGCCTTTTTATTGAAGATGTTTTACCTATAAAAATACAAAGCATCATACAATTTATACTTCTTTTCAGGGGGGATATCTTAATTTTCATTCGTTGCCTACTGTGTCTCCTCTCTCATCATCTCTTGCTCAGCTTCCTCCCAATGCAATTATATCTATCATTGATGGCTTGAAGCGATTGTAAATTGAAAAGCCAAAGCCACTTGAAGTTGCATATCTTTCGTTTGCAAAATGGAGATATTCTGATCTTTCTAGCTTTGTTGTC
This sequence comes from Quercus gilva, assembly GCA_023621385.1. Taxonomy (NCBI): domain Eukaryota; kingdom Viridiplantae; phylum Streptophyta; class Magnoliopsida; order Fagales; family Fagaceae; genus Quercus; species Quercus gilva. The sequence continues at coordinate 36,312,674 of CM042473.1, forward strand.
TTTCTACTGTAGTTTTTAATACCTCTGCAACAGAGGATTGATTTTTATTTGTATTTTTGCTAACGAACGGTGACTTTGTTGCTAAACCCATGGTCTTTTGGGTCAATATTCAATTGGAATGACAAATTTTATAAACATTTGCTAAAATGCAACTGTCCAGGTTAGTTAAGTTTTATTTCTTTTTGTCTTTCTCAAAAAAAAAAAAAAAAAAAAAATTCTGTTTGTCCCTTCTGATTTGTTAGTATGACAGGATCTCAAAGATGAACATCCCTTATAATCTGTTTGAACAGGTGTTCACATTGGACCAGAGCCTGCAAAAGATAGATTTTTTGTTGTTATGGTATCACTAGTCACCCTCACTTTCCCGCTTTGTCATTACTAATTTCAGAATGGCAACATAAAACCCCTTTTCCTTGATACCGTCTTTAGTTAGCCTCCTTCCCATAAAAATCTATCATTTATGTTTCCTTTACTTATTATTGATACTGTCCCTGTTAAACTTTGATTTTCTTATCTTTCCTAGACTTTTATGATTCTCCTATTTTGTAGTTTCTTTTGTAGTTTTTAATTCATATTAGTTTTGTTATACTTGCTTTTTGTAGAGAACTAACCCCGGCTGAAATTGATGATATTTAGCTCAGGTGGAGTAGCTTGCTGCTTGCTCTTATTGCCTGCCATATGTCTTTGAATAGATATTTTTAATTAAATATATGTTGCATTCCTTCACATTGTAGCAGGGAGATCAATTTAATGTAGATTAATTGATGGGATTGAATTTCCAACCTGTCTGAATTGGCAGCAAACTGGTGAGCCAATTGAGCCTATTACTATATATCCTCTGTTTATTATTTAGAGATGAAAGTAAAATTACATCTTTTCTTCTATTACTTTGGCATAACTAGCACTAACAAGAAATTCAGGTAAGCTTTGTTTTCCATCCTCACTAAGCGTGTGGATGGTCTTACATTTGATGTGAATTGGTCTTGGTTTGGGTTGATATTCCAAGAACCTTGCATAATTGTCACATTTATAAACTGTTTCATATAATCCCTCTTTTTGTGTTCTATTTTTTTGTCTTATTTCACTTTCTTTATGACTGAGTATATCTGTTTAATTTGTACATGTAGGATATCTTTGAGTTTTATGAATCCTTGACCTAGTATCTGACAAATTTGCAATTTATAATTTGTTAGTTATTATAGAATATAATCATTAGACTTTTGGTTTCCTAGTCGTTTTTGGCTCTTTCTCTACTTCCAACCATTTATATTGGCTTTTTCTTGTTCTTCTTCCTTCTCATCGTTGTCCACTTGTCCCGCAAGAGTGGGTTTAAAAAAAAATGGCACAGTTCATAATTTTTGTTATTGGGGTGGGGGAGTTCTTTTCTTGTGCTAAAATGTTGTTTCTAATAGATGCTCCATAACACTTTATTGTGTATGTACTTAAATCTGTGTATCCAAATACACTACAAGCATTGGCTGATTATAAAGGTATTCTCTTGGTTCCTTTTTAAAAGTTTCCTTTATATAAACTCCCCACATATTTGTATATCTTAAAATCTATTGCACAAATAATTATTTTACTCATTGCATCATTCATAGCTGATGGTTATTGCATCATCACACGTTTGTTTGAAGACTGACTCTAAAGTCAAAGAAGTACGAAAGAATTCAGGGATTGACGGGATCAGTTTTTTTATGTGTTACCCAATTAGAAATTATAGATTAATTTTTTTTTCCTACCTGAATAATAACTAAAGACTTGAGGATACCATCATTTTCTAACTTTTTTTTTTTTTTTTTTTTTTTTTCAAATAATGTTAATTTCAGAGCAACACTGTGCTCAAATGTATAAGAACTTTTAGCTATGTGGTTGATATTTTGGCTCTTTCTCTACCTCCTAAGCCTTAGCCTTTGCTTCTTTTGACTGTGGAGTCCCATGTGAACTCGAGGCAGTATTACACATGTTCTTTTTTAAACATACAGTTTGGAATTTGATGGCATATTTAACCACTTCAGGTGTTGACATTTTATTCAGAACCAAACACCAATAATCTGTCCTTTTTTGTTGAGGTATTGTTATTTTGGAGAACTTATCAGTTATTTGATGTCTCACACATTATGGATTAAGGCAAGGAACAAACGTAACTTAAAATTCAGACCTTGTTCAAATTGTGCCAAATTTGTAAAATCAGTGGTAATCATTTTTTCTTTTCTTGTTTTTCATTTATGAATTCTCTTTATATTCTGTTTTCTTACTCTATTTCCAAAGGAGTTTAGATGAGTGTATGATTTCTTCACATATATGGAGAAGGAAAGGATAATGTAACTTAGATTTTCTACTATTAACAATTTACATTTTTATACCTAAAAATTAGTTAAGAAGGCAATGTATATGGTTGCTTCGCTGATAATTATAGAAATGTAGAAAATATTTTTAACACTTGAGGGAGTAGCATACCAACCTAACAGTCAAAACACTGCAGGACTTTGCTAATTATTAAGGTACTGTGTTCAGTCCCAATCTCCTGTAGACTTTAAGGTGATGTATTTTGATTTTTCTAATTAGTTGGATTTATTTTTATCAGATTTGAAGGACAAATTTCGAGCATCAACTTTGGGATTGGAATAATTGGCACCGACAAGAAATTCGGGTAAGCTTTGTTTTCCTTTCTCACTAAGCTTGTGGATGGTCTGACACTTGATGTGAATTGGTCTTGGTTTGGGTTGATATTCCAAATACCTTGCATAAATGTCACATTTACAAACTGTTTTTCAATCAGGATATAAACTGGTCATGTGATTGCATGTTTTAAGATTTTTGGGAGAACGTGTCTACATCATCATTCTCCATATGGCATGCTACTCACAATTCCTTTGTTTTGCAGTTTATTCCCTGAAGCTGCAAGTTCGGTACTGGTGTCTGGGTAGCTTTGGTTTATGCATGTTCATGAGATGGAAAAATGTGACAGAAAAATGTACCTGTGATCAACTGATCACAGTTTGAAACCCGGGTAAAATAGTCTAACAGTTCATTTGCATGGGACTTACAATGCTAGGCTAATACATGTCTACAGCTGGCTGATAGAACATCTCAAATTTTGCTGAAGCTCTAGACCATGCATGATTTTTGGTAACAGTATCCACATATTGGTATATGATCTTGGCTTACCTTAAAATAACATATATAATCTATGGACATGACTGGAAATATTCATATCATTAGTTAATTTTTTGTAAGCATACCACCTAATTTCACCAATGGGCTCTAGCTCAATTAGCACTTCTTCTCCCTCAATATTGGGACAGAGGTTGTGGATTTAAAACTCACATGGTGTAGCTTTCCAATAAAAAAACTAACTTAGAATGATGATGAAACGCTTCTGCTTTGTCATTACTAATTTCAGAATGGCAACATAAAAGCCCCTTTCCTTGATACCGTCTTTAATTAGCCTCCTTCCCATAATAATTTATCATTAATGTTTCCTCTACATATTATTGATACTGTCCTCGTTAAACTCTAATTTTCTTATCATTCCTAGACTTTTATGATTCTCTTATTTTGAAGTTTCTTTTGTAGTTTTTGATTCATATTAGTTGGCAAGTAATACGAAGTTGTCTTGTGCATTGGTTACCAATGTTCAGATCAGTAATTGCAGTTGTAAGTTTTGTTTTTGGAATCTTCTTTCGTATTGTCAATATAGATGTTGTAAGTTCTCTATGTACAATCTTCTTCGTATGGTTCTATTTTGTCATTGGAGAATTTAATGATTATTTGGTTAACAGCAAGTTGAACAATGTTGTTCTTGCAGAGGACATGCATTTTCACATGTAAGCTTCTGTCTTTTTCTTTTTGGGTTACTGGGTTTGTCATTGATTTACTAATCTTGCTCACATTTTATAAACGCTAGAATGTGCTCTGCCCTGTTTTTCCCTGATATTTGGTTTCCAATATGCATAACATATTTGACTGCTGTTAAATGGAATGCAATTTAATATATTGACTACAGATGTGTCTTCAAAATGGTGTAGTTTCTTCATCTCTCTTTATTTGATTACCGTTTAAGTACCCCAGTTTGATATTTTACAATTTTGGGTCTGATCGTTGACTAATAATGAGGTCAGTTGTCAATTCTATTATGACTGAGAATGTAGACAAAAACAGACTTATTATGATTTCAAGTTGCATTTATTTTATAATTATATTTAGATTTAGATCTCTTGGTTTTGGTTTTCATTCATGGTTTCAGGTTATAATGTAACAATTGATAATTATTTATGGTCGATTCTTATTATGATAATTAAACTTTTGTGGAAATATAATATTAAAATAAGCAAACTTATACAGCCTGTGAATTTGAAACTTATGCAGAGCTTTACCTTTAGGTTTAATGTAGGTTATATGGAGAGAGCGGAACAATAGAGCATTTGAAGGGTTAGAATGGTCCATGATGGGTTTTAAGATGCTTTTATTGTATTCATTATGTGAATGGATGACTGCATTATCATACCATTCTGAGTTCTAATTTGTTGAAGTTTCTTGAGGATTGTAAGTTCTCTTGATTTGACCACCTACATGTACTTCTTGTGTGCAAGGTGGTGTTCATATTTTTAATAAAGTTCAACTTATTCAAAAAAAAAAAAAAAAAAAAAGTTTAGCTCCCATACAAGCATCTAGATGTTATAACTACTTCTACCTCAGTCTATGGAGTGGTTTATTTTGGGCCTATTACTATACATCCTCTGTTTATGACTGTTATTATGATTGTGTTTGCATTTAGAAATATTTATTCTATTATTTATAGAAACTATAATGTGGCAATATTCTAATATAGGGTGTAAATATATTAGGTTTATACGGAATCTATATAGAATTTAAACTCATTTGAAAAACATAAATTACAGAGAAAAATTTGGGCTTTCAAAATTTGTGTCATCTATAAAAGAAATCAACAAAAGTCAAAGACTATTCTTTTATATACATTATAGATTATATCTTATTTGGGTTATGATGATTTGTCATTAAGAGGTTTCTTGGACGTAGTTACCGTGGTTTTGGTTTCAATTATAGCGTTTGGTTGTGTTTTTTTCCTTGCCTCTATATATACTTTGCAAAATCAATGCAACATATTGGATTGGAAGGATTTAATTCCTTACCTTGTTTTCTACATCGCTGGAGAGAGATGGTTGGAGCTTTGCTGACAAGGCCAATGGATGCCTAAGTATGGTATGGAGTACATTTCTGGACTTAATGTGACTTTCTTTAATATGGATGCTTAATGGTGCCATTGTTAATATCTCTATATTAATGATACCTGTTTTAATTTTATTGTCATTTGTTATGAAATGAGTTCCATGTATTGTGTCACTTTATGATGAATTAGAATATAATAGTTTATATAAGCCAAGTACCCCAAGAAAGGGAGATTATTTTGATGAATAAAGTTTCTTTTGAAATTGAGTCCATGGTTTGGTGCCGACTCCAGCCAGCCCTAAGTGTTGACGCCTAGTGGTTTTTATTTCTCGCTTGATGCTATCCAAGCAAGCCTAGGTACTGACTGTTCTCCATGTTAGGAACCTATGTGAAGTAGCTTGACTTAATGCATATGATCCAGCTAGTGCATCATGTATGCAGTACCAGTAAGCATGAGTAAGTAAAGTTTTGTATCAATAAGCACCAGTAACAACAACAGTGCAGCATTAACACTTGGTACTAGATACCAGCAACTTATTATAAGAGGTAGTTTATTAGTAAAGTTTTGTACCATCTTTGTAATTGAAGGTTAGAATCACGTGCTTATTAATTGATTGTGCCATGTGCTTAATTGTTGATTAATTAGAAGCCATGCGCTTATCAGTTAATTGTTGAAGAATTTTTTTCACATCAGATAATGATTAGAGATCCTCTTAAACTAGGGTTTGTCTATAATATCATACTTTTTGTTGGTATCATTATTCATATTTTGTTCTCGTATGCTCCTTTTTACAAATGTTATGCTCATCAATCTTTTGTTTTTTTCATAAGCCTTTGGTCGTGTTTGTTGTCATACTGCAATAGCGACTACTTTCTGAGTCTACAAATAATTATGCAGAGCAGCTTCTCTTATGTTTCATGAGTTCTGATGAAACATTTGTAATTAAATCTCTTGGTAAATTAGTCTAACAGTTCACTTGCATGAGACTTGTAATGCTAGGCTAATACATGTCTACAACTAGCTGATAGAACATCACATATTTTGTTGAAGCTCTAGACCATGCATGATTTTTGGTAACAGTATGCACATATTGGTATATAATCTTGGCTTACCTTAAAAGAAAAACATAAATAATCTATGGACATGACTAGAAATATTCATATCATTAGTTAATTTTTGGTAAGCATACCACCTAATTTCACCAATGGGCTAGCTCGATTAGCACTTCTTCTCCCTCAATAGTGGGACAGAGGTCGTGGATTTAAAACTCACATGGTGTGGCTTTCCAATAAAAAAATTAATTAAGAATGCTGATTAAACGTTTTTGCTTTGTCATGACTAATTTTAGGATGGCAACAAAAAAGCCCATTTCCTTGATATCGTCTTTAATTAGCCTCCTTCCCATATAAATTTATCATTTATGTTTCCTCTACTTATTATTGATATTGTCCTCGTTAAAATCTGATTTTCTTATCATTCCTAGACTTTTATGATTCTCTTAGTTTGAAGTTTCTTTTGTAGTTTTTAATTCATATTCGTTTTGTTGTACTCTTTTTTTGTAGAGAACTAACCCTAGTTGAAATTGATGATATTTAGCTCAAGTGGAGTAGCTTGCTACTTGCTCTTCTTGCCTGCCATATGTCTTTGAAGAGATATTATTAATCAAATATATGTTGCATGCCTTCACATTGTAGCAGGGTGATCAATTTAATGTAGATTAATTGATAGGATTAAATTTCCAACCTGTCTAAATTGAAGCAGCAAACTGGTGAGCCAATTGAGCCTATTACTATCCTTTGTCTATGGAGTGGTTTATTTTGGGCCTATTACTATATATTTTATTATTCAGAGACGAAAGTAAAATTACATCTGTTCTTCCATTACTTTGGCATAACTAGCCCCGACAAGAAATTCAGGTAATTTTTGTTTTCCTTCCTTACTAATCATGTGGATGGTCTTACATTTGATGTGAATTGGTCTTGGTTTGGGTTGATATTCCAAGTACCTTGCATAAATGTCACATTTATAAACTGTTTACTGTAATCCCTCTTTCTGTGTTCAATTTTTTGTCTTTTACATGCGTCTTTCCCTCTCTTTCTGACTGAGTATATCTGTTTAATTTGAACATGTAGGGTATCTTTGAGTTTTATGAATATTTGACCGAGTATCTGACGAATTCGCACTTTATAATTTTTTAGTTATTATAGAATATAATCATGAGACTTTTGGTTTCCTAGTTGTTTTTGGCTCTTTCTCTACTTCCATCAACTTATATTGGATTGTTCTTATTCTTCTTCTTTCTTCTCATTGTTGTCCACTTGTCTTGCAAGAATGGGTTAAAAAAATGGCACAGTTCATAATTTTTGATAAAAATGTTATTTCTAATAGATGCTTCATAACACTTCTAATTGTGTGTGTACTTAAATCTGTGTATCCAACTACACTTTAAGCATTGGCTTATTATAAAGGTATTCTCTTGGTTACTTTTTATAAGTTTCCTTTATATAAACTCCCCACATATTTGTATATCTTAAAATCTATTACACAAATAATTATTTTACTCATTGCATCATTAATAACTGATGGTTATTGCATCATCACTTGTTTGTTTGAAGATTGACTTTAAGGTAAAAGAAGAACGAAAGAATTCAGGGATTGATTGGATCATTTTTTTATGTGTTACCCAATTAGAAATTACAGATTACTTTTTTTTTGCCTGCCTGAATAATAACTAAAGACTTGAGGATACCATCATTTTCTAACATTTTTTTTTTCCAAATAATGTGAATTTTAGAGCAACACTGTGCTCAAAAGTATAAGAACTTTTAGCTTTCTATGTGATTGATATTTTGGCTCTTTCTCTACCTTCTAAGCCTTAGCCTTTGCTTCTTTTGACTGTGGAGTCCCATGTGAAGTTTAGGCAGTATTAGGCACGTTCTTTTTTAAACGTACAGTTTGGAATCTGATGGCATATTTAACCACTTCAGGTGTTTCACTTTTTATTCAGAACCAAACACCAATAATCTGTTCTTGTTTGTTGAGGTTTTGTTATTTTGGAGAAATTATTAGTTATTTGATGTCTCACACATTATGGATTAAGGCAAGGAACAAACATAACTTAAAATTCAGACCTTGTTCAAATTGTGCCAAATTTGTAAAATCAGTGGTAATCATTTTTTCTTTTCTTGTTTTTCATTTAGGAATTCTCTTTATATTATGTTTTCTTACCATATTTCCAAAGGAACTTAGATGAGTGTATGATTTCTTCACATATATGGAGAAGGAAAGGATAACGTAACTTAGATTTTCTACTATTAACAATTTACAAAGGTGATGTATATGGTTGCTTTGCTGATAATTATAGAAGTGTGGAAAATATATTTAACACTTAAGGGAGTAGCATACCAACCTAACGGTCAAAACACTGTAGGACTTTGCTAATTATTAAGGTATTATGTTCAGTCCCAATCTCCTGTAGACTTTAAGGTGATGTATTTTGATTTTTCTAATTAGTTGGATTTATTTTTATCAGATTTGAAGGACAAATTTCGAGCATCAACATTGGCATTGGAATAATTGGCACTGACAAGAAATTTAGTAAGCTTTGTTTGCCTTCCTCACTAAGCTTGTGGATGGTCTTACACTTGATGTGAATTGGTCTTGGTTTGGGTTGATATTCCAAATTCCTTGCATAAATGTCACATTTATAAACTTTTTTTCAAGAGGATATAAATGGCCATGTGATTGTATTTTTTAAAATTTTTGGGAGAACACGTCTACATCACCATTCTCTATATGGCATGCTACTCACAATTCCTTTGTTTTGAAGTTTATTCCTTGAAGCTGAAAGTTCAGTACTGGTGTTTGGGTAGCTTTGGTCTATGCATGATCATGAGATGCAATTATTTTTTTGTGTGCCAGGTCTTGAAGAATTGTGACGGAAAAATGTACCTGTGATCAACTGATCACAGTTTGTAACCTGGGTGAAATAGTATAACAGTTCACTTGCATTGGACTTGTAATGCTAGGCTAATACATGTCTACAGCTGGCTGATAGAACATCTCAAATTTTGCTGAAGCTCTGGACCATGCATGATTTTAGGTTACAGTATGCACATATTGGTATATTATCTTGGCTTATCTTAAAAATACATATATAATCTATGGACATAACTAGAAATATTCATATCATTAGTTAATTTTTGGTAAGCATACCACCTAATTTCACCAATGGGCTCTAGCTCAATTAGCACTTCTTCTACCTCAATAGTGGGACAGAGGTCGTGGATTTAAAACTCATATTGTGTGGCTTTCCATTAAAAAAACTAATTTGGAATGATGATGAAATGCTTTTGCTTTGTCATTACTAATTTCAGAATGGCAACATAAAAGCCATTTTCCTTGATATCGTCTTTAATTTGCCTCCTTCCCATAAAAATTTATCATTTATGTTTTCTCTACTTATTATTGATACTGTCCTCGTTAAACTCTGATTTTCTCATCATTCCTAGACTTTTATGATTCTCTTATTTTGAAGTTTCTTTTGTAGTTTTTAATTCATATTAGTTTATTGTACTTGCTTTTTGTAGAGAAGTAACCCCAGATGAAATTGATGATATTTAGCTCAAGTGGAGTAGCTTGCTACTTGCTCTTCTTGCTTGCCATATGTCTTTGAAGAGATATTATTAATCAAATATATGTTGCATTCTTTCACATTGTAGCAGGGTGATCAATTTAATATAGATTAATTGATAGGATTAAATTTCCAACCTGTCTAAATTGGAGCAGCAAACCAGTGAGCCATTTGAGCCTATTACTATATATCCTGTTTATGGAGTGGTTTTTTTTGGGCCTATTACTATACATCCTCTGTTTATTATTCAGAGATGAAAGTAAAATTACATCTTTTCTTCTATTATTTTGACATAACTAGCACCGACAAGAGATTCGGGTAAGCTTTGTTTTCTTTCCTCACCAAGCATGTGGATGGTCTTACGTTTGATGTGAATTGGTCTTGGTTTAGGTTGATATTTTAAGTACCTTGCATAAGTGTCACATTTATAAACTGTTTTATATAAACCCTCTTTCTTTGTTTGATTTTTTTTCTTTTGCATGCGTCTTTCGCTCTCTTTCTAAGTATATCTGTTTAATTTGTACATGTAGGGTATCTTTGAGTTTTATGAATCTTTGACCAAGTACATGTAGGGTATCTTTGAGTTTTATGCATACGGCTATTTTGATGCTGAAGGAGGGTAAATGAAAGTTAAGCTTTATTATTTATTTATTTATTTAAAGAAATATATTTTATTGAGAAAGCTGTGGTGGGTGCAGCTAGAATGGTAAAAGCAAGGGCATTGGTGGAGCTCGATGGAAATATATATATATATATATATATATCAGTGATAGTACTTTTAATTGTTGAGTTTTTTATTCATTATTCTTTCTTTATCTCTAAAAAAATCTGGTTTCCTTCATGTTTAAATATTTTCCATTGAACTATTTTCTGTTTGGCAATAAGTTCTTTTGATATATAATATAGGCTTTACCTTTTGGTGCTTCTCTTACGTGCATGCCATGTTCTAGGATTATGCCCTGTATTGTGCCTTTTATTGAAAATGTTTTACCTATAAAAATACAATGCATCATACAATGGATACTTCTTTTTAGGGGTGATGTCTTAATTTTCATTTGTTTCCTAATGTGTCTCGTCTCTCATCGTCTCTTTGATCAGCTTCCTCCCAATGGAGTTATATCAATTATTGATGGCTTGAAGAGATTGTACAAGGAAAGGCCAAAGCCACTAGAAGTTGCATATCTTTCGTTTGCAAAATGGAGATATTCTGATCTTTCTAGCTTTGTTGTCAAGTTTCAACTCTAGTATTTAAGACCTCTGTAACAGAGGATTGATTTTTATTTGTATTTTTGCAGACGAACGGTGATTTTGTTGCTAAACCCATGGTCTTTTGGGTCAATATTCAACTGGAAGGACAAATTGAATAAACATTTGCTAAAATGCAACTGTCTTGGTTAGTTAAGTTTTATTTCTGTTTGTCCCTTCTAATTTGTTAGTATGACTAGATCTCAAAGATGAATATCCCTTTTGATTTGTTGTTGCCTGGTATAGAGATTCATAAAATTGATTACGAGTAACTAATTATGATGTCATGTATTTATGGGATTCAAATTTTCTTTTTGCTTTTGATCCCCTGAAATTTTTTGTAAAAAGCATGAATCCATAAGCTATTGGAATTATCTTTGTGGACTTATCTTTGTAATTGCATCTGGCACTCTTGGAGTCCATGGGCGCTAATGGATCTACTGGATCTGAAGCTATTGCTGCTGCAGAAAAGAATGCGGCTTTATTGACTGCAAGAGCTGGTTCCTTGGATCTATCTGCAATTCCCTCAATATTCTGTTTTTCAGCTACCCTTCAATATCCTGCTGGTGAGTCATGGCTTCTTTGTTTATGCACGACATAAGTATAAAATACTAGGAAGCACCATTATGGAACTGGTATAGGTATGGGTACGGTACGGCGGCGTCGCAATTTTTGAGAAATGCAACTATCCAGGTTAGTTAAGTTCTTTATTTCTGTTAGTCCATTTTGATTTGATCTCAAAGATAAATGTCCATTATAATCTGTTTGAACAGGTGTTCACATTGGACCTGAGCCTGCAACACACAGATTTGTTGTTGTTATGGTATCACAAGTCACCCTCACTTTCCTATGTTACTTTTGAAGGGTAGTTAAGTTTAAATGCACTATGTAAAATTTTGAAACTACTTTAGTTTAGACAGAAACTACCATGTGCGCATTGTCTCCTTCCCAAGTAGCAAACAGGGCTTTCTGAACAGGTATTCATTTGGGAAAGATTTTCAAATCCGCCCCTCCCCTCCCCCCCTCCCCTCCGGCGGTGTGCGTAGTGGTTTCCCCTTTCCCCTAAGAAAACTGAACCTCGTGAGTTTTCTTCTCCCCACATGGAATTGCTTTATGTGTCGACTAGTTAATTGTGTTACACTTATCGCCCCTCCCCCCAACCCCAATGGGCTTTTGGATATAACACAACACCTACTTGTGGTATTTTTGTGAAAATAATTGAAATCTTATAGTTACTTTCCCTCAAAATCTATCTTCTTATTCTATTCTTTACATAATGAAAGTTTTTGGTGACTTATCTTTTGTGCAGAGTTTTAGGTCATGGAATCTTGCACATGTAATTTCCTCTAAAAGAATTTGTTCCCAAATGATTTTGTGAGCCTGAATCATTTACTACTTGTGTTTTATTGTTGGACCGTGCAGGGGAATGTTTTTAGGTTTTATGACTTTGCTACCCTAATTTCCCATGTTAAAAAAATTTAATGCTGATATATCTACTAGGTCAACGAAGTTGGATAGGGACCTAAGGCCATATGCTCTCTTATCTCTAGATATCGATATTCTTTTCCTAAAATTTGAAGGTTTCTTTATTGAATTAAGATTCAAATTAAAAGAATTTACTTGAGTGACATAGGGTTGAGATCAAAATTCTCTTTGGTTTTCTCAATAATATCTCATTTTGGTACTTTTCTCCTTATTGTGTTTTACAAATTTTATATTGAATATAGATAGCCTTGTTGCCGCTGTGTTAGATTTTATTTATGATTGCACTTAATTCTCCCTTAACTATTTGATTGACCCTTTTGGGTTATTGATTTTCTCTCTCTTTCTCTCTCTCACACACACACACATGTTTGTGTGTGTGTTTGTGCGTATCTTCCACATAATCATTTTTAGTCTATATTTTATTATTGGAGCTTGGGATTTGTGTTTTCTCTAGTTGCATTCTCTAGATGCATTTGCAGTGCTTTAACTAAGGTTGATTTGATTTTGTTGCTTGTCAATGATACATCCTTTTGAGTAGTCATAAAATAATTTCAATTTAAAATTGTCATAAACTTTGTAGCTGGGATTCTGTGTTTTCCAACTAGCTCATGTGGAAAGTCAATACCAACATCACTGTGGGTTTGCGCTTTTATGTAGTGCTTGTTCATCTATCCTATCATCTAGTTTTTGTTGATGTTTTCTTGCTTTTAGTTGAACTAGGTTATCTTGTTATGGTGGAAGCTCTATGTCCAGTTTGGATTGCCACTTATTTTCTGTTTATAGGAAGCATGATTTTTTGGTGTTTTGCGATAGAGTCTCATTTGGCAATATGCTCTCTTTTCCTATCATATTGGTTTATCTCTCCTCCGTGCATCTGACTTTTGAGGATCATTTTTTGCCTGTTTTAATTCTTTCTAATATTTGGGTCCTTCACTTCTTTTTCTAGGTTTCGATTTTAGGGTGGATTCTAATATTGAATTCACAGGCTTAGCTACCAATGGCTCTTATTAGCTCCCAAAAAATCATCTAGACACTATTACTATTTCTTCCTTGATCTATGGAGTGGTTTATTTTGGGCTTGTTACTATATATCCTCTATTTATTATTTAGTTTCTATTGCCTAGTTTTAAAGTCCATGCAAAGTCTTCTGCAGTGTTATGGGACTAGATTTTCGAGTTTTGGTTTGAAAAAGTAGGAAGCAAGCAAAACAATATCACAGATTGTATAGAGTATGTGGTCTCTATTTCCAATATTTTGCTAAGTTGTGGTATGACATATGTTTATCATCTTCAACTTGAGAGGGTTAATGTGTACTACAATGAAGTGAGTTCTGGTAAATTTGTGCCTCTTGCTATTTTGATGGACTTGGAGCCTAGGACCATGGACAGCTTGAGGTCTCGATCCTTATGGCCAGATCTTTAGGCCGGACAACTTCGTTTTAATTCTTTCTAATTTTGTGTTTGTAATGTTTGATTTGAAATGTGAAATGGGTCGGTAATGTTTGGGGGTTATTATTTTTCCACAATTTTTTAGCTTTTTGAACAATGTTTTTGTAATAATGTGTTTTGTTTTGTTTTTTTTGTTTTTGTTTTTTTTTTTTTGGGGGGGGGGGGGGGAATTTAGCGTTCCAGGTGTCACTCATTGGGTGGTGGAACTGGGTCTGGAGTGGAGATGCTTTTTATTTTGAATATTAGGGAGGAGTACATGTTTTGACCTTACGGAATTACAGTTATGATGATAGACTACCTTTTTTTGGTTTGTTGATAGTATGAAATAAACATGGCCTAAAAGATCTAATTGTTGGGATATTTACTAACATAGCCTGCAAGTTTTTTTAATTGTTTGTTTGAGCTGCCACTTTAATGTTCTTTTTAATTTCCATGCAGGTAGATGCTGCTTTGGTGCTCTTGGGAAACATAATTTTATATGTGAGTGCTAGAACGTGTATCCTCTTAGACTGTGTTCTCACACTTTATTAGCATGGTGTGGCTTTCCAGTAAAAAAATCTAATTTAGAATGATGGTGAATTGCTTCTGCTTTGTCATTACTAATTTCATAATGGTAACATATAATCTCTTTTCCTTGATCTTGTCTTTAATTAGCCTCCTTCCCATAAAAATTTATCATTTATGTTTCCTCTACTTATTATTGATATTGTCTTTGTTAAACTCTGATTTTCTCATCATTCCTAGACTTTTATGATCCTCTTATTTTGAAGTTTCTTTTGTAGTGTTTAATTTGTTTTAGTTTTGTTGTACTTGCTTTTTGTAGTGAACTAACCCTAGCTGTAATTGATGTATTTAGCTGATGTGGAGTAGCTTGCTGCTTGCTCTTCTTGCCTGCCATATGTGTTTGAAGAGATATTATTAATCAAATTTGTGTTGCATTCCTTCACATTGTAGCTGGGATGATCAATTTAATGTAGATTAATTGATAGGATTAAATTTTCAACCTGTCTAAATTGGAGCAGCAAACTAGTGAGCCAATTGACTGGTGTCCCTTTTTTAGTGCGCTGGTGGCCTTGGACTGGAAAATAGCATACCTTGTTAGACAAAACTTTTCAAAAACTCATTAAAAATGGTTTTACCTGCTAACTAATGTTTTCCATGTTGTGCCAGGATACGTGCTGGGATTTATTACCTTGCCTTTTCATGTGGCCGACTTAAGCAGTCCCAAAATCATTAAGCCTTTGGCCAATTCTAGTTAGGATGTTAGCTACAACAATGGGAGGGGTTCACAATCCCATGAGACTGTCTGAAATTATCTTAGAATCACATTCAAAAAACACATCTCGTATACATCTCCCAAGCAAAGAGAACTCCTTCCTCCATGGCCTTTGCTTTGATCTCGAAAGGTCTCAGTGGTTGGAAACTCAGTTTACTCATAGCTGCTGTAAATCTTCCCCCATGGTCTCTAATCACCATGCCTACACCAACACACCGAACTTGATTGAAAATTGCACCATTCACAAGAACTAGTGAATGCCATCAGTCTAAGTGGATTTTACTTTGATTACTTGTCAGTGGAAACAAATTCCTTTTGATTCTCCATCCTTGCTACTTTATGGTCTTTTAAGCAGGACTAAGGTGAAAACATTCGTATTACTCAGGTCATTTATATGTTTTATCAATTTTAGTTGACTGTTTAATTTACGTGATATGTGTAGTAAACACTTTTTTGTTAGGTACAAATGTGGATGTAAGCTCTTGTAAATTGTTGATTTTCCATTAAATGGCAAAAGCCATAGTATGTTTTATTCTTTTGCAAGATAAATTTGTTAGCATGATGTGCTCATTTTAACAGTGGAGGGTTGAAATTTCCATCCAGTATGCATTTATAGCTTATACAATGGCACTGCCATAACATCAGTTAACTAATCAACCTTTTAATTTTGGTGGTTACATTCTAGAATTATTGTATTGGACCTTTGTTAACATTGTGACATACATTGTTAGTTGTAGCCTTTTGTTCTTTCTCAATCACTTATATCTTGGGGGAATTTTGCATCGGGAGTTGCGTTACAATTCTGTGCCATTCCCTGGGGAGGGCAGATGACAGAACTGGTTTAGTTAATTTGCAGAGTTGTACCTTTAGGTTTAATGTAGGCCACACGGAGAGAGTAGAACAATAGAGCATTTGAAGGGTTAGAATGGTCCACGACGGGTTTTAAGATGCTTTTATTGTATTCCTTATTTGAATGGATGATTGCTTTATCATTCCATTCATGTTCTAATATGTTCAAGTTTCTTGATGATTGTAATTTCCCTTGATTTGAATGTTTGTGTGTAATTCTTGTGTGCAGGGTGGTGTTCATATTTTCCTGTTCTTTAATCTCCTATTTTATAAGTTTTGGTTTGTCCTGCGTCATAATAATAAAAAGTTCTCCGATAGCCCATGAAATTTCTTTTTGTGCCTTGTTGTGGAGTTTGGTAATACAATTTGAGTTTGCTAATACATCTTATTTATTGACATGTGGTTTTTGCTTTATCATGAGGTGGGCTTTCAGGTATGCGTAAGAAATATAGTCCATAATCTTCATTCCCTTTTACTCCATAATCTTCATTCCCTTTTACTGTCAAAATTGTTAGATATTGTTTTTGTTTCTTCGTACTTGTATTCGAAATAGTGTTAACTTTGTTGATCACCATAGTTGAGGACATCGAATGCTCCGATATAGCTGATGTTATTGTTGAACTGAATCTTTTGAGTGCTTCAAAAGAAGGTAATGTAATTCTTTCATTCCTTTGGTTTGTTTCTAGCAACTGCAATATGTAAATGTGCTTAACACCTTTAGCACTATCAATAGTATATTAGGATTAATATACTTTTGTATAATAGTGAGCTTATCTACTTATGTTGCAAAGTTGCTTTTTTTATAAGAACTTTTGTCAGCCAAGTATTACAATTCTTTTCCTTTTTTTCTTTGGTGTAAGATTGAGAAAATATTGCAGGTTCACTAGTTTTTTGATTTCCTAATGGATGATGAAGTCAACTTCAGCGTCAAGAACGAAAAAGAGTCGCCTCAAACAACTCATCCTATGGGGTTCTTATTCTATCTCTGACTTTTATTTTCATAGATTTAAAAGGTAAATTAGATCTGTTATATGTTTTTAACTTTTACAATTTCAATTGGGTTTGGTTCTAAATTTAAATTAAGGAAAAACTATTTTTATTAAATATTTTCGGTAATGGATTTTTTTTGAAACATGTCTCTATTGGATTTAAATCATTCAATTTCTTTCTCTGCAGAGATGAAGTGGAATCTTTCTACATTCTAGAGTTTCTAATTTCATTAAAGCATAGGTACTAATTTCTTTTCTTAATTTTCTCTTCAATTATAGTTTGCTGTCAATTTAAGAATTTTGATTCATAACCCTTTTCCTCTCAATTTGTTGAAATCAGGGAAAACCCTACAAGATGAAATCCTATCGAACGAGACCAAATTGGACGACATTGTCAAGTTTCTTTACATTCTATTTGCTTGATTTGGGGGTTTTTTTTTTTTTTTTTTTTTTTTTTTTTTTTTTTGTGTGCTTTTTCTGCCATGTCTTCAAAAGGTATAATCCTATTCTTTGGGGGTTCCCATAGGAAGTCTTGCAAGTAACCTAAATGGTCCATGTTATATAGATGATTTTTAGAGGGTTATTCAGGTATGGATTGTTAAAACTATTTGTTACATTAGCATTTTAGCTTTTGAAAACATATTTAGCATACCTGCTTCTGTTATTGCCTTTATTTGAATATTGCTCATTGCAGAATGTCTATATAGTTTGGCTTTCAGTTTAGAGAAGAGCTTGGCTTTCAGTGTTAGTTGGATTTACTTTTATAGTTGTTGGGTAATGTACTAGTTTTTTTATTTGTTGTTTTGTGACTCCTGCCTTTCTTAGTGCATGTTATAAATCTCATTTTGAGTCACTGTTTACTGTTATTTATCATAATCTTTTTAGCATTTTGCTTTAGATTACCTAAGTTCTGATTGTGCTTCTACCTTAACTATTTGTTTCCGATTTACTTTAGCTTTAACAATTGTTTGTTGGGGTTGTTGATTTTCTCTTTTACTTTATTAATTTATTTTTTGTTAAATGATGCTTGTGTATTTATTTTTGGTTTTGTAGAATCTATTTAATTCTAGGGCGGATGTGTTTGCATCCTTTTATGTTTGCATCCTTTCATGTAAGGTTGATTTGATTTTGTTGTTCTCTTTCGTATATTCTTTTGTGTGTTTATTTGTAATTTTGAAAGTTGTTATGGTGTTCATGTTCAAAAGATATGTTCTTTGGTGATTGCCATCTTTCAATGTCTCTCTTATAGAATAATATTCTATTTACATGATTTCCATATGTGATCGGTCTTTTAAAGAAATGGATGCAATGTGTTTGGTGAAAGATCAGGAAAGAGGTGGAATTAATTGAAACACACCTTCTTCAAGCATGCAAAGTCTCTTCAGATTTCTGTGAAGAAATGATTTGTTGACTTGCCACCCCTTTGGAATCATGTAAAAGCCCTCTAGGTTACCCATCATATTGCTTAGATGCACCTTCTGTACTTCCACTTGTCCTGGTAAGCTTGTCTCATGGCTATGGTTAATTTTGTAGCTTAAAGATCAAGTGCAACTCAGTAAAGAACAAGAGGTAATATCACAGGTCATAAACATTTGTCCACTCCATTAAATTTGAACTTAAAATGCATGTAATGATATTTCTCTAATTTTTATCTATATTTACTACATATAAATTCAATTGGATGCATTTCTTAAGAATAACCGATGTAGGATGTCTCACTTAACTTTAGTTATTTGTCAAAACCATCCCCACCCCCTCTCTTTTCCCCAATTTTGTTTTTGTTAAGTTTTTCCAATTCTTCATATTGACTAAGTTCCCCTATCCATTTATTTACATTGATGATATGGAACTTGATGATGCTGTGCATGCAACTATTTTGATGCTGAAGGAGGGGTAAATGAATGTTAAGCTTTATTTATTTTTAAGAAATATATTTTTATTTAAAAGCTGTGGTCGGGTGCAGCTAGAATGGTAAAAGCTAGGGCATTGGTGGAGCTCAATGGAAATATATAAATATATATACACAAGTCAATGATAGTTATTTTTATTGCTGAGTTTTTTATTCATTATTCTTTCTTTGTGTCTAAAAAAGTCAGGTTTCCTTCATATTTAAATATTTTCTATTTTGAGAACTATTTTTTGTTTGGCAATACATTCTTTTGATATATGATATAGGCTTTACCTTTTGGTGCTTCTCTTACATGCATGCCATGTGCTAGGATTGTGCCCTGTATTGCGCATTTTTTTTTGAAAATGTTTTACCTATAAAAATACAAAGCATCATACAATGTATACTTCTTATTAGAGGGGATGACTTAATTTTCATTTGTTTTCTAATGTCTCCACTCTCATCGTCTCTTGCTCAGCTTCCTTCTAGTGCAGTTACATCAACTATTGATGGCTTGAAGAGATTGTACATCGAAAAGCCAAAGCCACTAGAAGTTGCATATCTTCGTTTGCAAAATGGAGATATTTTGATCTTTCTAGTTTTGTTGTCAAGTTTCAACTCTAGTTTTTAAGACCTCTGTAACAGAGGATTGATTTTTATTTGTATTTTTGCAGACGAATGGTGATTTTGTTGCTCAACCCATTGTCTTTTTGATCAATATTGAACTGGAAAGACAAATTTTATAAACATTTACTAAAATGCAACTATTTAGGTTAGTTAAGTTTTATTTCTGTTTGTCCCTTCTGATTTGTTAGTATGACTAGATCTCAAAGATGAATGTCCCTTATAATCTGTTTGAACAGGTGCTCACTTTGGACCAGAGCCTACAATAGACAGATTTTGTTTTTGTTGTTATGGTATCACTAGTCACCCTCACTCTTTTATGTTATTTATGATTGCTAATTAAATTTGAATGCACTATAAAGACAACAACAGTGTCGCATGAACACTTGGTACTAGACACCAGCAACTTATTATAAGAGGCAATTTATTAGTAAAGTTTTGTATCATCTTTGTAATTGAAGGTTAGGGTCACATGCTTATTAATTGATTATGTCATGTGCTTAATTGTTGATTAGTTTGGAGCCATGTGCTTAACAATTAGTTAGTTAGATCATTAGATTAGTGTAGCCAGCTGGCAGTTAGTGTTAGCTAGTTAGTTGTGTTCATGAATTGTATAAAGGTGTGGAGATGGATTGTAAGAGGCATGCATTGAGAATTTAGACTGTTCATATTCCTATTCTTCTCTATTCCCTTTCAATTCTTCTAAGAGGCATGGCTGCCCTCTTAGTCAGTCACTCACCATTTTTCCTTTGCTTAATCAGTTCATATCAATCCTTTATTTACATATTTTTCTTGTTGTACAATTCTAGTTTGTCATGCATCAAATCTCTAGCCAACCCTAGTTGCTGAGTCCAAGTTCATCCATCTCTATTTTTCCTATTCTTTAATTTCCTGTTACAAAGTTTTGGTTTGTCCTGCATCATTATGATAAAAAGTTCTCCATTATCCCAGGAAGTTTCTTTTGTGCTTTGTTGTGGAGTTATGGTAATTTAATTTGAATTGACATGAGGTTTTTGCTTTATCATGAGGTGGGCTTTAAGGTGTGTGTAAGAGATATTGTCCATAATCTTCCTTCTCTTTTACTTTCGAAATTGTTAGATATTGATTTTGTTGCGTCATACAGGTACTTGAAATAGTGTTAGCTATGTTGGTGATTGTAGTTGTGGACATCGAATGCTCTGATATAGTTGATGTTATTGTTGAACTGAATCTTCTGAGTGCTTCAAATGCCCTTTAAAGAAGGTAAGGTAGTTCTTTCATTCCTTTGGTTTCTTTTTGGCAATTCCAATATGTAAATGTTCTTAACACCGTTAGCACTATCAAGTTTGTAACTTAGTGGTTCACTGAGTAATATTGCTACAATTATCATTTCTTACTGACTTGATTTTAAAACTAATATTCTTGATTTTTATCATTGCTTGAAGTTATGAGAAAAACTAATGTTAGTTTATGTTTTGGTATCTGAAAGATGTTTCTGTATGGCTTTACATATAATTTTGGTAGATTGTTACCTGTTATATTTGTCTTTATTGTTTGTTTTAGTTTCTTGGTCAAATTTTATGGCTTTGTTATACTTTTAAAGGAGAATTTTCATATGATTTAAATAATTTTGTCATATGTCTTTTGGATTTTAGTTGGACAATAATGAGCTAATCTATTGATGTTGCAAAATTGTTTCTATAAGAACTTTTGTCAACCAAGTTTTGAAATTCTTTTCCATCTTGTTTTTTGGGTGAGATTGAGAAAATATTGCAGGTTTAATGCTTGGTGTCTTGGAAAAGTAAAAAGTAATATCCAGTCCGTTAACCTTGATGACAATCCTATGTTGCGACTTCTTAATCGAGGTAGGGAGATTGTTATATTAGAGGTAATGTTGCACGTGTTCCAACACTTGGCCTAATGAGTTTGCTTGATTCCTGCTAGGTATTGAAACTCGAAGTTATTATGGTTGATTTGTGTGTAGGTGAAAGTCTTATTTGTAGTGTTTTGTTTTTTTGGATAAACTTATTCATTGCTTTTTTGACATTTTTATTTAGTTTTGTTTGATCCTAGGCATCATTTTTCTGTGGACTAATTTGTTTTTACGATGTCAACTAAAAAAAAAAAAAAAAAAATTAACTATCCTAGCATGAATGAAGGTGCACAGTCTAGATACAACTGATAGTCATAAAAGCTTCACTAATTTAGACTGCCTTGAATACATTATGTTTGGAAATATATGGAGAATTTTTAGCTACATTGAACACTTCTTTGCCTTTTTAGTTTGGAAATATATGGAATTAAAAGGGGTAAGGATAGTAGAGATAAATGCATGTCTTTTTTTCAGAAAACCGTTTATGTTTTTTTCAGGTGTAAATGATTTTGATTTATAAAAAAAAAGTGTAAATGATTTCTGCCTATATATTGTAATTTTCTGTTGACAAAAATTTTCACACACCAAATACCTAAAAACACAATATCAATTTATGCCAAAAATAAATGAAACCTTCGAGTCTTGTTCTTTTTATTTTATTGGTAAGTAGTTATACATGCACTCGACGGTTCTTGAATCATGACCTCACACTCCTTTCCATTATTGTTGGAAGCAGAAATGCCATTTAAGCTAGAGCTCATTGGCTAGGACCTTAGAGATTTTGTAATGCTTTGTTTGCTTAGAATGGAGCAAGTGCCCTTGCCAAAGCATAAAGTTGGGGCCTGCATTTTTTTGTTGTTGCCTAGTATAGAGATTTATAAATTCATCTTTTTCTAAAGCAAAATATTTGGCATGTTGGTCAAAATTACCTATTTTGAAAAGGAAGAAAGGATACAAGCTCTCGGGATATAACATTTTTTTTCTCTTTTTTGAAATTGTAGAACTTTGGAATGCTCTCCTAGAACCTGCATTTTTAGTGTCATTATTAAATTTCAGAAATTTATTTATTTGACTGTTGTCCTCGACTTTTTCATTATTTTATTTCAACGCAGCAACCAGCCTTGCTTTTGTTATGGGAATGGAACAAAGGTTAGTAAGCTTCACCATATTTTTTTAAGCATTAGAAAATTAGGGAAGCGTGTTTATTATTTATTTATTTGTTTATGATGTTGAATACAGTTGAGTCTTTACTTTTCTTGCTAGTGATGTAAGGCCCTTTGGAGTTTCTTTGCTGGTTGTTGGGTTTGATAACTATGTACCACAATTATACCAAGTATTTGTTTTTCTGATATGCTTTAAACTATAGTTACTAACTAGCTCCAATTTAGGACTAGATTATCTAATGGGTTGCACCTCTGAACATTTTGGCATACAAAAAACTTCTTTTACACTAAATTTATGAAATTCTTTTGGCATTGCCTTGTCTCAAATGCAATATGATTTACTCTTTAAACTATTAATTGATGCTGTTAGTGACTTAACAATGGCTAGTTTTAAATGTGAATTTTCCACTCTTGTTATAGCATAAAAAGAGAGTATAATAATGTGATGAAAGTTTCTTCTATTACTTTGGCTTAATTAGCACCAACAAGAAATTCAGGTAAGGTTCGTTTTCCTTCCTCACTAAGCATGAGGATGGTCTTACACTTGATGTGAATTGGTCTTGGTTTGGGTTGATATTCCAAGTACTTTGCATAAATTTCATATTTATAAAATAATCCTTCTTTTTGTGTTTGATTTTTTGTCTTTGGCATGTGTCTTTCCCTCCCTATCACTTTCTCCTCAAATCCCCAAACCGAACCATTGTTAACCACACCCCTCTGTTGTGGTGTTGGTTTTAGTTACGATTGATTGATTATATCTATTTGTATAATTTGTACATGTGGGGTATCTTTGTGTTTTATGAGTCTTTCACTGAGTATCTGACTATTTTGCAAATTATAATTTTTAGTCATGTTAGAATATAAATTTTTTTTTTTGGTTGAATTTCTGTAACACAAATGAGGCAAAATCATTTGCCAACCTTCCAATTTGTTGGTGTTGATGATGGGAAAAACTAGAAGTGCTAGTAAGATTGTTTGCTGGAATCTGCTTATTTTTACTGGTATTTCATTGGTTCACTCTTTTTTTTTTTTGTGGTCTATAAGATTAATTTAGAGATTTTCATTTTGAAAGACTTATTTACAGAAAATAACCAATGGCTTAAGTAGTTTTTTTAATGGGATAATAATCTATATGAATGAGTTCTTTCTTTTTCGTACTTTTTTTTTTGTGTGGAGAATTTGTTTAACTTGAAAAAAAGAGCAAAGATTGAGGTCTACTGATGTAGACATACACAAATCTTGAGATAGTCTTTATCTGAGTTGTGCGTTTCTTATCTTCTACTTATCAAAAGCTTCTAAATTGATGTCGAATTTGTTCAAACAATTTCAGCAAAACCTTTTGTGCTTTCGGTTTCTAATGCCCATTGCATCATAATCATGAGTCTTTCGGTTTCCTAGTGGTTTTGGCTCTATCTACCTCCAACCACTTATATAGTCTTTTGCTTATTCTCCTCCCTTCTCATCATTGTCCACTTGTCCTGCAAGGAAGGAATTTTTTTTTTTTATTTTTTTTTATTTTTTTATATATGCGTAGTTCATAATTTTTTTTGTTGGGGGTAGGGGGAGCCCTTTTCTTGTGCTAAAATGTTATTTCTAATAGATGCTTCATAAAGCGTCCCCTGTGTGTGTACTTCAAAACAGTGTATCCAATTACGCTACAAGAATTAGCTTATTTTAATGGTATTCTCTTGGTTCCTTTTTAAAATACCATAGATACCATCCTATCACTTAACCATTGATAATATTCTATCCATTTTGTAATACATTGGCATTCATGTGTTACACATCTACTTTTTGCAGACGATACTATCATTTTTTGTGATGCGGATGTGGAGCAAATTCTTCATATTCGGTTGTTGTTACTTAGTTTTCAGGCAGTAACAGGTTTAAAGGTTAATGTGCATAAGAGTGAATTGGTTCCAATAGGGGAGGTTGATGATGTGCATGCCCTGGCTAAAATTTTGGGCTGTAGAGTTGGAAAGTTGCCTATGTCTTATCTTGGCATGCCGTTGGGGGCTTCAAATAATTCCCCTTCAACTTGGAACCCTATTTTGGAAAAATTTGAGCGGAGATTAGCCGGGTGGAAGAAGCTGTATTTGTCTAAGGGGGGTTGATTGATGTTACTCAAGAGTATGCTATCTAGTCTTCCTACTTATTTTCTATCGTTATTCACAATTCCTACTCACGTGGCTAATAAAATTAAAAAGTTGCAAAGGGACTTTCTATGGGGTGATAGCAAGACTCATCTGGTAAGATGGGATAAAGTTTGTGCGCCTATAGCCAATGGTGGTTTGGGGATAAAGAAACTTACTACTTTTAATAAGGCCTTATTGGGGAAATGGTTGTGGCGATTTGGGAAGGAAGAGAATCGGTTATGGAGGAGGGTGGTAGCTTCAAAATTTGGAGAAGAATGGGGGGGGATGGACCTCAATTTTGGGTAGGGGAGCTCATGGTTGTGGTTTGTGGAGAGGTATTCGCATGGGATGGGAGGAATATAGCAAAAATTGTCAGTATGTTGTTGGGTTGGGGAATAGAGTGAGGTTTTGGCAGGATGGGTGGTATGGGGATCAACCTTTTCAATTGGCTTTCCCAAGGCTGTATGGTATTGCCATTGATAAGGAGGTATCTGTAGAAGCTTCTTTATCAAGGCAGGGGGCAGAGGATAGAAGAATTTGGAATGTTCGTTTTATTCGAGAATTTAATGATTGGGAGATGGATGAAGGGCTGCTTTTTCTCCGTATATTGGGAGCTAATACTCCTCCAATGGATGTGGGAGACCGGATAAGATGGAAATTGAAGCCTAATGGGGATTTTGATATCCGGTTTTATTATAACAAATTAAGGGATTCTTCCTCAATTGTCTTTCCTTGGAAAGCTATATGGAAAGCAAAGGCCCCTAGGCGAGTATCCTTTTTTGTTTGGTGTGTAGCTTGGAATAAGATTCTAACGGGTGATAACCCGAGACTGAGGAGCTTGTTTTTTGTGGATTGGTGTATTATGTGCCGACATTGTGGAGAGACAGTAGACCACTTATTTCTTCATTGTGAGATGGCTTATCAGTTATGGAGCTTTGTCTTTATAACTTTTGGCCTGTCTTGGGTTGTACCTAGATCGATCCCAGATTTGCTCTTTGGCTGGTGGAATTGGTTGGGGAAGTACTTGTCTCAGATTTGGAATTTAGTTCCGTTGCGCATCCTTTGGTGTATTTGGAAGGAACGAAATCGGCGGACTTTTGAGGATTTGGATAGTTCCGGTGATCAGATGCTTGCTTCTTTTAGTGGGACTCTTTTTGATTGGTCTCGGGCATGGGGACTCACAACTAGTGATTCTCTCCCTTCTTTCCTTAGTTCTCTTTCTCTTTGTAATTAATTTGTTGATTGGTTTTCTTTTTTGTTTTTTCTCTGTTTTCTCCTTCTTGTATTTTCTGGGTTTGCTCTATGTTATTCATGCATAGAGTAGCCTTTCATTTATATAACAATCTTACTTATCAAAAAAAAATACATTGGCATTCAAGTTGGATGTTGATAATGTTGGCATAGCAATTTTTGAAAAATGCAACTATCTAGGTTAGTTAAGTTTTTATTTCTGTTAGTCCCTTATGATTTGATGTCAAAGATAAATGTCCTGTATAATCTGTTTGAATAGGTGCTCACATTGGACTAGAGCCGACAACACACAGATTTGTTGTTGTTGTGTATCACAAGTCACCCTCACTTTCCTATGATATTTTTGATGGCTAATCAAAGTTTAAATGCACCATGTAACATTTTGAAACTACTTTGGTTTTGACAGAAACTACCATGTGCGTATTGTCTCCTTCCTAAGTAGCGAACGGGGCTTTCCGAACAGGTATTCATTTGGGAAAGATATTCAAATCCAAGCCCCCTCCCCACTGTGGTGTGCGTGGTGGTTTCCCCTAAGAAAACTAAACCTCGTGAGTTTTCTTCTCCCCACATGGTATTGCTTTATGTGTCGACTAATTGTGCTACACTTCACAAACACCCCCCCTCCCCCCCCCCCCCCCCCCCCACACACACACACACACACACACACACACACAACACCAATGGGCTTTTGGATATAACACAACAACTACCTGTGGTATTTTTGTGGAAATAAGATGGAATCTTATAGTTATTTTCCCTCAAAATCTATCTTATTCTATTCTTCACATAATGAAAGTTTTTGGTGACTTTTCTTTTGTGCAGAGTTTTAGGTCATGGAATCTTGCACAGGTAATTTCCTCTGAAACGATTTGTTCCCAAACGATTTGGTGAGCCTGATTCATTTACTACTTGTGTTTTATTGTTGGACCGTGCAGGGGAATGTTTTCAGGTTTTATGACTCTGCTACCCCAATTTCCCATGTTAAAAAAATTTAATGCTGATATATCTACCTGGGCAACGAAGTTGGATAGGGACCTAAGGCCATATGTTCTCTAATCTCTAGATATCAATATTCTTTTCCTAAAATTTAAAGGTTTCTTTATTGAATTAAGATGCAAGTTAAAAAAATTTGCTAGGGTGGCATAGGGTTGAGATCAAAATTCTCTTTGGTTTTCTCATTAATCTCATATTGGTACTTTTCTCCTTATTGTGTTTTAAAATTTTTATATTGAATATAGATAACCTTGTTGCCACTGTGTTAGATTTTATTTACGATTGAACTTAATTCTCCCTTAACTATTTGATTGACCCTTTTGGGTTATGGATTTTCTCACACACATGCGCGTGCGCACACACATTTGTGTGTGTGTATCTTCCACATAATCATTTTTAGTCTATATTTTATTATTGGAGCTTGGGATTTGTGTTTTCTCTAGCTGCATTCTCAAAGTTTGCTTAATCCTTGGGGTGACGGATTTGCAGTGCTTTAACTAAGGTTGATATGATTTTGTTGGTTGTCAATGATACATCCTTTTAAGTAGCCTTAAAATAATTGCAATTTAAAGTTGTCCTAAACTGTGTAGCTGGGATTCTGTGTTTTTCAATTAGCTCATGTGAAAAGTCAATACCAACATTACTAAGGGTTTGTGCTTTTATGTAGTGCTTGTTCATCTATCCTATCATCTAGTTTTTGTTGATGTTTTCTTGCTTTTAGTTGAACTGGGTTATCTTGTTATGGTGGAAACTCCATGTCCAGTTTGGATTGCCACTTATTTTCTGTTTATAGGAAGCATGATTATTTTTTGTTTTGCCATAGAGTCTTCTTTGGCAATATGGTCTCTTTTCCAATATGGTCTCTTTTCCTATCATATTTGTTTATCTCTCCTACGTGCATAAGAATTTTGAGGATCGTTTTTTCCTTGTTTTAATTCTTTCTAATATTTGGGTCCTTCATTGCTTTTTCTAGGTTTCGATTTCGGGGTGGATGCTAATATCGAATTCACAGGCTAAGCTAACAATGGTTCTTATTAGCTCCCAAACAAGCATCTAGACATTATTACTACTTTTACCTCGATCTATAGAGTGGTTTATTTTGGGCTTATTACTATATATCCAGTTTATTATTCAATTTCTGTTGCCAAATTTTAAAGTCTATGCAAAGTCTTCTGCAGTGGTATGGGACCAGATTTTTGAGTTTTTTTTTGAAAAAGTAGGAAGCAGGCAAAACAATATCATAGATTGTATAGAGTATGTGGTCTCCATTCCAATATTTTGCTAAGTTGTGGTATGACATATGTTTATCATCTTGATGCAAGCTTTATAAACTATTTAATCATCAGTCTGTTTCCTGTTAATCTACTGGCTTAGGTGTACAGCTGACTATTATTTTGCACACAAATCACAAAATCAAGCACACGAAATACAAAATTTCAAGAATTTATCTTCTTTAATTACCTTGGTCATATTGCAAATTTGGGAACCAGATCGGTGCCAAGTTCCGGGAAGTGGTTTGTGCCTAGCACGACATCGATTCCACTGGTCGCTACTGCAGTGACTCGAAAATTCAACTTGAGAGGGTTAACGTGTACTACAATGAAGCGAGTTCTGGTAAATTTGTGCCTCGTGTTGTTCTAATGGACTTGGATTCTGGGACCATGGATAGCTTGAGGTCTGGTCCTTATGGCCAGATCTTTTGGTCAGATAACTTTGTTTTAATTCTTTCTAATTTTATGTTTGTAATGTTTGATTTGAAATTTGAAATGGGTCGGTAATGTTTGGGGATTATTATTTTTCCGCAATTTTTTAGCTTTTTGAAAAAGGTTTTTGTAATAATGTGTATTTGTTTTTTTGGGGGGTTTAGGGTTTCAGGTGTGTCAGTCATTGGGTCGTGGAACTGGGTCTGGAATGGGGATGCTTTTGATTTTGAATCTTAGGGAGGAGTACATGTTTTGGCCTTACTGAATTATAGTTATGATGATAGACCATACCTTTCTTTGGTTTGTTGATGGTATGAAATAAACATAGCCCAAAAGATCTAATTGTTGGGAAACACTTAGCCTGCAAGTTTTTACTAACATAGCCTGCAAGTTTTTTCTAACTGTTTGTTTTGCTGCCACTTTAATGTTCATTTTAATTTCCATGCTGGTAGATGCCGCTTTGGTGCTCCTTGGAAGTGTAATTTTATACGTGAGTGCCAAAACGTGTATCCACTTAGACTGTGTTCACACTTTTTATTTGCATAGTGTGGCTTTCTAGTAAAAAAAACTAATTTAGAATGTTGTTGAAACGCTTCTACTTTGTCATTACTAATTTTAGAATGGCAACATAAAATCCCTTTTCCTTGATCTCGTCTTTAATTAGCCTCCTTCCCATAAAAACTTATCATTTATGTTTCCTCTACTTATTATTGATACTGCCCTCATTAAATTATGATTTTCTAATCATTCCTAGACTTTTATGATTCTCTTATTTTGAAGTTTCTTTTGTAGTTTTTAATTCATATTAGTTTTGTTGTACTTGCTTTTTGTAGATAACTAACCCCAGCTGTAATTAATGTATTTAGCAGAAGTGGAGTAGCTTGCGGCTTGCTCTTCTTGCCTGCCATATTTGAGTTTGAAGAGACATTATCAATCAAATTTTTGTTGCATTCCTTCACATTGTAGCAGGGGTGATCAATTTAATGTAGATTAATTGATAGGATTAAATTTCCAACCTGTCTGAATTGGAGCAGCAAACTGGTGAGCCAATTGACTGGTGTCCCTTTTTTTAGTGCACTGGTGGCCTTAGACTGGAAAATAGCATACCTTGTCAGACATAACTTTTCAAATACTGTCATTAAAAATGGTATTACCTGCTAATTAATGTTTTCGATGTTGTTTCAGAATATGTGCTAGGGTTTATTGCCTTGCCTCTTCATGTGGCTGACTTAAGCAGTCCTAAAATCATCAAGCCTCTGGCCAATTCTAGTTAGGATGTTAGCTACAACAGTGGGAGGGGTACACAACCTCATGAGACTATCTGAAATTATCTTAGAATCACATTCAAAAAACACATCTCGTATACATCTCCCAAGCAAAGAGAACTCCTTCCTTTGTGGCCTTTGGTTCAATCTCGAAAGGTCCCAGTGGTTGGAAACTCAGTTTACTCATAGCTGCTGTAACTCTCCCCTCACAGTCTCTTATCATCACACCTACATTAGCACACCGAACTTGATTTAAAATTGCACCATTCACAAGAACTAGTGAATGCCATTAGTGTAAGTGCATTTTACTTTGATTA
Organism: Quercus gilva; assembly: GCA_023621385.1. Lineage (NCBI taxonomy): Eukaryota > Viridiplantae > Streptophyta > Magnoliopsida > Fagales > Fagaceae > Quercus > Quercus gilva. The sequence continues at coordinate 36,342,984 of CM042473.1, forward strand.
CATGTCAGTGGAAATAAATTCATTTTACTTTGATTACGTGTCACCTGGATATCCCTTCAGCAAAGCATGTAGTATTGGTGTATCTTCTTCTGTTAGTACTCTCAATCTTGTTAAGATACTAGAATCGTAATTAGATTGGTACGTGAAAGTATCATCCTTCAATTGTGTTCGCCCAATTCCTTACTGTTTGGAAGGACCATTGTATCAGCCTAAAGCTTTAAAGGAGACATATAGAGAACGTCTTTCAATCCCTCAAAAAAATTGTCTCAGTTTTTCTAAAACTAAGATCAAAGTTCATTGATTTTTTTATTTCCAGATGGATGATGAAGTCAACTTCGGCGTCAAGAACGAAAGAGTTCCCCTCAAACAGCGCATCCTATGGGGTTCTTATTCTATCTCTAACTTTTACTTTCATAGATTTAAAAAGTAAATTAGATATGTTATATGTTTTTAACTTTTACAATTTCAATTGGGTTTGGTTACAATTTTAAATTAAGGAAAAACTATTTCTATTAAATATTTTCGGTAATGGTTTTTTTTTTTTTAAACATATCTCTATTGGATTTAAATCATTCAATTTATTTCTTTGCAGTGCTGAAGTGGAATCTTTCTACATTCTTGATTTTCTAATTTCATTAAGGCAAAGGTGCTAATTTCTTTTCCTAATATTCTCTTCAATTATGGTTTGCTGTCAATTTAAGAATTTCTTATAAAAAAAATAAAAATAAAAATAAATAAAAAAGAATTTTGATTCATAACCCTTTTCCTCTCAAGTTGTTTCATTGTTATAAACTTTATTATGTGTGTTACCAGCTTGATTCTATTTTTTGGTTCCTATGTTATTTGTTCTCATTTTTTTTTTCTTTTTAAAAATTTAAATATGCAGTGTAGCTCTTGTCCAACTTTACATTTATTTTCCTCAACTTTCTTTTTGGGCCTTCATAATTACTCTAAACTGATATAATTAACTTGCTATTTTGGTACCATTTGTCTATACCGTTGAATATAAAAAAGAGGGCTACCTCATGCACACGTATTGCTTTTCCTACATCCTGATGACAAACATCCTATACAGCAGCAGTTAATTTAGACATATACAAAAAAATCACATTGCTATCAATTGAAGAGCCAAGGTCAATCTTTGCAACGTGTTGGACTTTATTTAGATAGATCAGTTTTCAGTCATGGGCAGTTGTATGTTGCCCTCTCCAGAGTTACAAGTAAAAATGGCCTTAGGGTACATATCGTAGAAAATGATTATGGTGATCACTTCATACAATAAATATTGTATATAAAGAAATATTCAATAATCTGCCTAGAGGTAACACATACTGTTTTTAAAAAAATTTTAAGTCGTTTATAGTGTAAATTAGATTGTCACTTATACAAAGATTTTTCTCCATAGTTATATACAAACTTTACTAATGTGTAGAATGTTCAAATACTACAGATTTATATCACAATGGAGTACACAACTTTGAAGTAGATATCAGTGGACAAAGACAATTCTATTGTGAAAGTTAGAGTTTTACGAATGTGGATGCAGTTAACATATCAAACGACCATGACCTGATCAGTCTTGATATGATATTGGTTGACAAAGAGGTAAGTTCAGAATTTCTCATTCTTTTATTCATTGTGGTTCATAGAAATGGTAGATGAGAACATCACATTGTCAGGTAAGTTTAAGATCTGGTATGATTCAAGTTTATAGTTGTTTTGTTGAGGTTTTATATTTTATTTTTTTGTTTGTAGAAAAAAAAAATACATTAGTTTTTCCGTATGTAGCAATTTAGAATGTGGGACCCTCTACGATACTGGGTTTTGGATGCAATAATAATGATTGCAAATTCGCAACTGGTTAAGACTTGATTTTACACAAATTAGATTTTTACTGTTGGGTGATTCCTTGAATATGAAAGTCGATATATCATGCTCATTGTGTGTGCATTATGTTGTTGTAATCATTATCATATATTTGGTTGATTGTTATGTTCTGCTTGCATGCATTAGTAGTTAAAAGGCATATTTGGGTTCTCTATTTCCCTGTTTGGCTAGTGAGAAAATGTGCGAAATTTCTCTGGGCTGTTTGCTTTGTCTAAAAGGATAGGCAATGTGCCACCGTATAGTGCTTATATGCGCGTGTTGATTTGCAATTAGGCTCTTTCATTACTTTTTCTAGGTTTCGTTTCCATTTTTTTGGCGGACTATTAACTCAAGTCTCAGTGCGTAAGCGTTTGAAATTTCTCATGCTATTCTTATGCTTTTTTGTGTTTGTCTTGTTTAATTTTTGGTCATTTTGTGTTGGCAACCTTAATATCAATTTCAATAGCTAATCTGACAATGCCTCTTATAGGTGTGGGGTAGTAATATAACCGTGTGACTTGAATATGGTTGTAAAAGGAAATCAAGATAGTGCTTTCTCTTCTACTGGCATGAGTTGGGCTTTTGGGGAATTATATGGATTTAACTTTTGTTTTGGATTTGCTTTATAATTTGTTAACTTGGATTTTTGCTAATTAATTTCCTTGTTTCCAAATACCAGGAAGCAGAGAAGATCTTGGCTTTCAGTGTTAATTGGAATTACCTTTATATTTGTTGGGTAATATGTTAGTTTTTCTATTTGTTGTTTTGCAACTCCTGCCATTCTTAGTGCATGTTATAAATCTCATTTTGAGTCACTCTTTAATGATATATTTATGATAATCTTTTTAGCATTTTGCTTTAGGTTACCTAAGTATTGTTTTTGCTTCTACCCTAACCACTTGTTTCTGATCTGCTTTAGCTTTAACAATTGTTCGTTGGGGTTTTTGATTTTCTCTTTTACTTTATTAATTTATTCTTCATTAAATGATGCTTGTGTTTTTATTTTTATTTTGTATAATCTATTTAATTCCAGGGGTGATGCGTTTGCATCCTTTTATGTTTGCATTCTTTTATGTAAGGTTGATTTGATTTTGTCATTCTTTTTCTTATATTCTTCTTAGTTGAATTTATAAAATAAAAAAAATAAAAAAAAATCCTGGAAGCGTTTTTCTTGAACTATGTAGCTGAGTATATGTATTTTCAGTTTGCTACATGTGGTGGATTCAAAGCTTGCGCTACATTTGTCTACTTGCTTGTTTCTATTGATGTTTTCTTTGTACAGGACATAGGAAACTTGTTGGACACGGCCGCATGCGTGTCCTAACCATTTTTCTACTCCAAAATGAAAAAGCTGAAACGCATTACCTCTAATGCCGATCTCCTTCCACTTAACTTGTTGGACACGGCCGCATGCGTGTCCCAACCATTTTTCTGCTCCAAAACGAAAATGCTGAAACGCATTACCTCTAATGCCGATCTTCTTCTTCCCATCACGCCAATCTCTTCTTCTTCTTCTTCTTTAGCTCTTAGATCTATAATCCTATTTTTCTTTTACAGTTCTTCCCCTTTGCCCTTTCTGTCCATGTGTACTTTTTATTGCTTTGTTTGCCTCACAGTGTCACACATTAATTAAGAGCTCTTTTATCTCCAGCCACCCACTTGAACAAAAAATGTGAAAATAGATGTTTCTTTTCAAATTTTTTTCTTTTATGAGTTAAAAGTCTACCACCTATCAAACCAGGCAGTCAACTTTTTACAATTATTTTTTCATTATCTAGGTAGACAGTATCAATGGCTAGACTTTAAAATGCTTCTAATTGGTTTTTTAACAATTATTTAAAAATATATATATATATATATTTTTTTTTTGAGGGACAAATATATTTTTGTTATAAAACAAATTTTATAAGTTGGAAATATATATATATATATATCATATTTTTGTTATAAAACAAATTTTATAAGTTGGAAATATATATATATATATATATCCGCTATACCCGTGTCTTAATTTTTCAAAAACTGTCATGTTGTATTGTACCCGTATTTGTGTTCGTGCTTCCTAAATTTTAGGATATAGATTTCACTCCCTAGATTTCACGTTTGGAGTGTGCATATCTATGTTTTTGTGTTTAGCCTATGTTTTCATATAATTTACTCATGCCGTTTCTTTTTTAGGTTTTGACCTGTGATAATTTGATGGAAAGTCAGTTTTTTATTTCCTGTTGCTTTGTGATGCTTTACGTGCTACCTTCGCCCATGTGGTTCTTCCACTGTTCCTTTGGGATGCCCCAATATACTATTAATGTTGAAACCCCAATAGGCAGATTATTAATAACTTTCCTAACAATTACTTTATTAAAAAAATACCCTTTTTTGTTTGCTTTATTTCAATTTAAATCTTGGATGGCAGTTTTGGAAAATGATAACTATTTATTTCAAAGACAATAATATCCCTATAAAAAGTTGAATCCTCTACGCTAGACTAAAAATATGGGATGGATGCAAGCAGTAAGTCACAAGAAATAGGTCTCTTACACGTGTTTATTTGTTCATTTTGTTTAGAACTACTGATTTGATGGTTGACCAGGTTCTTGCATTGCCAAACAAGAAGGAATAAAAGTATGCAAATCCCATTGAATTGAGCCAGTTTGTGGATTTCATTTCGCATGTCAAACTCCAAACTGAGACCTTCATTATCGGGCCAAACTAGTGTAAGTTTTCATTGGTTGACTGTGTCCTGCAATTTCAATGCCTAAGTTTTCCTTTTTTATATTTTTTGTTTTCCTTTTTTATATTTTTTTGCTTATATGTAATTGAAAACAATGTGAAGGTTTATTAAATTTCTTGTTACAGTGATGTTTTGGCTTTGCTTGATTTTCAGGTGTCTCCTGGCTTTCATATAACCTCTTACTTTACATGTTCTTTGAGCAACAACTCATATAGCCTTTGATCTCTTGACATGGGCTTTGATATAATATCTTCAAATCAGAGTTCAAGTTGGTAATATCATAGGTTTAAACATATTTCTCTCTAAATATGTGAATTATCTCTAATTTTCTAGAATGTTATGGCTGCTTTGTTTCAAAGCCGTCCCTCTCAATCTTTTCAAAATTCAAATCGCCTAAAATTTTAGTTGCCAATTTAGGTTGCACCAACACGCCATTTTTGGCAAGGTACTAGTGTCTGACATGTGTCGGACACCGATACCAGTACAACTCGCCAGACTCCGGTGTCGGAGTGGTATTTTTTTACACGGTTGTTTGCTTTCCCGACATGGCACCAACTCGTCACTTTTGTTTTCTTTCTGGTGCAGAGGACTTGGTTTCGTTAAAACCAAGATGACTGCCTTTTTTTTTTTTTCTTTTTAAAACTCAATTTTGTCTTTTAGTAACATTAGTGGGGTTTGAGTTGGCAACCACTAATGTTTAATAAAAAGCACATTAGACTTCAACTTTTTAGAACCACAAATAAATAATAAAATAATATATAAGTACATGGACTTTCCCGCCACTACATCAGTTGCCCAACAGTACCCTACCTCAACAGGTTTTATTTCTACTTTTAAATTTTATAACATTATTTTATTCCTATTTCCTACATGTAATTTTAATTTAAAAAGCTCTTTTTTTTACTCTTGCTTCTCATTCTCCAGACCTCTTTTCTCTCTTTTCTTTTTTGTTTTTGTCTTTCTTCTTTTTTTCTACTCCTTTCTTACTCAGAGCAGCTCTCTCTGTTCTTCTTTCCCAAGACTATTAAAAAATATGCCTAAATATAAAATTTAATTAATTATTTAATTGTCGTTTTCACGCCGTGTCGTATCCTTATTTTTCAAAAATTGCCGTATCCCTGTATTCGTGTCCATGTCGTATCCGTACCCGTGTCTGTGTCCGTGTCCGTGTCCGTGCAACTTAGCTGCCAATTAATATGTGCTTTTATATGATCTCAGGTTCAAAAGATATAGGCTCTCACATTAAATATTGGAGTTGTTTACAGGTTTGTCTTCTGTGTGTTTATTTGTAATTTTGAAAGTTTTCTAAGGTATTCATGTTCAAAAGATATGTTCTTTGGTAATTGCCATCTTTTAAAGTTCTCTTATAGATTAATATTCTAATTGCATGATTTCTATATGTGGCCAGGCTTTTAAAGAAATGGTTGCAATGTGTCTGGTGAAAGATCAAGCCAAGAGGTGGAACTTATTCAAACACCCCCTTTTCAAGCATGCAAAGTCTATTGAGATTTTTGTGAAGAAATGATTTGCTAACTTGCCACCCCTTTGGAATCATGTAAAAGCCCTCCAAGTTACCCATCATATTACTGAGATGCACCTTCTGTACTTTCACTAGTCTTGGTAAGCTTGTCTCATGGCTGTGGTTAATTTTGCAGCTTAAAGATCAAGTGCAACTTTGTAAAGTACAAGAGGTAATATCACTAGTCATAAACATTTGTCCGCGCCATTAAATTTGAACTTAAAATTCATGTAGCGATATCTCTTTAATTTTTATCTATATTTACTGCATATTTAATTCAATTGGATGCATTTCTTAAGAATAACCGATGTAGGATCTCTCACTTAACTTTAGTTATCTGTTAAAACCATCCCCACCCCCCTCTTTTCCCCAATTTTGTTTTTGTTAAGTTTTTCCAATTCTTCATATTGACTAAGTTCCCCTTTCCATTTAGGTACACTAATGATATGGAGCTTGATGATGTTGTGCATATGGCTATTTTGATGCTGAAGGAGGGGTAAATGAATGTTAAGCCTTTTTTTTCTTTTCTTAAATAAATATATTTTTATTTAAAAGGCTGTGGTGGGGTGCAGCTAGAATGGTAAAAGCTCGATGTGTATACTAATAGGTTGATGCTTATCGGAGAAGATGTAGATGATGATTAAGGCTGAGAATTGCTGGGTAATGTTTTGGAAGGGTGTAACTTCATGATGCCATACATTGGTATAAGTCATTGGCTTCTGGGAGAAGCCATGTATGGATTGGAGAGAAGATGCATTCCTGCCAGAATGGGTATTACATGGAGCCAAATCTAGAGAAAGTAGATTTTCTTTTGTGGTTGTAAGTTGCCTTTTGATTGGAATTTTTCTAGTGCAAGGGCTAGTTGCTTAGTTTGTAGAGAGGAAATTGAGCTAGGAATACCCGAGCCGCTACGCTTAGGACTGGCTTGCTTGGGCTGGTTGGTTTAGGTGAAAAAGCCCATGACAAGTGCTAGAGAGAAGTTCATGCCAAGCCTCAATTAGCTTTGGGCAAGAAAGGGTCATGTTTAGCATAGCTTTGGTTCAACACTTTCAGATTCAATCTTGTGGATCTAGTCCCAGAGTAGTTATGCTAAGCATCCAATTACCAGAAGAGACGCAATTACTATCCTTCTACTCTATGAGTAGTCTGGTTGACGTGTATTCCTTTGGCAAGGTGTAGACATTCTTGGAAAGACATGCTAAACTCCTTGTTTCATATGTCACTGTCACATAGGCTGTGTTGGCATGAACTAAAAATGACCATCATTAATTAATTCAAATTATTAAATTTGGTTTAATAGTCATATAAAGCAGATCACCAAATTTCGCCAATGGGCTCTAGCTTGAATAGCACTTCTTCTTCCTTAATAGTGGGACATAGGGTGAGGTTGTGGATTCAAAACTCACATGGTGTGGCTTTCCAATAACAAAACTAATTTCAGAATGATGATGAAACGCTTCTGCTTTGTCATTACTAATTTCAGAATGGCAACGTAAAACTCATTTTTTTGTATAACAAGTTATTATAACTATTTAGTGGCTTTTGAATTGGTGGGTTTGTGGACATTGACTCAACTATTCTCAATGTGTGGGGATATATCTAACTTCTATACAGACAAAACCCTAATGTGTGCTTTGTTATTTATATGGATATTAGTTTATGGTTTACTTTGAACCTTTTGAGCTCTTTGACATGTTTCTTTGGGACTTTGCTTAGGATATTGTGAGTGACTACAGAACTTTAAATTGTGTCCAGGTCTATTACTTTTATCACCACCAAATTGTAATTTCAGCATATGATAATGATGCCACTGAGTTCCTTTTTTTTTTTTTTTTGGGGGGGGGGGGGGGGGGTGTGTGGAAAATTGTGTATTTGCATTCTATGGTATTATTTGCTAACATGGAGAGGAGTATTGTGGTGGAGGAGAATCATTGTAAGAGCAATGTTAATACTGTCTTGAAGTCAGATGGACCGTTTATTTAGATTGACTCAATATCTATAGATCTTGTTAGTGTAAGGATAAGAGTGATGCTGGAAAGTGTGAGCATTTTTCTATACGGTTAGCCTTCTCCCTAATCATGTAATAATCTTTCAGATTTGTTTTTAATTTTCCAGCTATGTGGCAATGATTCAATACCAGTTCTATTGTAATTGTGCGTGTGTGTGAGCTTCGTTGGTTTTTTTTTAGGGGGGTGGGGGTGGATTTTTTCTTACAATAATCATGATCTTTATCACTTATAATGCGTACATAATTTTTTGGGAGTTCTTTTCCAAGTATATTGTCTTATTTTTGAATAATCAGCAATAGTTACCTGATTTTTTCCTTTGGGCTAGGTCTATCTTTTTTTTCTTGGGCTTGTAAAGTTCAAGATCTATAAATTTCTTGAAGGGATCCTCCTGTGCACTTTTGTGCGTTTAAGTTCCTTTTTTTTTTGCAAGAAAACTTTTTACGTGTCACAAAATTATAAATCCTATTAATGATCGTATATGTCTTCCGTTTGCTCTAATTAATATTGTTATCCTCATACTTGAAAATTAAAACTCAACTAACCTATTTTTTTGAGAGAAGTTTGCAGTTTGACTGTAGTTGGCAAGTAATATTGAGATGTCTCTTGCATGGGTTACCAATGTTCAGCACAATAACTGCAACTGTAAGTTTTGTTTATAAAATCTTCTTTCATATTGTCAATATAGCTGTTGTAAGTTCTCTTTGTACAATCTTCTTTGATAGTCTTAGTATATTGAGGGTTTGAGTTGTTGCATATTTCTTCAACTTATTTTTCTTTGAGCAGCTTAAATTTTCACCCAGCTTGACTCTTCTTTTTTGTTTGTTTGTGTACTTATATTATTTATTAGTAAGTTATGCCTTACTAATTTATTTTGTTGTTTTTGATAAGGGCCTTACTGAATTATAGTTATGATGATAGACAACCTTTCTCTAGTTTGTTGATAGCATGAAATAAACACAGCCTAAAAGATCTAATTGTTGGGTAATTTTCTAACATAGCTTGCAAATTTTTTCTAATTGTTTGTTTGAGCTGCCACTTTAATTTTCATTTTGATTTCCAAGTAGGTAGATGTGGCTTTGGTGCTCCTTTGAAAATTAATTTCACACGTGAGTGCCTGAACGTGTATCCATTTAGATTGTGTTCTCACACTTCATTTGCATTATCCTTTTTTCTAAGCAATTATGTGATTCCTTCTATAATTGAGTCCATTTACAAAAATGTACATGCTTTTATTCTGAAAGTGTTTTTATGTCGCCTATTCTTCTTCCAGGATTTAATAAACACATATGTCATCATACCTCAAGATATGTGGGATCTTAGGTTATTTAAAAGAATGCCATTAGTGTAAGTGCATTTTACTTTGATTACATGTCAGTGGAAACAAATTACTTTTGATTCTCCATGCTTCCTTTTGTGCTTTCAGGTTTCTAATGCCCATTGCATCATAACCTTGAGTCTTTTGGTTTCCTAGTGGTGTTTGGCTCTCTCTCTATATCCAACCACTTATATAGTCTTTTGCTTATTCTTCGTCCTTCTCATTGTTGTCCACATGTCCTGCAAGAAAGGGATTTTTTTTTATAAAAAAATGAAAAGTTTGTAATTATTTTTGTTGGGGTGGGGAGAGTTCTTTTCTTGTGCTAAAATGTTATTTCTAATAGATGCTTCATAACACTTTCATCGTGTGTGTACTTAAAATTGTGTTTCCAACTACACTATAAGAATTAGCTTATTATAAAGGTATTCTCTTGGTTCCTTTTTAAAATTCCTTAAATACCATTCTATCGCTTAAAAAAAACATTGATAATATTCTATCAATTTTGTAATACATTGTCATTCAAGTTGGATTTTTATAATGTTATCATGGCCTATGGGATTCCTGAAATAGATTACTAGTAACTAATTATGATGTCATATTTATGGGATTCAAATTTTCTTTATGCTTGAGCCCCTGGAATTTTCTGTAAAAGCATGAATCCGTGAGCCGTGGGATTTATCTTTTTAAATGCATTGGGCACTCTTGGAGTTTGTGAGGGCTAGTGGATCTACTAGGCTTGAAGTTGTTTGTTGCTGCAGAAAAGAATGCGGTTTTATGGACGGCAAGAGCTGGTTCGAGGAATCCATCTGCAATTCCCTCAATATACTGTGTTTTAGTTGCCCTTTCAATATCCTGCTAGTGAGTTTTGGGTCAAAATTAAACTGGGAAGACAAAAACATTTGCTAAATGCAACCATCCAGGTTAGTAAAGTTTTTATTTTTGTTAGATTTGATCTCAAAGATGAATGTCCCTTATAATATGTTTGAATAGGTGCCCACATTAGACTAGAGCCTACAACACACAAATTCATTGTCGTTATGGTATCAAAAGTCACCCTCACTTTCCTATGTTATTTATGAAGGCTAATTAAGTTTAAATGCACTATGTAAAACTTTGAAACTACTTTGGTTTAGAAGAAACTACCATATGCGTATCTTCTCCTTCCCAATACCCTCCCTCCCTCCCCCTCTATTTTTTTTTTTTTCCTTCCTCTTCAGACATTGAGTGTAGATCTGACAAGTATCAAAGGGGGCTTTTTGAATAGGTATTCGTTTGGGAAAAATATTCAACCCCCCCCCCCCCCCCTCCCCCCAGTGTGTAGTGGTTTCCCCTTAGAAAACTGAACCTCATGAGTTTTCTTCTCCCCATGTGGTATTGCTTTATGTGTCAACTGGTTAATTGTGTTACACTTACCTTCTAGGGATTTTGTGTTACACTTAAACCCCCAGGTATTTTGGATATAACATAACACCTACCTAACACAACACCTCCTTGTGGTATTTTTGTGAAAATAATATAGAAACTTATAGTTATTTTCCCTCAAAATCTATCTTCTTATTCTATTCTTTACATAATGAAAGATTTTGGTGACTTTTCTTTTGTGCAGAGTTTTAGGTCATGGAATCTTTCATAGGTAATTTCCTCTGAAACGATTTGTTCCCAAACGACTTGGTGAGCCTGAATCATTTACTACTTGTGTTTTATTGTTGGACCATGCAGCGCAATGTTTTCGGGTTTTATGACTTCGCTACCCCAATTTCCCATGTTAAAAAATTTTAATGCTATATATCTACTAGGGAAATGAAGTTTGATAGGGACCTAAGGCCATATGCTCTCTTATCTCTAGATATCGATATTCTTTTCCTAAAATTTAAAGGTTTCTTTATTGAATTATGATGCAAATTAAAAGAATTTGCTTGAGTGACATAGGGTTGAGATCAAGATTCTCTTTGGTTTTCTCAATAAAGGTATTTTTCTCCTTATTGTGTTTTAAAAATTTTACATTGAATATAGATGACGTTGTTGCTGCTGTGTTAGATCTTATTTACGATTGAACTTAATACTCCTTTAACTATTTGATTGACTCTTTTGGGTTATTGATTTTCTCACGTATATATATATATATATATTTATATGTGTGTGTATCTTCCACATAATCATTTTTAGTCTATATTTTATTATTGGAGCTTGGGATTTGTGTTTTCTCTAGTTGCATTCTTAGAGTTTGCTTAATCCTTGGGTGATGTATTTGCAGTGCTTTAACTAAGTTTGATTTGATTTTGTCGCTTGTTAATGGAATATCCTTTTGAGTAGTCTTAAAATTATTGCAATTTAAAGTTGTCCTAAACTGTGTAGCTGGGATTCTGTGTTTTTCAATTTGCTTGTGCGAAAAGTCAATACCAACATCACTAAACATCACTAAGGGTTTGCGCTTTTATATATACTAGTCGCTAACCTGTGCGATGCACAGGAAAGCTATTGTGTATGAAGATTTAAACAATTCTTTGTTTCTTCATCTTTGATTTCACATTAGGATTCCTATCCTTGATATGAAACATTAAATTACGAAATGGAAAATATAAATCAAACTTAAATTAAAATTAAAATTAGGATTTCAATCCTTTACATCCTCAATTATCCAATAAATGCTAAAATATCATTTTCCAATAAATTGAAAGACAACTTTTAAGTACTTTTTGTATCTTCTTCCTTTGCTGTTCTTGCATTTATTTTAAGTACCACTAATATAAGCTAAAACACGTTGAGAAATGTATTACGACATGTAGAAGTTAAATATCAAATTTGAAATTTTGTTAAAAAAAAAAAAAAAGCACTTTTCAAGCTAAATTTTTTTGTTAGCTTCTATAACAGAGTAAAAAACTTCAATAACTATGTAAAATTCCCATCTAAACTTGAGATTATATTTATTTAATTATATTTGGAAAACAATTGTTTTTCCATTCAAATTTTCTATTTTCAAAGGTAGGTCGATTTTAGATTGTTGTCATAATACCCATTGACAAAGCATAAAATAGAGCAAAAATAAAAACCCCCTTTCACAATCATCAATCAATAATATTTTAAACTAATATAAATAATAATTCATAAAACATTCATTAAAAAAGGCATTTTATATTATTTACAATTCATATAAAATAATAGAATTTGTTAATGCAGCTGGAATTGAATTTGAATTTTTTTTTTTTTTTTTTTTTTTTTAGAAAGAATCAATTTTTCAATATGCAACTCTTGATCTTTTTATTTTTATTTTTTTAACTTGATAAGTGCAACTCTTGATCTAACTTATTGTTTAACGGGCAAAGACAAAGCAAATAGTTAAAGAAAATGCCTTCAAAAATATCTTAAAAATGTGAATCCTTCTACAATCCATGCAAAGTCAATCACTATGCAGTGCAAAAGACCAGAACATAAAAATATCAAATATGGCACTAAGCTATCCATCAAACCCCATTTGTTCTATAGATTGACATGCGCAATTCAAATTCCCTTCTCACTACTTTAAAGTCGCAGCATATCAAGAATAAATATGCATATAAGTAATCGAGTCAGTATGTTCAAACTTAATGTGACATTTTTAATTTGGTACGTGCAAACATGTAAATATGACATTTCAAGTTTAATTTATATTCAGCAGCATGTGTTTGCAGAATCCTTGAAAGTGATATGCACAAATTTTTTTTATAAGATTGTAGCATGTGATTGCATTCATTCAGATCCAGCATGTTAATACTCCAACTTTTTTCATCTTCTTCAAATCATGCGGCTTTTTATAAGGAGGCCTTTGACCATGGGGTAGCCCTAACTTTACCCACTAGTCTTCATTTCTAGTTGGCCACCAAGGTGGCAGAGCTCCCTTTTCTAGCAGGTACTTCCTTTGAGGGGGGTCACAATGTTGCATTTAAGAAGACAAAAGTGACCCAAGAGTAGCATCTTGCAAGTCTTGGAGAATGCTTTGAGATTTCCCATTCTGATTATTTTCTGCCTCACTCATGGCAAGGCATTTCGCATCATACTTAGCTATCACTGCTGGCCCATTCTTATCAAACTTCACATTTTATTTCCACCAAGCTCTAATGTTGTCAGAAGCACCACTCACTGGCTTACCCTTCTTAGGAATGATACCAAGCCGTGAGCTTTGCAAACTTCCATCAGCTTCAGCATATACTTGAGAATCCAATCCTATGCTCTACATCCTCCAAGCTTGATCTCAATGGTCTACTTGGGCTTCTACTTCTCTGCAGCTTATTGGGTTGCAATCTTTTGCCTTTCCTTAAGCCTCTTGAGTTTGATACGATCCTTCCACATTTACCTTTCCAATTTTTCTGCTTCAATCGCTTCATCACTCACATCTTTATCTGCTATGTTGTCACACTTCAACTAAGTCATCAACTTCTAAATCCAAACTGTCGCCCAATGTGTCATCAACCAACATAAGGTGGTCCATTGAATCAAATTACAACAACCCTCTAGTTGATGAGAAAAATGCTTGGAAAAAAAAAAAAAAAAACTTGAATCTTACTACTTATTTTGATTCAGTCCCAAAGCTATACAGCCACTCTAGGACTAAAACGAAAAGTTGCACCAGGCTCCCTAATAGCACAAGGTTTTGTTACATTGAACATCAAAATCAATCCACAATAAAAAATCCAAATTAATTTTCTATTCCTACCTTTATCTCAAAAACTAAACAAAACATAATTATTGCTGAAATCTAATGAAATATTGAGCCAAACAGCCCTTTTTCTTTATTCAATCAAACCCATCTTCTCGATGACCCCAAACCTATAAAAATCCCTAAAAGGTCTTAGATTACAACAATTAAAATATTAAAATACAAGACCTAGCATCCTATAATAGATTTATAAATAAACCCACATCTCAAAAAAAAAAAAAAAATTTTGATATATAAACCCCAATTCTCAGAATTTCCAAAAGCTAAATCTTTGAAGTAGATAGAAATGAATCAAACTCAAATTCTATAAAATTATTAAATTACACATAAAATAGTTCCACAACAGAATCAATTCAAAGGTCTAGATTAAGTTATAGAATAATTTCAATAGCCATAAAACAAAGTGGTTGACAAATGATAGCAAAAGTTATACTCTTACACAACATGTTCGTTGAAATCACATAGGATAAGACCCAACCCAAACACTGACACACAAAAATGACAGAAAATACTTACACATACCTACACAGTCGTTGAAATCACACTGGAGAAAACCCAACCCAAAAATGTAGGCTCACATGATGCATGCAACGTAAATAAACTCAAAATCTTTAAACTAATCCCTATTTAACAAAAAACACACTGGCGCAAGCTAAACAACTAGACAGCAGAGCAAGCTCTGCATCATTCTATACAGCATATTGCAGCTTTAGCTGCAACCTCCATATACAACACAAAGACTGATATTGAGTCATCATAAATGGGTCCACTCTCCACTCTACTAAGTAGAGTTTAGATGAAAAAAATGAAATAGTAAAATAGTAGAATTAGATACATTTTTTTTTTTTTTTTGATAAATGGAATTACAAACATTACTTATCAGGCAAAATGAACAAATCCAAGACAGGAAAAGGAAAAAAGAATATGATACTTCCTGCTTAACTTAGTCAAGGTAGCTAGGATAGGTAAAAGTTTGTTTTCTTTATAATAATAGAATCCTTGCCCTGCAGAATTTTAAGCAAATTTTGGTGTTCTTTTATTATGCATACATTATACCAAGAATAGCATATTGCATTAGGAATTTGTAAAAAAAAAAAAAAAAAAAAAAAAAAAAAAAAATTTGTAGTCTATAAAACTTAGACTGTATGAGGTCTTTTTGAGTGTTTGAGTTTGGGCAAGTGAAAATTGTATAGATCTAAAAAATTCTGCATATGTTTCCTAAAATTTCCTATGGATCTAAGTAGACCCATAATATTGTCCAAGATTGTTTCACATAAATTCTCCTAATAATCTAAGCTAGAAAAATATATCATTGCATTAGTCTTGCATTGTGTTATACTAAGAAAGAAAATAATGACTTGGGCAAAAGGAGAAATTTAAATACTTGAACTTGTTTGCAGGTAAAAAAATTTCTTACCTCTCCCCAACTGGATAATCATCAAATAACCCTACAGGCACATTCAAAATTTGGGAATTACACTTGGAAATAAAATAGAGAAAAAAAATTCTATAATAGAAAAGAGAGAGTAGAAAATGGACTAACCACATTGTTTTTGTATTACCATTGTGCAAACAAATCTGGAGCTTCTCTTATTTGGTTTGTCATCACATGCAGCTCTTGAATTTTGATCATTTGCAACTGAAGAGGAAAAAACATTCCATTTTATTATTACTTCTTAAAGTATAACTGGAAATTTAAGAGATAGAGAGAGAAAAGAAAAAGAAAAAAAAAACTGAAAGGGAATTTGGCAATCTTTGATAATTGTTTGGTTGATTCAATATGAGAAAACTTACGGCTGGGATCTGTCTTGGTCCAATTTGCTCAGCTACGATGAATTTTAATAGCGTCATTACCAAAACATCGAATATGGGAAATTTTGGACCACTCTGATTTACTTTTTATTAATTTGGGGCAACCCCTCATATCCAGTTTCTCTAACTATTAGAGTCAAATATTCTTTTGGTTACATAAACTATCCAGCCATAAGTCTCATGAACTGTTCAGCCTCTCTCATTAAACAATATTTACATAAACCCATATATGACCCACAACACAAGAGGTAGAACTCCAATTAAAAAACCCAGTTGGTGTATGTCTAGCAAGAACTTCCCCACATGTTAATTAAACCAAATTGTTGAGGTATCCACACAACACTACACGAAGAAATCAGAATCACACTAATCCATATACGACCCACAATACAAAAGAAGTAGAGCTCCAATTAAAAAACCCAGCAATAAAAAATTCAACATTCTAAAAGAAATCAAGTACAAAGAAAAATCAACATAACAATCATCCATATCACAGCATGAAAAAGGCAATAACAAATTTTAAAAAGAAAAAAAATCAATTAAAATAATCTAATCCTTACATTGAATTATTATGTGGGACAGTCACAAGAATAGAGCATAGCTACCTGAACTGAATCGTCTAGCTTTTGTCAGTATTAATATACTGTGAGGAGAGGAGGAGACAAAGGAGGGAAGACAGAGACTGGAGATAGCAAAAGTTGAAGGGTTGTCGTTGAGGAATTGAAATTGCTGAAAATTAACGCTGATGAAGGGTTGCCATTTAAAAGGTGGGGAGACAGAAATCATGAAACACAATAAACCAAAAGGTGAGGAGATAGAGAGGGAATTTGAAACCGTGAAACACAAGCTTGGGCTTGGGCTTGAGCTTTATTGTGAAATTAAAGCGATAAAGATTGAGCTTTATTGTGTAGATAAGGTTGAGAATTATTTTTCATTTTTTTAGCATTTTTAAATTTAGAAAAACTATTTTAAAGTTGTAGGAGAAATTCAAGAAAAAAGAAGGTAATGACGTGGCTGCTGATGTGGCTCAACGTGAGCGTAACAACATTAAATGATACGCTTCAACTTTTAGTGTTATATAGATATGGACCAGTAAGTTACCCGTGCGATGCATGAATAATGTTGTAATATTTTGTGTAAGATGGTTTTTGATAATTTTGTACATATATTAAAGTATAATTGTTTTAGAATTTTTTTTAGTAATGAGTTCATCATAAAAGGAAATAATTATAAGTTGTACATACATATCCATTATAATTATTTAGTTCAAGTAATAAGAAAAAAAAAAAAAAACAACTTTGGTAGAATATTGTAAAATAAAAGTTGATATAAAATGAGTCTTTCTCTTTTTCCTTAATTCTAAAATAAAATTCACATGCCAAACACCTACAATTGATCACATCATTTACAAAATCCACAAATTTACAACGTTTGATCTTAATATCAAAATTGTAATTGCCGTATGCATGCCCCCCTTCCTTGGTTGTAGCTAACTCATATGAGTTAGGATTAGATGAAACATGGTTTTTGATAATTTTGTACATATATTAAAATCATAATTGTTCTAAATTTTTTTTAGTAATGAGTTCATCATAAAAAGAAATAATTATAAATTACACATACATATCCATTATAATTATTCAGTTCAAGTAATGAGAAATATAAAAAAATTTGGAGGAATATTGTAAAATAAAAGTTGATATAAAATGAATTTTTCCCTTTCTCCTTAATTCTAAAATAAAATTCACATCCTAAACATCCACAATCAATCACATCATTTACAAAACCCACAAATTTACAACGTTTTATCTTAACATCAAAATTGTAATTGTCGTATGCATGCCCCTCTTCCTTGGTTGTAGCTAACTCATATGAGTTAGGATTAGATGAAACAAGAATGAAAAAGCTAGGTAGGTACTGTCTAAAGATTAAAGGTAAATGAAATCATTTTTAGTTTGTTGTATTTGACATGAAGGGTTATGGGTAGGTATATATATAAAAGAGTAGAAGTACAAGAGGTGAAATTGGTGAATTAAGGACTATGGGTAGGTCTGTTGTTGGCTGGTTTGAATTAGGGACTTCATTTTTATGTCTCCTATTTTTGTTGTTGCCTGGTATAGAGATTTTTTTTGTGACAATGTGCCAGCATAATCAAAATCTTAAAATTCTTCTCCTTCCTTCTTGTTTGTTTGGTGTCTTTTCATTTTTCGTTTGCGGCTTTCATTCAATATTGAACATCATAGGCCGAGGAGGCCATAACCTAAACATAATTGGATTTGAAGCCTAATAATAAGGTATCGTCATTCTTTTTTTTATCATTTTCTTCCTTGAAATTAAGGTAACCCCAGTTAGGGCTATCCAGACCTGACTGGAGCTTGATAACCCAGCCAAACCGCCTGACGTCGGCCCGAACCGAAGGTGTAATGCCCCAAAATCATAAATAATAAATGTTTTTTCAATCTAAATAATCCATAAAAATATTAAATAAAATGTAACCAACAACCTAAAATCTCATCCCAATTTCAAAGCTCTAATTCCACCAAAGATAAAATATTCTCAAAATAATTCTCCAGTACAATATTCAATATCATAAAAATAATAATGAAATCCTCAGTTTCACAATATAATTTGTAACTGTTGTCCTCCAAGAATCTCTACTCTAATGACCCCTCTAATGTATTTGTAAGGGGGAATAAAAGGTGGGGGGAGGGGGGGGGGGGGGTGAGATAACTCAATAAGTGGAATTCACTAGTATTGGGATGTGGGAACAAACCATTTTAAATAAATTCAAGATACTCACAAAAATAATCCATTCAAGATGCTCACAAAAAAAATCCATTCATAATTCTAAAAAATATAAGGATATATTCATATATACAAGTTTAAATAAATTTAGGTTGTCCCACAAGTTTTTCATAAAACGAACAGTCAATGTGCACATCAAGCATTTATAAAATATCAATTTATATATAGAATATCAACATATTTCTTTGATATAAAATAGTTTAATAATCAACATTGTTTGGGAAAATCCCCAAAATTAGTAAACACCACTTACCTCTTAGTTGCAAAAATGAAATCAACCACCCTTGAGTCACAATAAATCAGTAGAATTAGAACCTGGCAACACCAAACATAAGTCCATTAATACACAAATTTTCCGCTTATAATTCTGTTCTAACACTTAAAATAGTTTTATCTATCTATATTAAAGCCTATGGAGATGTTAGATTCTTTGAGATACACTTCAACTTTGTCAAATTTTTGGGCTTACAAATATTGCTCCATAATAAGATTTTTCCCATTAATTTAATCATAGATATTCATGAAACTCCAATATAGTTGAATGATAGATATTTGATCAATCTAATATATAGTTGAAGCTAATATTATATCTTAATTTATCAATCCCATAGCTAGCCCTTTATTCCCCTGTTGCCGCAAAGTTTAAAGATATTGCTGGTCAAATTTATGAACAATGGCAGTGCTTGGATGACAAATTGGTTAACTTAGATAATATATAATTTTTATTCCTACGTTATAGGGACTAAAAAGATATACTAGGCTTGAAAAACATTGCTGCCTTCGACAATAAGTTAGAGATGAATACACGTCACTAGAAGGATGATAAAGAAAATAAATATCAACCATAAAGCAGTCTTTTCCCTTTCACATGGTGACAAACTTAAATTGATAAAGTCCAAGCCTATTACTCTATCAGATACAACTCTCAAAGCCTATGGAGTACCCCTTTCCTGACATACAGTTGTTGCATCATTCCTAATCTAATATAATAACAATTATATTAGCATTTTTCCATTAATATAATGATAGATTAGGTTCATGGATTGATGCCTATAGGTACTAAAATAACTTCATGCACAAACCCAAATCTTTCTTGTAAATTTGAGACAATTGCTAGCCATTAAATATTCAAACTTCCTACATTTAGAGCAAGAGAAACCTTTCTTGTAGTTTCCACGCACAGCCACAGAGAAGAAAGGAAAAGTTCACTAGTGTGTTGCGGTTGAAACAAAAGAAAACCTCATATGCATACACGTGTAGCTTAAGAGGTAAGTTTTTTTTTTAATTATTTTTTTAAAAGTTATCAAGGACCATATATATATATATATATATACCTATGCCATCTCACTTGGGCCTCTTATACATACTAATTATCAGATTTGAATATTTTAGGCCCAAATCAATTAAATCCATTTAATTGTGGGCCTCCTTTTTAATTTACATATAAGAATTAAATTAGTATCAAAATTATAGGGTGTTACAGAAGGTCTAGTCAGTCGGCGGCGGGTTGTCGTTCTCAAAAATTGACGCCAGCGAGTCGAGTGGCAGGTTTGCATCTCCAAAACCCGAGCAACCCGAACTCGACTGGAGCTGTAAAAAAATTTGGCCAAATCCTGCAAAAACAAGCCAGATCTGGCGAGATCTCGACTAGATCCGGCTAGATCTTGTAGGATTTAGCCAGATCTGAAAAAATCCAAGCAGTTTTCAGCGAAAAAATGCAAATTGCTGCGAGTTTTTCCACTTTCTGGCAAAATTTTCCAGTTTCTTGCAGGTTTTTCCAGTTTTCGGCGATGCTTTTTTTTATAGATTTCGATGCCTTTTTTATTCTGGCAACCGACCCAGCCTGACCGACACTCACCCTCACCCGAAATCGACTTGACCGATTTTTTTGGCTGTCGGTTTCGGTTTCCTCCACCCTCTACCCAACGCCGAGGAGTCCAAAACCAACCCGGCCTGACTTGTGGACAGCCCTAACCCCAGTCTATAGAACATGTCTCTACTATTTTCAAAACCCTAATTCAAACCAAACTTTTTATGTTCTTGTTGTTGCTGGGGTTCATATTATACGTAATTCCTCAATTCAGCTTCCTTTTCTTTTAATTATTGTTTGGGAATATTCAAATCCTAAATTTTAATACTAGTAGTTCTAGGACCTTAATATGATTGCCAAGCTCATTTGAATTGAATATTAAGCTTTATTATGAATTAACAGGCTTGCTTCATTTTAAATGGAGTTTGTTTATTATTGTATCTGTCTTATATTTGTAGCTGAGGTGTGCTCCAATGTTATGGAAATTTTAATTATAATTCCAATCCTAGTCTAGGAACTTTGTAAAGTTGTTATTTACAAGTATGTGTTTTGTTGGCTTTTATTCTATGTCAAATTTGATTGTAATTTCATTCAATCTTTTGTACCTTGTATTTATTGTGGAATTTAATTGTAAAGGTTGTGTGATAGAGAGAGAGAGTGTGTGAAGACTTAAGCAATTGAAGATTGAAGAGTTTTCGCGGGTAGCTCGAGACTAAGCATCCTGCGAAGTGACTTATGTGACTTGCACATGCTGGAATGCGAAGAGTCAGGCCAGGATGGAGACAACTATGTTTCGCGAGTATCTCGCGGGTAAGGCATTCTTGCGAGACACCCGCGAGACATTCTGTTCTGCCAGACTGTCCATTTTGATCCACACTTTTTGTGCCCAAACTATATATACCCACATTACCCACAAATGTTTAGGAGTGCTTCTGAGAGAAAACCCTAGCCAAACACCTTGAGATTTAGAGATTTTTATATTCACAATCCTCTACACATTTGCTTGTGGAATAAGCCAAGGATGGCAGATGCAACATGGAGCTTGTTGCGGGATCCAGAGAACTAGACAAGACACGGTTCCGAGAAGTCTTGTTGGAGTAGGAGCTTGGAGGGCTTAAGTACATCGGGTAAATTAGGTTTGGAGGGTCTCTTGCTAACCCATGTATCCCAATTGATTGTTTGGTGGATCGATTTTCGCTGAGTTCTTCGGTTTCCTCTTTGATAACACATTGGCATGTTATCTTGTATTTGCATCTTTCTTCCCTACTCTTTTACATTTCATTTTACTGCTGTGTTGCTTTGATTATGGATTAGAATAGCTTGTTTGTTTATCCGCTCATTTTTACACTATTTCACACTTAGTATTAAGTTAGTATAAAATCAATCGAGCTGTAACTTTAATTTGGGGGTCTAAACAACTTTTGTGTTTTCAACATATTTTCGAGCTTTCAAACTTAATATAATTGCCAAGCTATTCTGAATAATCAGCGTAATTAATTAATGGGCTTACTTTGTTTTATTGTTAATTGTTGTATAATTGTCTTATTTTTGTTGCTGAGAGGGGCATCTATGTTCAAATTTCAGTGCTTTGCTCAAGCCTTTGCTGAGCTTTGCTTTTTTAAAAGAACCTGGTGGGGTTGGCTTTAATTGTAGAAAAAGAAAAGCGTGTGTATGGGCCATGGCAAAATTTGATACAAACAGAGTTTCTTATTCTTCACTTTCTAAGGTTGTTGAAAAGGACAATAATAATAATAATAATAATAATAATAATAATAATGCCCAATTCTACGATGTTGATGACTACACTGACTCTCCATGGGACTCAAACTCAAAGTCCTCTCCACCGCATCACGCGTTTTAAGATGATGACTTTGCTGTTGATGGAAAAGGATATGATTCAAGTGATAACACTCGTAATTTGGTTCAACCTTATAATAATAATAATAGTATACGGGTCCCTTTGGATTGAACTTATTGTTGCTGAAACTGAAAACACTGTAGCAAAATAATTTTTAAATGTGTAAATAGTATCGTGGAATCTATTTTTAATATTTTTTATTATATGAACAGTGCATAAACAGTACGTAAAGAGTGCACACACGGTTCATGCACAGTATTTTTTTCTCTCAAGGTCAAACAATGCGGCCAAAAAAAAAAAAAAAAAAAAAAAGGAGAAACGCAATGTTGAGGAAATGTGGACGTGCAAACGCGCAATCCAAACGCCCTCTACATCATCCTGAAGTTAACTTGAAGAATGTGCTCAATGGTATATTTGCCATTTTGTCTGGCTGGAATAAAATTCCGAGTTTCATTTCAAATCGTTAGTCGTTACTCCCCACTTCAAATGTTTCATTTGTTGGGTCTGCAAAGAATGGCAATACCTTCTTGTCCTCCGTTTACATACATAGTGCCACACCACTCCTTGAGCCTAGTGGATCAAGTGGGGTTAATTATAGTGTTAATTATAGTGTTTACAAGGATGTTTAGGGAGAGGGATCCCCAGAGGGTCTGTGATGCCTGCTATGATAGGCTTGATCCATTACAGGGTGTTCTTATTAACACCATCAGCAATGCCGGGCAAATAGCAAAGCATGATGTGATAGATTGGACTTGCACAAGAGGATGGTTGAATCTTCCACTTGGTTTGTCTATGGAGCATGAGATATACAAGGTCTCCAACACTTGGTTTGTCTATGGAACATGAGATATACAAGGCCTCCAATACTTTGAGAAGCTGTTGCTCGGTGTGATTTTCATTTGCATTTCAGCTGGCTTTTACATGTAAACTTGTTTTATCTTTGTAAAACTATAATCTCTTTCCTGCTTTGTAATGTCAAAGAGATAGGATTGTAAAATTCTAACAGGTAGTTCTTGCTAGGTCATAGATTCTATTTTGGAACTTTGTTTCTGTGATTACTCTTTGCTTCTTTTCACGTGCATGTCAACTGGACTACAATGGTATTTTAGAAATTCATACTTTGCACCAACATTTTAAATATGCAGTCCTTTGTAAAGCGGTTTTCCCTTTTTTTTTCCTGACTTTATAGTTTTTGTTGGAATTGACAGGTTGAAACCTGACAAGTCGATACCCTTGGCAATTTTGAAAGGAGCAAAAGGCTTGGCAATTTTAACTGTAGCTAAAGCTGGTGTTCTACTTGCTTACAAACTTGGCACAGGCTTGGTCATTTCTCAAAGGTCAGATGGATCATGGTCCACCTCATCGGCCATGAAAAAAAAAAATTCCAGGATATGCATGAGTTTGGCAAGAGTTCCTTTTAACTATTTGTGAAATTCTAATTGTTTATCAAGACTTGCTCAATTTATGTTTTAGCTAATAATTGTACTTAACATGTGTTCCCAGGTTGGAGGAGAGCTCATGGACTTCATAATTGTGCTTCATGATTCAAAAGCTATGGAGACATTTTGTAGTCACATGCATTTTTCTCTTGGTGCTAGTTATAGTGCTGTAGCAGGACCTGTAAGGAAAGGGCTAGAAGCAGATCTTCGTGCTACAGGTCCTGCTGCAGCAGATCTTCGTGCTGGAGATAGAGGTTCTAGAATGTGCTATACATACAGTTGTAGCAAAGGTATTGTGTCATGATTTAAGTTTTGTGTGTGTCTGTAACTTTTGGTTACATGAATACTTAGAAATATGCATGTATTTAACATGCTATTGTGTATGATGGCTTAACATGAAAAGAAAAAATGAAGATCTTTAGAGGTTACAAATTGCGAACCTTTTATTATAGTATCATTGGCTGTGATCTGAATCTTCCTAAAATCTTTTTTTTTTTTTTTGATAAAGAAAAATTTTATTAGAAAAAAGCATGCCGGTGGTGCACTAAGAGAGAAGTACAATCAATTCAAAATACAATGATCAAACAAGTGTAAGAGAGAAAAACAAGGGGGAGAGAGAAAATCAGCACTGAATGTTCCTAAAATCTTGTTCAAATCTTTGGAATCTACTAATAATTGACATCCAAATGGCTAAGGATTGTTCTTTGGGCTCTTGAAAGCATGCCATAGGCTTCTTTTGTTCAATCATTTTCTGCTATTTGTTGATTTTGCAATCCCTTGAAAATGGAGAAAAATTGTGGGAACATTCGAATTCGCATCCTCATGGTTCTTGTTTATGGCTTCATATCAATTAGTGACTTTACTAAGCCTCAATCCAGTTGATTAAGGTTGGGCATTGGCTCCATGAATTGCTAGAGTTAAAACTAAAGGAAATTGTTGTGAAAAACATCTTAAGTGAAAGCTAGCACATTAGTTGATACTAATCTACCTGTATTCCAGTGTTTTATGGTAGAATTTCAACATTAGATGTTCACACGTCTCTGTGCTGGCATTTGGTGGTGGGGTGGGTAGGGGAAGGAATGGTTCTGTGAGGACAGTTTCTTTCAGGTGAGGGAGGCAAGATATATATCATAGTTCTAATTTCAATAGATTGTGAATCACCTTGTATTCTCCTATGCTACCATAATAGCATTACTCAATTTATTCTTGTTGTTTTTGTGTTTGCTTTATATTTTGATTCTTGTATTCTCCTATGCAACCATAACAGCATTACTTAATTTATTCTTGTTGTTTTTGTGTTTGCTTTATATCTTTGATTCTTTTAAGATTAAATCTTCTTGCCCGTTTTTATAGTAATCAACATCTTAAAGTTTTGAATTGAATTGGAAGCGTAAGGTTTTTTTAAAGATTTGAGAGCCTAAAATAAATGCAAATAGTGAAGAGACTAGAGAAAGATACCAAAATCTTTAGTTTTAGAGATCAGCCTAAAAATAATAATAATAATAATTAATTATATATAGATTTTTTTTTGCGGGGGAGGGGGGGGGGGGGGGGGGGGGGGGATGCAATATTCATATTTGCTAGGTAGTGCTGCTCAAAGATGTTGTTTTCTATACTTTTCCCCATTCTAGGAGCCTGAAAGTTGATAACTGCTGACACTGCAAACTATGGCAGGCGCATTTGTGGGAGTGTCATTGGAAGGGAATGCTGTTGCAACAAGGACGGATACCAATTTATATTTTTATGGTGATTCTTATCTCACCACATCAGATATTTTTCTTGGGATGGTGAGCAGGCCAAAGGTTGCTAAGCCCTTGTATGCAGCACTTGAGAGTTGAGACCTATTCTCCAGTGTACGGTGCTAATTCCAGCTGTCTGCAATTTGGCATATTTCTGATGCATGTGAAGCATGCCCATGAGCATTGGTGTAGATCACTTTTCAAACATGCTTGGATTCTGATACAGATTCCTCATCTTAGATCTATAGCTGTAAAAAAGTTATTTCGAATTGTTTCATCTTCTATCTGTATAAAGTGATATACTTAATGCCACATGCAGCTTAGTTTATTGTTTCTATCTCAATCCTATCATTTGTGATTGTCAAACCGTTCAGTATAATATGATGTAAATATACTATGATTCATTGGGACTTCTACATGTATATATGCAACAAAATGATAAAAATTAAATTTAGTTGGCATGAATAAATTATTTTAAGTTCAAATATTACTTAATACTTATCAAATGGTTTGTCTAGTTTTTGGAAGAGTTCATTTTCATTGGTTTCTCTTTTTTTGTTTTGGGAAAAATAAGTAGTTTTAAAGTACAATTTTCTACCAACTACATAAAAAGAGTGTGAAGATAGGGGTGTTTGGTTTGAGCATCACTTAAAACTCAGTTCTCAAAATTCAATTCTAATCACTCAAAACTCTAATTCATATCGCATTTCTTAGTCCCTATTTTTCTCTTGACTTACCCAACAATGTGTTCAGCTCAAATATTTGCTTTAGTTTTTAGCTTAAGAACTCAAACTCAAAAAGGTTAAGCCCACACGAACAATTACAGTGCTCTTGTTGCCCTCACCTGCGATATTTTCTCTCCTCCCATCCCTTCTTTCATTTTTTTTTTCTTTAAATATGTCAAGCAAACAGCTTTAAGGTAGGTCAAAAAACATAGGAAAGCAAAAAAAGGAAATAAGCATATCAAACACTTAACAATAGATTGTTGGAACTATGATTAGTTCCTTTTTTTTTTTTTTTTTTTTTTTTTTTTTTTTTAATATACAATCAATCTATATATATTTATATATATCTAAAAGTTGAAGCGTAACATTTATTGGAGCGTAAGTTGAAGTGTAGCATTTATTGTTGTTACGCTCCAGTTGAGTCCCATCATCAGCCATGTCACCTTTTATTTATTTATTTATTTATTTTAAACAATATCAATATATATAAATAAATAGTGCAACTTTACACATTCTCTAACTCATTAAATCCAACTCATTATTAACAACCTTACACATTCTTTAACTCATTAAATCCAACTCACCATTAATTTAGCTCTCTTTCAATTCTCAACTCTTCATTTTCCCCCTCTTCCAATTCTCGACTCTTCATTTTCCCCTTTAAAACCGATGGGCTCTTTTGAAGTTTAAACCCTTCAATTGCCACTCCTGCAATTAACTTCGTTATTTTTAACATTATAAATTTCCAATTGTTCTTTCTCTACCTCCTCAAAAGTTGCCAATGTGGCATCAGATTTGGAAAGTCCCTCTAAGGTGTGTTCTTTCCCTTTTTATTTTTTCTTTTTCCCCAACTTCAAATTTTCCATTGGATTAATATAAAAAGTTTTTGGCTGATATGATTTTTTTGTGGGTTGCTGACAATGGGTGGCTAGGATTTGGTTTGTTGATTAGGAGAAGGGTTTTCAAGGATTAGAAATCTGTACAAGAACTTCTTACTTCATATTCATGTTGTACAATTTTTATTTTATATTTGTGTTTTACTTGTTCAATTTGTTTATCTTTGACATTTTAGTTTTCTTACATCTGATATTTGTTTAACTCTATGTAAACAAAATAAGAAAAGAAAAATAAAGTTCGATGTAATTACCTCTAATAGTTTTGAAACAATAATAGAGTATACACTGTAGTTTTACTCTAACTACTACTTTATTATTTTTTAACTCAATGTGAACTTTCTCAATTTCTATTTGGCTTCGACAATCATAAATACTATGTTTAACATACTATTTCTTACTATGTGCAACACATAATAATTTGATCTTGCAGTCCAATAGAAAATAATATATCTACCTTAAAAGTTTGATGGGTTTGTGTATCACAAGGTAATAGAAAATCTCAAAACATTATTAGGGGTTTAATTTTTATCCAATTTTGGTAATGCTAAATGTGGAATTTGGTTCTTGTAGGATTTATGAACATTGATCCAAATACATGGGAGTTTGACAATGAAGGTTTCTTAAGTGGCTAGAGA
The DNA here is from genome assembly GCA_023621385.1 of Quercus gilva. NCBI lineage: Eukaryota > Viridiplantae > Streptophyta > Magnoliopsida > Fagales > Fagaceae > Quercus > Quercus gilva. Next base: position 36,370,836 of record CM042473.1, read on the forward strand.
CATTTCTAAGTTAGGAAAGCTCGGAGAGTAGTAAACTACAAGAGCATACCTTCAATAAATGGAACATAGGCTAAAAGAGACTAAAAAAACCAAGCAACAAACGATGTCCTTAGCAAGAGCAATGCAAAATCCAACATATGAATCCAGTACATTATTGTTTGTGGTTTTTGAAACAATAAGACAAACAAATTGAGTTCACCATCATTATTTTGATATTGGTTCATGTACAAGTGAATACTCTTGGCTAAATCTATCTAACTAGATAACATTAGATTGATACAACTTAATTATAATTAAAACACTTTTGAATCCCAACTACTGTATTAGTAATAGAACCTCAACTGGCAACCATTTAGACCATGAAAATTAAAACCTACCAAATAATCACTTCATAATAACCCATCACTTCAATTAGATTTTAGAACCAGGTCTTAATGATTTTAACAATCTATTCCTTTGTCTTGACTACTCTACCAAAAAGCCTACTCTTTCTTTGAATTTTGGAAGTGGCAAATTGTTGTCCATAATGTCACCTTGCAAAGAGAAGTTCTAAACCACTTTAGGCTTGCGCAATGGGTTTCTTTCACTTCACGTGCCTATACATGCACCTTTTAAAATAAATAAATAAAAAACAAGAAGCCTATACACCTATTTGTTTGATTGCTAAGAAAATGAAGTAAATTTTAAATAAATAAAACAAGTCTTGGGTCCTTTGTTGGTAGTTTTATTGTTGTTTAGTAATTGCTTCTTTGCTTCGATGATTTTATGTTATAATATACTTTGGTTCTAATATGTTTAGTTACTAATTTTAATCCAGGAGAAACTTTCATTTTTTTTGTTCAATTGCTAAGAAAAATGTGATTACTCTCTCTCTCTCTCCTTTAGATTGATGATTTTTTTTTTTTTTTTTTTGGTTTTGTTTTTTATCTCTACTTTTGGTTGAGCTGGTGTGTTTTTTGAGTTTCCCATCACATGCACACTCTCTCCCTCTTATAATTGTAATTGAGTTAATTCTTAGATATTTTGAAAGTGAGAATTTGAATTTATATCAAAATACAATCTACATAGATATGTATTTGAATGTGCCTATCAATTATTTGAGTACTATCAATTGTATATTTGTGATGAAGTTTAATTATCATGATAATCTTCTTAAGAGAATGAGAAATTTGAATAATTAATTTAAAACTTAAAAACATTTAGTTGTACCAAAAGAAAAGCAAAACATAAAACACTATAACAAAAGTTTGAACAATATAGACCATTTAAAAAAAAAAAACAATAATATCAATCAAGCACCCCCAAGTTTCTATAATAAATATATATAATAAAAAAAACCAAAATAATAGAACGGAAGGATAATACTTTTAAAAATAGTTAAGTTTTTAAGGAGAACAAATTATCTTCAATAAATTTTAGATAATAAGTTATACATTATACCATATTAGAAAATAATTATAATTCCCATGCATCGTGTGGGTTTGCGACTAGTATCTAATACTATATATAAAAACAGAAATTTTTTCTTGCAATTAAGGAGGTGCTGCCACGTTAGAAAAAAAAAAAAAAAAAAAAAAAAAAAAAGACCACTTTAAAAACAACCACATATAGAGTTCATACTTTAAAAAAACCGTACGGTGCACCATTTGGAGAGTCTTCCTCTCATCAAATGTCTTTATAAAAACAAAAACCCACTTAACAAAAAAAAAAATCACAAATCCAAAATTCCAAATGCCATATTCCCAATCAAAAGTTCAAACTCACTCTAACTTCCGTTTCTTCTCTGCAACTCCATATAAACATAGGTTAGAATAGCGGGTTCAATTCTCCTCTTTCGAATACTCTCTTTGTTCCGTGTCTTATTGCTTGCATGTTCCGTTCCAAACCAACAAACGGAGGAAAAAAGAAAATCCAAAAGGAAGTGAAAAAAAAAAAAAACATGAAAATTTAAAAACTTTGTTTGTTCTCTACAACATTTGACGATTCAAAAGCTATCCCTTTCATTCTCTGCAACAACAGACAATTCAGAAGGTAGGCATGCTCTTCCCCCCCCCCCCCCCCCCCCCCCCCTCCCCTCCCACCCCCTTTTTCTCCTATTCAATTACCGTTTCAAATTGTATAAAACTATTCGCAGATCCTTTTTCCCTCTGCTGAATGTAATTTTCTAGGGTTCTTCTTTTATCCCTATTGAAAAATATATGGGTTTAGTAGTTTATACAATTGTAATTATACATAAATCTGGCGGCCCAAACCCATTTAGAATAGTGAAATTTGTACCATTTAGCTAGGCCCAAATCAATAGATATTTGTAAAGAGAGTGGGGTAAAACAAGTTGGAATTATCCCAAGGATACAAACAGGGAAGGAATGAATGAAAGTCTAAGATTAAATATATAAAAGGCTCTTTACAAGCTCGTCTGAGGACAAAGTTCTTATGCTAGGAGATACACTATTCTTACTCTAATCTCTATACTTTGATTATTTTTCCGGATCCCTTCATTTGGAAGTTCCCTTTCTTTATATACTCCTAAGCTTATTGGATTCTAGCCCTTCATTTACAATCCTCTAGACTCTCCTTAGGACACTTGTCCCCTTAAACTTCTATTGAAGGTGGTAGAAAGAGTTGCTTAGCTATGAATTCTACTGTTCAGGTCACTTTTTTATCAATGCAGCTGATAAAGCTATTGCCAGCCATTTAATGCAGAGGCAATAGATGAGCTTTCACTGGAAATTTCCTTCAACTACCTTGACTCTCTCTCTCTCTCTAAACACCATCCTTTCCATTTGGACTTCCAGGAAGTATTTTGTCTCTTCTCCTCCTATCCTTGGGCGAATCTCCTCATCGGGCTTAGAATGCTTCTATAGTGATAGTCATAACTTGTTATATCCTTCCTCGGTCCTCGGGTCCCCACAACAACCATATTCCATCTTCTCAACTAATTCCCTCTCTCTCTTCCATATTTTTCTCCAAATGCAGATTACTGATTCCCTACCCGTTGGGTCTTTCACAAAAAGAATCTCTCAATCAAGGTTTACAGTTTGGTTACCTGTTATCCTAATTTCCCATTTATTTTGCTCAATTTGTTGAGTTTTGTTTTCTTTGATTGTTGTGTTGGTTAGATTTTAGTTTTGTTTGGAAGATTTTTGTTAGGTTTGCACTTTTTTTTTTTTTCCTCATGTTTTGTCAATTACTGTAAAGTGTAGATTTATTGATGATTTTAGAAAAAAGCATGCTTAAAATTTTGACACGTATACATATTAAAAGAGAAAACTCAAAAAAGTCATAGTTTTTCACCCGTCTAAAAACTCAAACCCAAACACTACACCGGTTTGGTATTAACTGTTTACTTAACATAGTTTCACAATTATAAGAGATTAAAAAAAACAAAACAAAAAAAAGGAAAAGAAAAAGAAAAAGGAACGATTTGAAAACCCAAACTGAGACAATCTGTTAAAGAGAAAGGCATGGAGGGTGAAATTTTTTTGGGAAATCTGTCATTCAACTGCGTCAATCCAGCCCCTGCGTCAACATGTATAATCTCTATTTTTTTTTTTTTTTTAAATATGGCGTCAAACATAATTTAGGTCTAGAGAGGGCGAAGACAGAGAAACGAGAGAGATTGTGAGTAGGCACACAAAAAGAGTTGGAAAGAGAGAAAATTGACATCTTTCGATTAGACCACCTGAAACCATTATAAATATTTTTTCTTTTAATATTGCTTTAAATGTTTGAGTTGATTTAGGGTTAGGTTTGGGTAGTTAATTGAATTGATTTTGATTGTCAATTTTTCATGTAATTACTTCTATAATTATTGTTTCTTCGTGTATTATTGTTATTTCCTTTTATGCATGTTTTGATCTCATGTTTGATCAATAAAGAGTTGCAATTGTCAATTAACCATCTTCTATTGCATTTATTTTTAAATGAATCTCCTTTTCGTTTGTTACTGCTTGATTAGTGATTACTAAACCCAAAAAAAAAAAATAATAATAAAAAAATAAAAAAATCAGAGAACAAAGTTAGTGTTAGGCAGACTTCCCACTAATGACAATCCTTCCACCATCATCATGCCGGAACCACTAACTGTAAGTTTTTCTCTTCATTGTTTAGTCTGTTCATTAAATATGATCATAATTTGATATTTTATTTGGAGTGGTTTTAATTTAGGTCTTTTCAGTTTGTGCATTAAATATAATCAAGTTTTTTTATATTTGTTTGGATTGGTTTTAGTTTAGGTCTTTGTGTCTCTCTTGCCAACGTTAGGCTGCCATTTTTTTAAAGAAGAAAAGGAAGAAAAGAGCCTTTAGTTGAGATAATGAACCCGTAAAGAATGTTACACTATTTAAAAATAGAAGAAAAACAGGGATCGAAAGAGAGATAAATCCCAAGCAGCCACCATCATCATGAAGCCGGAACCGTTACCGGTAAAGGTTTTCTTTATTCTTTTTAAAATTATGCGGTAACTATGATTTATGTTTGGGTGTTTGGTACTATAGGTTTGATTTAGGTATTTGAGTTAGATTTGATTTTGATTAAGTTTATTGGATTAGATTTGGTTTATGGTTAGGGTATTTGTGTTGCTTTGGTTTGGTTTTGGATTTTCGAGTTAAAATTGTTTTGGGTAATTTTTCAACCACATAGAGAGTAGAGTATTTTTGATCTCTTCAACTTCTTTTACGCTTCTTGAATGAGTATTCTTGGCAAAGAGTTTCCAATCGTTCCATCAGTGTTTATTTATTTAACTCTCTCTTCAATTCAATTTTAAATTTCATTTGTCATTGATTGATTTCAATTCCAAATCTGTGTAATAAAAAATTAAAAGGGTTTTTCTTTAGCTTTTATTTTATGTGTTTGCAGGTGAAAAGGCAAATCCTTGGAAGCAATCCAAGTATGAGTACAAACAGTGCCACCAGGTATAGTTTCCACTTTATTTGAACTATCACCGATAATTTTCTTTTTAATTGAGTGTTAAATATGCTTTATGTTTGGATATTTGGTTTGATTGAGTGATTTAGGTATTTGGGTTAGATTTTTTTTTTTTTGTTTATTTGTTTTTGTTTCGGATTTTAGGATTGAAATGGTTCAGGATTGTTACGTGATTAATATTACAATCTGCATACTATGCTACCAACCACATCTACGACACTGGATGCTGCTTCTCTCTGTACAACAATCTGTCACTAAACAGGTACTTATTCTTTTACACATTTCTTATGAGTTATTCTGTTCTTTTTTCTATTTGTTTATAGGACTTCTTCTAGATGTTTCTTCACATATACCTTATTTGAATTTTCTTCAACATTATATACCCAAGGTTACCATAATGTAATTTTTTCCCTTCTTCAAATACTATTTCTGCCAATAGTTAATGCAATTCCCAATTTATTTTTTTCCAATGATTGCTTTTCCTATTCAAATACTGTTACTTTGATTGCATAGTTAATTGATGGGGTTATGCTCCTCCTTTGGATACATTCCTTTGGCGTATATAACCTTTGGCTTTCTATTTGTTTTCTAATTTATTTTGTGGTTTTTTTAATGTTTAATTGAAATGTCTTTCGTTAATGTCAAACCAGTGTCACCAGTGTCAAACCATTGTCAAACCAGTGTCACCCGGTTTTACAACTTCAAGCTACCATCTTAACTTTCAAAATATTATTATTAAAGTTTTAAATTTTATTTCCAAATTTTCTACTAACATATGATTAAGGCTATTGTTTTGAATTGGATGCAAAATATAATTAAGGCTTTGGTCATTAATTTCCTTTGAAGCACTATTTGTGTGTGATTTATTTGGAGGAGAACGGGGGGTTGGTTATTAATTTGAGTATGAGAGGGTTTATTTATGTAAATCTGAATTTATATGTCAATTGCAATTATGACTGCATTTTTTCCTTAAGAAAATTATTGTTGATGAGAAATGGTGATTTTAAAGAGTTGGGAGTTTGGTCTTACCAAATCAAAGAACCAAAAAGTTACAATTACATGGTACTATATTTAATCTCCATGTCTCTCTCTCTCTCTCAAATATCTCTCTATAATTTCATTCAATTTGTGATTTTCAATATTAAAGTTTTGTTCAACTTCTTATGCAAAAACTAATAACAAAAGCCCTTCATTCCAGGACAAAAGCCCTTCATTCCAGGTTGATATGAAATGTTTGGATGGAATACTAGGAGCTAGCTATGTTGGGATAGAAATCATTCTATAATTATGATGCTCCTAAAGCTAAGAAGCCAATAACCAGGACACCCAACTATTTGCAAAGGTGGTGCCGTTGTTGTTATATATGTAGGAAAATGAAGGTTATATGAAGCCTATATATGAGATAAAGAAAGGGTATTTCTTTTTTCCATTATTACAGCACTCGCATCAGTGAGTGTATAATAGAAAAATGTGTAAAATTTACAGCTTTGCACAAAAATGACCCACATTAATCCATATATAACCATGTAAATTTACACCAACACTATTCATTATGCATTTAGTTTTTTTTTTCTTTACGTATCCTAAGAATGAATGAAGAAAGTGGATGGTGGTTGTTGTTTATGAAGAAAGAGAAATAATTTTAAAAAATCAAGAAAATTTGATATTTTAATGAAATGTAATGTAACTAGAAAACACATCAGACTTGAATTGGGTTGAATAGAAAGTATTGACTTTTTTTTTATTAAAAAAATAGAAAAATAGAAAAGCAACCCAAAATAAAATGCCTCTATAATAGAAGTTGCTTTGTTTGGAATACCCCGCGCATTGCGCAAGTCAAAGGCTAGTATATATAAAAGCAAAGACCTCATGCGAGAGCGCATGAGCTCTTACCATGTGACGCTCTAATATTTCATGTAGTCTTTTTAACTTTTTTTCATTAAGTTGTTTTTACTGTTATCCAAAAGATCACATTAACCTATTTTTACTATTATCTAAAAGATGGGTTGTAGTTCAAAATTAAATAAAAATCATAACAAACCTTATAAAAAGACCAAGCCCACTTATTATCTTAAATAGTATAACCCAAGTGTGACTCTTACACATTAATTTCTTACCACATTCTCCAAAATTTGAGCTGCCATCATAAATTAGGGCGCACATACTTTGAAAAGCTCTCTACAAGCTTTCTAATATTCATATAAACAAGGCGTAAATGCACTTTTAGTCCCTACATTTTGGTTTTTTTTTTTTTTTTTTTTTTCCATTTTGGTCCCTACATTTTACTTTCACCTCTTTTAGTCCCTAAATCAATTAACGTGTGTTATTTTGGTCCTTTTCGTGAGTCAACAGACAGAAATATCTGAGGTAACTGACGAAGGACTTAAATATTATTAAAAATCCACCGTGGCACTCATCACCCATGCCACATCAGATTATAATTTAAAAAAATTAATTTCTCAATTTTAACAAAAGAAAAAAATATAAGTTAAAATAATAATTTCTCAATTTAACAAAATAAAAAACATAATTAAAAATGAAAAGTAACATGAATTAAGATTAGAATAAGTTCTTCCCAAAGAACATTCATATGTTCTCTCTCTCTCCCACAGAAGCTGATTTTCATTTATGGAATTTTAGTTTTCTGGGTTTGTTTTTTGGTGGTTGGTTCGGGTTTATGGATTTATGGGTCTTTGATCTTTCTCTTTTCCTTAACTGATTGAGTGCTTAAGAATGGGACTTCATCTAGATCGAATCTCAAGCTCGGGTTCACTTCAACCACGCTATAATCGAAGACTTTGACACCTCCATTCGAAGACTCGGCTTCTCAGGTTCAAAATCTCAAATCTTCAGGCATGGTTTTAGTTTTATATGGGTTTGTGTTCTTAGTTTCATATGGGTTTGTTTGTATTGGGAAGTTGCAAGGATCGGTTGGGTTTGAAGGGATCTTGCTCTAATGGTCTTTGTTTGTTTCGAATTTTTAGTTTTGAAATTTATGGGTTAATTTGTTTTCTAGATTTGATGTTTGTGGGTTTGCTCTAGATCTGCTGCTGGGTTTATGTTTGTGTTCTTGCTGGAGATCGGTTTGTGTTTGGTTTAAGTTGATTTTGTGTTGGTTTCTTAGAAATATTATAAAATCTAGGTTTGAGTTGTGATTTGGTATATCTGGATTTTGTGGTTTGAGAAAGAGAAAGAGAAACGAGGTTGAAGGAGATAGTACAGGGTTAAGAAGCTATGGCTTTGAGCTTCATCAAAAGCTTAGCTTTGGTTTGTGAAGACTTAGAGCTGAATTTTGAGACCAAATTGTCATAGAGTACTGAGAGTGAGTTACACACCGCCATTTCTTTTGTTATGTACTTTTTGATATTTGACTGTTTGGCTGCCGAGAAAACAATGGGAGAAACTTTTAGATCTGGGTTGGTGTTTTTGTTCAAGAAACTTTTAGATCTTAATTCATGTGAATTTTAGTTTTTAATTCTATTTTTATTTTTTTTATTTAGTTAGAATTAATAATTTTTTTAAAATTTATATGCTGACGTGTCATGGGTGATATGGATTTTTAATAATATTTAAGTCCTCTGTTAGTCATCTCAGATATTTCTGTCTGTTGACTAACGAAAATGACCAAAATAACACTCGTTAATTGATTTATGGACTAAAAGTGGTGAAATTAAAACGTAGGGACTAAAATAGAAAAAGGCCAAAATGTAGGAACTAAAAGTGCATTTACGCCTATAAACAATCTAGAGTATGGTGTTGTAAGCTGGTCGTTCTGAAAGTGCCGTTGGCCAATGCTTAATGGGAATGCCCAGTATATCTATTAAGCATCCAGGAATGATGATGGAGCCTGGATTCTTGGCTTCTCCAAACACATTGGCATCACCTCTAGTTTCATGGTTGAGTTATGGGCTATTTGGGATGGGCTAGTGCTGTGTGTAGAGAGAAATTTCCAGGCTGTAAAGATTGAATTGGATGCTAAAGTTGTTTGTGATGTTTTGAGTAACCCCACACAAACTAACATGATTATTTCGCCTATTGTTGATGATTGCAGGCAGTTGGTTGAGAGGATTCCCCAAGTCAAATTTAAGCACTACTATACAGAAGCTAACAGATGTGCCGATGGGCTCACTAGGATGGGAGGACAACAATCTATTGATTTTACTGTTTATGACTGCCACCTGTGGAAATATAGTCTTTTATTGATTTTGATTTTGCTGGAATGTACTTAAGTAGGCGTTGTATTGAACCTTTTATTCCTTAGTCTTAATATAATCTTCAGTTTACCCAAAAAAAAAAATGAATTACCAAATTTACCCTTATCATATTAACAAAATTACAAATTATAAAAAGACTAATTATTTCCCTCCCCTTTAATTTTAAAAATATCTAAATAAGGTAGAGGATAACCATTCTCCTCTACTCTCATTCTCATTACTCTCCTTCTCTCTACTTTTCTCTCTCTCCAAACTTCCAAAACATAGCATGAGATTGGAATAATTGGCACCAACAAGAAATTCAGGTAAGTTTCGTTTTCCATCCTCAATATGTCACTGTCACGTATGCTGACATGAACAAAAAATACCATCATTAATTAATTCAAATTATTAAATTTGGTTTTAATAGTCATATAAAAAATCTAGAGTACGATGTTGTTAGTTGGTCGTTCTGAAAGCCTATTGGCAAATGCTTAATGGGAATGCTCGGTATTGCTATTAAGCATCCAAGAATGATGATGAAGCGTGGATTCTTGGCTTCTCCAGACACATTGGCATCACCTCTAGTTTCATGGTTGAGTTATGGGCTATTCGGGATGGGCTGGCACTGTGTGTAGAGAGAAATTTCTAGATTGTAAAGATTGAATTGGATGCTAAAGCTATTTGTGATGTTTTGAGTAACCCCACACAAACTAACATGATTATTTTGCCTACTGTTGATGATTGCAAGTAGCTGGCCGAGAGGATTCCCCAAGTCTGATTTAAGCACTGCTATAGAGAAGCTAACAAATGTGTCGATGGGCTTGCTAGGATGGGAGTACAACAATCTATTGATTTTACTATTTATGACTACCACATGTGGAAATATAGTCTTTTATTGATTTTGATTTTGCTGGAATGTACTTAAGTAGGCGTTGTATTGAACCTTTTATTCCTTAGTCTTAATATAATCTTCAGTTTACCCAAAAAAAATTTGAATTACCAAGTTTACCCTTACCATATTAACAAAATTACAAATTATAAAAAGACTAATTATTCCCCTCCCCCTTACTTTGTAATGCCCCAAAATCATAAATAATAAAAGTCTATTCAATGTAAATAATCCATAAAAAAAATATTAAATAAAAGAAACCAGCAACCTAAAATCTCATCACAAATGTCAGAGCTCTAATCCACCAAAGACAAAACACCCTCAAAATAATTCTCTAGTACCATGTTTAATGCCATAAAAATAATAATAAAATCCTCAGTTCCACAAAATAATTCCTAACTGTTGTCTTCCAAGAATCTCTACTCGAATAATCCCTCTAATGTATTTGTAAGGGGAAAATAAAAGGGGGGGGGGGGTGAGATAACTCAATAAGTGGAATTCACTAACATTGGGATGTGAGAACAAACCTTTCAAATAAATAATTCTTACAACAAATTCATAACTTGTAACTTATCAATATTATATCATCAAATATTTCATATAAAAGAAAATATCTTTATATCGTGAGCCATCATAATACATATACCAATACCATCATATAAATAATTCTCTAGACTTTTCTCGTGGTCAACGTTCATGTCCTGTTGACAGGGTTGTGCTGTCCCCTTTTAGGACTAGAACCTCCTTTACATCCATTTTCTTAAAGATGGCTCCTTTGGAACCTAAAGGTACACTCCCTTACTAAGGAGCTTCCTTTTTGGATCCTCAATAGTATACTCTCTTGCTAAGGAGCTATTAAATGTGCACTGTCTCCTTTTCTAAGACTGTCCCTTGCTAAGGGCTAGCTACAATATGATGGTCCCTTGCTAAGGACTAAATACAATACTGAGCTTTTAATCACGACTTGCCATAGGTTTTCAAATCATATTCAATATGCTCACAAAAATAATCCATTCATAATTCTCAAAAATATAAAGATATTTTCACACATACATGTTTAAACAAATTTAGTTGTCCCAAAAGTTTTTCATAAGATGAATAGTCAGTCAATGTGCACATGAAACATTTATAAAATATCAATTTATATATAGAATATCAACATATTTCTTTGATATAGAATAGTTTAATAATCAACACTGTTTTGGGAAAACCTCCAAAATTAGTAAACACCACTTACCTCTTAGTTGCAAAAATAAAGGAAATCAACCAATCCTGTCACTAGGTCCATCACCAAGAATCTCAAAACCTAGAAATATAAGGAACAAGCCTATTAATAACAAGACCTATCGCAAAGTCTACCATCACATTTGTCTCCAAAATTGAATAGGATCCCCTAAAACAAATCAAATGCACTAAAGCCTAGCTTACCCAACCTAAGACAAGTACCCATTCCCAAACGGGAACCAAACAAGCGTACAAACTCATAGTGTCACAGTACAAAACCAAAGCATTTTAATTCTCCACTGCAAGCAATGTGCACATATAAACATAACATAAAACACATTAATTCATAATAGGGGTACCATATCTCATGAGTTTCCCTTTAGAGCACTAAATGATTAAACCAAACCATTATTAGACTTAACTAAGTAAAACACATGTCGAAGAAAGCACATGAATTTGCAAACCAATCCATCAACAAAATATTGAAGTAAATTCCACAAAATCCCAGCATTTTCATCGCACTTTCAGATTCAATACACAGCAGGTCAGCCATTTTTAAAAATTGTTTGGTCCACGAAGAGTTATCCGATTAACTTGAAATTACATAGGGATAAGCTCTTATATGTGTAGTATGTACCATCAAAAATTTAGCCCTAAACGATGTTTCTGTAATTTATTAAAAATCATGTATTGCAGCTAACTCAAATCTGTCAGTGACAGATTTGCAATTCCAAAATAAAATTACTATAATCTTAATACTATGCCAAAAACTTTCAGACTTGATTAACCTCAAAGTAACATGTTTTAGCACATGATAACATCTATGAATGCAACCAATAACCTCATATAATATTCATCACAACACGAGTCAAGAAATTCGATCCTCTAGCTCATATAGGCAATTTACCAAACACTTGACATGCAACAAGCACATGCCCACATTCACATATGTCAAAGCCAATCAAATGCAAAGGAAACACTTTAGAATCAACTCACGCAACAACAAAACCCATATAGCTGCTCTAGGAAACCAAACCTCAAATACCCATTAGTAAAATAGACAACCAAAATACCCCATCAAAGCAAACACCCCCAAATAGTTTGAAATTTTTGGATTTAATAAAAACTTTTGCTGCTCAAATCCTCGTAACCCTCTAAACTTCCAATACTCACCAAACCCATCTAGTATATACCATAAACATCATAAACTAACAAAGCCTAAAGGATTTCATAGAAGAAAATGACAGAAAACTTAGATTTTTACCTTATCTATTGAATTAACCAAACTTAGAGGGATGGCCTTTCAAATGGGTTTGCCAAAATAACCACTAGAACTCTTGGTGGTTGATTTTGATTGGAAAAGAACCTTCCATGAGTCAACCAAGATAGAAATTTAAGAGGCAAAAGTGAATAAACTTCACATGAGGATGAGAGAGAGGATTTTCAGCCATGGGGAATGGGAAGACCAAAGGAAAGAAGGAAAGGTGACGGGAGGCGGCACTTTAGAAAAATAGAGGAGGAAGCCAACGCGGGTTACATATAGGGCTAGGGCTAGGGCTAGGCCTGGGTTTGGGTCTTATCACAAAAATGCCCTCACTTAAATCATTTCCAAAATAACCCTTTTATTTGTTTATTTATTTTGTATAGGCTAGGGTGTTACATACTTAATTTTAAAAATATCTAAATAACATGGAGGATAACCATTCCTCTCTACTCTCATTCCCATTACTCTCCTCTCCCTCCAAACTTCCAAACATAGCATGAGATTGGAATAATTGGCACCGACAAGAAATTCAAGTAAGCTTCGTTTTCCATCCTCATTAAGCTTGTGGATGGTCTTACGCTTGATGTGAATTGGTCTTGATTTGGGTTGATATTCCAAGTAACTTGCATAAACTTGACATTTATAAACTGTTTTTCAAGTGGATATAAAGTAGTCATGTGACTGCATGTTTTAAGATTTTTGGGAGAACGTCTCTACAAAACCATTCTCCATATTTTTATAGATTTTGGTGCTAGGCTGCTATTTAAGGCCTTCGTTGTACCAAGTTGGCTTTTGTAAATTGGTTTGATTCTGTTCTATAATACCATATGTATACTTTTATTGCCCCTTTGTTTTGTATAGCTGGTAATAATAAGTTGCCAAATTTAAATTCACTTTGTTATTGAAAGTATGTGCATCCATTTTGTGGATTTGTGGATTTTATTTAGGACAAAGTTTAGGTACAAAATTGGTTGTAGTTTAAGGTTATAACCTTACTTAATATCTTTTTATTAGTGGTGAATTTTGACAAATCCATCATTAGATTACATCTTCTTTTTAGATCGTCCATGCTTGCAAAATTTCTAGAAAATGAAAGATCAATAATTATGTCATTAGTAAATTGTTTAAATTGCAAGTTTTTGTAATTTAAAATTATGCATAAAATATAAGCTTATGGATCATATAGTAAATAATATATGATTGACACAAAATTTGACATGTGTATTAGGAGTGTAAAGAATATGCAATTCAACGATTAGATTCTTAAAATATGTAGTAATGTTTATTTTATTAAATAAGGTTGTAGCCCTAGGCTACAACTAGTTTTGTAGCTAAATTTTGTCTTGGCATGTTTTTAACTGGCTACTTTTTAAGGAGTTTGTTGCAGTAAACTTGTCTTCTTACAATTTTCTTGTAAGTGTTTAATATACTATTCCCTTAAACATGATAGTATCCTTTATTAAATTTATTTTATGAATATTGGTGCTCAACAGTTTTTTTTTTTTTTTTTTTTTAAGGTAATTTCTTCCTCCTTTTATACTTGACTAGTGTGGGTTGCACGTGCAAGGGACGTGCTACCTTATTAGTGAGAAAATTAATATAGATTTTTTTTGGTTGAAAAAGTATGAAATCATATACTTAAATTTAAAATAGCTATTTGAATATCTATTTACTATGACAATTTCTTAGAACCTATTTACTAAGCCTTCGTTTGGATATCAATGAAAAATGAAAATTATTTTACTATTCAGTTTATTTTTACTACTATTCATGGGTCCCGTTGTACTATTTCAGCTAATTTTTACCTTTATTTACAATACTTTCAATAATAAGTTTTCAGTTTCAGCAAAATAAGCGATATCCAAACAGACCTTAAATGTATATCTACTCACCAAAAAATGCTACAAAGAATAATAATGAATGTCATCATATTTCCACAATATTTAAATTTTTGCAATGAATGTGATATATGCTAAATTTTTTTTGAAGATCTTCATCAAATTAAGTACTTGCAATCATCTACAATGAAGATTTTGTTATTCGTACTTCATTCTTTACTATCTTATTTTATGAGTCTAACTACGATGTTTAACTTACTTATTTTTAATGAACGCCCTTTTAAGCGGGAAAAGAAATTTAAAAAGTAACAAAATAACAAAAGACATTTGTTATCAAAGTTTCTATTAGATAAAATTATAAGTCTAGAAGATTTAAATCTAATAAATTAGTGTTCTCTAGGTAACAAATAGAATACCATATATTATCACTCTAACTTTCCAAGTATGACTACTAGTTTACCACATAAAATTCAAAATACACGAAGAAAGTTTTTGGGATATTAAAATTTAGTAGGAGTATTTTAGATATTAAACAATGGAATATTTTAGGAATTATAAGATTTCGTTTAGGGTTTAACTATGAGAGTAACAATAGGGGTATATGCTCATTTATAAAATATAAAGGAGGAAATTATTCAAGTTTAGTTTAGGGGGGAATGAAACTACCCCAAACATAAAGGAGGAAAGTGCTACTTCATCAATTTGTGTGTGTGTGTGTAAAAAAATGTGTGTGTGTGTGTGTGTGTGTGTGTGTTTTTTTTTTTTTTTAATAACTTGAAGCAATGTGTTAAAAAAATCAACCTAAAAAAACTATGCACAAAACAATGAATTTTGGTTCAATAAATTGACTAAACCAAAAAAGAAGTCTAAGAACACAACAAAATGTCACGATATTTTTACAATACCTTTATTTCTAGCAATGGTGGGTCCTGATCTGATATTTTATTATTTTATTTTAGAGTAATGCTACATCTAAAATATTCATAATAAATTCTAGGTGGTAAACTGTTACTGGTTTTAAATTGGGCTTGATGAAGCGTGACTTCGTCAGTCGTGTTAAACGTGTCCAGATGGATCCAAACTCTTGCCTGGATCCCTGTGTAAAAGAAAAGACCGCTCCCTTCAAGGTGGTCACCGGTGTGGCGCTTGCCACAACGTCTCCGATGCCCAAATTAGAACAGGAAGATACTCTGCAAAATGAAACAGAATAGCAGAATAACAATGAGTGTTTTTCAGAGTGTTTTTTGTACCTTCTGTTGGCAATGTGAGGGCTTTATATATGTTGCCTTGGATTCTAGCCGTTGTGATTGATATTGTGATTTTAATGCTTTTCTTGGTAACGCCTCCTGCCTAGTAATGGACCTTTAATATGCCCTCAACGGTTTGTACAGTTGGTTTTGTAACCGTCCAGGGCGTCATTGGCGACATTGAATGGAACTGATATCCTCGTCGGTGACGTGGGCAATTGTGTAGGTTCTTCCTCACAGAATGATCTCGTCTGCCCTATTGAGATCGTCTATAGTTGATTTCGTCAGTCCCATCAGGGCTAACCATTTTTAATTGTGCATTTTTTTAAAAAAACAAATAAAAAGCCAATTGAAGAAAATTGTGCAAAAACAATGAATTTTGACTTACTAAATTTGACTAAACAAAAAAAGAAGCTTAGGAACATAAAAAAAAATGTCACTACATTTTCGAAATATTTTTCATTTCCAGCTGTGGTAGGGCCCAATTTGATATTTTATTAGTTTATTTTTTTACATTCACAACATTTTTGCAACGAATCTTAGGTGAAAAATTATTGCTGGTTTTAAAATTATGCATTAAAAAAAAAAAAAAAAAGACAACACAAGAAAATTGTGCGTGAAACCATGAATTTTGGTTCACCCAATTTGACTATATATACTAAAAAAGAAGTCTAATAATACAACAAAATATCACAACAATTTCACAATACTTTTATTTTTAGGATCTGAATAGATATTTTTTACATATTTTATTTGAGAGAAATGTTACATCCATAGCATTTTTAAAACAAATTCTAAATGACAAGTTGTTATTGGTTTTAAACTGAGCCCACTATTGATATCACTTTTTTATCCATTAAAAATTCATTGCCACATAAAATTTTTTGTGAAATTATTGTGAAAACGTTGTTGATATAGCATTTTTTATTTTATTTTGATCTATAAGGAACTAAGATCTCGGTGACTGTGAAAATATTCAGACAAGAAGAAGATGTTATAACATTTTCATAATACATTTATTTTCAATTGTGATTGGTCTCAGTCTCTTATTTTATTATTTTATTTTAACCTTTAAAAAATTGATACCTCAATAATTGTAAAAATTTGTTGTGTTAGTGTAACTGTGTATGCACATATAATATTTAAAAGAAAAGACAAAAAGAGCACAAGCAAAACCGGCGTACTGTGAAAAAAAAAGGCTAATGAACAGTGCAGATTGTCAATAATTATGAAAATATTGTAAGAATTTGTTAAATCACGTATAAATATTTACAAGAAAAGACAAAAAGTACACAAACAAAACCGATGTACTTTGAAAGACTAATGAGCAGTGGGGTTGAACAAACCAAATGCACTGTAGAAATTTCACTATTTGTGCATTCGCACTTTTTATATATAAAAATTAAAGGGTGTATTTTTTACTTCTTGAACTTCGTTTTGGTGAGCAATCCACTGATTTGTCCTTATTGTTGCAAGTTTTTTCCCCCCCTCTTTTAAAATAATTATTGTGGAGCCTGAGAATTTGGCAATCCTAGCCCATTTCACACCAGGCCCAAGGCCTGGGCCGAGGAGGAAGGAATGTCCGAGGATGAACAATGAAGGCCCAAATTGCTAAGAAACGCCGCCGAGGACGATCCTGTCCTCGGCCAGTCGAGATTGTAGAAAGGAAGAGTAGTACGCCAATAGGGGCGGCCTCCCAGAGCATCCCAAGGGAAATGACAAGTACAATGAGACAGTCACAAGAGTATGGTGGAGGAGCAATTCAAGGAGAAGCTGTCACCTCTGCATTAAATACTCGCAGCTAACCTTCTAACTGCATTAATGGGAAAAAGACTCCTGAACAGTGTTGGCTATGCCACTGCAGTCTACAGAAAGCTGAGGAAGGTGGTTGATGGGACAAGCACTCAAGTAGCAACCTGTATGATCAACAAGTGGAGGGCCAAGATCAGCAGAAAGCACTGTAGTAATTCATACGATTTGAGAAACCTTTGTAACCAAGTGTTGGGAAAATAATAAGAACTAAAGGCTCCCCAATGGAGTGCCGAGGAGAGAATTTCACACTTTGAATCTATTTTCTTACTATTTAATCAACTCATTACCACGTTTAGTTGTTGTAATCCTTACTAAGGCCTAGTTCTTAAACCCATTTTCTACAAATTCATTATATTGGGCTAGTTGGGCTTGAGTCCACTCGTCTAAGAACTGAAGTGCTCAAACCCAGTCCCTACAATTGGCGCCGTTTGTGGGGAGAACTTGTGTTAGTGAGAGCAACAATCAGGCATGGTAAGATTAGGCCCTCATCAAGCAGGCTCCCATCAGCTTGAACCGGCCAGAACTTAGTAACATGGCAACTTTCCCAACCCTGAGCGTGATCAAAATGAAGAAAATGGAAGGTTTCGAGAGGGAAGTGTGCACACTACTTAAACTAGCGGAAGCCACTCTCGTGGGGGTAGTCACGTGCTCAGGACACAAAATAACAATCAGGCCATGCAGTCAGAAGAAGTTAAGAGTCACATATCCTAGAGACAGGATGATAAGCTGGCCATGCAACGAGAGATAGATAACTTGAAGAGAAAGCTGTGCCATGCGCAACGAAGGCAGCCTCATTCTAACCCTGACACGCCCTCCGCAGATGAAAGCGACGATAACTATAAGCAAAGATCGAGAACTCCTCCAAGCGAAACATTCTCTCACGAGGAAAAGTACAACCGGAGGCATAAGCGCAACAGCCCATCTCCTAAGGGCTTAAGAAGTGATGCCATGAGCAAAGCACTAGATCAACTCTCCAAATGACCTTTCACGCGCCACATAGAAGAGGCTACACTGCCTCGACGATTCCAGCAGCTAACCTTCATCATTTACAACGGCAGAACGGACCTTGTGAAGCATGTGAGTCAGTTCAACCAAAGGATGGCTGTCCACTCTAAAAACGAGGCGCTGATGTGCAAGGTCTTCCTGTCTAGCCTGGGACCAGTGGCAATGAGGTGGTTCAATGGTTTAAAGGTGAATTCCATAAGTTCGTACAGGCAGCTAACCGAGCCTTTGGCTATCGTTTTGTTACCAATAGCAAAGCTCCTCGGCCCTTGAGTGCATTGTTGTCTTTATCCATGCATGATGGAGAAACTCTAAAGGCCTACTTGGACAGATATTGGGAGATGTACAATGAATTGGATGAAAATTTTGATGATGCCACCATCAGTACCTTCAAAAATAGCCTCCCAGCTGGACATAGCTTGAGGAAGTTCCTGACTGGCAAGCTTGCCACCAGTATGCACCAGTTAATGGATCGGATTGATAAATACAAACGAGTAGAGAAGGACCAGCTGCAAGGTAAGGGAAAAGAGAAGGTTATCCCTCAGGAGAGGAGGGATTTCAGGTCGGACAGATATAACAGCAACCGCCCGAGGAGGGATTTTGCAGGGCAATTCGAAGCAACCAGCGCACAGACAGTCAATGCTGTGTTTCGAGAACTAGTACACAGGGTGTTGGAGAAAATCAAGGACGAGCCATACTTCAGGCGGCCGAATAAGATGACGGGAGAGCCTACAAAACGCAATCAGAACCCTTATTGCCAATACCACCAGGACTACGGACATACCACGAAGAACTACAAGAATCTTTGGAACTACCTGGACCAGTTGGTCCGAGAAGGAAAGGTGAAGCACCTCCTGCATCACTCTAGCGGCCATCAGGGCCAAACCCATCAAGAGCCCTAGAGAGATACTGCCCTGAGGCCACCCGCAAGGACGATTAATGTAATCTTGGTTGCATTAGGAAGAACAGGCACACGCCCTTCACGAGTGTAGTCTGTGGCTCAAATGCCTGCCGAGGAGTCCCAGCTTAAGCCGAAGAGGGCCAGAGGGAATTTCCACCCAACCTTGTGTTTCTCAGAAGAAGATAAGATCGGAATCACCTAGCCCCATGACGACGTGCTGGTGATCACTCTTAGAATCGGAGACTACGATGTGAAAAGAGTGATGGTGGATGATGGCAGTGAGACCGAGATCATGTACCCCAACCTCTACAAGGGGCTGAAGTTGAAGCAGGAGGACTTGATGGCCTATAGCTCTCCTTTGATGAGTTTTGACGAAAAGCTCGTTATTCCAAAGGGCATGATTAGGCTACCCATCCAGACCGGCCCAGAGATAGTAGAGGTGAACTTCATTGTGGTGGACACCTACTTTCCGTACACAGCCATCATCGGTAGGCCCTGGCTCCATACCTTGGGGGCTGTCGCCTCCTCCTTGCACCAGAAAGTGAAATTCCCATCAGGGGACCAAGTTCTCAAAATTCGTGGTTGCCAATCCATAACAAGGCAGTGCATGGTGGTTGCCATATCACATCGGCTCGACGCAGAACCCTCGGCCACGGCTGAAAAGAGCTTATAGCAATCAAAGGTCCGGGTTGCGCCTCTTGATACAGCTGCCAAGGAAGCAAAATGTGAGGATCTAGAAAAGGTGGCCATTGGTGATGACCCAGAGAATTTCTTTCAGGTCGGGGCTCAGTTGCCCCCTCAGGAGAAGAAGGAGTTGATTAAATTCCTCAAAAGAAATATTGACGTGTTTGCGTGGGATGCCTGTGATGCTCCAGGGATTGATCCAGCCTTCATCTGTCACCATCTCAATGTCAATCCATCCGTCACTCCCAAGAAGCAGCCACCTTAGCGCCCGTCAAGAGAGCATGCTGATGTCATCAGGGAAGAGATGAAGAAGCTTAAGCGCACAGGGACTATCAAGGAGGTTTTTTACCCCGAATGGTTGGCCAACACAGTAGTGGTCAAGAAGAAAAGTGAAAAATGGAGGGTTTGTATGGACTTCACGGGCCTGAACAAGGCGTGCCCAAAAGACCCATTTCCCATGCCTCGGATAGACCAGTTGGTGGATGCAACTGCAGGCCATCCTCGAATGAATTTCTTAGATGCCTTTCAAGGCTATCATCAAATACCACTAGCCCTAGAGGATCAGGAGAAGACAGCCTTCGTGACACCTATTGGAAACTACCACTACAAGGTGATGTCGTTTGGCCTAAAGAATGCAGGGTCCACTTATCAGAGGATGATGACGAGAATGTTCGAGCCATTGTTAGGCAAAAGCATTGAGATCTATGTCGACGATATGGTGGTGAAAAGTAAGGTGGTGTCCGAGCACTTAGAAGACCTCGGTCGCATCTTCGATACCTTGAGGGAGCACAAGCTATGCCTAAATGCTTCCAAATGCTCATTTGGCGTAGGATCTGGGAAGTTCTTAGGCTACATTATTACCCACAAGGGAATCGAGGTTGATCTTGATCAAATCAAGACTATTCATAATCTAAAGCCTCTGCAAAACCCCAAGGAGGTCCAAAAGCTCACTAGAATGATCACGGCCCTGAATCGATTCATTTCCAAGTCGGCTGATAGATGCAAGCCTTTCTATCTCTTGATCAACAAGTGGAAAGGATTTGAGTGGTCCGAGGATTATGTCGTGGCCTTCCAGTAGCTCAAGGAATACCTATCTCGGCCACCTATCATGTCCAATCCTGAGGCCGATGAAGTCCTGTATGCATATATTGCTGTGGCTCTCCATGTTGTAAGCCTGGTGCTAATACGGGACGACAATGGCATTCAAAAGCCAGTCTATTACATGAGCAATTCTCTACATGAAGCTGAGGTCAAGTATCTACCCTTGGAGAAGGCCATACTAGTTGTGGTCCACGCTACCCGAAAGCTTCCCCACTATTTCCAGGCCCACACAGTAGTTGTTCTAATCCAACTACTCTTGAAGTCTGTATTTCGGACTACTGATTACACTGGAAGGATCGCCAAATGGAACACAATTCTAGGGGCTTTTGACGTCAAGTACATGCATGCCTCGGACCTCTATAAAAGGCTAGGTCCTGGCTGATTTAGTGGCCGAGTTTGTTGAACCGCTAGTAGAAGTAGTAGTATAAGTGCAAAACATGGATGGAAAGTCAGTTGGGGTGATCTCCGTGCTAGGACCCCTATGTTGGAAGGTGTACATTGATGGTGTGGCGAATCAAAAGGGTTCTGGAGTGGGGCTGGTTCTAATATCCCCGGAGAAGGCTATCATAGAGAAGTCCCTGAGACTAGGGTTCTCGGCCACGAACAACGAAGCCGAGTATGAGGCATTGTTACAAAGGATGATCATGGTGCAAAAAATGGGAGGAAAAGCAATAGAGATGTTCTCGGACTCGTGATTGGTAGTAGGATAGGTAAGGGGAGAATTGGAGGCGAAAGATGCGAGGATGCAAGAGTACTTAAGCCAGGTCAAGTGCTTGCAGTTAGACTTCAACCTTTTCAGCTTGTAGCATGTCCTCAAAAGTGGAAACACCCATGCGAATTCATTGGCCACACTTGCTACATCCTCGACAGGGGATCTGCCTCGGGTTATTCTTGTTGAGCATCTGGAAAGGACAAATGAGGTGGCAAAAGGCATGGTTCGTATCCATCGAGTTGGAATGGGTCCCAACTGGATGGATCCTATAGTGAGATTCCTCAAAGATGATGTCCTACTCGAGGAGAAGCCAGAAGCTGAGAAGGTACGAAGAAATGCTCCACGGTTCTGGCTGTTTGAGGACCACAAATTGTATAGGCGCTTCTATTCTGGACTATATTTACTGTGTGTCCATCCTGAGGCATCAGAGCTATTGCTTGAAGAGTTGCACGAAGGGATCTGTGGCAGTCACATAGGAGGAAGATCTCTGTCACACCGAGCCATCACCTAGGGATATTAGTGGCCGGGGTTGTAGAAGGAAGCCCTAGAGTATGTTAAGAAGTGTGACCAGTGTCAAAGGTTCGCCCCAAATATTCACTAGCCAGGAGGGGTCCTCAACCCTTTATCCAGTCCATGGCCATTCGCCCAGTGGGGCTTGGATATTGTAGGCCCTTTCCCCAAGGCGCTAGGAAATAAAAGGTATTTGTTAGTTGGCATAAATTATTTCACCAAATAGGTTGAAATTGAACACTTGGCTAACATCAGAGATGTCGATGCTAAGAAATTCATCTGAAGGAACATTGTTACACAATTTGGGGTCCCTCATACCCTCATTTCAGATAATGGACTCCAATTTGACAGCAAAGCCTTTAGAAGATACTGTTGTGAACTGGGGATCACAAACAGGTACTTAACCCCAACTTATCCTCAAGGAAATGGACAGGCTGAGGCTGTCAATAAGGTCATAGTCAATGGCCTCAGAAAGAGAATGGATGATGCCAAGGGAAGACGGGTTGAAGAGCTGCCACATGTCCTATGGACTTACCGGACTACACCACGGCGGTCAACAGGAGAAACGCATTTTGCCATGGTTCGGGGTCCCCCATACCCTCATTTTAGATAATGAACTCCAATTTGACAACAAAGCCTTTAGAAGATATTGTTGTGAACTGGGGATCACAAACAGGTACTCAACCTCAACTTATCCTCAAGGAAATGGACAAGTCGAGGCTGTCAACAAGGTCATAGTCAATGGCCTCAGAAAGAGACTGGACGATGCCAAGGGAAGACGGGTTGAAGAGCTGCCACACGTCCTATGGACTTACCGGACTACACCATGGCGATCAACAGGGGAAACGCCTTTTGCCATGACCTATGGGGCCGAGGCTGTTATCCCTCTAGAGACAAACTTCCCAACGCTGAGGACGAGCTCCTTCACTTCAAGCAGTAATGACGAACTACTGGGGATGAGCCTAGATCTGATTGATGAACGAAGAGAAAAGGCAATGATCCAACTGGCTTACTACTACCAAAAGCTCAAGCAGGGATCTGATGCTAATGTGAAGATGAGACCACTTGCACCAAGGGACTTAGTATTAAGGAAAGTGGTGGGTGCTACCAAGAATCCCTCTTGGGGAAAGCTAGGACCCAATTGGGAAGGGTCGTACCGAATTACTTCAATAGCAGGGATAGCGGCGTACTACTTAGATGACTTAGATGAAAAAGCAGTACCACGTCTGTGAAATGTAAAAAATCTGATAAGGTATTATTATTAATGAAAGCATTTCTCTATTTTAAGTTTTAAGTCTATTATGGTTGTATGCCTTGTGTTTCCTCAAGAAAAATTCAAGTGCTAGATTGAACTAAGGTCTTGCATAGTCCTCAGACTCAAACCTATGGGGAAACTAGTTACTTCAAGAAGAACCTAGGTGCTAGATTGAACCAAGGTCTTACATGGTCCTCGGACTCAAACCTACGGGGAAACTAGTTACTTCAAAAAGAACCTAGGTGCTAGACTGAACCAAGGTCTTGCATGGTCCTCAAACTCAAAACTACGGAGAAACTAACTACTTTCATCAAGGATGCGAACAAACACAAGCCCATGAGCATCGCGTAAAACATTTCAAAGTACCTTGAACTTAACTCCACAGCGTAATCAGTAGCTAACTGTCTTCTTAAGGTCAATAAATTTTTAGATCGTGCTTATGGATACCCTTGTATATTGTGCCGTGGTATCTAATCTTAGGATTTAAAGGCCTATCTTTATGAATACTATGTGCTTAGCATTCCTTTTTACCATTCATGGCAACCAATTCATGAGGTGCAGGATTAATATTGTAAAGTCATCTCCTTAATATGCAATATGGCAAAAGCAAGTCATATTATTAAGGCTCATTTATTAACCAAAGTCTCAGTGGGAATTATCACTATGGACTTAACGTTTTTTAATCGCTAATTCAAAATAGAAAGTAAGCCACTATAGAGATTGTTAAGTTAAAAATCAAATTACAAGCGATAAAAGTAGCAGAACCCATTACAACGACAGTAAGCGCATAATGTGAAGAACGAAATCTTATACATCCAATCCAAAAGTCACTTTACAATTTTCAAAAAAAAAAAAGAGAAGAAGAAAAAGAAGAAAAGCCTAAAGCAAGAATACAACCAGAGCTAGCCAAGGAGGTCTATTTCTTCAGCTTTAATTTGATTCCTTCCTTAGGGAGTTGAGTAGAAAGGGTCTCAGGGTCCTTGGAGCCCCCACTTGGGGGAACAGCCTGCAGAAGCACCACCATAAGAGTTGTTTCCCCGGCATGAGGGGCCTGGGCATTAGTTGAGGGATTTGCGGCGTCTTGAGGTGCTTCCTAATTAAGGCCTTTGTCAGCTTCATTCACCTCAGAAGGCTCAGCTTCCTTGGCCAGCTCATTAGGAGCGGTTGTAACCAAGGCAGCTTCTAGTATAGCAGCCTTAGCCTTGGAGCTAGAGCGCGCAGCTTCCTGGATGGCGGAAGGGTAGTATACATTTTCTACCTTCCAAAGGTCAGACGAATCCTCAACTCCAGCTTGTTTGAGGGCTTCATTCCAGACTTGGAAACAGTAGAACCTGCACACCCCAGGTACTTGGGCTTTGAGGATGGCCTAGGTCTCAGCCACCCCCAAGGCATAAGCCTACTCCTCGGCCGCCTCCTTCGAGCTCTGAGCCTCGGCCCTAGCCTTCTCTGCCTCTTCATGACCTTTCTCTGCTTCGCCCCTCGCCTTCTCTAAGGCACCCTTTTCCCTCTCTGCCTCTTCTAGCTTCCTCTTCAGATCATCTATCTGTTCCTTATCAATGGTAAACTGATCTTGGGCATCACGTAGGCACCTTGTTTGGTCCTCGGCCTGCTTTTGGATGCCCACCAAGCCCGACTCAGTGCTATTCTTGGCTTGCTCCATCTCTTTGAGGTCCTTTTTTGCCTTCTTGAGGTCAGTATTAGAGTTGTTGAAGGCCTCAACAGAGGCCATGCGCCTATCCTGCTCCATCTCCAAATCCCTACTCTAGTGATTGGCCACTTCTTTCAACCTGTAAGTGGCTTGAATGGCCTGATGATGAAAACAGACACAAAGTAAGGTAAAAGCTAGTAACAAAATCAACTAAAGTAGAAGGTAGAAGCCTTACCATGCCCAAGTACCTCTTAAGGTTGAGGCAGACCTCGTGCCTCCTCAGGTTCCTTAGCTCGGCCATATCGGTTGGCAGTAGCAAGAACCTTTCCAGCACATCAGCCACATGGGTGCCATCGCCGCCTGGGAAGTCCCTGAGGGAGGCGTTGTCCATCAAGGGGGCCCCGTGAAGTATCAGCGCAAGGAGCCAAGCTTGGGGCTCAGGCCGAGCACCAACCTCTTTCTCCTGTCCCTAATGCCCGATTCTAGGCTGCTTCAAAGGTCGCCGAGCCTCATCTTCCTCTTGGAAGGAGCGAGATCTATCCGTTACCATGGGTCGTTTGCCTTTATCCTTCTTTTGTTTGGGGTCGGAAGGCTAAGGCCTTTGTGGCAAACTTGGCTGCGGTGGAGAAGGTGGAAGCTTAGATCAGGCGAAAGACCTAGTCTGAGTAGGCTAAGACTTGGGTGGAGGAGGAGGAAGCTTGGAATGAGACCTCCCTGGCACATCCTTCCCTGGCTGGCCCTCAATCAGATCCAGCAGGCTGGTCTGGGGTTGTTTCTTGAAACCCATCTCGGCCCGAGGAGACGTTTCTACTGATAAAAGATCTGCTCCAGTCAGATGGGGGTCACCCAAGTCACCAAAAGGATCCTCGGACAGATGGATTTGGTCAAACACACCAAATTTGTCCTCGGACGAACCCAGATCAATAACTTCTTCTTCTCCTTCCAGACTTCCTCCCTCACCCTCTGTAGCTTGCTGGGGCGAAGAAGAGCCCACTAACGGAATACCTATCGGAACGGAATACCTTTCAGGGAGCAAGAACCCTTATTCTGCTACGGTGATTCTACGAAGCCTAGGATCCTTTGCTCTGATCACGTACCTCGAAGCCAAGAACGACTTCTGAATCGGATCGTACTCGAGGATCTTGTGAGCGGCTCTAACTTGATTGTCAGCTTCATTTACAAAGATCTTCGCCCTGAGTACAGTTTCCAAGTCTTCCTTGTTGACCAAATGGAAGTGTCGTTCGAAGGCGTGTGGATCTGTAAAAAAGGAGAGCATATTTGTATTAGCGACCAAACAATGCCAACCGCGAAAAAAAAAAAAAATCAAATCAAATCAAACCCACTCCCACTCTAAATACCCCACCTAGAGTCCCCTCCACTGTTGGACAATGAAGGCCGTCATGCCACTCCCTAGACACAATGAGAAAGTCCTTATTTAGCCCCTTACTAGACTCAGGAAGGCACTGAATCAGTCGAACCTTATCATCCCTTGTCTTCATGTAATAGGACTTACCCCTTAGGTGCTGGAGGTTGTAGCACCAGTTTACATCATGGTGGATTAACCTCAGCCCCATCTTCTCGTTTAAGGTGTCCACATAACCCAGGATCCTGAACACGTTGATGGCGCACTGGGTAGGAGCCAATCGGAAGTGCTTAAGGTAGTCCCTCATCACTCGCCCCATAGGGATTCTCATACCGCCCTTAAGGAAAGCAATTATGGGAACTGCTACTTCACCCTCCTCCCTCCTGATAAGCCACTCCCCTTCTTCACAGTACCTCAAACCCACATTATTGGGTATCCTATAATCAGCGATGAATTTTTCCATCGCCTCCTCAGACTTAACCAACTTCTTAAATCTACCCATCCTAAAGAATGACCAAAAGACTCAAGGAAAAGCCAAAGAGAGAAAGGAAAAAGAGGAAAAGAAACATAGACAAGAGAAAATATGAGTCAGAAAGAGAAGAAAACTTACAGAAAAGAGGAAAAGCTCATCGGGCAGGCTTTTTATGCTGAAGTGAGACGTAAGATTGTTTGAAGACTTGACCAAGTTCAGAGTATGTGCGTAAGAGCTCTTAAATGCAAAAGTAAAGAGGCAAATCAGTTCAAATGGATATTTATACCCCTAATTAAGAATAATTGTGTGGGTTTTCCCGCCCATAGAGTCAAAAAGATCCCCTACCGTTCGATTATCATCAACTTGTTGAATGTGGGAAGCACAGAGTCGCCAGAATTTAATGCGGGCGCGCTCCATATATCGAAGTGCTAGGCACGCGCCTTGGACAAATGAAAAGGCTCTGGCATTAAGAAGGACAAGACTTGACAAGTCATGACAAAAGCCCGAGGACATCAAAATCCTTCTCTCCATCTGAGGATCAGAACAGCAGGATTTTGAGGGGCTATTGTGGGGCTTGAGAATCTGGCAACCCCGGCCCATTTCACACTAGGCCCAAGGCTTGTGCCGACGAGGGAGGAATGTTCGAGGACGAACAATGAAGGCCCAAATTGCTAAGAAATGCCGGTCGGGATTGTAGAAAGGAAGAGTAGTACGCCAATAGGGGCAGCCTCCCAGAGCATCCTAAGGGAAAGGACAAGTACAATGAGACAGTCACAAGAGCATGGTGGAAAAGCAATTCAAGGAGAAACTGTCACCTCCGCACTAAATACTCGCAGCTAACCTTCTGATCACATTAATGGGGAAAAGACCCCTGAACAATGTTGGCTAGGCTGCTGCAATCCATAGAAAGTTAAGGAAGGTGGCTGATAGGACAAGCACTCAAGTAGCAGCTTGCATGATCAACAAGTGGAGGGCCAAGATCAGCTAAAAGCAAAGAAGTTAGTACCGTACCGTATCGGCCGGTATGACCGGTATTTTTCTTACCGGTCGATGAACCGGTACAGAAATACTTTCGTTTCGTTCTGCTTCAAATTTCGGCCGATACCAAACTGTACCGACCTTACCGGCGAAAATTGGGTGTTCCGGCCGGTAAATCTGATTCGGGCCGGTAAAGAAAAAACCAGAAAAACATACCACTAAAAGAGAAAAAAGCCAAGAAAATGTTATCGCCACCGCTTTCAGCCTAGCAACCTTCTCTGTTTCTCCTTCTTGCACTGTTTTAGTTTTACAGCCTTCTTCTCACCCCCTACGTCCTTCTTCTCCTCTGTTTTACATGTTTTTCTTGTGGGTGTACTAAAGATTTGGTTGGAAGGCATGCCAAGTTTATTTTCCTTCTTGTTTTGTACGTTGACTAGTGCTCTTCTCAATGCAAAAGTTAAAAAATATATATTAAAAGTGAGTTTCTAGGACACGTGGTTGGAGGGTGTTAAGAGTTTGAAAAAAGCTTTAGATTCTGCCATTTTCAATGTGAATGACATCTACAGTCTTTTTGAAATTTAAAATTTAAGCTTTTTTCTTTATTTTTTTAGTTGATTGAACTGTACTCCTATGATATGACATTTCTGTTTGTTGTTCAAGAATTAAGCCTTTATTTTACTTTTATTTTTTTACGTTTAATATATTTTTCATTATAAAACTACATATTTTTAAGGAATTAATCCAAGGTTAAAAAAAAAAAAAATCTATATATGTAGCTGAATATCTATATTATTATTATAATTTTATAATTACAATGTTGGGTTGGGTTAGATTGTAATATTTTATATAATATATAAAATTAGCGATAATTCCGAAACGGTACACCGGTATCAACCGATACCAAAATATTTCGTACCAATGATCAAACCGAAACAACTTTCGGTACGGTATTGACTCCCTTGGATGAAAGGGGATATATAATGTAAGAAATCTTTTGAGAGAAGGGAGGTAAGTAGAAGCAGAAAACACTGTAGTAATTCATACGATCTGAGAAACCTTTGTAACCAAGTGTTGGGAAAATAATAAGAATTAAAGGCTCCCCAATGGAGTACCAAGGAGAGAATTTCACACTTTGAATCTATTTCCTTACTATTTAATTCACTCATTACCACGTTTAGTTGTTGTAATCCTTACTAAGGCCTAGTTCTTAAACCCATTCTCTACAAATTCATTGTATTGGGTTAGTTGGGCTTGAATCCACTCGTCCAATAACCGAAGTGCTCAAACTCAGTCCCTACAATTATCATTACGAAAATACTTTGTGCTTTGAGAGTTATCGATAAATTATAAAAGAATGCATTATTTATTAAAAACATAATGTTAAAAGGGTTAATTGTTCAAGGACTAACCAGATACATATAAATTTAAGGATGAGATTTGTAAAAATCTCTTCGAAATATTGTCATTCAATTGGTTTCTTAAAAGCAATTCCTTTCCTTGTTCTTAATTCCTTTTTCACACTTGGTTTGAGAATACTCAACAATATGTACTAGCCCTTATCCACGTCTTAGCCTTAAATTTTTTTTTTTTTTAGTAGTGCTAGAGAAACACCTAACTATACACCCCATTCCTTTCCTTGTGACTGATGAAACTAATATTTTTTTTTAGCAAGTACCCGTGGTGGTTTGGTGTGTAAGTGCTAAAATCCATTCTCAAATTAACCCCCACTATTTTGTGAAATTAGTTGTGGGTGGCAGGAAAAAAAAAAAAAAAAAAACCCATTTTGTACACAACCGTCAACATACTACCACCAATTTGGCAAGTTGTTGCTTCCATTTTTTGTAGAGCCCATACTCAAATAACAATAATTGGTGAAATGATTGAATAATATTATTTATAGTCTGATGGAACTGTTAAATGGAGACATAAGCTGATAAGCATAACAATAAGATAAAAGACCTATCATAAATCACATTTTGGAGTGCAACACCTAATCAACTAATCTGCAAATATTGGGATATACCCCTAGGCAATGAATAGACACCATATGAAAAAAAAAAAAAAAAAAAAAAAAAAACTTCCTCTCATTTTAAATGTCTCTCTTTATCCTCTACTAATTGATGTATGGCAAGGTTTGAATTTTATTTTTATTTTTTTATTTTAAACTTTGGTTATTTCAACCCAAAAAAAAAACCTTATGACAACACACACATAATATAAAATGGAACACTCAGAATAGAATTTAGGATTTGTATCCATAAACATAGGTGATAGGACTAAAGCCTAATTGCTTATCTTAAGTCTCAGCAAAAAAAATAAAAAAAATTGCTTATCTTAAGACATGGCTCTTTGTACACCACTCCCCAATCCAGTTCAATTTTAACTTTCAGTTTTAAAAGGTTGGAAGCTAGAAACAGTCTTGTAGCCCAACCTTCCATAACTTGGTGTTGGCCTGATGGGCTTTAGGCCTGGCATCCAAAGATTCAGTGGAACACAAGCAAAAATGTGATGACTTACCTTGGAGTTTCCCTCTCTCTCATCCATCTTGGCACTGGAGGCTGGAGCAGCTTTTGCCACCAGCAGAAAGAAAGATAAGTGGCAGCAACAGATGAACCATGACTACCACATCTTTATCTCTATCTCCAAAGCTTTTGCTCTCCATTTCCAAGCCCAAGCCTTACAATTCTGTTAACACCCGTAATTCCTCTCTACCATTTACCTCAACAACAACCAAAAATACCATTCTTTTACACAACCCACCTCACAGAATTACTCAGAAAAGCACCCAACTTTGGAGAATCTCTTCTGCCTCTGAAGGTGAGGTAGTTCTACCATCAGAAGCCACCCCACTAGAGAATTCCCAGGAGATAGTGTCAACCAGTGATGATGGTGCCTCCACCATCATATCAACTCTTCTCTTCATTGCTTTTATTGGTCTATCTATTTTCACTATTGGGGTAAAGTCACTTTACAAAAAAGTTCCATTTTTTCATGTGTAATTACTTGTGTTGTTTGTTCTAGTTGCCTATAATTGTGACTCTGCGTTGTGGGTTGTTGCTAAATTGAGTTGTTTTTGGGTCCCAGGTTATCTACATAGCCGTGACAGATTTCTTGCAGAAGAGGGAGAGGGAGAAGTATGAGAAAGAAGAAGCAGCTAACAAGAAAAAGAATGGGAAAAAGAAGAAGGTGAGAGCAAGGGCTGGGCCAAGGGGGTTCGGGCAAAAGATTGATGATGGTGATTATGAATAGAATGTTCAGTGTAAGTTTTTCACTGGCTTTGTATCTCCAGATTGAAATGGGTGTTCTTTAACCTCTTTTTCTTTGACCAAAAGGAATGGGTTTTCTTTGTTCTTTTTACAAAAAATTTATGCTCATTCCGTAAAAGTGAGAGCTTTTGTGTACGGCGTATGACAATTTTATTAATTCAAGCATACATGATGCTCAATCAAAACAATGGAGCTGATATTGATTAGCCTTCAAGGCTTTATGGTTCTTTTAAAAGTTGCAATAGTATTTGGCATTAATTCCTTACTCTACTCCCACTTGGATATCTAAAGCAACGAACTTTCTGATTTTAGGACATTCTTGCTTAATGGTTTGATTATGAAACATGAATTCAAATACAAGAGATGGAGGGAGCTTGATGCATATGTGATAAAAATTTTCTTTGGCCCAGTAGTTGGATGTCCACCTTTATTTTTTGCTCCCCCTCCCCTCTTCTTTTGAGAATATCTAGAGTGGATGAAGTTTTTCATATTGGTCAAATTTAATTTTTTTTCCTCAAGTTGTGTAAATGTAGTCCCTAAAGTTGGTGGTTTAGTGTTCTAAACTATGTGATTAATTAATCCTCTTTTATCTCTTCGGGTCTGACGACTCTCCAATCTACATTCAGTAATAGAAAAAAAAATATCTATTTTGCATCATATTTGGAAGAGCCGAAAAGGCAATATCAAGGGTTGCGCTTCCTTGTGAAACTTAATCTAGCATCTTACAACACAATGTGACAACAACCATACACTACCGATGTCTGCATTCAAGGCATCCCTCTGGCTGTGTCGCAAGATGGAATGATGAGTGACGGTCATCCTCACTTCATCTTGCTCATTGCCAACAATCTGCACATGTTCCAAATTTAATGGCTGCAACTAACCATGACGATTGAACTTTTTGTGAGACTTAATCTTAATCCAATACTAATGACATGAGTTGACAACAGCCATATATCACATGTATCCACGTTTTGGATGGCATGCCTCTCTTGTAAAAGTATTCACATGTTAAAATTTGGTGAGGTTCTTCACTTTGCATCAAATTCAATTTTGTGGAACTCGTGTTGGGAATACATGTGTGAGTGAAATTCCATATTGAATAAAAATGTCAAGAGTCAGTAGTTAATATAAACATAGTTGGGCCTAAACTCATTGACTTGATATCTTTACTATGGAGCCTAGGCCCTAGAGTGTGTAAGGGTCTTATCACATACACTTTTCCAACTGTTCTATTAACATATCGATTTGCTCTTTGAATTTTTGTTATCAATTAAAAAGGAAATGCCTCTTAGGTTGTTCTTGAACCTTTGCGTGTGAAAGTGCGTCCAACACAAAGATCAACGCTATAGTTTCATCATAGGGGTTGTTCAATCTGAGAACTGTTAAGTGACTAGCTTTACTCTCGGCGGCGTGAATCAACTTTTAAGGGCAACACATTCACTTAACTCTCTAGCTCTAAGAGATTGTTCCTAAACTTATTTTAACATTCTCTTCTTCTTTGTTGATTATTTCCATTAAACTTGTTTTCTTGGCTGAAGATTTTGTGTATTAATAGAAAATATTTCCAACATATTCATCAAAGTGAAATCCTTCAACATCTGAAATGATGTGGTCCTAGCCTTGGTTTTGCTCCCATGCGGTGGCGGCTCTAGCATTTTTTTCTAGAGGGGTCAGTAAGTACTAAGAAAATGAATCTTGAGTAAGAGATGAATTTTGCAGTTTACGTGGTTTTTTTATTACAAATTTGTCCATAGTGCTGGCAAGAAAACAAAAGATAAACTATAAATTCATTTGATATATTATTTCTTAATACTATAAACATATTAATTATTGTTGATAAGATTAAATTGTAGAAATTATCTATTGTTTCTTAATATGTTTAGATCAAATTGGGTTTTTTTTTTAAAGCTAAGATATTGTCAAGGGGATCACATTCAAGCTTATTTTAATTTGAATTAAAAAAAAAAAAGAAAAAAAAAGAAAAAAAAAAAGAAAAGAAAAGAGGGTTCAAAATATTGTTTTAAAGGATCAAAACAAAATTATTTTAAAATTAATATACATAATTTTTTTTTTCTTTTGGCCAGCTCAGGGGGTTCATCCCCTAAGCTTCACTTGCCGCTGCCCATTGGCTTTGCTATAATTGGGATTAGAAGGTATACAGTGGTGGAGGACTGGTGATTCGATTGGAATATGACTATCTACAATAGAATATCTCTGCCTTTTGCTGTTGACATTGAACTTTCTGTCGGTTGGACAAACTCAAATGCTCTATCAGCTTGAAAACAACTGGTGTAATGCCAGAAGAAATCTGCTAAAGGGTACAAGCTTTTAGTCAATCGAAGTGCTTCAGAACTGCATGTGTAAAATCCTAAAACTCAAGACAGGCAGCAAGGACTTTCATAAAATTTGAGATGGGGGGTTGGCATGATTGGTTGCATCCAATGGGTCCTCTTCATCCCAGATTCTGTTTTAGGGTGATATGCGATGCAGCTAGCAATGTTGATGCAAAGATCTCTACTATTCTAAGGAGAAAGGATTGGATTTGGTCCCCTACTCAATCAAAGGACTTAGTAGAGAGATTCAGAGTCAGCTGCATCCACCTAGCTGATGAGGATAAAACAATCTAGTGTATAGGTGGAATTTAGTTTGGCTCTCTACAACAATTCCTTGGCATGCCTTTATTCTGCGGTTGGCCTTTAAAAATAGTCTTCCAACCGGAGATAGACTACTGCAATGGGGAGATCATGGTGATGCATTGTGTATTTTATAGAAAGTACATTGAACATAAGAATCATATTTTCTTTAGGTGTGGTCTTCTCTAGTAGAATATGGAAAGCCTTTATGACTAAGTCCTTGATTGAAAACCCAGTAATAGAGTGGGACAGATTGGTGGCCTGGAACTTGCAAAATTTGAGAGGAAAGGATATTAGTGCTGTGATTTGTAGGCTGGTTTATGAGAGCAGCTTTTTGTAAAATTTGGTGTCAAAGAAATGCGAGAATTTTTGGGGGCAAAATCCTAAATGAATAAAGCCAAATACAGGATGTTTGTTGGGAAAACAGGAACAGGCATTGTGGTTCTGTTTTGAAGTGTCTTTTGGGAGGTTGTGCTCCGTTGATTGTTTTTGCTGAGTTGGGTAGTATTTTGGTTTTCTTTTGTGTTGCAGCTTTGTACTGCTTTTTGGGCTGTATTTTGTTCTTTCTATGAGTTATAGCTTTGATTTGTTGTTTATTCTTCTTTTGTGTTTTAATGAAAGTGAGCTGTTCTTTAAAAAAAAAAACCTAGACGTTTTCATAGAAAATATCAGAGAATTTCAATTGAACTACAAGATTCTTGACGTTAAGTAATGATCCAATTAGCTTCTACAAATTTGAGAGAATGAACAGTGCTTCCTTATCTGGCCACTCATGGCTGGTTGGACAAATAAAAATTGTTAATATGAGAACATGATCGCTGCAAAATTGGCTAATATGAACCCACTAACCAAGTGATTTACCAATAAACGACCAACTTGGCAGAATGATTAACTAAATTTTGTATTACACAAAAATTATATATATATATATATATATTTGGCAGACAATCTGCAAATAATTTAGAAATTCCATTTAGGTCAATCAGCAACTTAAAAGTAATCAAGGTCTCCTAAATCTTAAGTTTTGCATGGAACACCCGAAACTCATTTTAGCATTATACTTTGATTGAGAAACTTTACGTGAAAACATAGGATTGGTCCATAAAATTTGAAAAATTCTTTATTAATCTTCAAAAAATTATAATCTCGCTTAGTTAACCTTCGGAAGCCTTGTTAGTCATAACCAAACCCCAAAAATGGCTATCACATTTTTGCAACGTCATAAAAAATTTAATGGAAACGATATGAAGGACTAACTTGATACGTTTATAAATTTTTAAAGACTAAAAAAATTCAACTTTCAAGAACTAAGATACAATTTTTGGCCCACTTTAGATTTTAATGTTGGCTTCAGAAATTGTCAATTGTTATATAGCCTAGTGGCATTTTGTATCTTCAAATATGGTCAAAATCACGGTTGCTTAAGGCCTCAACTTACAGTTAGCACACAATTGCTAGGACAAAAATCAATAAGTTACATTTGCATACTTGAATTTAGATTTGGATTTTAAATCATAAATACCTTGATTCTAAAAAATTAGATTTTGAATTCTTTATTTGAATCTGTTTTATATACATTGGAGTATTTGAAATTTAGAATTTTAAAATCTATTATTTGGATATTCTATAGCCTATAAATTATGATTTAAATTGTTATGCTCTGTTTGTTTTGAAGTGAAACATTTTTTAATTTTTTTTTTCAATTTTCAAGTGTTTGTTTACAGGTAAAAAAAACATGGTCAAACTTGTGAAATATTTTCTGTTAATCATAAAATCATTTATAAAAAGTTGTAAAACGTTTTACCTTTGACTTTTAGAACTTAATAAAACATTTTACAAAAACACATTATGCTCTCCCTCCCCCTATCTAGTGGCTAAGTCGTTGATCCAATGGACTAGGCAATTGGTGTAGATGGTCTGGTGGCTGAAGTTGTCTTTTTGATGACTGGTGCCCCTTATCTAATCACTAGAGACATCATTCCAGTGGCCAGAGCAGCTCTTCCAATGACCGAAGCTGCGTTTCAATGATCAATGTCACCAGTACGGTCACCCAAGTTGTTGTTCCAATGCACTCGCTGAAGCCTGTCGTTGTTCCGATGCACTTGCTGAAGCCTTTGTTCTAACAACTGGTGTCAGAGTTTGATCATTGGAGAGACGAGGTAATTGAAGCCCCCGTTCCGACAATCGATATCGTTGTTCCGATTGCCATTCCGAAAGTCCAATCACTAGAATTTCGGCACCAACATCTATGCAACCGATTTTATGGTTTGTTTAAAAGAATTTACATGTCGCACCCAAACACTTAAAAATATTTTACTAAAAATGTGTTTTACATGTAAAATATTTTACTTCAAAACAAACATAACAAAATCTCTTTTTTACTTCCTCATTAATCAATAATAATAATAATAATGTTTAAGCTATTAATAACTTCACTCATTTCCTTATAATATTATAATTATAATATATCATTATTATCTTGCTAGTTTATTTCCTACATAGACAACATGGTTGAATATTCACATTGTTTGGAAATAGTTAGAATTAGCTCATCATATACGATCAACTTTTAACAGTGTAATACTTATAAGTTATAATTTGATGAAATGACCATGTATCTTAATAAAGATTGAAACTGCAACAAATGCAATAATCAAATATTAAACAAAACAAAACCAGAGAGAGAGAGAGAGAGAGAGTCAGAGAGATGGGGTTGGAGTGTTGGACTTTAGCACTAACTTGTGAACTTTGTCTTAGGCTGGAATACATGAGTTAGGTGGTCAGGTTTAATTAAAGGTATGATCCCTCCCCATAGTTGAACCACTTCTTTCACTGTCGCTATAAGCCAATTTGTCACCAACAGCGCCAACAAACCCAAATTAACAATTCACCAAAAAGAAAATCAAAACCCATTAGATTTGGGCAACCTCTATTCCAAGGTGACGGCCTCCTCCGATTTCTTCAAAGAAGCTTCAACCAGAGGTTATGTGGTAACCCTTTTGAGAATGTGTGTGTCCTAATGAGCTTTTTGTTACAGGAGGGTTTAAAAATAGGTCTAAACTCCCAGTAGCCTTACCCCAGGTTGGGGTCTCAAGCATACCCGAATCATTGAAGGTCTTCAGCTCGAGCCAAACCCTGGTGTTTAGAAGTTTAGAACCCCCCATGATAATTTTATGAAAGGCTTCGTTAAGGACCTGAATGTTGTGGACTCGATGTAAAGGCCTAGAAATTTTGGGGGGGGGGGGGGGGGGGGGGGAGGGGCCATTTCTTTGTGAATACTAGCCAAAGTCAAATCAACAAAGCGAGCTGACTTGGTCTGAGTTGAGTGTGGCAACAAAGTCATGGTTTGTATCAATGCATGCACAATAGAGGAGAGCGGAGTCAAAGAGGGAATAGAACTGAGCAAGAGTACCTATCGTGGTGGTTGGCGTAGGAGGATTTTTGAAATTTGTAAGGCTGTGAATTTATTTGCAACCATTGGATTTGATGTCTTAAAATCCTAGTTGTATTTGGCCCAAATTCAAGTCCATATGGTCCAAATCTTGCCATCCAAACGGACCACAAGTAAATTCAATTCTATGAGCATGCCTTTGTAGTATTCAAGTAAATTTAATCCATATGAGCAAGCCTTCGAGCATATCCATCCATGGTACAAAAAATCAAACTAGGAATACTTCATATACTTGACAAGTAACAAGATTAAACTTAGCGAACTCATAGAAAGAGCACGTGACAAAAAATATTCAAGACATGAAATGAACGGAATTAACATAAAAACTGTTGCAGAAAATAGACTAGAAGAAGATACGTGATTGCAT
The DNA here is from genome assembly GCA_023621385.1 of Quercus gilva. NCBI lineage: Eukaryota > Viridiplantae > Streptophyta > Magnoliopsida > Fagales > Fagaceae > Quercus > Quercus gilva. Next base: position 36,408,578 of record CM042473.1, read on the forward strand.
GAGAAAATTGTGCTTATAATCAAAGAAAAAACGTCAATAACCATACATCAAAAATATCCCTGGCCTCAACCTAAACATAAACAGCTCTCCACATGGCAACATTTGTACAGTCGCGTTAATTTAAAATCTACCTCACCATTCAATAATTTTTACACCCTTAAAAAACTTGTATAGTCATTTTGTCTCCTCTGCAGGGGGATCAGGTGCATTCAACATCTGAGCCTCGGCTTGCTTGATTTTATGTATATAAACCTTAAAACTACATAATGTACAGTTTTGCAGCACAAGCAACAACTTTATTTCCAATCGGCCCATACCTATCACAAAAGACAGGTAGAGTAGCAGTAGCTCTAGATATGGGGGGTGAAAGAGAGGAAAAGAGGAAGCTCACACTGGCCTCAGTTAGCTGTACAGAACTTTTTCCTACGCTGCCTAAGCAGGGTGTGGAGACTGAGCTGCAATTCTCCTCTCTGCAATCAATTTAATTGATCGGTTAGCAAGCTATTTCATTATGGAAGAATCCTAGGATCAACAGACAACAATCTTTTAAAGCAGATGATTATAAATAAATAGATAAAAGCTAAAAGCAATATGACATTCATGTTGCATATATAACAACATTTGAAAGCCCATGTGTCTTTTGAAACTCAACGATGACACATAAATCATAATGATATAGCACAAAATTTAGAGTGTCAAACCACAAAAGAGTTAAGGCATGCTCAATAAGTTGATTCCCTATATTAAACCAGGTAATCATTAGTATATCTACTGCAGTGAAACCTTGATCTCTTCTTGTTGGGTGGTAAATTCCAACGATGCATTTATACAAATGTTCCACTTAGAATGAAACTTATTTTTTGGGGTCATAAAACTAATACAAGGCAGAAAATTTGTTCCCTACAGATAGAAAAGTTGGACATAAGAATGGATGTCTCTATACCTACACATCCAAGAAGTGAACCAATAGGAGTACAGAGAGGAACTATTGGTCTAAGAACCAGGGAGCATCATAAGAAACCTCAGAATGTGAGATCAGCTAGGTAGCTCAAGAAAACACTTGTTACAGTTTGCTTACTGGGTGTGGAAAAAATTATAGAAAATCTAACATATAAAAGTATATACATGCATGCAAGCCAACACAAATACATATAAAAGTATCTAAATCTACATACATGCATACATAGAAGTACAAACTCATATATATATATATATATATATAACAAGGGAAGAATGAATGAATACCCCCGGCAGCAACAAGTTTCTCTACACGCGCAACAATATGCTTTCCGTAAGTGTATTTTTTCAATGCACTCAAATGAACTTTGATACGTGATAGGATCAGCTCACGCTGCTGGTCATCACAAGTCTCCAGAACTTTTTGAACAACATAGTTTGCGAATTGATCTTTCATCATTGCCTGGATAATAAACAAAAGATAACAATAATGAAAAGACAACCAGTGTAAATGGCAAGCAACAGACCATAAAATAAAGATTAAGACAGGTTAGCCTGATAACTAGTTAACCATCATATCATGGCATCTACAGATCTACTTTTTGTCATCTCAAAAAGGTGTGAACCAAAGCTCAGAACTAAAATCTCTTGCTTCACATTCTATAAAATATCATCTTCTGGAATCCACAAGACTATAGAACAGTATCTTTTTGCAAGTTTACAGTGAAACTGCAGTTGCAGCTGCAAGAAGATCAGGTCCCACCACATTATCATTTTACATGTCAAAGGGCTTACATACCCTCTCTAAAAGCTCCCACATTTTGATTAGAAGACACTGAATGTCAAGCCTACACAAAAACTCAATGTTTCAACACTAAGGCATACCTGAAGCGGCTCATTTTCATCGGTAGAGCCAAGCATCTCATTCACTAGTAACAGGCGTTCAGAAGGACCACCAAAAGTCAAACACTTCTCCACAACATTGGAGGCAAACTTCTGCTGACTCATTTGAACTATCTTTCCAGCTAATTCTTTAATAATAGCAGAACGCTCATGAGGCTTTCCATGCTCCAGCACATGCTGTCAGAGAAACCAAAATTGCAAAAGATCAATTAAGGAAGCAACCCCAAATAATGAAATAGATTATACGAACTAACGAACTGAAGACACATTTAGAAGATCCAAAATTCAGAGCTGGGACTCGAAAGCAGCATTAATACAAAGAAAATTTGGATTGTTCATTCATGAAATGAAACAAAAGGAGCTGGAATCTGAGACACAAATGTAGATGACAATCAAACCTCTAAGAGCTGAGTTCCACATCAGGACTCTTCTATGCCAAACAATCAATGTTATTAGCACAGATTGTGGTTTCAAGTCCAATTGACACTAAAAGTAAAAGATGGGAAAGAGAACCATAATGTTTTTGAATAAAGAACAAGGAAGACAGAGAAGCAACAGTGTTAACTAACAGATTGGAACTTTGGGAACATAAACTTTAATTTCTAAGAATTAGAAAAATAAAGTAATGGAAAAGTATGCTGGCAGGCAGTGAAAAAGGAAATAACACACTTGAATGACCTAACAGTGGTTAGGATGGTGCTTAATAATAAGAACCAGGATTACCAAATCCAACCATATCAAGAAAGCTCGCATCCTGTTAAACACATGAATCCTATAGCCCAAAATACAAGACAGAACATGATATCATAATTTATATTGCCCTCATAATAATAACTACAGCACATATGGGTCCAAGCAGAAAGTATTCAGGAAAGATGATTATCAACCTGAACAACATAATTGCCATACTGATCTTGTGCCAACATGCTAACTGCACCTAAAATTTCATCCATAACTTTACTCTGCGTTTTTGGGTCGTTGCAGTGCTCTAGTACTCTCTGCAAGACAATGTCAGAGCATACAGTTCTTAACAGTTCAAATGAAATAATCAAAACTAGAACTAACAGAAAAAATTTTCTCAACCTGTATAACCCGACAACCATATGGATGGGTGGAGAGGATAACAACTTGATCAAAAAATGTTGAGACAATAAAGTGTATAGCATCTTCAGGAACACATTCAATACATTTCTGGATGACATGGTTCCCATTCTGATCACGTACACAGCGCATGACATGACCTTCAAGCTCTTGGACCATTGTGATCTTCTGATCCAGATCAACAACTTCAATAGCCTGAACAGTTCAAAAAAGCCCATTACTGCAACAACCTTCTTTGAGGAAAAAAAACTCATATTTTAGTCATTAGACCTAAGAAAATTGGGAAAAGATACAGTAGTTATCAACATAGACTCTAAATTTGTGTCAAAGTAACTATTTTTCATGCCTGACACAATAAAAGAATTATACCATAATTTCAAAGATTCAATCTCTTAAATTGACCAGAAAATGGAGTCCACAGAAACTATCAGAAAAAATAATTATTCCCAAACTACCAGAACAAAATATTTCAGTCAAACCGAAGAAAGATGATGGAAAGTTTTAGCAGAATGCTGCAGAGCATAAAAGATAGAGATCCATAAATGAAAAATGCTGGGCACAAAAAAAAAAAAACATCAAAACATTGTTACAAAATAATTGATACCTTCTGGATCACTCGACAACCATACATTTGAAGGCTCAGTGTAAGTACATGGCTGAAAAGCTTGTTGGCCAATTCTCTTCTCTGGGATGGAAGTCCATGCTCAAAAAACTGCATTCAACAACTGTGTTAGTTAAAGCAAATACACTAGACTAGAGGGTATTGAAAACACAACCATAAATTGTTTGCAAAAAATAGCGCAGGTTACCTTCTGAACAACATAATTACCAAACACATCAGTCATTAAAGCAAGAGCTTGGGGCATGATTTCCTGATAAACCATGTTTTTTTCTTCTGTTGTGGCTGTTTCAAGTTTCTGTTGAATAAATCGGCTCCCATACTGATCCGCACTGCTCATAAAAGATGTGAAACCACAAAAATCAACTTTGGATGGTAATAAAATAATGGAGTACAACAAATCAACTAGTATTACATACCTGAATTCAACAACGTGACCAGCTATTTCAGAAAGTTCAAAACACTTAGTTTTATTGCTCTTAAACTCTTCTAAAAGTGAGGATGCAAAGCTTTCATCGATGTTAGCTGGATCCAGGTGCCAAGGTCCCATGATGCCCCCAGCTAAGTTCCTCATGCCAGTAGGAAGACGCATAGGACTTCCAGGCCCAACTGGAGAGTTTGGCATAACAGAACCTGCCATAGGACTTCCAGGATAAGACATGCTGACACCAAATGCAGGATTTCCATAATAACCATGATGATTAGAGACACCAGATTTACTTCCCAATGGAACACTGTACTGAGACTTCTGAGGGGATAGAATAGCCCCAATATAAGCTTTCTGCAGCTCGAGTAAATTCATGTATGAGTTACCTAAGTAGTTCCTATCCATAGATGGGTCATTAAGAGCAGCAAGCTGTGCAGCATAATCAGATGTCCTCAAGTACTGATACATAGGATCAACAAATGGTGCTTGAACAGCATTCCCTGCCATTTGGTTACCCATTCTACCAAGATTATGTACTTCAGATGCAGCAGCTCCGGAGGGCAAACCTCCTCCAAGAACTCTTGAGTCCATCCCAGGGGCTGCCATAGCAGAAGCTGCAGCAACATTTTCATACAAGGGTGGAAGATTACCAGTTCCAAGTTGGTTAGCCATCATGGACGCCAATGATGGATTTACAGAATAACCATAGTTAATAAATGACGAATTTGTGCCCTCGACATGCTGATATGAAGCAGCCAATCCACCTCCACCATTAGTAGATCCTTTTAGGTACGAATTGCTAGAAGGAAGAGCAGATTTTTGCATTTCAGCCTGCCTATCCGAGGGGGGGATTTTCAGGTCTGACCCACCCCCATTGCTCTTTCCCAAATCAGAGTAAGATACTTTAGCAGATTGAGGAACAGAAGGCATGTGCAAATGCCCAGATTCTGACTTTTTAAGGTAAGAATGTTGCTTAATATGATTTTGACTCCCTTGCAGACCAAACAGATAATTTTGTTGACTCTCTACTTCCTGTTCAAGCTGTGATGGCAGATGATTTTCATCATCCAGCACACCATTTGTTGACAAGTTCATGCCAGATAAAGCAGCTACCAGATCTGCAGACTCATTAATTCCAGATGAGACACCATTAAATGAGTTTGGACTAGCGATGACTTTCTTTTCCGATGTGCCACCTCTGCCTCCTCCAATAGGAGTAAGGCAAGGGCTAGGAGCCCTAGCAACATGTTGGGGATCTGGAGTGGTGCTTCTTGACAAGGAAGCACCTAGAACAGCAGCATAAGAATATGAAGAAGGAGGGCCCATATTTTGGACAGAAGATGAGCTCTGACCATTTGTACCAGATCGCAAAGCATCAGAATTTTTCAGTTCACCACGCAAATGAGCTAGCTCAGCTTCAGCAGATCCTAATGTCTCAACATTCTCATCAAAAGCATTACGACTGGCTGGACGAGAAGGATGCCCAGTGACAGGAGATGAACGCCCCATGTCATCCTGCACAGGTACTAATTCTTAATGCCATGGGAAGAAATTTAGGGGGAAGTCAAGAGAAAAAATTTCAAACCAGGAATAGCAACTGCTTCAATGTAAATGGTAGGCCAAATTTGATAATAGTAAGAAAGATAGACATGCAGACAAGACCAAAACTAAAAGCATATGTCTTCAGAACAAAATTAATGAAACACTAGTTAAACAACACTATAACAGTAAACATGGAGAAGAGATATGTCATATCTTAAGCAATAGGAGATTAAAAGGTATTAATATAAAATTCACAAATAACAATCATATCGAAGATGAAGGATGACATTCTTTTGTAGATATGAAAGTGCAAAGTAGTCAAAAGAGCGGCCATCTTAAAAATTGGAACCTAATACTCACAAGCTTACCTAAGACAGACTAAAATAGGTGTTATGAGTTTAAAATAGACACCAAATATGAAAGCATAAAAACTGGTGAGGATGAACATATAGCTCTACATATCTCAAGAACTCAAGTCAAGGATGTAGACTGAGCAACCATTGGATATCAAAATCATATGATACCCTAATCAGTATTCATATTAATCCCAAAAACAAGGGATTCAACTTCTATGTAGACTGAATTACACAAAAATGATAAAGTCTGATCACAAAAATAGCAAGAGAATAATCTGCAGGTGAAAACTACTTTGATAATCAATCAATATATAACTGCACAAAAACAAAAATATACCAACAAGCACAGTTCAAACAAAAATATTAACTTTTAAGCACAACCAAAGAAGGAAAATCACCTGAAAGATTTCAGCAAGGCTCTTTTGTTTGCTCCCCAGCCCTAAACCCGGCAAACCAATCAGTCCATCAACACCCCACTCAGCAGAACCACGGCCTTTGTCCGACTCAACCTCACTGTCTCCTCTCCTCGTGTTGAAGCCCGGTGGCATTGAAAACAACGACCTACCGCTGCCACCATCATCGCCCCTATTTACTTTCCTCCTATCTCCAATCCCACCCAACACCGAACTCCCGCCTTTCAACCTCTGCGTATACCTCCAGTCCTCCTTTGAAAGCAAAGGAGGCGGAAGCCGTGGATTCAGATTCACATTCGAGTAATAGTAAGAAAGATAAGCTGGATCAGACCTAAGCTCCTCCTCAGACACAAAGCCATTCCCATTCTTACTTCCAGAAAACTCCGAAAACACGGCACTACCACCGCCACCGTCACCTCCCCCACCACCCCCGCCACCACCAAATAACCCACCAACAGCACTCAATGATCCCTCCACAGTTGGAGGAGCTGAACCACTTCTATAAATATTAAGCTCACGCTCACGATCATCAGCCTCTTGCCTACTACGCTGTTGCTCACGTAGCAACATACCTATCTCCTTCTCCAACTCATCCCCAAACGAACCATCGTTACCTCCAAGCATTGGTCTTATCCCCAATTCACTCAACATTCTTTCAAAACCTCAAATTGATCATCTCCGCCTAACACTCACTATCAACCAAAACTAATCAATACCCACTTCCTAAAACCAAAGGCTAAACCCTAAAACGCCCTCAAGATCAAAACTTTTCACACCAAAACTGATAACCCCCTAAACCCTATATATACAGCTCCAAGAATCCTAAACTTGCTTTCTTTAAACCTAATCAAACCCCAAAATTTTCAAAACCCAAATACCCTTTACAAAGCATAATCAAAATAAAGAACTTACCCACCTCAGGAATCTGATCACTGAAAACAAATTTGATTTCCCACAACATGTTTTCATGGTTTCAGCAGAACAAAACAAATTGAAATCAAATTTAGAGAATCAAAAAAACACAGTGTGAAAACTGAGGAGTGGTTAAGAGAGATATATATGAGACAGAGAGAGTGAGAAAGCAGAGAAGGCTGAGATCAATCAGGCGGCGATTGGTTCTTACAAGAACCCTTAGGGTTTTGTTCCACGATTAAATACACTCATACTACTAAATTCTTTTCCTTTTTTGGTTTTTCGTTTCTTTTTTTTTTTTCTTTTTTTGTATATATCTAAATATTTTATTTTTATTTTTATTTTTTATTTTTTATTTTTTATAATTTTCCTAAAGATTAGGGTAATTGACCAAGTGATAACCGACTGATGTAGGGATTTTTGTGAAGACTTGAAATTGATGAGTTAGTTTTTTTTTTTTTTTTTTTTTTTTTTTTTGGGCTAGTGTTCCAAAACTGACACGTAAGTGCCTTAGATTCGGTGCTTTGAGAAGGGTTATTAATTACATAGTAAAAATGTGGAATTATAGGTAAAAAGTTTGTGTCACAACTCAATAATTCTCAAAAAAAAAAAAAAAAAAAAAAAAAACTCAATAATTTCTCAACTGCTCCACTTTGGTTGGTTTTAAATTTCATATGTGGATGATTTCCGAGTTCTTTGCTTGTGTGGGAATATATTCAGGACAAAGTCTCTATGCCAACAGACATATCATGTCATATATGTAACATCTTTGTAACAAGTAACATCACACGAGTGAATTTAATTTAATGTAATTCAACCCACATGATATTTATTTATTAGATTTTTACAAGTGTGACTTAGGCATGTTTGTGACAAGAGGTAGGTAATTTTATAGGACAAAATTTAGATACGACATCACTGTAACTTTTTTTTTAAAATCATCTCCTCTTGTACGTGTGTGTGTGTGTTTAAAATATTTAGTATTCTATAAATAAAAAAATAAAAAAGAGGCTATGTGACTTTTTTTCTCATAAAATGGAAGTATATTTTAGCTAAGTACAACCACGTAACTGAATCTTAAGAGAGAGAATTTAAGGAACAATATATAAATATTGTATTTAAGTTTTGCCATTTTTTATATACACATCATCAATAGATTGGGTGTGAGATTTAACCTCTGAATATTTCTGTTAAAAATATTATGAAATGTCAATTAAGATACAAGTTTTGACACGAGATCATTTTATGAGTTTCGTTTGTTTTAAAATAAAATATTTTCTTATTTTCAAACGTTTGTTTACATGTATTTTAAAAGCTAGGTGGTGTGTGGGTGATGGTAAGAGTATCAAGATCTGTGCAGATAGGTGGCTACCTAGTACTAGTCCTTCAAATTTTATTTCTCCACAGGTGGACATGGCTGAAGAATGGACAGTTTCTCAGCTATTGGATTCAGGTACAGGTGGCTGGAATCACCATCTAGTTGAGTCCTTATTTATTCCCTTTAAGGCACAGTAGACTATGGGCATTCCATTATGCATATCATGGCAAGAGGATTGTATTATTTGGCCAAGATGTAGCTCGGGGATATATTCAATGAAAACGGGTTATCAAATGCTATGTGAAGTGGAAAACAATGAGGGGGCATTGGCTTCTTTGGTGGAAACATCTAGAAATTTTTGGGGGAGTATTTGGAAACTAGAGTTCCAAATAAGGTAAAAATTTTCCTGTAGCGTGCTTGTTCTGATGCCCTGCCCACAAGATAAGCTTGCAGAAAAGAAGTGTTGGATAATACATTATGCAGTGAATGTCAGATTGCCCCCTGAGGATTCTTTCCATGCCCTTTGGAGTTGGAAAGCCCTTCATCCCGTGTGGTTACCGAACTTTTCTTGGCTCTGAGGTCAGTATCCTCAACTGAGATCAGTTTCTGACTTGATGAGTGTTGTCCTTAAGGAATCGGCTAGACTAGATGTGTTTGCAATGGTAGCTTGGTCTGGGTGGTTTTAGAAGAAATAAATTAAGATGTAATGAGCAAAGTTTGCCCATTCATAAGAGCATTCTCATCAGGTGTTCTATAAAAAATGTCATTTTGACACATCAAAAGTCTACTTTACTATTTTACAACACCATTTTACAACGTCTCATTTATCAGGTATTCTATTTTTCAATCCCATACATTAAAATAATATTTCCATCACATTAAAATATCATTAAAAAAAAAATTCAAACGGTAACATTTTTCTCCCTACCATTCTCATCGTCAACAACAACAACAATGGCACAACCTATACTGCCGCAACAACGGCCACCCACAACCACTGCCGCAACAACACCGACAGCCACCACCGGCAGAAACCCACATCCACCAATGCCACCTCAAAAAAAAAAAAAAAAAAAAAAACACAACCAGAGAGATCGCCTACGCACAAACCCACATCCACCAAACCCACCACCGGCGCACAAACCCACATCCACCAAACCCACCACCGGCCGCACAAACCCACCACCGGCGCACAATCAACCCACAACCTCTACAATTAATCACTCAATATCAGATCAGCCCAAATTGCAGCAAAAAAAAAAAAAAAAAAAACCCCACAACGAGAGAGATCGGCACGGCAAAAAACACAACCAAATCAAACAAACCCACATCCCAAATCAACACAAACCCAAAAGCAAAACCCACCACTGCAAGCCGATTGAGAGAAATCCGATGGTGGGAGGTTCCGATGACGTGATGGATGGCACGACAAGCTCGGCGGCGTGGCGTGGCGTGGTGATCGGGCCATGGGTTGTTGTGGATGTGGTGGGTCGGGTTCGTGTGGCTGTGTTGGTGGACGGCGATCTGAGAGTGTAGGTCGGCGTGTGGCTGTGTTGGTGGACGGCGATCTGAAAGTGTGGCTGTGTTGGTGGCGTGGCGTGGCTTGATGCTCCTGGGTTTCGTCGGAGAGGGAAGCAGTGACGCGGAGTAGAGGGAGAGAGCAAAGAAATGAAGTGAGAGAGAGAGCAGTTCAGAAATGAAGTGAGAGAGAGAGCAATAAAAAAATAATATCAATTATAGTAAAGGTGTACAGTACGCTCTCAAAAATGAGAGCGTACTGTAGCATGTTCTAAAAAAATAGCAAATATGAAACACCTGATGAAGTTCAAACAGTAGCTTTTGGTGTGTCAAATGTGCCAAATATTTGGCATTTGGCACATTTGACACACCTGATGAGAATGCTCTAAGGTCTTTGAATCAGCTTCTACATTGCTGTCAGAGTTCCAGCAGAAACTCCCTATTCGTGGTCCAAAACCGAAGCTAGCCCCTGCTAGATGGAAGCCCCCAGCCCTAGGTGAGATGAAAACAAACTTTGATGGCGCAGTTTTTGCAGATACAGGGGAAGCAGGAGTCGGTGTTGTTATCTGAAATGAAAATGGAGAAGTCATGGCAGCATTATCTGAGAAAATTGCTCTCCCTTCATCAGTGGAAGTACTGGAAACGATGGCAGCAAGAAGAGCTATTGTGTTTGTAGTGGAGCTTGGTTTTCAACATGTTATTTTTGAAGGCGATGCTGCAGGTATGATAAAAGCTTTGTCTATGAGGGATTTAGTTCTTGCACCAGCTAGTCACTTAGTTAAAGACTTCAGGTCTATAGCGGGTTCCTTAAGAACCTTCTCTCTCTCTCTCATACTAGAAGGCAAGGTAACAAGGTTGCACATGCCTTAGCAAGGGGAGCTAGATTTTCTTTTCCTTTGCAAGTTGGGATTGAGGATGTTCAACCAAACATTTTACATTATGGATATGTTTGGATACTGCTTATTTTGCTGAAAACTGAAAATATTTTAGCCAAATAATTTTAAAATGTGAACAATAGCAAGACACTGTAGCAAATAATCTGCTATGGGTCTTCATTTGTTGGCTGAAACTGTTACAGTGCTGTGGCTCTCAGTTTTAAAATGCAAAACGCTGTAAATGTGCTAGGCAAACACATGCTATGTTGTTGAAGATTTTCCAACTTAATAAATAAACCCACTGGGTGTTGACTCTAAAAAAAAAAAAAGTGGTCAAACTTGTAAAATATTTTCCCTTAATCGTAAAATTTTTTATAAAAAGTTGTATAACATTTTACCTTTAAAATTTGGTAAAATTTTTTTCCAAAAACCCACAAGGTCTCCCCCTCCCCCCACATGGTGACTAGGTCGTCAATTCGATGGCTGGGAAGGCAGTCTAGTGGCCGAAGCCACCATTCTAGAAGTCATAGAGCTATCTTTCTAGTGGTAGTCATCGACAATCTAGTGGCTGGAGCTGTCGTTTGACAACCAGTGTGGCGATCCGATCACTAGAGACGCTGTTTTGACAGCTATCATTGGAACCACCATTTTGGCTATTTGGCACTAGCGGCTTCACACAAAAACATTTGCAAACGTTTTACATGAAAAATATTTTACTTCAAAAAGAAAAAAAAAAAATGGAGCAAAGGGAGCTTAATGTCCTAGAATTGTGTGTTGTTTTTTTCTTCTTTTGGGGGTAGAATTATTATTATTATTATTATTATTATTATTATTATTATTATTATTATTATTATTATTATTATTATTATTATTATTATTATTACACAAAGTTTGAATGGGATTATATCATTTTTTTTGTTAATTTTTCGCTAGTATAATGATTTCAACTTGTAATAAAGTATTTTTTAAAACCATTTTTATTAAAAAAAAATTAGAAAGAAGATTATTTGTCTATCACTTTACTCACATGTGATATGTTTTTAATCCCGTTAAGAATAATTTTTTTTTGTTTCATATGACTTTTTTTTATTTACGTATGACATATTATGCAATGATGATATTAAGCTTAAGAATGTAAATATTTTGATTTTGATTTCCACAAATTAATATGGTATCATATATGTATTTATTAAATTTGAAGTATAGTTAGAATACAAATTAATTTCTACATGGATCGTGCCCTAGTTCTATTTATCGTTGGACTGCTTTGAATTAAGCCTAGTCGAGAAGGCTCCCATAGTAATCCCCAAATTGTGTTCTCACTTTCTCTCGTGTATCTTTGCCCTAAATTTTGTTCCAACCCTTGATCTTTGCCCCTCCCCTCCAATTTATATCCTCGTTTCCATGGGACAGTCATGATGAGGGAATATTCGGTTTGTCGGTGGGTCCTTCCACCCATGAGGTTTGGGTGTTTTCTTAAGTCTTGTCCGTTATTCCATTATGCCATGTCATGTATCAAAGAGGGGGCCTATTATCTACCGTCGAAGTGACACTCTAGTAACTTGTGCTTGATCCCATGTTCGATGGGTGAATTCTCCCAAGGCATTGCCTTATATCTTCAACTCATATGGGCTCTCGTAGGGAAGTTTGCCAAGACGAGGTCCCTTACCTAGAATGCTTCATTATACTCTCGGCTAGCACAGGTCTATCTAGGGCTGAGACCACCCTGAAAATGGACCTAAGTTGTTTTGGGTATGGGCCCACTCTTTTTGGCCCACCCACAACTTTCATTCCATTCCATTATTTTAAAGCATTCAAACAAGACAACTTAGTACTATTTCATTCATTTATTTTTCCTTACTTAAATGCATTCTATTTTTTTCCGTTTCTTTAAAGTTTATTCATGCCATTTCTTCTCAAAAAAACAAATACTCATTCCATTTGTTTATGAAGTCTCAAAGGAAGTATTCTATTCTATTTATATATATATATATATATATATTATATAATATTGAATATTTTCCTGCATGAGTACTGGTAACACTATAAGATAAAGACTTAAAATATATTTATTTTGTGTAATAAATTTACATATATATATATATATTATAATATCTTTCTCAAAAAAAAAAATATATATATATATATATATATATTATAATATTAGCCATAGATCCAAAACGATACATCAAAATAAACCGAATAGAAATATTTTGTTACAAACCGGTATTTCATTAGAACAAAATTAACTGTGATTTCAACCAGTTTGGAGGGGGTGTTTAATTTTAGGACCCCAGCAATAAGTTTCTCAAACATTTAGGTTTCTACTTTCTAGAGTCTAAAAAAAAAAAGTTTCTAGAGGTATGCCACATGACGAATGGGTAATTAATAGAAATGACATTTTGATTTTGTCCTCTTTCTTTCTTTTTCTTTTAAGAAAAAAAAAATTAGTTCCTACAATAACTTGGGTGATTAACAAACGTAAGATAATTCTACAATTCTACTCTCACTCTTTTTTTCTTCTCTATTTGTCGAAGATAATTCTTCTTGGATCCGTTTGTCAAAGATAGGTAGATACGGTTGGGGGTACAGGGCATGTTGTCCATTCATAGCTTAAATAGTTTGAGTGAAAACAACCTTTGTCACAAAAATGGAAAATTAGCAAACCATACAATCAGAAAAAGCCAGTTACCTAATCAAAGCTACATGCCCGAAATAGTTAGATATTTGAACAACTCTAGGTATCTCATCAACATATATATATATATATATATATATGTACGGCATAAGGGTCCCCATACCCACTTGAGCCCTGAACTCTGACCCAACGGTACGGCCCATAATCCCAACCCCTTTATTCGACTCCGGGCCCTAAGCCCTCATGCCAGCTCGGAGCCCATTGGGCGAATACCCTTAATCTGAGCACATCATGTTTCCTCACCTAGAACTTGCCCGGTCAATTATATCCCGAACAAGATAGTGACTGCTCGGGGTACCATCTCTCGGCTTCCCGGCAATACCTTAGGGAATATCGCTGCCAAGTGGCTTCTTTGAAATGGGAAGCAGTTCCAATGCCACTCCTCCCACTCCCACCTAAACACCCACTTTAAAACAATAGAATTGGACCCCCATGCATACTATTGACCTAAAGTAATCATAACACCTCCACTTATCTTGGCCTATAAATATGAGAAGAAGATAAGGAATCAGGGGTTGGCATTTCTAAAAATAATACTGAGAGAAGAGAGTAAACATTCAAAGAGAGCAAAAGGAACGATCTTGTAAGGGAAAGGCTTGAGGAAAAAGAATTGTATCTGGGTCTACTGAGCATAAGGCCACCTACTATAAGAAAACACAAGAGCCCACCAAACAAATAGATTGTAAGCTCAAGTAGAGGCCAAGCCCAACTACCTTATATTTTGGGTATGCACAATGTATATATAAAATCATCAACTAGTTGATTACAATCTACTTTGATCTAAGTAACGAAAAAGCATATCATGTTTTCGATATATACATTGTGTGGATCTCTACCACCTCTAAAACATACACATTGTTAGTAATTAAGAGGACCACATATGTGTTTAGCGGAAAAAAAGAGGATCACATATATCACATTTATGCCTAAGTAAGGAGTTGGTTTGAGGCTAGCGTGGTCAAACTTGAGAAAGTTTAAAATCCATTGACAAATAGTAAGCATATAAATAACACCTTCAAGGCTAGTTTACTCTCAACTTTATTTAAAACTAGTTAGCAATTCATGTCATGCATAGGAATGTTCAATAAAATGTTATTTTATCTTTAAAAATGACTTTCTCTCTTCTTCTTTTATTTTGTATATAAATATGAAATTTGATCATTATTTTTTTTATACAAGATAGAATTTATACTCTAACTTAATCTAAGTGTATATGTGTGTGAAGCTCTCTCTTGAAAACTTGAATCTCGGCCCTTACCCCCCACACTCTACAAGCATTTATACTTGTGAAATGACTACTACACCAAGGGTACGCGGTGATGAAATTTGATCATTATTAAGAAACACTTGTTTGTATAAGAAATTTGATAATTATGGTAGCTATTAATATATATTTTTAATTATTTTTGTTTTATATTAAACTATTAAATATATAATTATGATTATAGGGCTCAGATTTGAATACCACTCTTTAAGATAAATGAATGCAAGCCCAACAAGCCCAATACAATAAATTTGTAGAGAATGGGTAAAAGAACTGGGTTTCGATAGTATAACAACCGCAAAAGAGGTTTTAAAGAATATACTGGAGACAGAGTTTGGGCAAGCAATCTCGTCCTCGGCACTATTCCGAGGATGTTCAATTTATTGTTTCTTGAGTGACAATAATAATGGTTACAAGGTTAGTTCAGATTACTACAGTACTTTTTTCTGGTAGAATCTCCCCCTCTCCAATGGAGGGTCTCTCCTATTATATAATTCCCTTTGGACCATCTTGATCCTACACTTGTTGATCATTTAAACCATCACTTGAGTATCTGTCCTGTCAGACACCCTCTCTAGCCCTTTGTGAGTCATGGTGACCAAGGCAGTACTGGTCAGGGGTCTCCTACACATAAATGCGGCCAGGAAATTAGCTGCAGTGCATTTAATGTGGAGGCAGCAGCTTTTCCTGGGATTGCTCTACCACCATACCTCCGCATGTTTACTTACTATATTTGCTTTCTCAATGGCATGCTCTGGAAGATTGCCTGTGTTTATGAAGCAACTTTCCTCAGCCTCGGCCTCATCTAGCTGAGGACATAGTTGTCTTTGGCATGTCTTCCTGGCTTGCCTTGTTCAACACTACTTTCCTCATGCATGATTGTGGGCCTCGGTATGAGCTTCAAGTCTGATCCAAAAGGGGTGGACGTGTACTGCTGGGCTTTATAGCCCCACAATAGCCCCTCAAAATCCTGCTATTTGTCTCCTCGGACAGAAAGGAGGATTTTGATACCTTCAGAAGTACCTTTGGCTCATCGTGTCTTGTCCGTCACCAGCATTGGTGTCTTTTTACCTGCTTGAGGCATGCTATTGACGCTTCGGCGTGTGTAGCGTGCTATCATTAAATTCTGGTGGCTAGTTGTTCCCCACGTTCGATGGCGCGATGGCGATCCAATGGTGGAGATTTATTTTTCAATTATGGGCGGAAAAACTCTCGCTACTGTTTTGATTTGGGGTATAAATACCCATTTAAATCAAATCGCCCATACTATCTTTGCATTCAAGAGTTCTTGCGCACATACATTGAATCTGCCAACACTTCTCACCTCACTCATGTCTCTTCAAAAGCTTGTCCGAGGACACTACCCTTCCCTTTGTAAGTTTTCCCAACTCTTCAAACTTTCTTTACTCTCTTTTCTCTACGTCTTTCCTCCTAAACCTCTCTTTCTAACTTTCTTTAGCCTCTCTGAGTTTCCAGGGATGGGTAGATTTAAGGATTTGGTAGAGTCTGAGGAAAGGATGGAGAAGTTTAAGGCTGACTATAGGATCCCACCCCATGTGGGTCTGAGGTACTGTAGGGAGGGTGAGTGGCACTTTTAAAGGCAAGTGGGTGAAGTGGCGATTCCCATGATCGCCTTCATTGAAGGTTGCATGAGAATCCCCATGGGGTCAGTGATGAGGGATTACCTTAGGTTCGTCAGATTAACCCCTACTCAATGCACCCTAAATGTCTTTAGAATATTGGGGTGTGTAGACGCCTTAAACGAGAAAATGGGGTTGCGGCTGACCATCATGATGTGAATTGGGTCTACAACCTCCATTGACTGAAGGGGAAGGGATATTACCTAAAAACAAGGCAACCTGAAATTAGGCTTATCTAGTGCCTTCCCAAGTCCAGCAAAGGGCTGAACAAAGACTTTCTGATCGTGTTCGGGGAATAGTATGATGGCGTCCCCTGCCCTACGGAAAAGGGGGAACCAGGTGGGGTTCTAGGGATAGGACTAGGATTTGTTGATTGTTTTATCGTAATTTTCATTGCTTGGCCGCTAACCTCTTGCTTTCCATGGTTTTGCAGATAGATGCGCCCTTGAACCAAATTTCAGCTTGGTCAACAAGGAAAGTTTGGACAATATCCTCAAAGCCGAGGTGTTTGTGAACGAGGAAGACGGTCAGCTCAGTGTGGCTCATTTGATATTGGGATACATGCCAATTTTCCGTGCCTTCCAAAAGTCGCAGTGCATCATCAAGGCCTGCGATCTGCGTCTCCAAAGGATTAGTGTTGCAATTAAGGGCTTTCTCCTCCCCGAGAGTGCATCGACCCCGGAGGGCGTACCCTTGGTTGGTTCCTCTTCCTCTCGTTCCGAGGTAGAGGAAGAAGAAGGAAAGTCAGGAAAAGAAGAAGAAGTTGTTGAGTTAGCCTCGTCCGAGGACGAATTTGAGGTGTTCAACTAAGTTTAATCACCTAAGGACCCTTCTGGTGATCTTGGTGACCCAAATTACACCGAAGTAGACTTCCCTTTAGCTGATATTCTCCCTAAAGAAAGCATGGGTATCCAAAGGAAACAACAGATAAGCTTACTGGACTTGATAGAATTTCAGCCCGGGAAGAAGAAACATGGGAGGTCTTCTCAGAAGAAGCCCCATTCCCCTTCGAAAAGCAAACTCCCTCCTGCTTCCTCCAAGTTCCTTCCTACTTCTTCCAAGCTAGCTCTGTCGCTGAGGCCCGAGCCCACCGACCTTAAGCAAAAAAGGGACTCAAAGGGAAAGGAGGTAATGGAGGTGGAGAGATCTTGCCCCATTGTGGAAGAGGAAACCTAGCGAGCGCCCAAATAGCTAAAAGTTGGGCTTAGGGGGGCCAAGAGGAGGATTGATCATTTGCTAGATGCACAGGCCTAGCTCCCTACCCCCATGCTTGATGGGGCTCCTTTGATGGACAATGCTTCCATCAAGGACTTCCAAGGTAGCACTGGCAGCCATATGGCTAATGCTTTGGAAAGGGCTCTGTTGTTGCCCTCGGACATGGCCGAGCTGAGGTCGTTTAGGAGGCAAGAGGTCTTCCTCAGCCTCAAGAGGTACTTATGCATGGTAAGATTTCCAACTTATTTACTTTAGTCAGCTAACCTCTTTCTCTTTTTTTAACCTTTTTGTTCTTTTTTTTTTTCAGGCTATTCAAGCTACATTCAGGGCTGAGGAGATGGCCAACAGCTACAGCAGGCAATTAGAAAACGAAAGGAGTAGGCGAGTTGCTGCTATTGAAGCCTTCAACATTGCTGATCAGTCTACCCAGGACCTGAAAGGCAAACTGAATGAGGAAGAGAAGGCAAGGAGGAGTGCTGAGTCGGCTTTAGAGGGCTTTTAAAGGCAAGCTGAAGATCAGAGGCTACATCTTCGCAAGGCTGAGGAGCAATTGGCTGCTACTAGAGGACAGATTGAGTCCTTGAAGAAAAAGTTAGAAGTTACAAAGAAGGCCAAGGCCTTTGCGGAGAAAGCCAAGGACAAGGCAGTGAAAGCTAAGGTGGAGGCAAAGAAAGCCAAGGAAAAGGCGGAGGAGACCAAAGGGCAGGCTGAGCAGGATGCTTATGATCTGGGGGTGGCTGAGACTGAGGCCAATCTCAAATCCTAAGTATCAGGGGTGTGCAGGCTCTATTATTCCCAAGTCTGGGTCGAAGCCCTCAATCGAGCTAGGGTTGAGGCTTCGTCTGAACTTAAGAAAGTAGAGAAGTGTACTACCCCCCAGCTCTCTAAGAATCTCCTTCAACTTACTCTGAAGCTGATACCGCCCATGTAGCAGCGGAGGCAGGTCAATGCAGTGCCGCGATGTTCCTACTTCCATTGAAAGTCCTGCTAAGGAAGCTGAGCATTCTGGGGTGTCCGAAAAAGAGAAAGGCACTAACCAAGAAGCACCCCAGGAGGTCATGAAGCCTCCAGTTAACCCCCCAATGCCATTAGCCGAGAAGGAGGCCTTAGAGAAAGCGGAGTCAGCCTCTGATCCCCTCAAAGCCACTCATTTGAGCCAGGCCTCTGAAACCTCTGATACAACCCCCTATCAGCCTTCTAAGGACAAGCTGACTATTAAGTTGAAGAAATAGGTTTTTTTTTTTTTTTTGTTAACTTGTGTTACTGTAGCTATCTTCTTTTTTTTTTAGCTATTGTAAGGAAACTATCTTTTGTAATGAAATGGGTGTATTTTTTCGAATGATGTTGCCCTTTATTTATCATGTTTTCATGCTTTCTCCAACATTTTATTAATCTTAGCAGTGTGTCAGCAATGCTTGGATAATCGAAAACATTAAACCCATAATGTAGATTTTAATTCAAGCTTTAACTGAAAGTTGAACGATCTTAGCAATGCAATTTTGTCTTTTGGTAGATGAACCACAAAAGAATTTTGGTTTATAACGCAAACCTCATATTTCCAAGGTTCATAAGTTATGGCGAGGTGTGCAAACATACATATTTCATAAACTTACTGGTCCTAAGAGAGCAATACAGTATTGACTCTAAAGGAAAGATAAGTGATGTTTCAAGTGAAATGCCTTAAGTGTACCTTGAAATGCTTTAGGTGATGCTCATGGTTGGTAGGGCAAGTGATCCAATGAGCCAGGTTCCATTCAGGATCCTGTCTATCACTTAGATAAATGTCTAAGGTGGTTAGTCTCCTCAAGGTCTGGAATCTGAGGATCAATGCAAGGCCTTGGCCCTGCTTAACACTTAGTTAATTGCCAGAAGATTGCTGGAAGTCATTAGTTTCCGAACCAGGTTCCATTCAGGATCCTGTCTATCACTTAGATAAATGTCTAAGGTGGTTAGTCTCCTCAAGGTCTGGAATCCGAGGATCCATGCAAGGCCTTGGCCCTGCTTAACACTTAATTAATTGCCAGAAAATTGCTGGAAGTCATTAGTTTCCCCAAAGTTTGTGGTCCGAGGAGCCATGCAAGACTTTGGTTTTGTCTAACACTTAGATAGTTGTCAGAAGTCATTAGTTTCCCCAAGGTTTGTGGTCCAAGAAGCCATGCAAGACCTTGGTTCTATCTAATACTTAGATAGTTGTCAGAAGTCATTAGTTTCCCCAAGGTTTCTGGTCCGAGGAGTCATGCAAGACCTTGGTTCTATCTACTACTTAGATAGTTGTCAGAAGTCATTAGTTTCCCCAAGGTTTATGGTCCGAGAAGCCATGCAAGACGTTGGTTCTGTCTAGCATTTAGATAGTTGTCAGAAGTCATTAGTTTCCCCAAGGTTTGTCATCCGAGAAGCCATGCAAGACCTTGGTTCTGTTTAATACTTAGATAGTTGTCAGAAGTCATTAGTTTCCCTAAGGTTTGTGGTCCAAGGAGCCATGCAAGACTTTAGTTCTATCTAACACTTAGATAATTGTCAGAAGTTATTAGTTTCCCCAAGGTTTGTGGTCCGAGGAGCCATGCAAGACTTTGATTCTGTCTAACACTTAGATAGTAACGAACCATATAACACGCAATTGCAATAAATCAGAGTGGGAACAAACTGCTTTTATTAATAATAATACCTTCTTAGGTTATTTATATTCCATGGGCGGGGTACAGCTTTTTCATCTAAGTCTTCCAAGTAATATACACCTATTCCTACTACTGAAGTGATGCAATATGATCCTTTCTAGTTGGGCCCTAGCTTTCCCTAGGTCGGATTCTTGGCACTACCCAAAACTTTTCTCAACACCAAGTCTCCTAGTGCTAATGGTCGTAGCTTTACATTGGCATCATACCATTGCTTAAGTTTCTGGTGGTAATAGGCTAGTTGGATCATTGCCTTTTCTCTTCTTTCCTCAATTAAATCTAAACTCTTTCCTAGCAATTCATTGTTGCTGCTCGGGGTGAAGGTATTCGTCCTCACGTTGGGAAGCTAGTTTTTAGGGGGATGACAGCCTTGACCCCATAAGTCATGGAAAAGGGAGTCTCTCCTGTTGACCGTCGTGGTGTAGTCCAATATGTCTACAAGACGTGTGGCAGTTCTTCCACAATCTTCCTTTCACGTCATCCAATCTCTTTCTCAGTCTATTGACTATGACCTTGTTGACAGGCTTAGCCTATCCGTTTCCTTGGGGGTAGGCCGGAGTAGAAAAGCTGTTTGTAATTCCCAGGTCGTAGCAGTACCTTCTGAAAGCCTTACTATAAAATTGGAGGCCGTTATTCGAGATAAAGGTATGAGGGACCCTAAACCGAGTAACAATGTTCTTCCAAACAAACTTCTTAGCGTTTACATCTCTGATGTTAGCCAGGAGCTTAGCTTCAACCCATTTAGTGAAATAGTTTGTGTCGACCAATAGATATCTCTTGTTTCCTACTGCTTTAGGGAAAGGGCCTACAATATCCAAGCCCCACTGCGCAAACGGCCAAAGGCTGGAAAAGGGTTCAGGACCCCTTCTAGTTGATGGATATTTGGAGCAAATATTTGGCATTGATTACATTCCCGGACGTATTCTTGGGCTTCCTTTTGCATGCCTAGCCACCAATACCCTTGAATGATGGCTCTGTGAGATAGAAATCTCCTTCCTGTGTGACTACCACAAATTCTTTCGTGTAACTCCTCAAGCAGTAATTCTGACGCTTCAAGATGTATACATAGAAAATACGGTCCTGAATAGGAGCGTTTTTAATATTTGTAATCCTCGGACAGCCAGAACCTAGGAGCTTTTCTTCGTATTTTCTCAGCTTTGTTCTTTCTTCATGCAGTATATCATCTTTAAAAAAGCTCACTATTGGATCCATTCAGCTCAGACCTACTCTGACTTGATGGATTTGAGCCATGTCCCCCTTGACCCTGTCTGCTCTATGTAGGTTTTCAACAAGGATTGTACGAGGCAACCTCCGCAACAAGGAGGTGGCAAGTGTGGCCAATGAATCTGCGTGCGTGTTGCCACTCCTAGAGATATGAGATAGGTCGAAAAGTTTGAAGTTCGATTGTAAGCACCTGACCTGACTCAAGTATTCCTGCATTCTTAAATCTCTGGCCTCTAGCTCTCCTTTTACTTGGCCTACAACTAGTCTCGAGTCCAAGAACACTTCTACTGCCTTTCCCCCCATCTTCTGCACCATGGCCATCATTCCTTGCAGTAAAGCCTCATATTTGACTTCATTGTTGGTGGTCGAGAACCCCAATTTCAGTGACTTTTCTATAGTGACCTTCTCAGGAGATATTAGAACTAGCCCCACCCCGGACCCCCTTTGGTTTGCGACGCTATCAACATATACTTTCCAACGTGGGGGTTCTTGCGCAGTGATTGAGTCGACCGATTTTCCATCCATGTTTTACTCCTCTGCTACCATTTCTATCTAAGGTTCGACAAACTCGGCTATTAGATCAACAATAATCTGGCCCTTGACAGAAGTCCGAGGCATGTATTTGATATCGAAAGCCCCTAGAACCGTGCTCCACATGGCAATTCTCCCTGTGTAATCAGCTCCTCGGAGTACAGACTTAAGTGGAAGCTGAGTTAGAACAACGATTGTGTGCACTTGGAAGTAATGAGGGAGTTTTCGCATGGCATGCACTATTGCCAAAATTGCCTTTTCCAACAATAAATAACGCACCTCAGCCTCATGTAAAGACTTACTCACGTAATAAACTGGCCGTTGTATGCCACCATCCAGTTGTATTAACACTAGGTTTACAGCATGAGGAGGCACCGCTATGTAGGCGAATAAAACCTTGTCAGCCTCAGGGCTGGACATGATGGGTGGCCCGGATAAATATTCTTTAAGTTATTCGAAAGCCAAAGTGCAGTCCTCGGACCATTCAAATCCTTTCCACTTATTCATTAGGAGATAAAAAGGGCGGCACCTATCCGCAGATCTGGAAATAAACTGATTCAAGGCCGCGATCATCCTAATGAGTTTCTAGACCTCTTTGGGATTCCGAGGAGGTTGCAGATTGTGAATCGCTTTGATTTGATCTGGGCTTACCTCGATCCCCTTATGAGTTATCATATAGCCCAAAAATTTGCTAGAACCAATACCAAATGAGTATTTAAAGGCGTTGAGACGCAGTTTGTGTTGCCTTAGGATGTCAAAAATGACCTCGAGGTCTCCCACGTGCTCGAACACCACTTTGCTCTTTACTACCATGTCGTCTATGTAGACTTTAATGCTCTTGCCCAACTGCGGCTCAAACATTCTAGTCATCATCCTTTGGTAGGTAGATCCCGCATTCTTCAGTTCGAAGGGCATCACTTTGTAATGGTAGTTTCCGGTAGGAGTTACGAATGCTGTTTTTTCTTGATCGCCCAAGGCTAGTGGTATTTGATGATAGCCCGAAAAACATCCAAGAAACTCATCCGAGGATGACCTACGGTTGCATCCACTAACTGGTTTATTCGTAGTATGGGAAATGAGTCTTTTAGACATGCTTTGTTTAAGTCTGTGAAGTCTACACAAACTTGCCACTTCCCACACTTTTTCTTTACCACTACGGTGTTGGCCAACCACTCGGAGTAGAACACCTCCTTGATAACCCCTGCTCGTTTGAGCTTCCTCACCTTGTCCCTGACAGCATTGGCGTGCTCTTTGGACAGGCGTCGAGGTGGCTGTTTTTTGGGAATGGCTAATGGATTTACATTTAAGTAGTGGCATATGAAGTTCGGGTTGATTCCTGGAGCATCGTAGGTGTCCTACGCGAACACATCAACATTTTTTCTAAGGAAATCTACCAATCCTTCCTTTTCCGGAGGAGGCAATTGAGACCCTACCTGGAAGAACCTCTCCTGATCATTGCCAATGGTCACCTTTTTCTAAATCCTCACATTTTGCTACCTCAGTGGGTGTACGAGTATGCAATGTCGGGATCATTAATTGCTATGAACCCTCTTCGACAAGGGCCGAGGATTCATCTTTGGGCTATTTTGAGATGGCAGCTACCAAGCATTCTTTAGTTGTGGCTTGGCAGCCTCGAATTTCCAAGACCCTACCCTTGAAGGGGAACTTCACCTTCTGATACAGGGTGGAGGCAACGACTCCCAAGGTATGGAGCTAGGGTTTAACCATGATGGCAGTATATGGGGAGTATGTGTCTACCACAATAAAGTCATCCTCCACTATTTCTGGGCCGATTTGCACAAGGAGTCTAATCTGGCCCTTTGGCATGACCATCTTCCCATCAAAACTCATTAAGGGGGAGCTATAGGGCGTTAAATCTTCCGATCTCAACCTCAGCCCTTTATAGAGGTCGGAGTACATGATCTCGACCCCACTCCTATCATCCACCATCACCCTCTTCACGTCGTAACCCCCAATTCGAAGAATGATTACCAAAGTATCGTCATGGGGTTGGATGGTTCTAATTTTGTCGTTCTCAGAGAAACTTAAGATTGGATGGGGATACACTCTGGGTTTTTTCGACTCTGGGCCAGTGTCACTAGCGGGTAGCCAAGCTATAGATATCACCTTGGAAGGGCATGAGCCCGTCCTCCCCGGAGCAGTAAAGATCACGTTTATTGTTCCTATGGGAGGCCTTAAGGAAAAGTCTCTCCGGGGCTCCTGGTTCGCCTAGCCTTGGTGGCCACTAGAGGGATGCAAAAGGTGCTTCAGTTTCCCTTTTCAGACCAGCTGATCCAGGTGGTTCCAAAGGCTCCTGCAGTCTTCCGTAGTATGTTCGTGGTCCTGGTGATACTAATAATACAGACTCTAGTTGCGCTTCATGGGATTTCCAGCCATCTTATTCAGCCACACGAAGAATGGCTTATTCCTGATTTTCTCCAAAACCAGATGTACCGACTCTCTAAATACTGCATTGACCATCTGCATATTGGTTGGTCTGGATTGTCCTGCAAAGTCTCTTATCGAACGGTCATTGTGGTATCGGTCCGACCTAAAATCCCCACTCTTTTAAAGGATAACCTTTTCCTTTCCTTTCCCTTACAGCTAGTCCTCTTCTACTCTTTTGTATTTGTCAATCTGGTCCATAAGCTGACGTACACTGGTGGTGGGCTTTCCAGTTAATGATTTCCTCAAGCCATGCCTGGTTGGGAGGCCACTTTTGAAAGTGCTGATGGTGACGTAGTCAAAGTTGCCGTCTATCTCATTATACATTTCCCAGTACCTGTCCGAGTACGCTTTTAGGGTTTCTCCCTCACATAAGGATAAGGACAACAACGAACTCAAAGGCCGAGGGACCCAGCTGTTCGTAATGAAGCGAGAGCCAAAGGCTTGGGTGAGCTACTTATAGGAGTCTATGGAGTTCGTTTTCAAGCCTTTAAACCACCCCATTACCACAGGTCCTAGGCTGGACAGGAAAACTTTGCACATTAAAGCTTTGTTCTTGGAATGGACGGCCATTCTCTGATTAAACTGGCTCACATGTTCTACGGGGTCTGTCCAACCGTTATAAATGATGAACGTAGGCTGGTGGAATTGCCGAGGCAACCTAGCCCCTTCTATTTGGCGCGTGAAAGGTGACCTAGAAATCTGATCTAGGGCCTTGCTCATAGCATTACTACTCAGGCCCTTGCTAGATGGGCCCTTGTGTTTTCGTCTATGATGGTGCTCATTTTCATAAGAGAAAGTCTCGCTTGGAAGAGTTCTTGATCTTTGCCTGTAATTGTTGTCCTCTTCATCATTAGAGGACATGTTAGAACTGGAATGGAATCGCCTCCGCTGCGCATGGCACAATTTCTTTTTCAAGTCATCTATCTCCAGCTGCATGGCTTGGTTATTGTTCTGTCTCTGGGATACGTGACTGCCCACTTGAGAATGGCTTTTGCTCGTCTGGGTGGTATGTATACTTCCCTCTCGATCCCTTTCATTTTCTAGATTTTGCTTATGCCCAGGGCCAGGAGAGTTACCCTGTCGTTGGGATCCTATGGGTTTTGTCTGTTGGGGCCCTGCTTGGCGCGGGTTTCCTTGGTGTGGACCTGATTCTGCCATATCTAACTGTTGCACCTGCGAGCACCTAAGTTCTTTCCACAGACGACGCCAATTGTAGGGCCCGGATTTGAATACCACTCTTTAAGATAAATAAATTCAAACCCAACAAACCCAATACAATAAATTTGTAAAAAGTGGGTAAAAGAACTGGGCTTCGAGAGTATAACAACAGCAAAAAAAGTTTTAAAGAATATACTGGAGGCAGAGTTTGGGCAAGCAATCTCGTCCTCGACACTAGTCCGAGGATGTTCAATTTATTGTTTCTTGAGTGACAATAACAATGGTTATAAAGTTAGTTTAGATTACTACAGTACTTTTTTCTGGTAGAATCTTCCCCTCTCCAATGGAGGGTCTCTCCCATTATATAGTTCCCTTTGGACCATCTTGATCCTACACTTGTTGATCATTTAAACCCTCACTTGAGTATCTGTCCCGTCAGACACCTTTTCTGGCCCTTTATGAGTCGTGGTGACTAAAGCAGTACTGGTCAGGGGTCTCCTCCACATAAATGCGGCCAGAAAATTAGCTGTAATGTATTTAATATGGAAGTAGCAGCTTTTCCTAGGATTGCTCTACCACCATACCTCCGCATGCTTACTTAATGTACATGCTTTCTCAATAACGTGCTCTAGAAGATTGCTTGTGTTTATGAAGCAACTTTCCTCAGCCTCGGCCTCATCTAGCCGAGGACATAGTTGTCCTCAGCATGTCTTCCTAGCTTGCCATGTTCAACTTTACTTTCCTCATGCGTGATTGTGGGCCTCGGTACGGGTTTCAAGTCCGGCCCAAAAAGGGTGGACGTATACTGCGGGGCTTTATGGCCCCACAATGATAATTATTAATAGGTATTTATTGTAATAGTATTTGTATATGGAACTATTTATTCTATCATTTAAAGAAAATGTGACATAGTAAAATTCTAATTAAGGGTTAAATATAGAATAAAATTTAAATTCAATTAAAAATATAAAATGTTGACATATAAAATTGTGAGAACTAAAAAGTTTATATATAAAAATAGTATGCCATCAACAAAAAATAAACATTTTCGATTTTTATAAATCAGTTGGTAATCCATGCAATGTACTAAAAATTTAATAACATATTTTTGTTTCTATATTTTATTTTTTTACTAAATATAAAATTAAATAATTATGGTAATTATTAATAGGCCTTTATTATGATTGTATTTATATATAGAACTATATAATCTACTATTTAGAGCATTCACATCCGTCTCCTCAAATTTTTAGTTAAACTAACCCAAAAAACTTTACTTTTTCTAATTTACCTGTGTATCTTTTTCATATATATACAAATTAAATATAATTTCCTCTATTTCACATTTTTAATCTCAAATTCTACCACCACCATGAAATGAAAGCTAGCACAACATAAAATACTACTGTAAAAAATGGAGCCTGAGTTTCAGTAAGCCAACTTCAGTTCTAGTGAGGAAGATGCAGAGCTAGAGAAGAGTGTAAAGAAACCAAAAGATATTTCCATAGAGAAAACCGTTAATTCTCTTCGCCCACAGGTGAGTTACAAGGATAGTCTCCTGGGAGACATACCCGGCGCTTATGCTCAGGCATTTCGTTTTGATAGAATGGATGAGTGTGAGGTGGAATCAGACACAGAGCTTGATGAGCTTGTTGAAGGAATGGTGGACGTTAAACTTTCTAAGGAGACCAAGTCTAGGATTAGAGATCCCTAGACTAAGGCCTTGATCGTGAAAGTGTATGGGAAAAATGTTGGTTATAGGTACCATACTTTCAAAATCAATACCTTGTGGAAACCAGTGGCAACAATGGATTGTGTTAATCTTGGAAAAGATTTTTTCCTTATCAAATTTAGTGAGGATTCAAATTATGACAAAGTGCTTCGCGAAGGTCCTTCGTTTGCTAGGGAACATTTTCATGCGATTCAACCATAGGAACCATATTTTATTGCTTCTAAAGCTACCCTTTCTTCGGTGGCTGTATGGATAAGGTTTCCAGAGCTTCCTAGAGAATTCAATGAGTCCTTGGTCCTTAAAGAAATTGGTTCAGCTATCGGACCTGTCTTGAGAATTGATTCTTACACTGCTTCGGGCTCAAGGGCAAGCTACGCATGCCTTTGTGTTCAAATTGATCTCTCCAAGCCACTGATCAACACGGTCAGAGTGGGACGTCTAAGGCAAAAGGTGTTGTATGAGGGGATTTCCTCATTATGCTTCTGCTGTGGGAGGCTCGGGCATAAGCAAGAAAGTTTGTGGGTTTCGTGTGAGACCAACTGAGGAGATTAGGAACGATGAGTGTACAGAGAGGTAGTGGGTGCAACAAAACGAACAAGCTGATCAATCTAATCCCAACTTTGGTGATTGGATGCTTGTTACGAGGAAGAAGAATCTAGTTAGGACTGGACGAAATCGTGGGACCAATTTGACCCACCTGCAACTGAATGCCTTTCCCAAGGAAAATAAGGGCAAAGAAGGTATTTCAAACAACCTGACACCTGTTAACCCTGATTTTTTTTTTTTTTTTTTTGATACGTGTTAACCCTGATTTTACTTTTCAATTCAAAGTCGATCCACCCTTTAGAGCCGTTGGAACCTCTGAAGGCACTGATGCAGCTCTCACATCACGAAAATTTGGAGAGATTCTCACGCAAGCAGATCATGGAGAAAGCCACAAGGCTAAGCTTGATGTCAGTCCTAGCTTCTCCAACTATGATTTGGGCTCCCCCTCTACCCAACCAACCATCCATGGAAATAAGAAAGTAAAACTTTCAAGACCAACCCGTGAAAAGAAAACCCAAAACTCAAAAAGATCCAACGCCCTGAAATGCTCCAACCCAAAGCCCGATTCCAACCTCAAAACTTCTGTCCTTGCCCCTTGCCCAAGCTCCAACCATGGCTCACCCCTCCCCCTCCTTTCCTCCCCTTCCCATGGCGGGATGGGCAATTTGGCACAGGAACAAGGCTGTTGCCATACCAGAAGAAGTGATTGCTTAGATTCAGGCAGCGTCAACGGACACATTGGGGTGTTTCGAAGAGGACATAGTTGCAGCTTGGAAACACATCTTCCCGATCAGCCAACCAGTGCATTAACAGGAAACCTTCCCTTGGATCATCAAGCGTGGGGAAGGATGCCAAATCCATGGTGGAAGTTCCTCACAGATACGCTGCTGATATCGGACAAGGAAGCCCAGGAGTTGAACAAGCTAAGGCGGCCATTGGTTGTGCCCCACTTGGACGAATCAGGTTGGCTTGTCCAAGAGAGGAGAGTGATCGATTTTAGGGGGTCGGTGTCAACGTTTCTGGGGAATATGCCTACGATGAAGCAGTTCCAGATTCTCAACCCAGTCAAAAGGTGCGATCTACTTCTGTGTTGCAGAGAAGAAATTCAGGGGATCTTGAATTATTTGGTGGTGTGGAAGCCGGATTGGGTGGCATCCAAGGATCTGTTAAGGAGGCTGGGATGGAGCATGATTGCATCAGCCAAGATGGGGACTAATCCAATGGAGTTGCCAAACCTCAATTTTTCCCAAATGAACATTTTATTGTGGAATTGTAAGGGTGCCCTGAATGGGTACTTCAAGAGAAGAGTGTTTGAAATGGCTGTGAACCATTTTCCCTCCATCATGGTGATCACGGAAACTAGAGTGGGCGGTGACAAGGCTGCCAGGAATATTGAGGGCCTCCCTTTTTATGGTTTTTTTTTTTGTTACCGAAACCATTGGATATGCAGGGGGGAGCTCTGGTTACTCTTGAAAAAATAGGAAGTTGAAGTTTTTGTGTTGGTAGCCACAGAACAAGAGATCCATGCCACCATCAAGGGATGCAATTCTAACCTTACTTGGCTTATTATTGCTGTTTATGCTAGTCCTCGTTTAGCTAAGAGGAAAATTTTGTGGTCTAATCTGTCACAAGTTGCACTTTTACACAATCTGCCTCAGTTACTTTTAGGAGACTTTAATGAAATTCTGTGTGAGAAAGATAAACTAGGAGGCAGGAAGATCAATCTTAATAGAGCATTAGAATTAAAAACATGCTTGGATGACTGTAATTTTTTGGACCTTAGGTTTTCCTGACCTAAGTACACTTGGTCTAATCTTAGACAGGTAAATGATCTTATATTAGAGTGCATTGGTAGATGCTTTGCTAACCCTTCCTGGAGAATTCTTTTCCCTGAAGCTTCGGTGACCCACTTGCCTAGGGTGTTCTCTGTTCATTGCCCTGTTCTCCTAGAGCTGTCTAGACCCCCACATACTTCAGCCGAGAAACCTTTCAAATTTCATACCATATGGATTCACCTTCTAGAGTTTCCTGATGTAGTGAGGAGGGCTTAGGAATCTGAATCCAACCTCCACTCGGCTATCAAGAATTTTGTGGACAGAACTAAAGTCTAAAACAGAGATGCGTTTGGAAATATTTTTGCTTGGAAGAAGAGGGTGTTAGCCAGACTAAATGGGGCCCAAAAAGCCCGGTCCAACGGCCCTAATCACTTTCTGATCCAATTAGGAAAAAAAAATAAAAAAAAAACCTCATTGAGGAGTATAATTTAATTATGCAACAAGAAGAGGAGTATTGGGCCCTAAAGTCTCGTCTTAACTGGGTTGCTCATGGTGATGCTAATACTTCCTATTTTCATGTCTCCACCTTGGTTAGGAGGCATAAGAACAAGATTCGGAGCTTAAAAAATTCTGTGGGGGAGTGGATAACTAATGAAGAGGATATTAAAATTTTCATCCTCTCGAGTTTTCAAGAAATTTTTTAGACTGGTCTTGTTGCATCTCCTTATGAATCAGAGGTGCAATTCTTTAGCTGCTGCTTTCTCACTGAAGAAGAAAGGTTCATGCTGGCAGCCCCTGTTTTGGAAGAGGAAATCAGGTAGGGGCTTTAGACTTTGAAGGCCTTCAAAGTCCTTGGACCAGATGGGCTGCATGCGGGATTTTTTCCAATATTTTTGGGTGAATGTAAAAAAGTCTGTTTGCAAGGAAGTCTCAAATATCTTTGGGTTAAGAATGATTCCAGAATTTTTAAATGAGACTTTAATCTCACTAATACCAAAATGCCCAAACCCGGAAAGTCTTAACCGCTTTAGGCCTATTAGCCTATGCAACTCTATTTATAAAGTGGTGACAAAGATTATTGTAGGGTGCCTTAGACCCTTCTTGGATAAACTAGTCTCTCCCAATCAAACTGCCTTCGTGCCAAGTAGGAGAGGATTGGACAATGTGATTGTTGCACAAGAACTTATTCACTCTAGACAAGAAGAAGGGTAAAGTGGAATTTATGGCTATCTAAGTTGATCTTGTTAAGGCTTATGATTGGCTTGAATGGTATTTCATTCGCAATGTGCTTAAAGCTTTTTAGTTTCCTGATGAGCTGATCAAGCTAATTATGAGTTGTGTTACGTCAACAACTATCTCTATTCTCCTCAATGGTGGCAAGTTAAGCTCCTTTAAGCCCTAGAGAGGAATACAACAAGGAGACCCCCTCTCTCTGTATTTGTTTATACTTTGCATGGAGTATCTTGGATTTCTCATCAATGAAAGTTGTAGGAAGAAAGATTGGACCCCGCTGAAAGCATCCAAGCAAAACTTGGGAATCTCACACTTGTTTTTCGCGGATGATCTTATGCTTTTTGCCAAAGCTAACAAGGCAGGTGCTGAATCCATCAAGAAGGTGTTAAGCCAATTTTGCAAAGAATCTGGGCAGTTGGTAAGTGCAGAAAAATCACACGTATATTTCTCACCAAATGTTCTTCCTAATGTTAGGGAGGATATATGTGATGTTCTTGACATTTCTGAAACCTTGTGTATAGGGAAATACTTGGGTTTCCCCTTAAACCAAAGAGGAGCAGCCCAGAACAGATATAACTTCATTGTGGAGAGAGTGATCTCAAAACTAGGAGGACTGTGCTTATTAAATCTGTCATGGCAGCAATTCCTAACCATGTTATGCAAGGGGTAGCACTTCCGAGCCATTTATGTGAAAAACTCGACAAAATAAATAGAGATTTCCTTTGGGGTTCATCTATGGAAAAGAAAAAACTTCACCTTATGGGGTGGAGCAAAATTATCAGGCCTAAGGAGGAGGGAGGCCTCGGTATGCAAGCAGCACGGGCAAAAAACATTGCCTTGCTTGCGAAGCTCAACTGGCGATTATACCATGAGAAAGATTCAATGTGGGCAAAGGTCCTCTTGAGCAAATACTGCTCTCATCAACGTGGGCAGTCACTAGACCTCGACAAGCTTCCTTGTTCCTCGAATTAGGCTGCGATTAAAGCGGAGTTTCCAATCTTTAAGCAAGGCATATGTTGGAATGTGGGAAACAAGTCAGGTCTGAGTTTTTGGGAGAGCAATTGGGTGAAGGGCTATGCTGTTAGAGATCTTATTGAAGGCCCTCTTACTCAGCAGGAGGAACTTTGGATTGTTGCTGAAGTTCACCAAAATGGGTCTTGGAAATGGGAAAAAATCTCCTTTGAGCTCCCTAGACAGATTGTTGATAAAATCCAAGCCATACACATTCAAGCATTTGGTGAAAATGATGATTCCTTGATGTGGAAATTCTCCTCTGATGGGGAATTTAGTATGGCATCGACTTATCACTTGGCCATTGCCGAGCTGCCTAAGCCCCCTCCATTTACGGGCTGCTGGATTTGGAGATTGGACACCTTGCCAAAAAATCAAACATTTCTTTTGGTTGTGCAACCATGGGAGCATACCGGTGAGGCAAGTCATTAAGGCTAGAGGCATCAATTGCACTGGAAATTGCCCCTTGTGTTATGTTCAGGAAGAAACTATATTACATGTCCTCAGAGATTGTCCAGCAGCAAGAAAGTTTTGGTTGAGCATGGGAGTGCCTCAAGCCTTGAATGATTTTCTTTCCCTTGATCTGATGGGTTGGCTTAAGCGCAACTGTTTATGCAGTAGTAGTATCCGTGCCAACGGCCTCCCTTAGAGCTCTCAATTTCCCTTTGCTGTGTGGCTGTTATGGAAACAGAGAAACAAGACTATTTTCGAAAATTCCCCTCTCAACCCGAAGCTGAATTACCTGTGTATTCAAACTGCTAGAGAGTATTTTTACTGCGTGAGCAAAGGCCAAAAAATTAAGCGACAAATTGCAACTCAAGTGCGTTGGAAAAAACCACCAGTGGGATGGTTTAAGTTGAATGCCGATGGTGCTTCTTTTGGGAATCCAGGCAAGGCAGGTGGAGGTGGACTCATACATGATCATCATGGGAGCTGGGTATAGGGATACATGAGGCATATCGGGTTTGCATCCAGCATAACAGCTGAGTTTTGGGCTTTGAAGGACGGGCTGCTACTTGCTTCTCAGCTCGGCATCACTCAGCTCATTGTGGAGTTGGATGCCAAAGTGGTTGTCGATCTGATGCGGTCTTCAAAATCCCCTAATAGCTCATTCTCTTCTCTTTTCAATGATTGCAGGTACCTTCTTTGCCAATTCAACTAAGTCAGGATCAGCCATGTTTTTTGGGAAGCACACAGATGTGCGGATCATCTCGCTAAACGAGGCTGCACCCTTATAGGGAATTTTGTTGTTTTAGACTTCTATTTCGGAAGAACTTTGTATTATTTTAGATTCTGATGCTTCTGGTCTTTATTCCTTAAGGCTTTCAGCCAGTACTTCACCTTTTATGGCTAGTTAATTAATGCAGATCATCCATTTTAACCAAAAAAAAAAATTCTACCACCAGCTACAACCACTGATTACAACCCAACAGGGCCATATACCCACAACCAGCTTCTTGGCAGATAAAGAGAATAAAGAAGAAACAATTCTTCAGTGCAGGTCTGGAATGAACAAAAGGAGAAAGGCGGTGAGAAAGATAAAAAGAACAAAGAAGAAACTTCATCGTTCGTGATATTGATGGCGGAGAAAATATTGAAGGGAGCTAGCTAAACTTGTTTTTGGCTCTCAAAGCAACTTTGTTTCCATTCCTTTGAGTAGTTTCTCTTCAACTAGAGTTGATTCAAGTGAAGAATCCAAACATAAAAGGACAAAAGATGAACTTGTTGCAACTATCTTGAAAAAACCCAAATCACAAAACCAATAAAATCAACAAAAAAAAAAAATCAAACAAGAAGAAGAAGAAGTCAAATTGAACGTCAGGTGGAACCATTAAATCACACCACCATAACAATACCAGAAACAAACCACCACACCACCACCAGACCATATCTCATCACCACAGAAAACACACAAAAAACCCATATATGACGAAGAGAGACAGAACCATATTGCGCCACCATCAATCCACTACGGTGCCCACCAAAAACACTGCTAAACCAAATCGCACCACCATCGATCCACCGCCTCACCCACCAAAAACTCCGCCTATTTGGTGGTGATTGTTGTATAACACAAAAAGTGAGGAGAAGAGAGATAGACGAAGACAATGAGAGAGAAGAAAGAGGGTCAGAGAGAGAGAGAGAGATGAAAGAGATTCAGGCAAAGAAAGTTAGAAGGGGAAGGGAGAAGAAAGTCAGAGCGGGAGACAGAGTGTCTGAGTTGAATAAAAAATAATTATTTTTAATATAGTGATGCTCAATGCCTCACTACAAATAGCAAGAACATTGGGCACGTCAAAAATTTTCGTTAACTTATGCTTGTTTTGGTTGGGTTTAAACCATTTTTTGCTAAAATATTAAATTGGTAAAACTGATATAAATGCTCTTGGTGCAAAGGTTTAGACCCCTACTACCCTCCCTGGTGTCGCCTATGCAAGCTGCTTTCCTTGAAGGGAGAAGAAGTGCGGACAACGTGATTATAGCACAAGAACTCATTTATTCCCTTAAGGGTCGGAAAGGAAAAGATGGCTACATGATTGTTAAAATTGACCTAGAAAAAGCTTATGACCGCCTTGAATGGAGTTTCATTAAGATGGTTCTTGAACACTTCGGCCTGCCTGGAAGTATTGTCAAGCTAATTATGAGTTGTGTTTCGACTACTACTACTTCTATCTTAATCAATGGTAGTAAGATGGAACCGTTTCAGCCCTCACGGGGAATAAGACAAGGGGATCCGCTATCGCCCTACCTTTTTATCCTTTGCATGGAATTTTTGGGTGCTCAGATTATGGGTATGTGTGAGCAAAAGAGGTGGGACTCAATTAAGGCCTCGAGAAATGGCCCTAGTTTCTCTCATATATTCTTTGCTGATGATTTGTTGTTATTTGCGAAGGCCAACTCGATGAACTGTGAGGCTATCATTGATGTCCTTGATAACTTCTGCAATCTTGCTGGTCAGAAGGTTAATAAGGCTAAATCTCGCATTTTATTCTCTCCGAATGTTGCTAGGAGGAGAAAGAGGAGGCTGTGTAATAAGATGGGGATTTATGAAACCTCGGATTTGGGGAGATATCTTGGCTTTCCTCTGTTGCAACAAGGTAGAAATAGCAATGCTTTTAACTTTGTAGCTGAAAAGATCCAGGATAAACTTGCGGGGTGGAAGTCGAGACTTCTTTCTAGAGCAGGGAGGTTGGTGCTCATTAAATCTGCGGCTGCCCCTATAGCGGACTATTATATGCAATGCCATGCTCTCCCTGTCAAAGTTTGTAATGCTATTGATAAGAAAATGAGAGATTTCTTGTGGGGCTCAACCGAAGAAAAGAGAAAGATGCATATGGTAAATTGGCAGACTGTGACTGAACCAAAGGATAGGGGAGGTCTGGGACTCTTCCAAACAAGACAAAGGAATCAAGCCTTGTTGGCCAAACTTTGCTGGCGCCTGGCTTCTGAACATGAGGCACCTTGGGCTCGGATGCTGGCTGCCAAATATTTATCCCCAAGAAGATTGACAGAGGAAGCTAAAAAGATGCCATGCTCAAGGATTTGGGCTGCATGCAAATTTGGTGGTCCTGTGTATGTGAAAGGGCTGAAATGGACTGTTTATAATGGTAGAGCTATCAACTTCTGGAAAGACTTCTGGTTGCCTTGTGGACCGCTTCGAAGCATCATTCAAGGACCTCTTCAACGAGATGAAGAGCAGATGAATGTGCAACATGGGGTGGACCGAAGCTGTAATGGAGGTGGGTGCAACATTTCTTTTGAGCTGCCAGACCAGGTTCTGAGTTTAATTAAGGCCATTCCTTTTGCTTTGAACCATGATTGCGAAGACTCTCTCACTTGGGCTTTTTCTAAGAATGGTCTTTTTTCTCTCCAATCTGCTTATTTATTAGCAAGGGGTTCAAACCCTTTGAACCTGGACTTCTCTTCCACAGCGTGGATTTGGAAGGCTGAGACACATCCACGGATTCATTTCTTTATGTGGCTGTGCGCACATAATAGTCTGCCTACTGGAGAAATCCTGGGTTCAAGAGGTTTAAACCTCAACCCTTTATGTACAATATGCCACCAGGAAAATGAATCGGTGGACCACTTGCTAAGAAGATGTTTCGTGGCACAGGACGTATGGAGGAAACTTCAGGTGCCTTGTGATCTTTTATCCACTTTTGACCAACCTATAGAGAAGTGGTTGAAGTTAAATTGTTCTACTGGGGCGGCCTCCATGCATATGGGCATCCCGTGGAGAATTGTGTTTCCCATGGGGATTTGGCATTTATGGATTGCCCGCAACAATTTTATCTTCAGAGATGGTGTTATAGATAAGCTGATTCATACTAAGTGTATTAAAGAAAGTGCAGAATTCTACTCCATTGGTGCCAAGGTTCGGTGCAATAAAATGACAAAGGTTATTCAAGTGGCTTGGGAGAAGCCTCCTCTGGGATGGTGGAAGCTCAACACTGACGGGTCTGCTTTGGGGAACCCAGGAAAGGCAGGGGGAGGGGGTCTAATTCGGGATCATCAGGGAAACTGGATCAGAGGCTTTGCCAGGGCCCACGGCAACTCCAGCAGCTCAACAGCTGAGTTATGGGCTCTCCGTGATGGTCTTGAAATTGCAATAGAGCTTAGTCTTAGCAACCTTATTATTGAGATGGATGCCTTAAGCATTGTTATGCTCATGAATAACAATAAGGCAAATCTTTTAATGGAACCTTTGCTATCTGATTGCAGGAAGTTGCTTGATCCCATTCCCAACAAGAGGGTGGTGCACACATACCGTGAGGCTAATCAGTGTGCAGACATGCTTGCTAGATTTGGGGGAAGTTCCATTTCTAATTTTGTTGTCTTTGTTCATCCACCGTCTGTGGTGGCTGACCTCCTACTTGCTGATAAGGAGGCTGCTGTTTGTAATAGAATTGTTCCTGTGTAGTTTTCTAATGCTAAGCTCTGTTTTACCAAAAAAAAAAGATATAAATGCTCTTAAAAAGAGTATGATTTAGTGGGTTTAATGAAGAGTTTAAACTTTAAATATAAAATAGAATTTAAAATTAGTTAAATATAAATATATATATATATATATATTTTTTTTTATAAACGAAGATATTCATACCTCTTTGAGTATATGATTATTCTTTTGAGTGTATGCAATCCCATATTTCATACACACCAAGTTATTTTAGGGTGAAATCTCATAAGGGTGACCCTAATATGCTGACAAGAAATATTAAATCTAGAATCTTATGAATATCATAAGACCTTAGGAATGGTAACATATAAAATTTTGAGGCCTTAAAACAAATTTTATAACAAAATATCGTAAAATCAATAAATAAATATAAAAATATCTTTAGTTTTATATATGTTATTATTATATAAAGATTATAGATATTAATGTTAGTGTAATTGCAATGCTCTACACCATAGTTGTCAAAATCGCGATCCGGATCGTAAAATCGCACGATTTTACGATTCTACCTCACTAAAAAGTTTAAAATCGTAGCAGGATCGCAAAAATAGTAGGATCGTATGTAGGATCGCATAGGATCGTATGATCGTATAGGATTCTACCGATCCTACCATTTGGCTTGATTTTTTTTTTTTTTTAAGTAAGATTCATTTGGATAAGATAATCCACCTAAACCCACAAGCCTAATGGGTTATCAAAAGCCGAATAATGAATTGAAGTCCCAAATTTACCCCTATGTCTACATAAAATCTTAAAAAAACCTATAGTACTTAAGTTTAACATTTTCAAAAACAAAACCTAAAATATTTAGATGATGAAATGGGATATGACAATGACAGTGATTAGATTAGAAGAACCTTAGAAAGAGAATTCTCTTTTGAATTTCATATTTGTAATTAACTAGTTTACCTTAGATTGAGAATTCTCTTTTGGATCACATATTGTAAATTTGTAGTTAGCTAGTTTTTATATGCTAATTAAACTAACTTATTTTAGATTTGGAACTTAGAATTTGTAAAACATTTTCCATATGTATAGATAATATTTTGGTACTTAGTTGTTAATTAAACATGTACTGAACTTTTTAGATACATTATGTCAAAAGTTAAATATATTTTGTTTTATTAGAATGACATAAGAACGATGTAGTGTGTGCAAATTACATTTTATGATGCAATTTTTTTTTAATAGATGGATTCATATTTTAAGTGATTATATAACATACAAAATCACTATTAATAGGTTTTTTGCTTAATAGGTAGGATCTTACGATCCACGATCCTACTTACCTCCCACGATCCTATGTAGGATCCCGATTTTGACAACCTTGCTCTACACACAATTTTAACCCTTTATTTTTTGCTCTGAACAATTTTAACCTTGTTCCAAGAGTCCACAGTATTGCTTTGGTTAAGTGTCAAATAATGAGTGATGCTAATGCTAAATGATATGTTAACACCTCATAACAATATCTAAAATATAACTTTTTTACATTCTCAGCAAAAAAAAAAAAAAACTTTTTATAAATACAATAAAATTTTGAAAATTGATAACGTCCACTAAATTATAATTGCTATTTATGATCAATTCAATATATTAATAAAGGTTTTTTTTAGGTAGGACTTGAATCTACAATATCTAATATAATTTTTTTTTTTGTTGAGAAAATATAATATAATCTTTGAATTATTACCTTCTTCTAAATAATAATAATAATGATCATAGTTATAAATAAAATACTGAAAAATCTTTTGTTTTGATGGACTGGAAAATGTTTTCTGATCCCATGATCATGAGTGTAATTTGAACTAATTGAAAATAAGAAAAAAAATGTTGGAATTGGAAGTAAATAATGTTTATATTAAATAAGGAAATATTTATGACTACATGCTTTATTTGGGTGTTCAATTGGTGAGAATAATTTTCTCAAAAAAAAAAAAAAATGGTGAGAATAATAAATTAATTTGGGTGTTCAATTGATGAGAACATAAATTGGAAGGAGAGTACCGGTCATTTAGTCCAATATAATATATGACGCCCATAAATCTCTGACCTCTCTGTCTCTGAGTCTCTCTCTCTCTCTCTCACTTTACGGTTTTTTATTCATGGCCAGTAGCCCCCCATTTAAGTAAATTGAAATGGCAAATGTAAGTTGTAACTCATTCATTAGTCAATGACTTTGCAAACTTCTGTTTTTTTCTTTTATAATGGGCTACAGTTTTAGCTTTTATCACAGTTTTTAAGTCTGATCCCTCCAAGTTTGTAACTTTGTAGCATGTTTAAGAGGCATTTAAAATCTTGTATCAAAAAAAAGAAAAGAGGCATTTAAAATCTGGTGATTTCTCAAACCTATTGCTTGAAGAGTTCATAATATAGATACAGCCTTCTAAATAGTAATTATATTAACAAGAAATAGGAATTCAACGTCATCTTCATCTTGAATCTAATGATCCTACAAACCTACACATCGAAGTCCAAGCAACTACATAATGAGCTAAAACATTTGCATCACAGGCAGATCGAAAGGAAAAAGATTAATAGAGGAAGGAACTTAATGTCATCCATAATAGAGGTAATGATATGGTCTGGTAAGAATGAATATAACTGAACGAGATATATTGATGAATGATGATAGTCAGTGCATCTCCCTCCAGAATGAAATAGCAAAGACTGAAGACCCAATTTAACAGCCTCTGAAACATCAATGAGGGCTGCCTTAGCCTCAGCCTACAAAGGCTCAACACATCTTGCTTGATCAAACCAAGCACTAATTATACTCTCCCATCATGATCTCGAGTCACAACTGCAATAAAGATGTGATTCCAATCTTACAGCACTGGGAGGGTAGAGACAAGTGACTTAGGGTGTGTTTAGATACTGCTTATTTTGCTGAAAACTGAAAACTGAAAACATTATAGCAAAATAATTTTTAAATGTGTAAATAGTGCTGTAAGACCTATTTTTAATGAAAGTTTTGGTGAAAAAAGAGGTTTGTGGGTCCCGTGCACTATTCACGGGAGTGCATGGGACCCAGTGAAAAAGACAGAAACGCGCTTAAAAAAAAAAATACAAACGTAGATGCAGACGCTATAATCAGTATCCAAACAGATACTTAATTTGATATTAATTTTGTAGTTTTTGGTAACTTATTTGCTAATTGCAAGACAAAAAGAGTAACAGTTTATTTCCAAAAAAATTAATTTTGTTGCCCATGTGGTAAAAGATGAAACAAAAAGTAAAAAACTAGAATGGACACTTGTCCAAAGAGAGAGAAAACGATTTATTTTTTAACCATCTTTAGCCAAATCCAAAGGATCATAAGAGCATCCACAACCGGCTTTTCATATCCCATATCTTGATAGATTTTACCATTCGGAGCCAAAAATCACCTAGCATTTGGACTTGTAAACCTTTGAAATTGTAAAAAAATTTACAATTGTGCTACAGTAGCACAATTGTATTTCTAAAAATTATTTTTTAATTGTCTCTCTCATCCTTTTTATCCGACCAACTTTCTCTCTCCTCTCTCTCTCATTATTTCTTTTCTTTACTTTATCTTCCTTCTCTCTCTCATTCTGCTCTCCTCTCTTCAGACTCAAAACCCTATAGCCACCACAGTGACCACACCATGGCCTGGCCCACTATATGGCAAGCCACCACCCACTCATTATTTCACCCTAGTCATTGATTGGCAAGCCACCACCCACTCACTATTTCACCCACTCATTAACTTTTCACTCCATCTCATGCTCAGCTCTCTCATGCAGCAACAAGGATGCCACAAGGTTGAGATTAGTGTGTGGTTTCGGTGTTTGGGCTTGATTTGTGATTTGATCGGCGTGGGTTTCGGTGGCGTGGGTTTGATTTGTGATTTGTGGTTGTGGGTTTGTTTTGTGGTATTTTGTGGGTTTGTTTTATGGTGGCTGTGGGTTTGTTAGTGGTGGTTGTATTGTGTTGGTGGTGCTGTGTTGGCGTTGGATTGTGTTTTTTTTTTTTTTTTTTGGTTCAGCTATTGAGGTTTGTGGTTGTGGCAGTGGGTTGACGGTGGAGGTGGTGGAAGTAGTTGTGGCTGGTGGGCCGACGGTGGGGTGGGTGTCTGTGGCTCCGTCGAAGTGGGTTTTAGGTTAGTGGGTGGTGGCGTGGGTTTGCTACCTGGGATTTTTTATTTTTATTTTTATTTTTATTTTTATTTTTATTTTTATTTTATTTTATTTTATTTTTTTTGGTGTTGACGATAGATTATGGGTTGCTGGTGGTGGTGGTGGTGTCAGGTTTGTGTAGTGCGGCAACAGTGATGATTGTGGTTGTTGAACATAAATAAAGAGAGAGAAAGAATAAATAATGTGTTGTATGGTAAATGATGGTAATTGTGGGATATATTATTTTATTATGTAAAAATATTATTTTAATGAGTAGAATAGGAAAATAAAAGTTGGGATGTTGGGTGTATTGTAAAATGGTATAGTATAATTGATAAAATAGATTTTTAGAATGGTAAAATAAGATGAGATATGAAATTCGAATATGAATGCTCTAAGATGCTTGCCTTTTTAAGACTTGGTTCTTTAATACACCATATATAGTAATTCGTTTTTTATTTTTTATAATGTGATAGTTACAACAATAGAAGAGGGGAATTTGAAATCCAACATTTCCATTGTAAACACTTACAGATTAGCACTCGGGGATGCAAAAAAAAAAGCAATTTTACATCCTCAAACACCACTTTATCTATTTTACCAACTCACCCTATATCCTAATTTTTATTTTTATATACAACTCAATAAAATAATATAAACTACCAAATAAAATAATATAAAATACTATTCTCTCTTTTTCCTCTCACTCACTTTTTCTCTTTACACACAATCACAAAATTAAATTAATATATATTTTTTACCACCTATGAATAGTAAGGTTGCATATATAAGTCGCAAATTTTTTTAAGTTTACAAACCCTGATAGAGTGGATTTTGGGTGACTTGAGTTGTAAAATAGCAGCTGAGGGTGTTTACACCCCTCAATGCTAGTGCTTTTAGAAGTATCAGTTAAATTATAACACTCTTAACAATCATCAACCACTGTTGATTCAAAGTATTGATGTAACAACAAAAAATCATCTACTACATTTTGAGGAATGTCCCAAAATTGTGAATAATTGAGCATGTCTTTGTCTCTTTGACCCACACCCGAGAAGTCACGACTCATGCCCTCTCAGCCAAGCTTAGAGACCAGGGAGAGTATAGCCAGATTAGTTTTTATTAATGGGGCCAAATTTGATTTAAAAAGAAGAAGAAGAAGAAAGTATCACTTCCCCTTTACACAACGGACTGCACAAATCCTCCATAGGAATTCAAGTATTGAGGAAACGTGAGAAGGAAAACATTAGCATCCAACGCAATCTTCCAAATGAGAATTGTTTATTCTCTCGATCTCTCATATAGTCTTGATTTCCCAGTTATGTATTGTTGGTTTAGCACACCAATATAATCAACCTGATATCACCTTGGTTAGTCCAAAAAGACGAACCTAGATTAACTAATCATCAAAAAAGTTCAAAGGTATATGAACCTCCAAGACTCATCTCACAGTCACAGAGGTACGATGAAATGTCTCAAAGATCTTTCTACTATCCTAGTTCCCAACTATCAGACTCGTCTAAACCCTATCAACTTATCTAAACTTACCGAAAGAAAATAGATTTGTTATCTAATTTTTCTTGGCAGATATTAAATTATTAATTACAACTTGGTTGTAATCAATGACAACAACTTAATTCACTCAATATTTTTTTATTAGATGTAAATTTTGACAAATTCACTATATGATTACATTTTCTTCTTATATCCCCAACATTTGGAAATTTTAGAGGATCAAATATCAATAGTTATATTATTAATCCAATGTTAAATTTCAAGTTTTTATAGTTTAAAATTATGCATAAAAATAAGTTTATGGGTCGAATGATAAATAATATCTGATTGGCATAAAATTTGACATACATATTAAGAATACAAAGAACAAACAATCCAACAGTTAAATTTTCAAAATATGTAGTCATGCCAATTTTTTAAGTGAGAGTTGTAACCAAACTTTGTCTATAACATTTTATCAATATCATCAGTGATACTCTCTATGTTCCTCTTTTGGCCATGTCCATAGCTTAGTATTACAATAAAAAAAAATTGAAAATAAATT
Source organism: Quercus gilva (assembly GCA_023621385.1). Taxonomy (NCBI): domain Eukaryota; kingdom Viridiplantae; phylum Streptophyta; class Magnoliopsida; order Fagales; family Fagaceae; genus Quercus; species Quercus gilva. The sequence continues at coordinate 36,451,824 of CM042473.1, forward strand.
TGGATTATAAACCATAGTAGATTCTATATTACTTTTTGAAACCCTCTCTCTCTCTCTCTCTCTCTCTCTCTCATATATCAACATTCTTATGTTTTTATCAATGTTAATTATTAATATTTTCTTCATCTTGATTTTCTCCATTTTTAAATATCCCATAACCAATTAAAGGGTATAGTTTCTATAGTGAAATTTTTATTTTTAATATAGATTATCAAATTCTCTACCAACATTAAAAAGGAAAATTCCAGGGAAACCAATGAAATCTTCAAAGTCACGAATAATTACAAAATTTTAGTAGATACAAGAGCACATTTTATAATTAAAAAAATGAAAATGATTTAACAAATTTAGAATCATTTAAAAAGAACAAAAAAAAAAAAAAGAAAAGGAAAAAAAAAACATTATTATCTCTATAATCATTGAACCTGTGACCAATTTTTTATTTTTTTAAAAAGGAAAATTGGGAAATTCAACTTTTTTTGGGGCCAAATGGCGAATATGTCCACGACCACCATTGTTGCCTCTAAGCAACTTGCAAATGGTGTAAGATCATTAATCATTGTTGATGCTCATTTTTGCAAATTTGTACCCAAATGCCTATAAGGAAGAAAGGCTAATAAGAAGCAAGGCCCAAAGACCCACCAAGAAGACCGAAGAGCAAAGAAAGAAGTGCAAGTGAAAGCCATCTGCTGCAAAATACAAATCTGCTGCAAAATACAAGTCTGCCGCAGATTATAGATCTGCCGTAGAATACAGTTCTTTAGCAGAATACAGATCTACCGCAGAATATAGTTCTTTGGCAGGATGGCTTCGGTAGATGAAGATAAATTGGGCCTAATGCCCTTTTGATCCAGTCAACATTATTTGGCCCACAAAGGCCTAAATCCCTTTGTATAAGAAAATAGGCATGAAAACTGAAATGATGAAGCATGATGAAAAGAAACAAGGAGTAGTAGGAAGTGTCAGCAGTAGGAATTGCGTGAAGGAAGAGTCAAACTAAAGGAAATGACAAATGCAACAGGAAACGCATGAAGAAATAAGACAAATACACGCAGCAGACGAAACAGAACTAATCTGTTATGGCAAGAATGACGTGGGAGACAAAAACAAAAGACAGTGGAGCAAGCACAGAATGGTCAGGGCACCACCAACCTGTACCCAGCCAATACAAGGGAGGTGGGCCCACGGTCAAGGGGATTCAGAGGGCGTGGTTTGGTGGTGGGGGGAAAAAGGGGTCTATATTTGGTTTCCTGCCATAACTTCTTTTGGGATATATACCTTGCTGGGATGGTATCTTACCCAAAAGAAGTAATAAATGGTTGGGACCACTGATGCATGCCATAAAGCTAGGTAGAGAGGCAGAGGTATACAGCAGGAACAAACAAAATGGAATTTTTTCATGGAATAAGTAATGGTGCAGTTGACCTATTCTGTGCAATGACAGGAGCAACCAATGGGTGGATGGGTAATCTTGAAAGGATGCCCACAACAAACCAAAAACAGTTGGTGAAGCCCTAGGGGTAAAAGGGAGAAATCCCATTGAATTAGCTCACTATAAAAGGGAGGTAACCATGGTAGAAAAGGGACAACAGAAAACGGAGGACGGAGAGAGGAAAAAACAGGGGAATGAGTAAAAAATAGGGGAAGAAGAAAAAACACCCAGAGGGGAGAAAAAGAAAGAAAGAAAGAAAGAAAAAGAAGAGAGAAAACTCAGTAGGAATAGGGGCATGCATCAATAGACCATCTTTTCCCTCCCTCTTAGCAAACCCACTCTTTGAAGTCTCCAAAATTAATAGCTAGTAGCCATCTAGGCCTATTCTCCAAAATGCACAACTTTTACGGCGGTAGCCTATGAAAAGGTTGTTTAAGTTGGAGTTTGGGTTTCCTTTTTGGTTTACTTATCCTATGGGAAGATTTAATACTTGATTTTGATTATAAATATATATTTGATTTCTCTCATTATAACTTATATCTGCTGTATTTAGTCATCCTGCTGTAACACATTTTTTATCAAGTCTGCCGCATCAGTTGTCCTGCTGCTGTGTCTTTACTTGCTGTACTTGTTATTCTGCTGTAATACCTTTTTTATTATGTTTACCGTGTTAACTATTTTACCAGCTAAACATTTCCTGCCGAAGCTTTCCTCTTTATTTGTTATTACGTATTTTACTGTTGACACAAGCTAATCATTATCCTGCCATAAGTATACATATACATATATCTTTATTTATGAATATGTGTATATATTTGAGAATATGCTAACCCATTTAAACTAACACTTGTTTGATGGGTATTTTCATTGGGTTTTAGATTTGTTCATGTACAGGAAGTAGAAAAGTTTTTTTCTGCAGTAAAAGCAAAGAGTGGTCATTCACATTGCAGAAGGCCTTAAAGCACCGCAGAAAGACTTAAAGCATAGCAGACAGCTTTATTACACAGCAGAAGGCTTTACGGCAGGAAGCTTTACTGCAAAGCAGAAAGCTTTATTACACAGCAGGCAGCTTCACTGCATAGCAGAAAGTTTTATTATTGCAAGGCAGACGGTTTTACTACACGATAGAAAGTCTTGCTGCACAGTAGAAAAGTTAGACTTGTGGCAGAAACTGGAGAATAGTTCCTTCTACGACAGAAAAGTCGGACCTGTGGCAGAAACTGGAGAAAAGTTCCTTCTGCGGCAGAAACATCAATCTTGCAGCAGAAACTGGCAACGGCAGAAACTGGAGAAAAGTCTTCTGCGGCAGAAACAGAGGATAAGCCCACTTCGCAGCATCTTCCCTTGGACTTGGACTCAACGTTTGCGCACAAGCCGACCCAAGTTGAGTTCTAGTTGGACCGGTCTCAACTTCCTTACTCAGAATACTCAGGCCTACTACCGCAGCAGGCAGCCCAGCCTAACGCACAACACAAAAAGGCCCCCACAATCACAAAATGCTCTGTTTGTTTCAATATTGACATTTTCTAAAAATTGAATTATTTTTCAAAAAACTTTTTATAGAAAATTATCTCATTTTCTTACATTTGATAGCGACCTTAGAGTACTATCAATAGGGATGTAAAAAAATACCTATTTTAGGTTCTTACACATTACTTTATCTATTTTACCAATTCATCTAACAATATATCCAACATCCCAGTTTTTATTTTTACATAAAACTCAATAAAATAATATAAACTAACTAATAAAAAAAATAAAAAGTAAGAAAAGAGAGAGTGTGAGAGATTAAAAATATTTTTTTCTTTACATCCCCGTGAACAGCAAGGTTACATATATGCAATGCACCAGTCCTTGCATAATAGAAAAAGATGTGAAATTTACACATTTAAGCCTCAAAATTGCTCACATTAGTCATTCTAAAATTGTGCATATTTACACGTTTGTTACAATATTCGTGTAACTGTGTATTCTATTATTTTATTAATTTCATAATTTTGCACATTTTTTTCTCTCTTCTTCCTATGCAAAATGAACACTTCTCTTCTCCCTTATCTTCTTTTTCCTTTGTTACACACAAACACACACCCACATGGATGAACCAACACAGAGAAACACAAACACACCCATGTGGAAAAACCAACACATAGAGATATAACACTATTGTGAACTTGACACACTAACATATAGATCAGCACTAGTGGCTTGCAGATCGTAAATCAGCCCTGGTGGCAGAGATCGGCGTTGGTGGCTTGTGGATAGGTGCTAGAGGCGTTTGTGGATCGACAGAAATGGGCCTGGATGCTTGTAGATCGATGCTGGTTGTGGAGATCGATGTTGTGGTTCAACGGGAATAGGTTTTGATGCTTCTGATTGGTGCTGGGGAGATCGGTGATCTATTCGTGTGAGAGAGAGAGAGAGAGAGAGGAGAAGATATGTTTGATCTAATATGAGCGACTAAAGAGATAAAAGCACAAAATTAAAAAGATAAAGAGATATGTACAAAATAAATAGATAAATAATAATAATAAATTAAAGAAAAATTATTATTTAAATATAATGGAGTGTAAAATAGACATTATAATGTCGATGTTTTTAAAAAATAGTTATGTAAAATAGAAAAAGTAGATTCTTATACTAAAATAGATGGAAAATTTTAGACGAACTAATGCGATTGCTTTTATTGTAACTAAGATAGAAAATTTGTTGGGTTTACATACCTGAATGGAGTATGATTTTAAGGGTCTAATTGCTAAAATAGCAACTAGGGGGTTTTTACACTCCAATGCTAATAGTCTTATAATAAGTAAAAAAATTATCTCTTGACTTCCTTTATTTAGTTTTGCATGAGATAAAATTGTTTTTAAAAATTTTTTAGAGGAAAACAACTCTATCTAATGTCAAGCTAAAAAAGGAAAGCTAAGAGATATTTTTCTTTTGACCAATTTTTTTGATACTACTTGTGGAGACCATTTTTGCCTCAGACCAAGTGTTGCACTTGTAATCGATTTTGGCTCAAAGTCCCACATCAAAGGAAAACCCCCCTACTTGCTGCCTTATAAGCTGTGAAACCAAGGGAGTAGTGTACCATCAAGCTTTAGAACACTTGGTTTGAGGCAAAAATAGTCTCCACAATAAAAGGGCCCTTTTATTGTGGAGACCATTTTTGCCTCAAACCAAGGGTAAAACCCCTCCACTTGTTGCCTTATAAGCTGTGAAGCCAAGGAGTAGTGTACCATCAAACTTCAGATCTGAAGCTTGATGGTACACTACTCCCTTTGCTTCACAGCTTATAAGGCAGCAAGTGGGAGGATTTTCCTTCGATGTGGGACTCTAAAGCAAAATCGATTATAAGTGCAACACTTGGTCTAAGGCAAAAATGGTCTCCACACTACCTATATAGGAAAATGCAAAAAACTATCCGTACATAAAACTTTCCATTGATATAATATATTAAGACTTAAGAAAGATAAGTCCTGCACAAAACAATCAGTCTAAGGAATCAAAGGGTACAATCGGTTATATGCGTATAAATTTCTTTTCCAAAATTAATGGGGCTTTTTAGAGTTGTTTGTTTGCATTCAAATCAATTACATGCGTATAAATTTCTTTGCCAAAATTAATGGGGCTTTTTAGAGTTGTTTGTTTGCATTCAAATCAATTACATGCGTATAAATTTCTTCGCCAAAATTAATGGGACTTTTTAGATTTGATGTTTAATTTGTTTGCATTCAAATAGTGACATGACAATTTTTAGTAGTTTTTTTATTAAAATGATACATCTTAGTTAGATTCTAGCCAAGTGTGTGTTTAGATATGTAGCTCTTTTGTGAAAGCTGATTTGTTGTAAGTTGATTGGGGTTTTCAAAAGCATACATAAGAATTAAATAAGTTAAAATAGTACTAAAAGAAAAAGCTACATACACTAATCTCTATTATGCATAATGACCTTACCACAATATGATTAATCTATTAATAAGATTACAGGAACATATTCACAACTATTTTGCATTATTTGTTGATGTTATTTTCCGATAACTCTACCTTTTCATGTATCAATTACTAATACTATTTTTAGACGAGTCTCTATACAGTGATAAGACACCTCAATGAGTGTGAACAATGTCTTTTTTTTTTTCTTTTCTTTTTTTACTTTTTTTTTCTTTTTCTTTTTCTTTATAATAGATGTGAACTGTCTTAAGTTTGTTTTTGTTTATAAACTTATGGTTGATTTGATTATCAAAAGGCTCATGTTTAATTTTAAACAATTACATGTATGTTCAATTATTTTGGCCCAACCTATCATTTTAAAAGAAAACCATGATATATAAAGGAAAACGCTATTCTTCTTGGGTTTACTGCCTCTAGAAGGTCTGACAATTTGATTACTTTTGAGTTTTGAGACAAACAAAGATATGATCTATAGTATTTTGTTTTTCCTCTGAAAAGTTTTGGTGTATGGTTGGTAAAATGATTTACGTAATACAAGTGTCAACATCATAGAGAGTAAAACGAAGAGAAACTTTAAGCAAAGCTTCCCGACAATGAGAATTGATTCAATGACCAGAATTGCTTTTAAAGGAATAGTTCCAAATGAGAGCGATTTTTCAGTCTTTTTTTCCTCGATCCGGGTAGGTAGGTATTTGATTCTAACAGTAGCAAAAAATCTTTCAGTCTTGGAAGAGTTTTGTGTCAGCAAAGATCAAGATAGGTAGGTTATATTAGGAATCAGCACATGATGAAAGAGTTTCATCAATAATGAAATGATGTCCCTATTCCTCCACCAACCACTCGTGTCATTCTCTGCTTTTCAGTCAATTTTAACGTTAATGAATATTGCTCATGCACGTGGAAATTAATGTTTAATTACATTATCTCTTGTATCTATATATGCTTTGCCTATCATCTCTTTCATCTTGAATTTAAATTTTAGGTTGATCCTTAATTGCATAATCCAAGCTTATTTTTATTATGGTCGCAAGTTCACAACACAAAAAAACTTGCCCAAAAACATGTGATATTGGAACTAATAGAGGCTATCGGAGATGCTAGGTAATTTAGCCCACCATCCTCTCATTCTTGATGATTAATTTTTTTTTTTTTTTTTTTTGTTGATAAACTGATGATAAATTTGTATTTTGGTATCCGAATCAACAGAAGGCTCTATATTCACTTGGGATTAGTCAATAACTAGGTGCTCTATAACCCCTCACATCATGACTCAGTTTAGCCAAATCTAGTTTAAACCGCCCCCTTCTTTTTTTTTCTTTTTCTTTTTGTAAACAAACTTATATTCATATTGACCTACATAAAACTCTTCATTTATTTATCTGTTCTATTAATTAAACATTATTATTTTTTTAATAAATATAGGTGCACAATTTTTTTTCACTACTTACTAAAGTGATTGATTATGAGTAGCATTGTTGCAACGTTTCCGCACCATCGTCACACAATCCCGAATTTTTCAACAAAACTGTCACACAAAGACTAGATCACTTCTCCGTTGTGAGTCAACGTTTATGACATAATCGCCTATCACCCTTCCTGCCACTCAAAGCTTCAAAAGTTGCATAAGCTCACTGCTTTGGGCTTACCCGTTTTAAAAATTAAAGAAAACCCAATTGATGGAGGTATTGTTCACAGCCACCGTGAAATGCCAAACACAAACCACCATCCCTCGTCCTTTATATTTGCTGATCTGTGTGGATTGGTGTATGAGAGAGAGAGAGAGAGAGAGAGAGAGAGGATATATATACACAATTAGTAAGTGAGAGAGTACGTATGAGAGAAAGAAACTAAAAAACAAATCATTTTTGGTACTCATCTATTAATGAATAGTGTCTAAATACCAGTATTGATGTATAATTTACTATTTAATTTGGTTTACATGTTACTGAGCCTCGTGCAAACCAATTTAGTGAGTATTGATATAATCTGGCTGAAAGTCTTAAAAGTATTATAATGAGTTCTAATTAACTCAACTAGTAAAATTTTTTTATTTTCGAATTAGAGATTTGAGTTTCAAATGTTGCCTATACCAAAAACTAATTGATATTTTAACTTGATAACAAAGAACAATCATTATGGAATTGACAATTACAAAAAATCCAAGAAATTCACATTTAAATAAAAATAATAATAATAAATAAAAGCTTTTTTTTTTTTTTGATAAGAAAATAAAAATAAAAGCTCATAAAGATTGAAGAGGGCACCATCAAACATCAGTCGCGCTATGTTTGATTCTATAATGTCAATGTACATGTTTGCTATATGTCAGTTGTCACATGAGATGAGAAATGCATGCAAGTAATCGAACGCTGTTGAGCAGCCTCGTGTGAAGTGGAAAGTGGTCAAACTTTGCTACTTTGCTACCTAATATTTGCCCTATCCAATAATATATATAGTAAAAGTTGAGGCAGACTGGGCCTTGGATAGTTAGACATCTAGTCGGCCTACCCTAAAATCCAAGGTGGGCTTTGTAGTCTGCGCAGAGCATATGGGTGGGGAAAGAGTGAGCACTGTCACTCAAAGCTTCAGATGGGTCAAGCCCATGTTGATCGGGGCTCAACCAAACCCAAGCCAGTCTCTCATGATAGGGATGGGCCAATGAATAATTGACTCAGTCCTTCAAGAGAAAAGGTTTTCTTTGGTCCCCACTACAGCACTACGAACTTCCAACTATAAACCACACTGAAAGGAATGGGTTTGTGTTCTTAACTAAAGACTTTTAATCAATTAGAACACTTGCTTTTGTCTTAGGCAGGAAATGACGCCAAGAAAAAGCACCAATTAAGTGTACTACGTATCTCATTCATGTCTTAAGGTACGCGTTTTCCTGTTTGTTTAGAGGTCTTTGTCTCACGATAATGTTGCTTTTTGTAAGATTTTATGATGAAAAAGCGAAGTTTTTCTTTTACAAGGAACTTTAACTTGGAAAAGTTAGGGAGAGCGGAAACAATTAGAGGCATCATCAGAAGAAGTAACCTCAAAGACTGTACCTAGAAGGTTTAAGATTCCATTTAGCATCAATTTTAACTTTGAAAGCATTTTTCTAGCTACTACTCCCTCTTTTAGTTTTACAATAGGATAGAGGTGGTTGTATTAATTTGTGCCTTGACTTGCAAAACAAAGTTCCCTTCTTTCTGGGCAATTATGGCAAAGCATATATCAATGAGAGCGTGGCGTAATCACTCTTTTCTAAGAAAAAAGGAAAAATGTTTGGTGATTTATATTTTATACCATTCTTTGGTAAAAAGTAAAAAACTAGGAAATTACATAGCTTTCTATTTCTTTTTTTCACATATGAGGAGGATGATCCTAAAAACGTTATTACAATTAACAATTCTATTTGGCAGAACAATATCTTTTTGAGTGCAACAAATTAATTTGAAATATTTTTTTTTTAAATACATATAATCCAAGATAATCACGAAATATAAATAAATAAAATTTTCTTGATTTTGGTCTCAAAGTTGAGACAAAGATTGTCTTGAGATCGAGACCAAACTAATCTCATCCCCGTGTCAATTCAATTGAACACCAGTTACGTACGTGTCATTAGCATGAAGTGTCACAAATGAAATGTAACCTATTTAATTTGACCAGACAATCAAGGTCTTACTGTGTTTATAAGGCCATCATCGCATGTTGAGATCAATAATAATTCAAGATACTATATGGTTTACAGTTTGTGGCCTATTTTAGCTTCATTGGCTAGGTGTGGTTATAAGACACGCGTGAGCTCTATTTATTGCTTTAGAAGAAGCAAATGCAAGTGAATTAGGTTGAAAAAGGCAAGAGTTATGTAGTCTTGTAACTTAATTGACAAAAAAAAAAGACACATTTTAATAGATTTAATAAACATCTAAGTGAGTTCTAGTTAGCTTAACTAGTAAAATTTTTTATGGTTGAGTAAGAGATCTAGGGTTCAATTCCCACCTACACCAAAAACTGATTGGTGTCTTAGTCTGATGATAAAAAACTATCATCAAAAGTGAACGCCAAAAGTTAAAACTCTCTAAAAAAAAAATAGAGACAACTAAGGTTCAAAATTTTCATGCTCAGCAATCAAATTATTTTTAAAAAAAATGTTTGAAAGACTACCTCATTTTTCTTGTCTTGTGGTGAATTATATTCTTCTAAAAAATAATTGAGACATGAAAAAAATTAAGTAAGGTTACTAAGAAGTTTTTATTTTTATTTAAAAAAAAAAAACCATTTTTCTTGGTTTATTGACTAGTTACTATAAATTTATAATTTTTCATTTTGATAATTTGATAGTTACAACAATAGGAACGGGAGATCTAAACCCTGTATATCTCCATTTGAATTGGTCAATTATAAAACAAACTATTTGTTGTATAGCTTTCGAGGCAATAAATGAAATTATAAATACAACAATGTCACCTTATAATAATTAATAACATATATTTAGTGTGTGTGGGGTGGGGTGGGATGGGGTGGGTTTTGGGGGGGGGGGGGGGGGGGTAGAGTGCCCAAAGAGAAGGAACTCTTGACAAGATTAACCTAATGAGTAATTAAGGCCCAACTGATTAACAAACTGGGCCCAGCCCAATCAAGGCAACCTAAGTACTTGAAGGACCAGAAAAATAGAGGGTTACGGCTTGCCTAAGGAGGCTAAGGAACATCTACCCCTCGGGAGACAAGAGGAAGGCCGCAAGGGTTGTGAGGTTGAAAAGCTAAGGAGAACCATGATGATGCTTTTAAAAAAAAAAAAAGAAAAAAAAAAGAAAAAAAAAAAGAAAAAAAAAGAAAAGAAAGAATACTTCCAGATAAAGCATCCATCACCTCTATATTATATGCCCTCTAACAACTTAATCTGTCACATTAATGGCAGAATGACCCTTGAATAGTGTCTTCACAACCTATATCCTACTCTACCACTACCAGCAAAGCTGTGATGGGACAAGTTGATAGGTACTATAGTGTGACAATGGTTGTATGCTATTGTGGATATTTGTAGATATTTGTAAATAGGCATTGTGACAATTGTAGGCTATTGTTGATATTTGTAATAGGTGTGATAGTTGTAGTGTGTAAGGGTGTGCAGGGGAGTGTGCATGCATGCGTGTAAGGTGGTGCGTATATACCTGCAAGGGTGTATGTGTGTAGGTGTGACAGCTATAATGTGTGCAAGGGAGTGTACGTGTGTGTGTGCAAGGTGGTGCATATATGCCTGTAGGGGTGTGTGTGTGTGCTTGCATGTGGGAGCATGGGAGTGTGCGTGTGACTAGTGCAGATAAACTGCACTGCAGATAAACTATTGTACTACTATTGTGGGCTGTTAGTTGGTTGTGCCAGGGTGTCAAGTAGGTAGGTAGTTGGTTACGGGGTGTAGTGCTTATAAGGGGAGAGTAAGGATTGTAAAGCTCATGCAGATAAGAATTTCATTGTTTACTTCTCTATTATTTCTCTCCACCTTGTTCCTTGTTCCAATTCTTAATTCCTTCTTCCCCTTCTTCCACTGAACTATCAGAATCTCATCACAAGTATCCAAAGAAAGATTAGCAGCCCTCTTGGTGGAAGGTTGGGATGCAATTCAATGGTTATAAAAGGAAGGAAGATCCCACTGAAGAAAGGATCGAAAAAAAGTTTAGAGAGAGAGAGAGAGTGACTAGTGTAATACCGAAAACTGTAATTTCCAAAGACAAATGATCCTTGGCCAACCCAAGAAGAGATTTAAATAAGAATCTTTTTCTTAATGATTAAATATTTGTCAAGTGTTATCTCTGTAGTTAATCCCACTTCTTTAATCATTAAGCCATATTAATTGTATTGGGTTCTCTTCTTAGCCTATCCTAACTAGGCTAGGCTTGAGATTTAGTTCTGCCCTACATTTAGTAATCCTTTTCTTATCTTCGAGACAAAGGTCATTTGTTGTTTATTTTCAAATGCGCTTCTATGGTATAAAAATAAAAATAAAAAAGCTATAAACCTATCATTTTAAAAAACAAAACTTTGTATTTGGGCTTCCATCATTCATTATCTTTAGGAGAAAATAACTGTGTAACTTTTCAAGATTTTAGATTTACATGATGACCAAATTGGTAAAGGTATTTGTCCACAATATATTCACAGTTTTTTTTTTTTTTTTTTTTTAAATCATATTAACATTATGAGGACATATTCTTATAATTTAGCTAATGCGTAAAAAAATACTAAGCTTTGTATAAAAGCTAAATACCCGTATGCAAAATATATGTGAGCTTAGTGTGTGTATATATTTGAACTAATCTTTATGTTTAGCATTTAAATTTACAATCTTGTATGTCACCTTTATTTGGAACAATGTATGAATTTCGGCCGACATTACATTTTATTTTGTCTTCTTCTAAACCATAAAGTTTTACTGATCTCGTTTCTCTTGATAGATATGTTGCATGTAATTTTAGATAACCATAGAGGAAAAGATAAGCTAAAAAGCCTATTTTAGAAAAAGATAAGCTAAAAGCCAAGGTGCATGTCACAATTTTCATAATTGGTTTTGTCTCCTACTGATATTGTCCAACGAAGGAAATTTTGGATTTCAATCTTTCTTGTTGTAAAGAAAAAAAAAAGTTAAAACCTTATTAACTAATTTTGTCCTGTTTCTCCAATGTGAAGATTGAAGAATCTAGAATCGAATTATCAAATCCCCCACTTCTAATAAAAGAAAAAACCATAACAAAAAATGATTTTTATTTTTATTTATGAAAAAAATTACTTGTGTGTTCCATTATACCACAATATCCATAGCCAAAATCTCAAGTTTCACTATTTTTTTATATGATTATATAAAATCCATTTGTAGAGGCATTATGAAAAAAATTATCAAATTTACTTCAATTTTTTCATTAAGGTCAAGCTCATTGTTTTAAGAAAAAAAAAAAAAGGTGAAGCTCATTGGCCAAGTGTATGGCACGAAGTTACATAAAAATGCATGCCCGCGCATCTTATGGGAGTTGCAATCATAGAGTTTCACGCGTGCACTGGAGTATGGACAAACACTACATGCACTCCAAGGAATGAATGGAAGGCAGGCAAGAGCCAACAAGAGAGACACAAATGAGTGGGCACTGGGCACCTAATATTCGCTTTTCTCCCCCGGCCCAACCAAATTCAGATAAAGAACAATAAGTACATCTAGCAATGCTTAAAAATAAATAATAAAAATACTAAACATAATACAAATTTTGTTATATATCCTTTACAAATTGGGTGTTAATACGTGGGTTCCAGTTAGCTCAACTCGTAAAGTTGTTGATGATAAGTAAGAGATTTTAGGTTTAATCCCTGCCTACACCAAAAACTGATTGGTGTTTTTATCTGATAATAAAGAATTATCTTCAGAACCATAAGTTGAAATTCTAAAAAAAAAAAAAAAAAAATAGTGTGTCAAAAAATATAATAAATAACAAATGAATGTTTGAATAACTATTTTTGTGTATAGAACCTCGCCTCCTCTCTACTCTGTGTGTGTGTGTGTGTTTCTAAAAAAAAATACTAATTTTATTTTTGTGATTAATGACACATTAGTTTAAATAACTTTCTTTTGATTTAGTTTGCAAAGATAAATTTAAACAAGTTTGAAACCAAACTTTTTTTCTTTGGTCTATAAAAAGCAAAGAAAGAATTTTTTTTTTTTTTTTTTTAGTCTTACTAATTAAAACCCTTTCTTTTCTCTTTTTTCTCTCAAAATTGAGAGAGGAAAGAAATTGGTAGACGATGAGGAACATAACTCCATTTCTTTTCCTTTCAACCAAACAATGGATTTGCTTTCTTCTCTTGTTGATGATTTCTCAAGTTTCTCAAATGAGGCTCACATTGCATCAGGAAAGTGAATAAGTGTACAGATGCACTAGAATGAATTGGAGCAAACCAATATGCTTCTTTTATTTACTATGATGCTCCCCCTCTAGATATTGTTGATTTTTTTTTAATTTGTGGTTTTGATTTATGACTTATTTGAGAAATGTGGGTTTGGTACTTGATTTTGAGAAGATGTGGTAATGAATTGAATATTTGAATAGATAGTTTTATGTGGTATAAACTAGTAAAACTATGTGTCATATATATATATATATATATATAAAAGTGTAGACATCTCATTTTATATCCATTAATAAATTTTGGTCCTCGGTCCCAATGATGAACTTGACATACGTCAACCAAGGATAATTTAAGAGTTCACAATAATTTGAAAGTAATCACGACTTAAAAGTGTTCAAATCGTTTTGAAAACGATTCTGAAAAATGACATTTGCTCACTGTTTTGACCATAACTTTTTATCCAAAAATAATTTTTGAGTGAGATTTGTTTAATTGGAAAGTAAATATCCTAGGCTTCAATTTGAGCACAAATTTTGCCTAATTTGGATTTATTTTGAGTGAGTTATAACTGTTTGAAGTCAGGCCATCAGTGCTGTCAGGATTTAGGGTATACGTACTCATGAATCAAATCTGCGTGCGCACACTCGAAAGATGCATACTCACACTCATTTTCTAAGAGGTGGAACTTCATTTTTAAGGGCCAAAAACATCATTATTTGATATAGGCCGGCCCCTAAACCCTTGGGAACGTCCAAAAACCTCTAAAAAGCCCATAAAAACCCTAATTTTAACTTATAAATACATAAATACTCATCTTGTGTCTCCAATCAAAGCCCTAGCTAAAGAGAGCTTATTTTTTGCCTTCATCTTCTCTAAAACCCTAGTTCTCTTTTCCAAACTCACACAGCAGCACCTAAGCACGGTTTTTGATCTTTGTAAACCTCTCTTTAGTTAGTTCTAAGGTAGAAACTATTTTCCCAATTCATTTTCTAAAACCTTGTCAATTATAAGTTTGTTCTTGATTATCCTAAAAACTATTGCGTTCTTCAATTATTCTTGTTTCCTCAATCTATTCTTTGTGTTATAGGCATTACGGAGTCAGTTAAATAATCTCAAACTTATAATTTCAATTAGGGTGAGTGTTCTTTCCATGAACTCCTTCTTTGTTTAACATGATTCACATGAGTTCTTGATGTAGTTTCTCTAGTTATTAAAATTTATTTACTTGTTGATTTTAATTATGTTTGATATATTTTAATCTAATTTTAGGTTGTTTATAATCTATTTTGGTTGTTCTTGCTTTATTATTTTAGTTTTATGTAAGTTTGACATGATTTTTTTTTAAATGTTAGTTTAGTTTGCTATTTGATTTGTTATGTTTATTTATTTATATTGATGATTTGTGTTATTTGTTTTATGTTAGTTTAGTTTTTAGGGTTTCTAACATGCTTATTTGATTTCTATTTTAATATCTTTGAATGATTAAATCAATAAAAATGTGATTTTTCGGATCTGTGTTAAAGGATGCATATGCATCATTGAGTATGCATGCGCATGATTTCGACCATGCATACGCATAGTTGAGTATGCGTGTGCACCCCGAACCCAGATTATGGCAAAAATCTTGTTTTTATTTATTTAATCATTTTTCACATGTTCTTTGATTCTGTTTGACTCTATTTAGTTAATATATTGTGTTTAATTATTTTCCATGTTTATTTTGGTATTTTTGCCATGTTTGATTTATTTGTGATATTTTTCCTTTTGTGTTTATTTAATTGTTATTTTTTCATGTTTAATTTATTTTGTTTGATTGTGTTTTATTTGTTTCCTTTCATATTGTAATGTGATACTTAACATGTTGTGTGTGTTATTTTATTTAAGTGTATGATGTATGTTTAGATTAAGGATTATGACTTTTTTAATAACTTCTTTATCTAAATATGGCCTAGCAACACATAAAGGAGGTTGGCTCACAAGCCAGGTGGTCTTGAGTGCCTAACACCTTCCCAAGCCGTACCTAAACTCCAGACCCATAATCTGGTATGCAGACCTATGTATGTAAGTGAGTGGCCCAAAATGCCCAATATGATTCCATATTGGTAGTGTTGTTGATGCTGGTGACCAAGTCATGGGCTTTGCCGTGGCTAAGGTTCCATTAGAGAGAGAGTCCTGAGATGGAGAACTCAAAGAAGAGAGGGGGAGAGGAAAGAGATAGAAGACAGAGGAAAAAAAAAAAAAAAAAAAAAGCAACGGCATTTTTTTTTTTAAGTTTAAGGACAAAATTGTCTTTTAGGATGAAATTGGTAGGTTTTAAAATGTTTTGAACTTAGCTGGTATTATCACAAACCTCAGGGTTAGTTTGTGAAATTTACCCTATTATATTCAAATGAATAGTCCCGAACAAACACCAAAACAAAGAAATTGAAAGCATTACTGTTAATGTCTCCTCTCTTCAACTTTTTTGATAATGTGGTACTAGGTAGTAGGTAAAATCCAAGAGGCGTCTCCTTTTGCAATGTGGGAAGGGATTGGTACAGATTGCAGGTAGTTTTGTTTAATAGATCCCATGCTTGGGCAATACATTGACTTGTAGAACACACTGCTACCAGAAAAATAGAGGAAGAAGAAGAAGAAGAAATTGAATACTTCATGCTTACACGCAAGGTATTATGTTTTTTCAACGGTAGATAAGAAAAAGTTAGCCTACACATAGTCTATTTTAGACGAAATATAATACAAAATATCTTTCTTCGTCTTTCACATTGTATATACATCATAATCCCTCTATCATAACCCATCATTTCTTATGTCATTGTCCACTAGTATGTTCCATGATAAGTAAAAAGATTTGAACTTAATTAATTCTTTACTTATAGCCTTATTGGTGCTATCTTTGACCCTTAAAGGAGATTTATGCGTTCACGTATATGTATCAACCATATATATTATATAAAATAAAATCTTACAGAACCTTTAATTGGCAAAAACAAACAGAAAAAAAAAAGAGATAGGGAACACAGTCTTTTTTATTTCTCTTAATCTCATAATTAAGATTTTATTTCCATATCTTAACACGTGATTATGTACATAATAGTATAATAATACCACATCATTGTAAATTTAAATAATGTTGTATTTAGATACAGTTTTAGATTTAAAATATTTAATCAAAATCAAGAAATATATCCATTTCAAATGGAGATAATCTAATACATAAAATAGGGTTTTGGGCACACCCTCACCCCCATGGGGGAGTTTGTTGCCCTCATCCCTACCCAACAGGCATTTGTAAGGCCTTACTCCTGTCAAAAATTAGATCAACAAGGGAGAAACCCAAGTAGCTCAAGAGAGAAACTAGATTAATGGTTGATTTATGAAAGAGGTGTTGTATATATAGGTATATACAAGGATGGGTTGTAGTAATGATATAAGGTTGGAGAGTATTCATTTGTAAAATGAATAAAGTGAAAATTCAAGTTCTAGAATTTTCTAAGTGAAATTCGAAATTAAGTATGTTCGATTGGTTGAAACTTTTGTTCAATCGATCGAAGTAGTGAAGGAAATTATCTTGGAGTATCTACCTATTTCGATTGGTACTCGATTCCTGTTCGATCGATCGAAAAGAGTTTTCGACCGATGCTCAAATCCTCTCGATCAATCGAGACTCGTGAAAACTGAATTTTTGCAAAATTTGGTAATAATTGTTTTGAACATTTGAAAAGATTTCAAGTCTTGTGTATGGTTTTATGAAATTTTTTAACTCTCCATACGTACCTTATGAAGCAGGGATGGACCTAAGTGGGGGGCCCAAGAGTGCCTGGGCCCCCCTAAGTCCAATTTTTTATTATTATATAATAATTATTATATATTTTAATTTTTTAGTTGGGTCCCTTTCTCTTTAATAAACCTTGCTAGCCTCATCTAAATAGTAACTATCCAATCCAAAAACTTAACAGAAACAATAAGAATATTCACAATGGTGATTGTATTTTAGCAACAAAAAAAAAAAAAAAAAAAAAAACGATTTTACCACCAAAGAACCAAAAAATCATGTGTTATCGGAGAAGTTAAAGCTAAATTTTTTTTCAACTACATTAAACTGGTATAAATATCAGTTGACTATAGCAATTTGTCAAAAATAAAATAAAATATTTTATTAAGATTATATCTCTTCCTTCAATTTTTATTATTTTAATGAGTTGTTTATATTATTTTAAATGAAGTGTAAAAAAATAGAACATTTAAATTAGGTGTTGTCATGCCCCGAACCCAACTATAAAGATAGGCACGTGACAACCGCCGCACACTTATAAAGTGAGCACCCTACAAGTGTGCAAGGCCTTCTTAGCAACTAAAATTTATCCTCAAATATTAAATTAAATAAATTCAAAATACCTCAACAATTTCTTTATGAATATATCTCCAATAATTTAATAGGAACAAAATCCAAATCTCATGTACATAATGTCAATTGACCAATAAATATAAAACTATTAGAAGACCATCAAATCCCAAAATCACAAAGTTTCTTTTCCTGCTCACAACACAACATCAAAACTCTCAAAACTTGCTATTCTTCATTATCTGAAATTTGAGGGGAAAAAGGGGTGAGCTGACAACTCAATAAGTAACCAAAATCATAATAAGTTCTATAAAGCAATAGATCTGTAAAAGAAAAGATCTAATATGTGTTTTTAAAGTTATAATATACTATGTGTTTTCAAAATAACTGAAGCAGTTTCGTAGTTTTAAAATAATAAGTTGCAAATAGATCACATACTTTAATCTGACAAATATATCATAGATGGTTTAAAAAGTAGTCAGTTTTCCATATATCAAAACTATAACTTACAATATGTTCCAAAAATATACATAAGCAGTTTCAATGACTCAAAATAGTTCAAATATTCAAACGTAATTCATATTCTTAATAATCTTATGACTACAGTCACGCTATATCCCCATGACTAGGCATTAGAGTACCAATGAATAACCCCCATTGATTTAGATATCAGAATACCAATGAATAACCCCATTGGTTTAGGTATTAGAATACTAATGAATAATCCCCATTGGCTGGGTATCAAAGTACCAATGAATAATCCTCATTAATTTGGGTATTAGAATACCAATAAATAACCCTCATTAGCTGGGTATCAGAGTATCAATGAATAACTCACATTGGTTAGGTATCAAAATAAATTTATAATCAGATTGTTCATAATCATAAATATGAAATCATAGTTTTTAACAAAAATATATTTTATTCAAATACGTATATATAATCATATATTCAATATTCAAATCTATTTGTAATATTTCTATAATTCTTTACTTTAAATCAATATAGCTAAAAAAAACAATAAAATAAAATAAATCTTATATTCAATGCTCATGTATATTTGTGAAAATTCTTTATTCTTTACTTTGAATCAGTATAGCTAAAAATAATTAAACAAAATACATCATATATAATCAGTAATCAAATATATTTGTGATAATTCTTTACTTGAAATGGATAAGGTTACTTACCTCCAACAGTCATACCAAAAGGAACTTCTCCCTAACACTTCTTCTAAAATCCTTAGATATCACATAAAACAATTTTGCAGGTACCATTTCCTCAATAATCAAATAATTTAAGAATGACTTATAATGGTATCCAGCCAGAAGAGAAACTGCTAAAAAAATATCCATCTTATATATTTAAGAACTATCATTAATTCATCTATATAAATCATGTCTCCTCACTAAACCTAACAATAATCCCTTGTTTCTTACACCAAACTCACATAGTCATAATATTTTTGTTTCTTTACTTTCTGCCTCAAATATTTCCCTAGGAGTAAAACCTATAGAACTCACTATACTTATAGCCATATAGGGTCTATACGTGTGGTTTTTCTTTTCTTTTCTTTTCTTTTTTTCTTTTTTTTTTTTTTTTTTTTTTTTTTTTTTTTTTTTTGCCACCATTAGTTCTCTTAAGATGAGGACAAACCAAGTACTACATCATACAAAAATCGAAGCACCAGGATATTTACGAATACACCACACCATTCTTTTCTTTTCTTTTTCTTTTTTTTTTCGACTTGTCAGACCTCATCAAATCGGTACTATTCCGGCTCTGCAGAAACTTGTCCCATTAAGCCTAAGAGCATTCACAGCAGTGTAACTATAATGCTATATTACTAAAATTTAGCTCTACAAACACAAAAAACGCGCTGCAGCAGTGGAGGCAAAACTTAAAATTTTAAATGATTTGCTACAGTGCACATCTATCTTTAGATATGCACTGTAGCTCACATCTAAAAAAAAAAAAAAAATTTATTACGTTTCTCTCTCTTCTCTCATTAAATAAACATTTCTTACTCTCTCTCTCTCTCTCCGGCTTCTCTTCTTTCTTCTTTCTTCCTCAATTTTTTTTTTCTCTCTAGCTCGCCGGCTAGCTCCTCGCCTCCCTCATCCCTCAGCTCGCCGACCAACTCCCTCATTGCCAATCTGTTCCGCCGAGCCAGCTCGCCGACCCACCCCAAGCCTCATCGCCGATCTGCCCAAGCCCCATCACCCAATCCGTGCCTCTCTCTCTCTCCGTCACTCTCGCCTCTCTCTCTCAACGTCTTCGACCCACGCCTCCGCCGGCCTCAATGTCACTGGCCCAAGCCAACCCAAGCCCCAAGCCGCCGATCCACGCCGATCCACACCTAAATCAGTGTTCTTGCGGCTTTGAATTGGTGTTGAATCGATGGTGGTTGTGGCTTTGAATCGGTGGTTGTGGGTTGAATCGTTTTGGTGGTAATGAGGTTCGGGCTGTTCAATGGTAGCTTGTAGTATTAATTGCTGGCGATTGGGTTTGAATTGGTGGTGCTAGACTTGGTTTCCATGGTGCCTTTGAGTTTTGGTTACTAGGGTTGGATTTGAGAGTTGGTTTCGGACGTTGCTGAGGTTGGGTTTGATTGTTGATTTTGGTGGTGCCTTTTAAGTTTCAGTTGCTGGGTTGGGTTTGAGGGTTGTGATTATGGGTTTAAGTTTCAGTTGCTGTGATTGTGGTTGATTTTGGGTTTAAGTTTCAGTTGCTATGGTTGTGGTTGTGGTTTTGTTTTGTTTTGTTTTGTTTTGTTTTGTTTTTTTTTTTTTTTTTTTTTTTTTTTTTTTTTGGTTTTTTTCTATGTTGTGTTGTGGTTGCTAAAGAAGAGTGGTGGTTGTGGCGGTGGTTGTGGCTGTGGCAGAGGTAGTTGTGGCTGTTGTGATGTTTTTTGGGGAAGGGATATATTATTTTATTGTAGAGGATATATTATTTTATTGTAATGTTTATATTATTTTATTGTGTTGAAAGTTAAAATAGATCCACTGCTGTAGCACGTGTGTAGGTAAAATAGATAAAGTGACTTTTTGTGTAGCTAAATAGCTAAAATTTTAGATTCACTGCTGTGAATGCTCTAAAATTCTACAAATTTTACCTCTGTTCAACGCAACAAAAGGCATAGATAAGATTAAACTAAACATAAAACAGCGTCTAGTTTACCGAAAATAAATCCAAACTTTTCTTCGTTCGCATCATTAAAACTATTGCATAATTAAATAGTTTTACTACTGGCCAAAATACTCACATAGAAAATACTCTAATTCTAAATAAAACTTAGATTTGACAAGAAAGAAATTCTTAAGCTCTGACCTCAATTGTGCAGTCAAACCTTTTTTACTTGAGTAATTTAGGTAGTCTCCACTCTTAAAATATAAATAGCTAGGGCTTCAACCTTATTTTCTAAAAACCCCTTAGAAATATTAATTATAAAATTGACCACATAAACAAATTTACTTAAATAACCTTCCTTTTAAATCTTTTTTTTCCCCGGGTATTACAGGTGTATTGTAAAGTGAGGTGGTAAAATAGATAAAATAATTTTTTAAGGTGCTAAAAACTAAAATTTTTAATACTACCACTATGAATACTTTAACTTCAACAAAAACAATATATATATCCTAGCCAACCTAGTATTAAAAAAAAAAAACATTTTTTGTTTTTGTTTTTGTCTTTGTTGGTAAATGATTACATCTTAATATATTTAGAAACAATGATTTTGTGTATTTATAATTTTTTAATACTTTTCTTTATACTCGGCCCTCGCTAGCTTAAAATTCTAGGCCCGTCCCTGTTTTGAAGGGTTATAACCCTATGAGTATAAATAGAAGTTTATGTTCACTTGAAAAACATATTATCTCTCTAAAATAGTAAGTTTAAAACAAACATAAGAAATTCTATGGTTATTCACAAAAATTGCTATTTGTAGAATCCAATAACTTGGTTGTATTTTGGGGACAAGTTTGTAGAAGCCCTTTAGCAACTTGCATATAGGGACAAATATTGTCTAGGGATAACATTTAATTATGCCTCCAAGTCAATTACTAATTTCTATTTACTTGATGTGTTCATTTTATTCTTTCATTATTACTCCTTGATTTGGTGAAATCCCTAACAAGAGGCATGTCGGTTGTTGAAAGGAAGGCTGGTCCTAAGATAGGTGATGAGTTTGCAATGGAGTACAATATATATATATAGAGATGGGTTCAAGTTACACCTGGTGTAACTCTTTAGAGTTACAACTTTTCTAAACCATTGGATCTAAGTAGATCCAATGGTCAAAAAAGACAATCATTAATGCTAATATTCTGATTAGAATCTCATTAATTATCCCTTATTTATTGCATTCCATACCTATCTCTAAACCTAAAAAAACACAAAAAAGTATACATTTCTATCTAATTTTTTTTCCACCGTTTCTAAAAAAAAAAAAAAAAATCCTCCACTGCACATCTCTCTGTCTCTTTATCTCTTTCTCCTCCATCGCTTTTCTACCACCACAGTAAAAAAAAAAAAAAACAAGCCACTGGTTGCACAACTAGTTATAACAAGAGAAAATTTAATAGTTAAGATAAAGGAAATAAGTTGGATAAACTTTCTCAAGGAAAAAAAAATGTTCATCCTATGTAATTAGGTTTTTTTTTTTTTTTTTTTCTTTGTCAAACACCTCAATGGAAAATTCTTGATTTTGAAATATATGACATAGCTCAATATTGAACTATACTTATGAATGTCAAATTATATCTTTGTTTTTTAGGGTGAAGTGTGTGTATTGGTTTAATCATCAACGTAATTCGAACTCCATTTGTGGCATGCCTAGTGAATTTTTTATGGGTTTTTAATACAAAAAAATATGCACAAATGGTTATAACAAGGGAAAATTTAATAGTTAAGATAAAGGAAATGCGTTGGATAAACTTTCTCAAGAAAAAAAAAATGTTCATCCTATGAAATTAAATTTTTTTTTTCTTTGTCAAACACTTCAATGGAAAATTCTTGATTTTGAAATATATGACATAGCTCAATATTGAACTATACTTATGAATGTCAAATTATATCTTTGTTTTTTAGGGTGAAGTGTGTGTATTGGTTTAATCATCAACGTAAAATAGAGAGAGATGTATACTTTTTTGTGTTTTTTTAGGTTTAGAGATAGATATGAAATGTAATAAATAAGAGGTAATTAATGAGATCTTAATCATAATATTTGTATTAATGAGTGTCTTTTTTAACCGTTGGATCTACTTAAATCTAATGGTTTAAAAAATGTGTAACTTTAAAGAGTTACACCAGGTGTAACTTGAACTCATCTCATATATATATATATATTAAAAGTCAAAATTTAGAGAAAATCCAATTAAATTTCAATTAGATTTTCAATTTTGTGCCACGTGTCCCATTTAATTTTTAATTTTTAATTTTTTCTGCCAAGTGAATTATTGAGTATAAAAATCAAAGAGTCTAAATTCAATTAGACTCTAAATTGGATTTCAATTGGAATTCAATTTTGTACCACGTGTCTATCTATTTTTTAAAATTTTGTAGTAAGTGAATTATTGGGTACAAAAATAGAAAATTTAAATCTAATTAAATTCTAAATCATATATATATATATATAAAAGATGTAAACTAATACTATGTATAATTTGAACTATATAATTGTAATTGTTTTTAATTGTAACCATGCATATGCATGAGTTGTTACACACTAATGATCATGGGTGACAAATAGATTATGAAATAGGAAGGAGGTAAGGGGATTGAGAGTGATTTGAGGGTGTATATATTGCGTGCTCTTGGGTCAAATTCAGTTTACCATCCCTACTAATACAATTAATAGCTAGCATTTTACATGTCAATGACTTGACATTTTACATGTAATATAATTTTATTTATTAAACCAACTACTTGGTCTTTTCCCCGCCTTTGAATAACAACAACATGGCAATAAACTAGGGAAGTAGTAAATGATAATTGAAAGGGTGGAAACTCAAGCACGTTTATAATAATAATCCTAACCACACGATGACAAATGCAGAGGGAGTGGGACCCAAAATCGTCAATTCTTCCACACAAGTAATTTGTAAAAGAGGGAGAGCGCCTGGGGGCCCCACATTTAAGACACGCACAGCAAAAGAAAACCACCAAAGACCTTAAAAATAGATAATGTAGTATTTAGTTTTAGTTTTAGTATTAATAGAATAGTAACACTAACACGCACGGCATGAGACTTGTTGCCTCGTTTTAAGAATCTTCCTGGCACAAACAAAATAAAGACAATCAACGACTATTTGAAATTTCAAACTCGGCGTCCCTAAGCCTGACCCAAATCAAACGCAAGTAAATAAAAGTTAACATTCGATTCGACCGACCGTCGAGTCAACGTTTCCAAAGCGCTGGCGCTGAGTCAGCTACGCGGCCCTACGCTCCTCCCCCTTTCCTTTCCTACGCGCCTGGCCCCAACTTCACGTCAACAACGTTAATTGTTATGTCCTTTTCCTTTACTTTTTTGGCACATTTTAGGAATCTACTGTGTCAATTTAATGCCTTGAAAATTTGTAAAAATAAATTAATTTTCCCATTTTTTTTTACTTGTCATAGAAATATAATTGTTCAAACTTAAATCATAGCAATATAATTATATACCTTTAAAAAAAAAAAAAAACTCTTTAGTCTTTTTTTGGATAATTTTAGTCTTGTATTAATTATTAATAAAGATTACATCTAACAATAATTTAACTTGCTTTATTTGGTAAAATAAGTTATTTTTAAAAGAATAATATTAGAAAGCATAAGATTGAGTTCTAAAAAAAATTGAAAAACTAAATTAATATAATCAATAATATAAAAAATGAAATTAAACTTTTACATCACCAAAATTATAGTTTGCTACGAATAGAATTTTTCAATTCAAATTATTTGTGTATTTTTAATTATATGATCTATTATTTAAACAAAAATTACATTATATATCAAATAATCATATTACTTATTTAAATAATTTAACAAACATGGTGTTGACTATTAAATACAAATCATGTAATTAAAATACAAGTGTAAGGTCTTATGAACTACTATCCATTGATTTCATTTAAAGAAATTATATTTTTTACCTTATAGTTTATTACAATTCAAACCAAATGATATAGTTTTATATCTCATAAACTATTTATTTATAATCTATATAAAACCGAAGACTTTGAATTTTAATTGATCTCATAATATTGTGCTACATAAAATTTTAAGATCTCACAATTCTACACATCATTATTCTAATATACATTTCCTAAAAAAAAAAAAAATTCTAATATATATTGTAAGGGTGTTAGGCCCAGGAGCCCATATATATATATATTGGGTTAGGGGCCTAATCTGAGGACGGGTAAACACTTTCATAAGGATCCGTGTTAGTTAGTGAAGAGGTGAAATCCGGTTAAGGTCATTCAGAAGGGTGGTCCGAGGAAAAATCCCTCATCGACTAAGTAAAGTCGAGGTCAGAAGGTGTGGCTTGCCATCAAGAATAACATTCTGGATCATTCCATGAATGAGGATAAGTATCAGGAAGGAATAGGACAAATAAAGGTTATGAAATATCTCAAGGGAAAGCTGTTACTACCATATTAAATGCTTTGCAGCTAACTCTCTGATCGCATTGATAAAGAAGTGATACCTGAACGATAACTTTTAGCCTTACAGCTATTACCTAAAGACTTTATAAAGGTGCTGATGGAACAAAGATCAACACCTACAATCTAATCTGCACGTGGAAGGTGGAGATGAAAGGAGAAGATAGTATAAAATGGAATAGAGACTCTGAGAATGGGGGATCGAGAAACTAAGAGAAAAACATTGTAGGCATCAAGAACTGAATTTGTAATCAAACTTAAGAGAAATATATAAAAAATGATCTTTTCGAACTGTGTCGAAAACGATTTCCTTTAGTTAAACTAATCTATTTTTATTTTCTTGTCATTTTAATTTACTTTACTTGCTGTCCAACTCATTAAAGCCTAGTTTTCCAACTAACTCTCTATAAATTCATTGTATTAGGCTTTTTAGACCTAAGTTCATCCATCACTTAGGCTAGGAACTCAAATTGCGTCCTTACATATATTAATTGAATTTAAATTTCATTCTATATTTAAACTTAATCATAATAAATGCATAATAGTAAAATTTATAATTTCATATATAAATACAATTATATTAATGCCTAATAATAACTACCATAATTATTAATTTATATTTAAACAAAAGTAAAAGATAGAAAGAAAAAATCATATTATGTTGCTACGTGTGCTATTGACCTTGGTTGACCTGATTATATTGTGTTGCATAAGTTTTTGAGATCTTACAATTTTACATGTCACATATATATTTTAATTGAATTTAAATTATATTTTATACTATATTTGCTTTTATATTTTTAAGGAAAAAATTAACGAATACCCTAAAAGATTTAGAAACATTTTATAAAAAAATAATAAAACAAATAATTTTTTTAAAATTTTTTTAATATATTTTCCGTGAAAGTGAGTTATCAAGTTAACATGTTTAATAGTACTAGAATACATAATTCTATATATAAAGTATAAACACAATAATAATAAATGTCTATTATTAATAATAATTATCATAATGACCAAATTTTATATTTAGGTTAAAAAAAACATATTAAGTTAAACTTTTAAATTGAATTATGAACTTTTAATTAATTTTGTTAATTCCCCTTGCTCTCAATTTCCAAGACTTTTCTTTCTTTCCCACATGACGGAGGCACTAACATCGTGAACCTTGATCGAAAGCCGCGTGGATTTATAGTTTAAACTTTAAACACGCAGATGGGAATCCACTGACGCCGTTAAAAATTCTTGAAAAAGGTACCTCCTCGCGTTGCCTTAAATAAAAAGCCTTTCTTCACCTTCTTTTTCTCATTCATAAAAAAAAAAAAAACACTTTCATTTATTATCTCCCTCTCTCTTTCTCCTAAGTTTTTTTCTTCTCAAAACCACCGAAGATGTCTTCGTCTCCGACGACGTCGTATTGGTGTTACAGATGCTCTCGCTTTGTCCATATGTGGGTTCAAGACAACAACATAACCTGTCCACACTGTCACGGCGGATTCGTCGAGGAAATCGACACCGTTCCTTCCCCTCCACCTCAATCGGAAAGTCTCCACCGTCGATTTTCTCCCTCCGCCATGTACTTATTCGGATCCACCGCACAGGACCCGAATCCGACCCGACGATCTCGTCGCAACCTGGGTAACCGCTCACCCTTCAACCCTGTCATCGTCTTGCGTGGCGGAGTTGCTTCGACTTCCGATTCGGAACCCGCCGTCGCCGACGCCGACGCAATCGGAGTAGAGAGGATCGATAACGCTAACGGTAACGGTAACGGGTTTGAGTTGTACTATGATGATGGAGCCGGGTCGGGTCTTCGCCCACTTCCACCAACCATGTCTGATTTCTTGATGGGTTCAGGTTTTGACAGGTTATTGGACCAGTTGACCCAGATTGAAGTAACCGGGTTCGGGCGACCCGAGAACCCGCCGGCGTCAAAAGCAGCGATAGAGTCTCTCCCCACCATCGAAATCGTCGAGACCCACGTCTCGGCCGAGTCACACTGCGCGGTCTGCAAGGAACAGTTCGAACTCGGATCCGAGGCTCGCGAAATGCCTTGCAAGCACATATACCATTCCGATTGTATCCTGCCATGGCTCTCTCTCCGAAACTCTTGCCCGGTCTGCCGGCACGAGTTGCCGAGCGAGCGAGAGCGAGAGCGAAGCCGAAACGAGAGCGAGGCTGAGATTGCGGTCGAGGCGGAGGAGACGGTGGGATTGACGATTTGGAGGTTACCGGGAGGTGGGTTTGCGGTGGGGAGGTTCGCCGGAGGAGGAAGAAGAGCCGGAGATAGAGAATTACCGGTTGTGTACACGGAAATGGATGGCGGGTTTGGCGGGTCGGGTTCCGGGGCTCCGAGAAGGGTTTCGAGAGTCAGACGGAGTAGCGGTAGTAATAGTAGAATTGGTGGAGGAGAGAGTGGTGGGTTTCGGGGGGTTTTTCGTAATTTGCTCTCGTTCTTGAGGTTAAGAAGGTCTAGTTCTAGTTCTAGTTCGAATTTCAATTATTCTTATTCTTCATCGTCTTCGCAATCTGGGTCTGAATCTGGGTCTATGAGAACAAGTCAGAATCATTCTGGTTCAGTGTTTAGTAGGTACGTGCGAAGGCGGAGCAGAGCTTGGGCTGTGGAGGATCAAAGTGAAAATGGGAGGTATTGAATGTTGTCATTTTTGGTTTAAAATGACAAAAATTTTGGATTTAAAAAAAAAAAAAAAAAAAAAAAATCTTTTGGGTTTATAATGATGGCCAAGAATACATGTAGCTGACCTGATTGACCATTCTGAGCTTTTGTTTATGGTTGGTTTAATTGGGGAAGTATATGGGGAAGAAAGGCATGGGTGGATTTAGCTGTAAATATAGCATTTTGATTTGGATCTTTCCTATCTATAACTGTCAAGTCAAGGTAAAAGGAAAAAAAGCTTTGTTTTTGGGAAGTTTGGCATGAAATGGGGAATGAGTACAGAATTGGGCCAGTTTCTTGTTTGTAAGGCAGGCTTCATTTGTTATAGTACCGAAGAGGAAGTCAAGTTTTGCTGGTCCTGAAGATATTGGATGGTATATTGCGAGTTGGAGAGAGTATTTTGGATACTCAGAAGGATGTTTTTTTTGGTTTTTTGGAAGTATGGAGACGAAGAATTCTTTATTTCTTTTGTTCTATTTGTTGTAAACTTTAGCTTCAGTTATATATGTCAAATTATTTTCCTTGGCGAATCATAATTTGTTAAATTGTTGCTAGTCTCAATTCTCGAGCAACGCTATTATGGGGTGTGTTATTTTGATTTGCTGCAAATGGCAGTGGTATTAATATTCAAATGCTCAGAAGGATGGCAGATTTGAGCAATTATTAGCTAGTTTGAAGTGCTGTCTTGTGTCTGAAGAATACAAATATTCCCTGTCTAATTATTTGTAAGTCAAAATTTGTATGCTGTCAAAGAGCTTAATTGCACTGCACACCTGTCTCGAAAGCTGCTGGCTCATAATTTGTGCCTAGTCTATTGGTATCTGCGTAGCATAGGGATGTCTGATCTGCCTTTTGGCAAGATGGTGCATGGCCTTTTCTGGCTCCAAAGCAAAGCACTAAACTGAACTTTACAACTTTAGCATGTGCTTGGCTTTTTGAGAGGGGCTCTCTTTGCCTTTTCCCTCATGAAATCCACTACTAGGTGGTCTTGGAACATATAAAGTGGAAGCTAAAACGTACCAATTCGACAATACCCTGTAAAAGATTTTGTATTCTTCTTGCTTTTGGGCAAGATAAAGAATCTTGCACATCCCCAATTGCTGTAATTTTTGTAACTCAGCGAACGTTCCCAATGCTATCAAACATGCTTTACATTAGCAGAGGAATTCAGATACAATCTAGTACCGGATAACTTTTTCCACTACATCTCCCACTCTCTCACAAAAGAGAGGTTTTCCATTATGTGAGAGGAGAGGGTTTGCTAAGAATTCTGTACATGGTAAACAAACTTACATAAGCCCCAAAATAAAGGTTGATGAATCTGGCGAACAGGGCAGACATAGAAAAAGACAATGGTTCATTGAACTTGATTAAACTCTTGGACCAATCTACTAACTTGATCAAACTGTTCTTATCCAAGTTCTTATACAAAATTCAACTGGCAATACTTTTGTTTTTACTATTTTGGGCCATTGAAAATACTTCTAATCATGAATTACAGAAAAAACACATAAATAAAACGTGGATATCTGGGAATCTCCCCATTATCCAATTGTTTGTGAGCAATTGAATAATGGATATCCTATCATTGGACACAAATTTTGTAATTTAATGTGACACATACTAATATATTATATAATAAAGGGCAGCCAACTCAGTCACACACAGCTTTTAGAACTTGGCATCATTATCTAGTGGTTGAACCGTAGAGAGTCATACCTTGCTTTTGCTTACTTCCCGAAATATCCCAACCTACTGAAAAAGTCATCATATTTCCGATGGCCCATATTGCCATTGCCTAACATCTCAGTCAGTAGGTTGACACTGCTTCAGGATCAGGATATAAAAAAATTATAAACACATTTGTGTAGCACCAAATTTAGCAATCTTTCCCGCAAATGCAGTAAAATGTTTACAAACTGCTGGCACTTCTGTTTGGAAAATAATATGCCAATGGGCCAGCTGTGTTTTGCACTCTGAACCAGCTTTCAGTGACGTGTTCAAGGCTAAAGCATGGAAAAACTATTTTTTAAGTAATAAAGCTTAGGATAAGGGGGTGAGTGAGTTTGTCCCATCTGTGGACCGACACAAAGGGTACTGTGCTAGTGACCAAATTGACAAGAAACACACTATAGGTTATGGTAGATGGGATCATTTTAGCCATTAAAAAAAAGACTATAGGTTATATTTCATAGTCTATTCGGTGCAAATTTTACTTCCCTAGTGACCTTTTACCTGTTCTCACAATTATATTTTTTTTAATTTTTTTTTTTGGGTTTAAATAAAATGAATTGCAGTAATTGGCAAAACACCTTACATATCAATGATAATTTTTATTTGTTTTTTGGAAAAATGTTTAGTCCATTAGTTTATACTGAAAAAAACTATTACACGCTCACAAAGCTTGCTTCACATTAAGATTTTGTATATATACCTGCTCTTCTACATGGAAATGAGAGCGTTTTTAATCGGTGATTATGCCCTCTCTAAAGTATGTTTGGAACAAACGGAGATAAATGGAAAGAATAAAGGAGTAGAGAGAAAGGTGGCTAGAATATATAATATATTAAAACTTAGCATATTTAGTTCTCCTTCTTTTATTCTCACTTATCATTCCATCCAAACATAAAGTAAGTGTTGGAGAAATTACCAATAAAATGATATATTAATTACAATAAAAACAAAAATATAAACGAATAATGTCAGACTAAGGCATGGAAATCTCGCCCTCTTTAAGGAGATTCAAGTTGGTAAAGCCTAGAAACCGATGCAGCAGAAATTTACTTCTGACTTGTAATCTCGCTCTCTTTAAGGAGATTTAAGCCCTCTATGGTTGGCAAAGCTTAGAAATCGATGCAGCAAAAATTCACTTCTGACTTGTCTCCTCCAGGATACAACAGCCCAACAGTTCGTTGTGTAGCTCGGACCAACTCTGCATAAGTGGTTGAGTTCAAAACTCCACCAAAAGAAACACCTTTCTTTGGCCCAAAATCTTTCAAGTATTTAGGACTATCATTGAATTCAGTCTCTCACACAATACTCTTTACTTTAACTATTTATCTTCATTTACTCTAGATATGAAATTAGTCCGTAGCATAGCCATATATATAGTCTTCCAATCATTCTAATAACTTACATGTTATTTATTATTTTAGATAACTCTTCTAAATTTATTTAATTTAACTTACATACAAGTTAACTCTTTCTTTAACAAATTCCTCTATAACTCATCTCTTTATTAATCTTAAGTTAATTTAAGTTTTAACATACTTCAAATTAAAATGCACTAACATTCCCCCATTCATTTTAAATTTAAATTAGGAAACTGAGAGATTACCAAGCAAAGAGGGATTATTATGCATCATGAAGGTGTGCTCTGCATTGAATCTTCACTTAGTGAAACAGTAATCTCTACTCCAGAGTTAGTAGTGGTCTCCGACTTGAACTATGACTGCTTAAGGGAAATAAAATATTATTGTTCACACATAACGATCCAGGTGTTGACATGAGCTTTACTAGTTAGCACGTTACGGACTTGTGCTGATCCTAGTTTTCATGAGCGTCTTTAAGAATAAGCCCAATTCTCATAGGGAGCGGCCCCACTCCCACGCTCACATAGGTGAAATCTGTCTAGGGTGATCCTATAACTTTGACACTCCACTTATAAGAGCTACAAATTGTTCATTAAGAGTTTTAAAAAACTCAACCTCCTACATGTTACATGATAAATGCATTTACACCATAGGGATGGATTATATATTTATTTTTATTTTTTCAAATAAAATTAAAATTAATAATACATTTTCTTACGACTATCATATGATTCATTTTTCCCATTGAACTCAGTTCTCAGATCTCTTGTTCCTGAGTTGGATATCCTCATACATGGCTTATGATTGTATGGGCTTTAATCCCATCCCCCCTTGATGTATTCCAAACCCTTTCTCTTGTTAACGCCTTAGTTAATGGATCTGCAAGATTATCACAAGATTTAACATATTCTATATTAATGATGCCATTACTCAAATAAGATCTCACAATACTGTGTTTTCTTCTTATGGGTTTGGATTTGCCGTTATAAAAACGATTACGTACTCTACCAATTGTAGCAGTGCTATCATAATGAATTAAAATAGTTGGTATTGGTTTTTCCCAAAGATGAATTTTATGCAACAATTCTCTCAACCAGTTTGCTTCCTCACTTGCTGAAGCTAAAGCTATAAGCTCAGCCTCCATAGTAGAGTTAGCAATAATGGTTTGTTTTTTAGATTTCCAACGTATTGCACGGCCACCCAAAGTAAAGATGTAACCAGTCGTAGACAGAGAATCACCTGACAAAATATTCCAATCGGCATCATTGAAACCTTCAAGTACAACAGGATATTTTTTATAAAACAAACCGTGTAATTTGGTACCAAATAGATATTTCATAACTCGCTCAATGGCTTGCCAATGATTTCTACTAGGCTTGCTAGTAAATCTGCTAAGTACTCCTACTACATAGGCAATGTCAGGTCTAGTACAATCAGTAGCATATCGCAAACTACCAATTATGCTAGCATATTCCTCTTGATTAACATCATCATTGTCATTATTAACAGGATGATGAACACTAGAATCAAAAGGAGTAACAACATGTTTGCTATCATGATAGTTATATTTTTTCAAAATTTTCTCAATATAATGAGACTACTCAAGATAAATTTCATCACATGTTTTTGTAATTTTTATGCCCAAAATAAAATTATCCTCACCAAGATCTTTCATATCAAAATGGCTTCTAAGCATTTTTTTTTTTTTTTTTGTTTCATTTATAACAAGCAAATTAGAGCCAAATATTAGCAAGTCATCCACATAGAGGCTAATAATGACATGTGAGTTTCCCAAGTTTTATAATAGATGCACTTGTCACATTCATTTGACTTATAGCCATTTTCAATCATGCAAGAATCAAATTTTTCCTGCCACTGTTTAGGAGCTTGCTTTAAGCCATATAAAGATTTAGTTAGCTTACATACCTTACTTTCTTGACCAGACTCTACAAAGCCTTCAGGTTGGTTTGTATAAATTTCCTCATCTAGGTCCCCATTCAAAAAAGCTATTTTTACATCCATTTGATGAATTTTCAAATCATATATAGCTACAACAGCAATTAGCAATCTAATGGATGTAACTCTAGTAACAGGAGAAAAAGTGTCGAAAAAATCAACATCAGTTTTTTGCTTAAAACCTTTTGCAACAAGTCTAGCTTTAAATTTTTCTATTGTGCCATCAGGTTTAAGCTTTTTCCTAAGGACCCATTTACAACTTATTGTTTTACAACCAGATGGTAAATCTAGTAACTTTCATGTTTTATTAGAAATTAGTGAATCCATTTCATCATTCACAGCCTCTTTCCAAAATACACAATCAGGTGATAACAAAACTTCTTTCAAAGTAAGAGGATTTTCATCAACATTACAAACATAATAGTCAGGGCCAAAATCTTTTTCAACTCTAACTCTTTTACTCCTTCTAAGTTCAATTTCAAGATTTTCTTTATTTTGTGAATGAGGAGTAGAAGAACTAGGCTGAGATAACACATTTTCTCCAACTTCTTTGCCCTCATTACTTTTAGATTTAAAAGGAAAATTTTCCTCATGAAAGATAGCATCACCTGATTCAAAAATCATATTATTTTCAATATTAAAAAATCCATAGGCTGTACTGTTTACTACATACCCAAGAAAAGCACAGGTGGTAGCTCTAACACCCAATTTAGGTATTTTGAGATCCATTAACCTTACAAAGGCTAAGCAACCCCAAACTTTAAAATATCCCAAATTTGGCATATGTCCCTTCCACAACTCAAAAGGTGTAAGTTTAGTCTTCTTGTGTGGCACTTTATTTAAAACATGACAGGCCCTATAGATTTAGAGGAGCACCTGACTCAATAAGCATGACATTTGTTAAATTAATCAAAGTTCTATTTTTTCTTTCAGCCACACCATTAGATGCAGGTGAGTATGGAGGAGTAGTTTCATGGATTATTCCCAAAGTCTGAACAAATGAGTTGAACTCAATAGATTCATACTCCCGACCTCTATCACTTCTAAATCTTTTTATTTTTCTACCAAATTGGTTCTCAACTTCTCTGAGAAATTCTTTAAATTTCTCAAAAGCATCACTTTTACTTTTTAATAGATAAACATATGCATATTTGGAGAAATCATCAATAAAGGTGATGAAATACCTATTTCCTCCACGAGTTAATTTTCCTTCAAATTCACAAAGATCTGCATGAATTAGTTCTAACAATTCGGTTTTTCTTTCAACATTTTTTTAAGGTTATTTAATAATTTTAGCTTGATTGCATGCTTCACATTTTTCAAAATCTTTTGTTAGTCTTGGGATTAATCCTATGTTACTCATAATTCCCATATATCTACTGCTTATATGACACAAGCGAGCATGCCAAAAATTCACAAAAGATAGCATATAAACAGAACTAGTAGATGATATATTATTTTCAATATTTAGTTTGAACATTCCATCACACAAGCATACCCTTTGCCCACAAATAATCCTTTCTTAGAGATTACATATTGATTAGATTCTATTGTTTGTTTGAAGCTAGCCTTATTCAACAAATAGCTTGACATTAGATTTTTCCTCATGGATGGTGTGTATAGCACATCTTTCAAAGTGAGCACACATCTAAAGGTAAATTTTAACTCAACCTCACCACTCCCTAGTACCTTGGTTTTACTAGAGTCACCAAGCATAATTGTTTTTTCTTCTTCCAAAGGAGTGTATATCTTGAACCAATTTTTATCATAGCAGACATGCCTATTGGCCCCAAAGTCTGCCCACCACCCTTCAACATATTGGATCATGTATATATCTGTAATCATAGCCACTAAAGGCTTTTCGGTAACATTAGCCTGTGGGACAGACCCATGTTTTCGAAATTTGCAAAATCGAACAATATGCCCACTCTTGCCACAGACAAAACATGCATTAACTTGTTGGTTATTTGAAGGGGGTCCTTGGTTCTTATTTCTTTGACTAGGGTTGCCCATATTGTGAGGTCTACCATAATTTTTCTTTCTTGGCCTCAATTGTGCATTTTTAGGAAAATGATCTTTGGGTTGAATATTCCTTGCAGAAATTAAATTTACCTTGGTGGTAGAATGTCCATTACCCTCTTGTGTTATAAGTGCATCTTATCCTCTAGCTTCCTCCTTTACGCGGATGCGAGTGATCAAGGATTCTAGGGACGTCTCCTTTTACTTGTGGCACATTGATTTTTGGAACAGTTTCCATGATGGTGGTAGCTTGTTAATGATACCAGCCACAATAAGGTTGTCCTCAATCTTTATGCCTTCAGATCTAACTTCTGCCAAGATCATTTGAAAGTCTTGAAGCTGTTCTACAACAGATTTGGTATCCACCATTTGATAGCGAAAGAAATGACTAGTTGCACATTTCTTTGCACCAGCCTCTTTGGTGTCATATTTGCTTTGTAAAGCTTTCCAAATTTTCTTTGCAGAAGTGTATGTAGTATTATAATAATCATAGAAATGATCCGTAAGAAAATTTAAAAGATAATGACGACATTTTTACTCATCTTGTTCATTCTTGTCTGTTTTTTTCTTGATGATCATAAAGTTCATCTTCAGTCATGTCGTCAATAGAGACCTTGTTTGGGTTCTTCTTAGTGATGATGTAGGTTACCTTAAAAAGGCTTAGATAGAAAAGGACCTTGGCTTTCCTTCTTTTGAAATGGGCTCCCTTAAAATGGAAAGGCTTGTTAAGATCTCCAACATTGTCATTTGGCTTCTCAGTTGTTGGCTCCATATTGAATCTCCTAAAAATTGTTGGAGCAATTACCAATAAAATGATATATTAATTATAATAAAAATATAAATATAAACGAACAATGTCAAACTGAGGCACGGAAATCTTGCTCTCTTTAAGGCGATTCAAGCCCTCTGTGGTTGGCAAAGCCTAGAAACCGATGCAGCAGAAATTCACTTCTAACTTGTCTCCTCCAAGATACAACAGCCCAACAGTTCGTTGTGTAGCTCAGACCAACTCTGCATAAGTGGTTGAGCTCAAAGCTCCACCAAAAGAAACTCATTTCTTTGGCCCGAAATCTCTCAAGTATTTAGGAGTATTATTGAATTCACTCTCTCACACAATACTCTTTACTTTAACTATTTATCTTCATTCACTCTTGATATAAAATTAGTCCGTAGCATAGCCACATATATTGTCTTCCAATCCTTCTCATAACCTACATGTTATTTATTATTTTATATAACTCTTCTAAATTTATTTAATTTAACTTACATACAAGTTAACTCTTTCTTTAACAAATTCCACTATAACTCATCTCTTTATTAATCTTCAGTTAATTTAAGTTTTAACGTACTTTAAATTAAAATGCACTAATAGTAAGTTTTAGAAAGCATTTAATAAATGGCATCATGCTTTATTTGTTTCGATGTTAATGCTTTCTTGAAAATATGTCATTTTTCAAAAAATATTTTCCATAAAAAAATCTCATTTATCTATGTTTGGTAGCAACTTTAAATAATCTAGAAAATGATTGTATAACTTCCTTTATTTAGTTTACTCTAAGATATATATATATATATTTTTTTTTTTTTTCAAAAAAATTTAGTGGAAAATAATCTCTAAAAATAAGTTATACTTTTTATATTAAGCAAAGATAGTTTTCCTTTAACTCACTTTTTCTGATATTACTAAATACTAAAAAAATGTGAAAAACTATCTTTATATATAATTTTTCATTGAAACAAACAGAGGGTCATACAAATTATTTAGTAATTTCTCTAGTCCCAATTTTTTGTTTTCCAATTCACAGCCCTATTCAATGGAACCATTTCACGAAATCATCTTCTCACATATGTGGGATCAACACATTAATACAATAATTATGAGATCTTAAAATATTATTTAAATCACAACTCTTCTAACTATAGAATTATTTTTTTAAAAGACTTATTTCTAATTGTGGGAGGATGAGAAGCCGAGGACAGGAATGAGTAAGAAAAGACCAACGCCAAAATGGCACACCTCAAGAAGTACTATCAAAGAATCCTTGGAGCAAATAAGACAACTCAAACACAAACCCAAGAAGATTAGAATGCCCAAGGACCCCGGGGATATTGATACGTCCTCGGAAGGGCTGAAGTCCATTTCTGAAGACCATCAAGCACGTATCGAGGAAAAAAAAAGGAAAGTTTGTCATCAAGCAAGAGAAGGAAGAGTACAATTAAAACATTCATCACCTCCGCATTTAATGATTTGTACCCACGTAGTTGGTTACATTAATGAAGAAATGACCCCTAAACAGTGTCATCACAGGTCACAGCCTAGTAAAGAAACTTTCTCGTAAGGACTTGATGGGACAAATATCAAGGGAAATCATCCTTAAACCCTCCAAGTGAAAGGCCAAGATACAACCAGCTGGATGACTATATAAGATATAGAAATCCCTGTGAGGAGGGGGATGAAACATTGAGAAAGAAGGAGAAAGAGAGAAATATCATTGTAACCCTAGAACAAGTGTAATCCTATATCCTCGGACCAAACCCGAGGATCTTAACTTAATCAATTCAAGTGTAATCCTATATCCTCAAAAAAAAAAAAGTTTCCTTGTCTCACATATATTCCAAGCACTTATTCAATTATCATTTGATTAATTCACTTTATAAGGATAACTAAGGTTGATCGGCACCCTATCTCTATAAATTAATTGTGTGAGTTTAGAGTTGATCCTAGCCAATTTTAATCCGCCACACTAATAATAATAATAATAATAATAATCTCTATATATTAAGAGGATTCAAAAAGTTAGTTATGGCTTCAAATAATGTAAAAAATGCCCCTAATCTAATTAGATTATCCTTATTCATAAAAAATAATAGGATAAAATTGTAATTTAAAAAAATTTAAAAAAAAAACCCTACCAGAGAAACTTTTTTTTCCTAAAAATTAGGACACTTTCTATCTAAACATATTTCACTTATATTTGATACATTTTTTTTTCCTAAAAACTAGCAAACACTAAACCTAACATTTTACTCCATTTCAAATCTTAAATTTTAGTTTTATAAAAATAATTTTCTGTGTAACCTCACTAACAATAGGATAAATTCAAATTGAAAAATTCTATTAAAATCAAAATAAAAAAGAACCTCATCGCATGTGCGAAGCGCATGTGAATTGTGATGAAGTTAGTAATAATTATTATTGTTGTCATACAAATCATTGTGGAAAAAATGAAATAAGTTATATAATTTGGATAACAAATTTGGGATATCCCAACTCAAAATAAAAAATATTTATCCTATAAAAAAAAAAAAAAAATTTGCTTATTACATGCAAGTTTGTTCGTTGGCTTGGCAATTTTTATGTCCAACGTTTAAGGAGCGTTTTATCTATAATCTGATTCTCCCAGTTAACCAACCCCATGTGGCCCACTTTACCCCCAAAGGCAAAAAATCCAAGGTAAAATCTGCTGACATGAGATCGATCTTGAGGACCCATGAATCCAATCCAACGGCGTAGGTACCAACTTGCATGTTCTAGAAGTCGTGTCAGCGGTCTGATCCCTAAGCTAGTCCACGTGTCAAAGCCTCTACACCCTTGAAGTCGAGAACTTTCGACTTTCGATCTCTCCCACAATAAAAAGTCTCAAAATTTCTCTCTTTCTGTCCAACAATAAACAAAAGCTGATCCGAATCCTATGAACGACTCATCGTTTTGATTCATTTTTCGCGTCCGTGACTGTAACTGTAAGTGTTTTTTTTTGTTTTCCTTTGCCATTGCACAGTTTCACTCACACACACTGAATGTGTTTGGTTGCCGACAAAATCTCCGGGAAAATTGGACCAAAACAATTTTTTTTCTTCTTATTTTTACTATATTGGGAATTTGAACAATGACACAATTAATGTGGGTCTTTTGTGTAGTAAAATGTTAATGCATGGGTGTAGAGAAATTCAAAGACTTTAAAATCTGTGTTGGGTTTTTCTTAATTGTTCATTCTATGAGCAAAGCTTTGTTCTTTTGTAATAAATTTGATGGCTTTATTTCGTTTTTATTGCTTTGCATGATATATATTTGCAGTATGTATTAGATCTAT
Organism: Quercus gilva; assembly: GCA_023621385.1. NCBI lineage: Eukaryota > Viridiplantae > Streptophyta > Magnoliopsida > Fagales > Fagaceae > Quercus > Quercus gilva. The sequence goes on from CM042473.1 coordinate 36,490,911, forward strand.
GTTTTTTTGGTCCGTATATGGTTTACATTAATGAAAGTGGGACTAAAAGGAGCTTTGGTCAAGAGCATGAAATGAAAATGATACTAGGGAATAAAAGGAGTCAATGAGTTCTTTTTTGCTTTTTAGGCTAATTTCAGTGCTCCCCCTTTGTTGGTTATTAGAATGCTTTGGTTATTTTATAGATTTGGAATTGGGGTGTGGATCTCAGTAGGCAATATTAAAATCATTGTCTTTTGACTGCTTCACCATTTTGGAATTTAAAAAAGAGCAATTGGGTGGGTTTGTTTGGAGAAGATAAATTGGTACCTATGATTGTCTTTTTGATATAATAATTAATTAGTAATAATCGAGGAGAGTTGGCATTATCTTTTTTATAAAATAATTAATCATTAATGAGCAGGAAACTAGTGGTGACGTCTAGCTTTAGGAATTGTCTTCTGGTTTTAATACTTGGTCTGATGGTCTGATAAGTCATGCTCTTGCTATATTTTAAGTAATTCACAAAATGGTTTTCGTTTTGAATTGCTTTGATAGATCAGGGTCATTGTTATTATCATGCTTCCTCCAATTGAATGGTGATCAGCATATTTATGGTTTGTGACTCTTTATATGTAATTATACTGCTTGAACGTATGGAACCATCTCATGCGTTTTGGGGCATGAGTTGCTGCTGATAAAAATACTGGATCCAACAGTTATATTCCTCTTAAGAATTGGGACATAATATTAAAAATAAATAAATGTATAAATCAAGTGTGTTTTGACCATCCAATTTATCCATACAGGTGGGAGGATATGCTTTTGATTTTTAATTATGAATCTTGCTAGTAAAGCATCTTTATTGATTTGGGTTTGGCATTAGTGATCTCCTATGTAGGCCTATTTTATGGGTACTGGTATGTTATTAATATTGTTCCACTGGTATATGTACAGAGTCCGAGAGCTGGTGCTTGGTTTTGAGGCTCAGATCCTAGGTTACATTTTGTTCTTTTATTTAATAATGCCCATACTCATTTTATGATGGTTAGAAATGGTTTTCCCTTTAGTTTCAAAAGCTCCTTATGCTGCACGTATCCTTTTGAACATCAAGCAGTCACCACTAGCTGAATGCCAATTATGTTCTTTTGATTATGTTGATATGCTTGAATTTGCAAATACAGTGCTTCTGTGCAATCAGTCTCTGAGTTATAACCTGTGAACAATAATTTTCTTGAAAAGTTATTCTGTGACAAGCCCAATCCATACTTGATCTGTATTACTATGTTTTAACATTGTTGTGCTTGCTTTGGGCCAGTGATAAATGTGACTTCTGCTTTTCCATACTCTATGCCCATGTGCCACTCAAGCTTTTGCTGTTTATTTGGACAAGTAACAACTAACATAGCACCACCATGTTTACTAGTCTAATTTTCTTCAGGTTGTTATTGGGAAGTTTGTGACAAATACTAATCACTCACATAAAGTCTTGGAATAAGATTTCTAACTTCATGTGTTTAAACTACAGGCAAACACTTGCTTGCATCCGTGTGAATCTGTCATATAAAGTGAATTTGTATCGGGCAATTTTAATAGACTTTAAGATTTTAGAATGTATGTTTGTGTTTAATCTTTGTGAAGAAGTAGAAGCTAAACTTGTTGCTTCTTGCACTTCTATTCTCTAAGTGGAATGTGTTTGCAGGATCATTGTGTATTCTGTTCATTTATTCATTTGGTATTTTGTAGACTGAACTTTTATAGATTCATTGTTGTACTTGACATGTATTTGATGAGTATACTTAGCTCAGTGTTAGACATGATTGATTCTTGTATTTGTTTTAAACTTTATTAAATATGCTAAATCCTTACTATATGGTAGGAGCTGCACTAGAATTTAGCTCCTATTAGTAATACATATATCTTGGAACATTCAGGTTTTATAGGTTTGCAAGACATACTGTACGACTTGCTGTATTTGACTGTGTTCTCATACTATCTAATACTTTTTGGAGGTAGAAGAATTCTTGAAACCTTTGAAACCATCAACCATGAGTTTTGTTTTCCGAGGGAGTAGAGCAGATATTGAAAGTGGATTTCCAGGATTTGCTCCTGAACCACCAGCAATGGTATGTTAACATGTGCCAGTGCACATTTCTGCAATATTTATTTATTTTTGTTTACTTTTTACCTGTATCTCAATCAGATAATATGATTAGATTATGTGATTGTAAGCTTGTCACTGTGTTGATTCTTTGTCCTTTGACCTCTTCCTATCAGCGCATGCACACAGTGCGGCCGGTTAATACCAACTCACTTGCTTTTCTTGTCACAGGTAATGTATTTGATTTCATCTTTTTCATTCCATTGCTTGATGTTTTGTAAATGTATTTTTTAATCCATACCATTACCTCTTTGTTCAGCAGTTCTTTTGCTTTTCATGATTTTGAACTCTAATCAGATGTCACCAAACTTTTTGGTATGTTGTCACCAAGCATTACTTGTGGGCATACTTCTAATTCTGTTAAGTGATTCTGAAGTATAAAACTTACACAGCAATTAAGCTTGGACACTATGCGTCTATATGTGCAGATCTGGCTAGTTGTGGGTGTCTTTTTGATGGCCACAATCCTGAGGATGTATGCAACTTGTCAACAACTTCAAGCTCAGGCCCGGGCTCATGCTGCAGCAGCCAGTGGCTTGCTAGGTCATACTGAACTGCGACTACACATGCCACCATCAATAGCTTTTGCAACAAGAGGACGATTACAAGGACTAAGACTCCAGCTTGCACTTCTTGACCGAGAGTTTGATGATCTAGGTATTGTAGTTTTTGTTAAATAATTTTTTGGTTTTGTATGAGTATGACTGGGTCACCTCTTGAAAATTGATGGTGCACATGCAGATGCCCAAAGAAATGCTTGGTTTTTGATTTTTCTGTGGATGAATTGTTTTGCTTATTCTGCTGCAGATTATGATACTCTCAGAGCATTGGACTCTGTTAATACTTCCACCACTCCTTCAATGAGTGAGGAAGAGATAAATACTTTACCTGTTCACAAGTACAGAGTTGCTGGCTCAGAGAAGTAAGTTTGAAAGAGTGGGCGAGAATGTGTTTGTCTTTAATTATATTGCAACTTTTTTTAGTAGCTAGTTATCAGTATATGGATGTCTCTATAGATTATGTCATTATCAATTGAGTATTGAACCTTGTCTTAGTCTTAGTATTATGTACTAACTGCTCATTACAATGATGATATACATGGTCAAGAGTGGAATGAACCTCTGATGTCATTAAGTAATGGATGAAATGGTAGTAATTTGGAGTAGTAGTTTAACTAATTTAACTGCTAGTCAGCTATGAATTTGATTTGTTCAGTTTACTACCAACTTCTAATTAATTTTAAGAAGATCCTTAGAAAGTTTCCTCTTTTCTTTGCAACATTTGTATCAGAGTTTGACTAAGCTGGAGAAAAAGGAATGCATTCTTCCTGAAATGCTTGGACAAAATGCTTCCCCACCCCCCCCCCCCCCCCCTCTCTCCTCCTAAAATGCTGTATATAGAAATTTATTTTGAGACAGGAGTGTAGAAATTTTTTTTTTTTCACAACTCAATGGCAATAATTTAAAATGATTTATTTATTTATAGTCACAGTTCATCACGGCAACAGGCATCATCTTCTTCAGGCCCAGCTGAGGTAATTTCTTTTCCTTTTACAATTTTGATTGCATAATCACTACAAAAATGCCTGGGATAATTCAAGCTCATTAGAAAATCACTGAATGGCCCAGGAAAGAAAGAAACAACATACATTTAAAAGATTCTTCCTTTTGAAATGTGATACTACTTTCCAGTTATAATAGTCACAGTATCTGTCCATAATTAAACTGGTAGGAATCCCTGTGAGCTTTGCCAAATCAGCTTGTGGAATTAAGTGCTCTTTCATGATTATTAGGTGTAATTATTTAGCACTTCGAGAGAAATGCTCCCACATCTCACATAATAGTGGGTTCTGCTAATTAAATTCAGGGTGAGACCCATTATTCATGAGAGAGGAGGGAAAATTGCACCCGGAATATTGAATAGTTTTTCAATTATTAGGTACTCTCATTTTTTGTGTTATCTTTAGTTTTTCAATTATTAGGAACTCTCATTTTTGTGTCATCTTTAGTTTTTTATTTTCTCTTCTGCAAGCAGACTAAGCAAGACTTTAGAAAGGCGGATGGGAGCATCAGGGGCCCAGATGATGAACTGACATGCAGCATTTGCTTGGAGCAAGTTAATATGGGGGAGCTAGTTCGTAGCTTGCCATGTTTGCATCAGGTTCTTCCACTGTCCATATTGAATCTTGTCCACTTTATTAGCTAATGAGTCGCACATTTCCAAAATCTAAGAATATATGCTGTATTTTTTTTTTTGGGTAAAAGAGGATACTTCATAAAGCTAAACAGAAAAGATAGGTTCAGGGCATAGCCTGTTAGAGTACAAATGATGGCAATCAGCCTCATAAACAGAGATTAAGTCCTCAGGCGGACTGGAATACAACACAAAATCCACATCTAGAGAAAATCCTAATCTAGCTAGGCAGTCAGCACTCTTATTTGCTTCTTTGTAGACATGGCTAAAATGCAACTGCAGAATCCGGGTAACCAATTGCCTGCAATTGTCCATAATAGAGGAGACAACAATGTTAGAGTTTGCATGGTTAGCAAAGCATCAACTATAGCTTTCTTACTTCTTAGTTTTTCATTAATTATACACAAAGAATATACAAAGAGTCACTGAGATACTCATACCTCAAATTAATTATTAATTCATATTTTTACAATAATCTCCTGATTTAGGAATTATGCTCACATATACTAAAAATTACACCCTGAATCTTGATGTTTAGCATTTCTAATTTCACCATACTTTTTCCCCTCATATTTCAAGATCTTGAATTATTATGGATGCTATGCTGCTGCATAAACAACAGATTCTGAAATCCACAAAACAGTTTTGATATAGTATATTTAATTGATTCGTATGATAATCATTATTTTTTATTTTTCTTGTTTGGCAGTTTCATGTCAATTGCATTGATCCATGGCTGCGGCAACAAGGCACATGCCCTGTTTGTAAATTTAGTGTGGGATCGGGATGGCAGGATAGAAGGGAGAGTGAATCAGATGGTTCAGACATGGTTTAACGACTCAGTCAAGTATATATATATAGCTTTCCATATTGTCTTTTGCATAAAAATAATATACTCGAGTTACATATGTACATAAGTTTCAGTCTCGGCATTTTCTTAACTTGGGCATGAAGCATGCCTCTTTTTTTCCCTTGATAAATAAAGAGATACTTAATATTCTATTCTTAGATCAATGTTGTTGATCTACACATTTCTTTCTTATAGTTCATTTTTTAATATTTTGACCTTGTGTGTTTAAAACTCTGGTTATGGACTGGAAGACATCCTGTGATCCTGTCACACTTGTGACATGTGTGCCTGACTTATATTTATTTATTTATTTTTATTTTATTTATTTGAGATGAAAGTATGGGTGGCTTATTGAAGCTCTGAATCGGTCACATGCTACCTATTGGCTGCAGTTGAGACATTTAGTTGTTTTTATTTTTCTTTAATATTTTTTTAATATTAAATACTAATTATCTTTCAAAGAAATCAAACTTATTACTGTATGGACTGCAAAGAATCTTTATCCATCAAAAAGTGAGACAGAACGGACTATAAATAATCATCAATACCCAATAGCAATTCCGTTTGTCAAACTCATTAGAATCTATCTTAGAGAATACTTTTCAGAAGCAACCTCCCAAGTTATCAATTATTTAGTTATCAATTATATATTCTCAGGAATTAAATAAAGGGTCTTGTTAACAAATACTTTTAGGGCATTTGTTAAAGAATTATTTTAAAAAAGTTTTTTTTTTTTTTGAGAAAATTTTAAAAAAGTTTTGACACTATTTTTATAAAAAAATATAAAAAGCTACCAAAAAATCAATTGATTTCTTTTTCCTATATAAAGTTTTAAAATTTTTTCAATTAAATATTCTTAAGGCATCTATTAATATTTCCTTTTAAGTAAAAATACACATTGAGGGGGGCCTCATGTACGGTCTTCATATATCAAACACGCCCCCCACCCCCCAAAAAAAAAAAACAAAAAAAAAACACACACTTTAAGCAAGAGCTAGGTTACAGTTATACCTTAATAAAGAAGGTGATGATTTTTTTTTTTTTTTTTTTTTTAAAACTCTATTTTAAAATGAAAATAAGTTGAACCCAAAGAGGGGTTAAGAGTTGTGGTCAGTAGCTATTTCCATCTAATTTCATCATTGTTGACATCATTAGTTTTCCTGATAAGGATAAATGACATCCTTAATATTAATTCTTTTTCCATCATTTATATATTTTTATTCACTTTGTCTTGCATCTATACTGGTCTCAATCTTTGTTTGGTCAGAATGTCTTTTACATGTTAATCACAATCAGCCCAGTAAAAGATTCCATGTCTACATTTTTGGGCTGATATATACCCGAAAAAAGAAAAAAGAGTTTGTCAAGGAGGGTACCATGTGGTTGCATTCATCAATTTAGTACAAATATTCAATATTTCCCTAAACATAATTAAATTAAAGCATGACTTATTTATTAATGTAATAACTATATTTTTAAATTTAATTGGAAACCCTAAGAATCTATAACTAAGTTTTATCCATTTAAGAATGAAGTCACGTAACTTTTTATTTTGTTTTATATGCAATCATGTATACTTTATATTAAACAAGAAATATTTGGATTTTGTACCTTGGAGTCGAGCCTGGACACTTGGGTTGGCAAGTATCACAAGCATCTAAGCAAACTTAGCCCCAGACATGCATTGCCACCGTTGATTATAATTTAAAATTTCCAAGTTTATTGGTTGGACAGTCGATTAACACTCAAAGAGTGTGTAGTACAATCCTACAATCTTTCACAAAGTCAAAAGTGTACTACAAAGAGAAAAAAACTAGGAGAGGCATACATCAGGTAGTATTATTTTCATAGCCCTTGTTATATACAGTAGTAACTAACATTAACCTAACCAAAAAAATATTAAGAAAGTTTTTTGATCCATGGCTTCCATTTCTTCCTCGAAAACCCTGAAGACAACCACTTTGTTTTTCTGTCTCTTTGTCCTCCAGTTATCCCTCATCAAAGGTCAAGGACCTCAAGGTGGAAATGATCAGAGCAGCAGCGATCAAGTAAATTTGCACTCAAAGCAGTTGATTCTTGTTAAAGTATGGTGCTTGATAATCCTACTATTAAGCACTTTTGCATTTGGGATCTCTCCCTACTTTTTTCGATGGAATGACAGCTTTCTTCTCTTGGGAACGCAATTTGCTGGTGGGGTTTTCCTGGCAACCTCTCTGATCCATTTCTTGAGTGATTCAGCTGGGACCTTTGCAGACCTCACAACCAAAACATACCCTTTTGCATTCATGTTAGCATCGGCAGGTTACGTTCTGACATTGCTTGCTGATTGCATAGTGGCTCATGTTACAAGTGGTGTCAAAAGAGATGCTAGAGTTCTGGTAGTGGAAGAAGGAAGGACACCTGAGGAGCAACCTAAAGAGGTGCATGTTGATGTCAACCCAGAGTTTTTGAGGACAACCTCTTTTGGAGACGCCTTACTACTCATCCACGCCTTGTGCTTTCATTCTGTGTTTGAGGGTATTGCTGTGGGAGTTTCAGGTAAATGATACATTCATATATACATATTGTGTATACATATATTCCTTGGTACGTTGTCTTTTTTTTTTCCCTGTCCATCGAATTTCATCATCTTGTTTTTACTTTGTGGTGTTAAGTTATCGTGATGGTAGAGGGTGGTTGCTGATTAGGTTTGTGTATCGAATGTAATATGGTGTTTCTTCTCTATAAGTTTGACCGTTTGAGTGTCCCTTTCTTTGTGTAGTTAATGTAATAGCCTATATATAGAGACTGCTTCTTATATATCTAGCCATATCACACTTGAGTCTGTAAATAAGTTTGGAAGAACCTAGCTACTATCTTTGTAACAGATTGTAAGCAAGTACATTTGCAGTGTTTAATTTAGGCAAGCATATCCTGATAAAATCTTTCCTGTGTTACTAAGCCTTTTATATTCATGATTTGTTATTATTGTATGTTGTGTCATTTTTAGCTGTGGTAAAACCCATATATACCTTGATTTCCTTTAAAACCAATAACTCTCATCTGCTAGTTTTAATGAGTTGTGTTTACGTTTAGCAAACTTAACTACAATCTCTCCCAAATAAATTTCAGCTACGGAGGGTGAAGCATGGAGGAATCTGTGGACAATATCCTTGCACAAATGTTTGCAGCCATTTCAATGGGAATAGCATTGCTCAAGATGCTACCAAAGAGGCCATTTCTTTCAACTGCGGCTTATTCATTTGCTTTTGCTATATCTAGCCCTGTTGGGGTTGGAATTGGCATTGCTATTGACGCCACAACTCAAGGACAAACAGCTAATTGGATCTATGCTATCTCAATGGGCATCGCTTGTGGGGTTTTTGTCTATGTTGCCATCAACCATCTTATGGCAAAAGGCTACACACCCCAATCTGAATGTTATTTTGACACTCCATTCTACAAATTTCTTGCTGTGCTACTTGGAGTGACCGTTCTAGCGATTGTGATGATCCGGGATACATAAAACGTCTCTTATATTGGGTTTCCTTGTTTGACAGTGTGAATGTGTGATAATATATAATTTATGTAATTTCTTTGGCTTATTGGCTATACCAAATTACCCGTGTGTGCACTCAGTCTTGAAGTCTGAGAAAGTATCATTTCCTTAATTTTGGTTACTCTCATGTATTTTCTACATGTATTTCTTCTATTTTTTTGTTGCTAATATGTATGTCTTCTAATGCATTGTTAATAAGAAATTAATTTTTTGCTACTTCCTCAAATGACCTCCTTAAGTACCTTTAAACAGCTTAACAAATTAGCCTTGGCCATGTTTGAAGCCAGAATGGATTTGATTTCATGATTCACAAGCTGATTGATAAAGGTAATTATTGAGTACTCCTGGAGTAATATAAATGCGTACTCTTCCCTCTCACATAATTATGAGTCCTACAAATTAAATTCATAGTGGGACTCACAATTCATGTGAGAGGAGAGAGTATGCATTTATAGTACTCTTAGAATATTCAATAATTTTTCGATTGACAAATATGAGTGCCACAAGCACAGCTACTAGAATGGAAAGACAACTAAGCAATTAATTCAAATTAAACTAAAGGGTATGTTTGGAATAGAAGAATGTGTGGAGGAGGAGAGGAATAGAGTGGCCAGAATTTACATATATCCCCCATTCAAGTATAAGGTAAATATCATCAGGAAAAAAAAAGTATAAGGTAAAATATCAACCATTACCATCGTTGATTATAATTTTAAGGCAAAAATATAATTTACACTCGTTAACTTTGCCCAAAAGCCTATTAAGTTTGAAATTGGTCATTTTAGCCTAATAATTTTACCAAAAATCATTTTAGTCCTTTAAGAACTCATATAGTTTGGTAACTTTGCCTAAAATTCACTAAAAATAATAAATTTAAAGCACTAAAATGGTTTTTAGGTAAATTTACTGTACTAAAATAATTGACTAACATGATTTTTGAGTAAAGTTATTGGACTAAAATAACAGACTTCAAAATTAAAAGACTAAGTGAATGTTTGGATAGAGTTGAAATGATTTTTCAATTGCGTCCAGCGTTTTTAAGTGGGTTCCGTACACTGTTCATGAGACTTGCAAGTACTTTTTTTAGCAAAAACAACTTTAAAACTGGATTCCATGGCATTATTCACATATTTAAAAATTATTTTGTTATAGTGTTTTCAGTTTTCAATTTTCAACAATTAGCGGTATCCAAGTAGACCCTAAATAATTTTTGGGCAACGAAAGTAAATTGCATTTGCTTGGATCAAGTTAATATGTGGGAGCTAGTTCGTAGCTTGCCATGTTTGCATCAGGTTCTTCTACTGTCCATATTGAATCTGGTCCACTTTATTAGCTAATGAGTCGCACATTTCCAAAATCTAAGAATAAATGCAATATTTTTTTTTGGTAAAAGAGGATATATACTTCATAAAGCTGAACAGAAAAAATAGGTTCAAGGCATAGTCTGTTAGAGTACAAATGACGGCAATTAGCCTCATAAACAGAGATTAAGTCCTCAGGTGGACTGGAATACAACACAAAATCGACATCTAGAGAGAATCCTAATCTAGCTAGGCACCCAGCTCTCTTATTTGCTTCTCTGTATACATGGCTAAAATGCAACTGTGGAATCCGGATAATCAATTGCCTGCATTCCTCCATAAGAGAGGAGACAACAGTGTTAGAGTTTGCATGGTTAGCAAAAGCATCAACTATAGCTTTCTTACTTCTTAGATTTTCATTAATTATACACAAAGAATATACAAAGAGTCATTGAGATACTCATACCTCAAATTAATTATTAATTCATATTTTTACAATAATCTCCTGATTTAGGAATTATGCTTGCATATACTAAATATTGGGCCAAAATGGCAAAATATCCTTTTTGCACAAACTTTTCAGCAAAATGCCCTTGTTTTGAAACTATTTAGGGAAATACCTTAATTTGAAAATCGAGTTTTTAAAACTCGAGTTCCAATGAATAACTCGATTCGTCGAAAATCGAGTTACTTGAAAAAATTTACATGGAACTCGAGTTCCATGTAAATTTTTTCAAGTAACTCGATTTTAGGCGAATCGAGTTTTTCATTGGAACTCAAGTTTTAAAAACTCGATTTTAAAAACATGGGCATTTCCCTAAATAGTTTCAGAACATGAGCATTTTGCTGAAAAGTTTGCACGAAATGGGCAAAGGCCAATTTTCTTCCCAAATATTGCACCCTGAATCTTGATGTTTAGCATTTCTAATATCACCATACTTTTTCCCCTCATATTTCAAGATCTTGAATTATTATGGATGCTATGCTGCTGCATAAACAACAGATTCTGAAATCCACAAAACAGTTCTGATATAGCATATCTAATTGATTCGTATTCATTATTTTTCGATCGTGTTTCTTATTTGGCAGTTTCATGCCAATTGCATTGATCTATGGCTGCGGCAGCAAGGCACATGCCCAGTTTGTAAATTTAACGTGGGATCGGGATGTCCGGATAGAAGGGAGAGTGAATCAGATGGTTCAGAAATGGTTTAATGACTCAGTCAAGTGTGTATATATATATATATATATATAGCTTACCATATTGCCTTTTCCATAAAAATAATATACTTTTAAATTAAATAAAGGGTCTTGTTAACGGAAACTCTTAACGCACTTATTAAAGAACAATTTTAAAAAAGTTTTAATATCACTTTCATAAAAAATATAAAAAAGCTATTAAAAAAGTTTATTTGTTTTTTTTTTTTTTAAGTTTCTAAAAATAGTTAATTAATAAATATTTTTAGGGCATCTATTAACATTTCAGTTACCTTAAAAAGAAAAGAAGGTGATGATTTAAAAAAAAAAAAAAAAAACCTCTTTAAAAATGAAAATAAGCTGAACCAAAGAGGGGTTAAGAGTTGTGGTCATTAGCTATTTCCATCTAATCTCATCATTGTTGACATGATCAGTTTTCTAGGTAAGGATAAATGAGTATGACATCCTTAATATTAATTCTTATTCCATCATTTATATATTTTTATTTACCATGTCTTGCATCAATAGTCTCAATCTTTGTTTGGCCAGAATGCCTTTTACATGTTAATCACAATCAACCCCAGTAATAGATTCCATTGGTTTACGTTTTTTGTCTTATATATACACAGGAAAAAGAAAAAGAAAAAGAAAAAGAAAAAAAGAGCTTGTCTTAAGGGGGGTATCGTGTAGTTGCATTCATCAGTACAAATAGTGTTATATTTCCTTGATTAAATTCAAGCATGACTTCCTTCTCAAAAAAATTCAAGCATGACTTCCTTCTCAAAAAAATTCAAGCATATGACTTATTTATTAATGTAACTATATTGTTAAGGGGAAATTATAGTAAACCCATATGTGATTTGACCTGTTTTCACTTTGCCTATTTGTGGTTTAAAACTTAACACTTTGTCTACCTGAATTTTAATCCGTTACTCACCTCACCCTCAGACATTAGGAAAACACATTTTTAATACAAATCAGAGCATAACACAGTTAAAAAATACAAATCATTGAAACTTTTCCTTATGAGCCCTAGAAATTCTGAGACAACCCCACTATCACAATCGGTTCAAAGTAATTATAATCAATTTTCATATGCAAACATTCTAATGTTCCACCAATCAAACTACCATAAATGCTATTATTTTTTGAATAATTAGGCTTAAGAACAACATCTGGGATATTTTGAACTAAATGAACCAACATAGCTCTTCCCTGATCCGACCATACAGAGCTTCCTAGAAGATTTTGACTAATACCCATTTACCGAAAACACTAAATTTTCTTTCCGATAACTAATACTTCCCAATGTCATTGATCGAAAACAAAGTACTTCCATGGGTCTCGAATGTACAGGGTGGCTTTGACCTTGTGAACGCCATGGGAGGTGGTGTTTTTGATATATGAAGGGTTGAAAGGAGAGAGATATCTCGGACTTAGTGGTTTGGTTGAAGATTCCGACGTTGCAAGAGAAAAATGCGAATTGGAAGTTGAGGAAATTGTTGGAGTGGGAGATAGGGACATTGCTGGAGGACAAAGGGGCTCGAGAACAACGTCATTGCAGTGCCAGGAGTATGAGATTTCAGGATTCCAAAATGGATTTCGGAAAAAAGCTGTGGTGGTGGGAAAGTTGAGGAATAAGAATAAGATGCAGAGGAGGGGACTGAGTGTGAATTTCAATTTCTTAGGATTTGGAGAAGAAGAAGGGGGCTTTTTTGTGTTTCTAGGGCTCGTGAGGAAAAGTTTCAATAGTTCGTGTTTTTTATTTGTGTTATGTTCTGATTTGTATTAAAAATGTGTTTTTCTAACCTCTGAAGGTGAGGTGAGTAACTGAGAGTAAACAGATTGAAGTTCAGGTGGACAAAGTGTTAAGTTTTAAACTACAAGTAGGTAAAGTGAAAATGGTTCAAACTACAGATAAGTTTACTGTAATTTCTCCTATTGTTAAATTTAATTGGAAACCATTTTTTGTTGTTGAGAAGAATCTATAACTGAGTTTAATCCGTTTAAGAATGCTTGATCAATAATTGAATGGTTAATGACACGTAACTTTTTATTTTATTTTATTCGGCAATCATGTATACTTAATATTAAACAACTAATATTTGGTTTTAGTACCCCTGGCGAGTCGAGCCCTGGACAATTGGGTTGGCAAAGTATCACAAGCGTCTAAGCAAACTTAGCCCAAGACAAGCATTAATGCTTGTCACTTTGCCACCGTTGATTATAATTTAAAATTTCCAAGTTTATTGATTGGACAGTCGATTAACACTGAGAGTGTGTAGTACAATCCTACAATCTTTCACAAAGTCTAAAGTGTACTACAAAGAGGAAAAAAAACTAGGAGATGCATATATCCAAGCGGTATTATTTTCATAGCCTTTGTTATATACAGTAGTAACTAACATTAACCTAACCAAAAAATATATTAAGAAAGTTTTTTGACCCATGGCTTCCATTTCTTCCTCGAAAACCCTGAAGACAACCACTTTGTTTTTCTGTCTCTTAGTCCTCCAATTATCCCTCATCAAAGGTCAAGGACCTCAAGGTGGAAATGATCAGAGCAGCAGCGATCAACTAAATTTGCACTCCTTTCTCAAAAAAAAAAAAAAAAAAAAGAGTAAATTTGCAATCAAAGCAGTTGATTCTTGTTGAAGTATGGTGCTTGATAATCCTTCTCTCCCTACTTTTTTAGATGGAATGAAAGCTTTCTTCTCTTGGGAAAGCAATTTGCTGTTGGGGTTTTCCTGGCAACCTCTCTGATCCATTTCTTGAATGATTCAGCTGGGACCATTGCAGACCTCACAACCAAAACATACCCTTTTGCATTCATGTTAGCATTGGCAGGTTATGTTTCGACATTGCTTGCTGATTGCATAGTGGCTTCTCTTACAAGTGGTGGCAAAAGAGAAGCTAGAGTTCTGTTAGTGGAAGAAGGAAGGACACCTGAGGAGCAACCTAAAGAGGTGCATGTTGACGTCAACCCTGAGTTTTTTAGGACAACTTCTTTTGGAGACGCCTTACTACTCATCCTCGCCTTGTGCTTTCATTCTGCATTTGAGGGTATTGCTGTGGGAGTTTCAGGTAAATGATACATTCATATATACATATTGTGTATACATATATTCCTTGGTTATCTTTTTTTCCATGTCCATTGAATTTCATCTTGCTTTACTTTGTGGTGTTAAGTCATTGTGATGGTAGTGGGTGGTTGACGATTAGGCTTGTATATCGAATGTTATATAGTGTTTCTTCTTTATAAGTTTGACCGTTTGAGTGTCCCTTTCTTTGTGTACTTGATATGATAGCTTATAGAGACTGCTTCTTATATATCTTTCCATATCACACTATTGACTCTGTAAATAAGTTTGGAAGAACCTAGCTATTATATATCTTTGTAACAGATTGTAAACTAGTACATTTGTACTGTTTAGTTTAGGCAAGCATATCATGATCGAACCTTTCCTGTTTTACTAAGTTTTTATATTCACGATTTGTTATTATTGTATGTTATTTTGTTTTTAGCTGTTGTAAAACCCATATATACCTGTATTTTGCTTCAAAACCCATATCTGTCACCTGCTACTTTGAATGAGTAGTGTTTTCGTTTACCAAACTTAACTACAACCTCTCCCAAATAAATTTCAGCTACTGAGGGTGAAGCATGGAGGAATCTGTGGACAATATCCTTGCACAAAATGGTCGCAGCCATTTCAATGGGAATAGCATTGCTCAAGATGCTACCAAAGAGGCCATTTCTGTCAACTGCGGCTTATTCATTTGCTTTTGCTATATCTAGCCCAGTTGGAGTTGGGATTGGCATTGCTATTGATGCCACAACTCAAGGACAAACAGCTAATTGGATCTATGCTATCTCAATGGGCATCGCTTGTGGGGTTTTCGTCTATGTTGCCATCAACCATCTTATGGCAAAAGGCTACACACCCCAATCTGAATGTTATTTTGACACTTCATTCTACAAATTTTTTGCTTTGCTACTTGGAGTGACCGTTCTAGCGATTGTGATGATTTGGGATACATAAAACATCTTCTATATTGGGTTTCCTTGTTTGATAGTGTTCGGTTCTAAGACTTTAGGAACTAAATGTATTAGAACTTCAATTTGTAATGTATTGGCAAACCATGATCAAAACTTAGAGTTTAGATTTAGACTACTTAAAGTGTGTTTATTTGTAAAGTTGGAATCGAGTAATTGCAGGATTTATTTGACTAAATCTGTAAGGCTCGATTGATCGAAAATTAGACTTGATCGATTGAACCTCGTGCAGATTATTTTTTCTGCAGAATTTTCAACTTAGCCCAAGCGCGGTTTGACATGTAGGGTTTTATGTTTTACTCCAAGTATAAAAGGCAAAACCCTAGTTACGTTTTAGAGGTTTTTGATGTGCTGTGTGTTAAATCTTTTGTGAGATCTAGATGTTTTTTCCTTCATACACACTTAGGGTTATCAAGATCAAGATTATGTCAAGAACTTGGTGATTGCTTCAGGTGTTGCATAAAGAATTTAAAGAAGAACTGAAATCTTTGAGTAGAATTTCAAAGTCACAAGTGGGAGTACTTGTAGTTGCAGTGGATCAAGGAAAGAAGTAGTCTTTGGACTCGAAGCTGTTCCGTGGTCATGGTAGTAAATTTTCTACACGAGGTAGTAATAAGATGTTAATGGTCTAAATTATATTGTAAAAACTTCAATTCTTTCATAGTGAATCTGTTTTACCTTGAAGATAGCTAAGTTAAATCCTCCTAAGGTTTTTTACCGGTTTGGTTTTCCTGAGTTATCTATCGTGTGTTCTTTATATTTCTGCATTACTTACATGATATGATTTGATTGTGTTAATTTATATTTAAATAATTTATCTAAGTAATCATTTAACTAAATAACTAAGTTAAACATCTTGTGTTTTAAGGGGTTTAAAAATGTACAAATAGTGTAAATGTGTGATAATATATAATTTATGTAATTTCTTTGGCTTATTGGCTATACCAAATTACCTGTGTGCACACTCAGTCTTAAGTCTAAGAAAGTATCACTTCCTTAATTTTGGTTACACTCTTATATTTTCTACATGTATGTCTTCTATTTTTATGTATGTCTTCTATTTTTTTGTTGTTGCTAATATGTAAGTCTTCTTATGCATTGTAAATAAGAAGTTAATTTTTTGCTTAAGAGAGTGTGTTGTGTGTAGTATAATTTAATCCATCATCCCTTAAAAGTTACAATGACTTTTGAATTGAGTTATAGTGTATCTTTGTGGTAGAACCTCTTTCTCTCTTTGTGTGTGTGTGTGTGTGTGTGTGTGTGTTTGTTTCTCAAATAAAAAAAAAGTACCTTTAAAGGGCTTAACAAATTAGCCTTGGCCATGTTTGAAGCCAGAGTGGATTTGATTTCATGATTCACAAACTGATTGACAAAGATGAGTGTTATAAACACAACTACCAGAATGGAAAGAAAACTAAGAAATTAATTCATATTAATCTAAAGGGTATGTTCGGAATAGACAAAGATGTGGAAGCTAGAGGAGAGAAAAAGGGTGGCCAGAATTTACATATCTCCCATTCAAATATAAGGTAAATATCAACCATTGCCATTGTTGATTATAATTTTAAGACAAAAATATAATTTACACCCACTAATTTTGTCCAAAATTTTTTAAGTTTGAAATTGGTCACTTTAGTCCGATAACTTTGCTAAAAATCATTACTAACTTAATCGGGTAACTTTTCCCAAAAATGACTAAAAATAACCAATTTAAAAAACTAAAATGATTATTGGGTAAAATTCTTGTACTAAAATAACCAATTAAAATAATTTTGAGATAAAATTACTGGATTTAAACAACTAATTTGAAACTTAAAGGATTAAAATAATTTTTTGCCAAAATCAACAAAAGTTAATTGCATTTTTGTCTAATTTTAAAATCTAAGTTTATTGGCTGAACCGTCTATTAACCCTCAAGGGTGTGTAGTACAATCCTACAATCTTTCACAAAGTCAAAACTGTACTACAAAGACAAAAACTCGGTGGCATAGATCCAAGTAGCATTATTTTCAAAGACATTGTTAAATAACTGACATACCTAACCAAAACAATATCAAGAAAGTTTTTTAAACCCCATCCATGGCTTCCATTTCTTCCTTGAAAACCCTGAAGTCAACCACTTTGCTTTTCTGTCTCCTAGTCCTCCAATTATCCCTCATCAAAGGTCAAGGTGGCAATGATCAGAGCAGCAGCGATCAAGTAAATTTGCACTCAAAGCACTTGATTCTTGTTAAAGTATGGTGCTTGATAATCCTACTCGTAAGCACTTTTGCATTTGGGGTCTCTCCTTACTTTTTCCGATGGAACGAAAGCTTTCTTCTCTTGGGAACGCAATTTGCTGGTGGGGTTTTCCTGGCAACCTCTCTGATCCATTTCTTGAGTGATTCAGCTGGGACCTTTGCAAGCCTCACGACCAAAACATACCCTTTTGCATTCATGTTAGCATCGGCAGGTTATGTTCTCACCATGCTTGCTGATTGCATAGTGGCTCATGTTACAAGTGGTGGCAAAAGAGATGCTAGAGTTCTGGTTTTGGAAGAAGGAAGGACACCTAAGGAGCAACCTAAAGAGGTGCATGTTGATGTCAACCCAGAGTTCTTGAAGACAACCTCTTTTGGAGACGCCTTACTACTCATCCTCGCCTTGTGTTTTCATTCAGTATTTGAGGGTATTGCTGTGGGAGTTTCAGGTAAATGATACATTCATACATATTGTGTATACATATATTTCTTTTTTTGACTTTTTTCCTTGTCCATCGAATTTCATCTTGCTTTAGTTTGTGGTGGTAAGTTTTTGTGATGGGAAAAGTGGAGGGTGGATGGCGATTTGGTTTGAAGAAATCATCGAATATAATATAGCTTTTCTTCTTTATGAATTTCAGTGTCCTTTTCTTTTTGTAATTGGTATAATAACCTATAGAGACTGCTTTTTTTTTTTTAAAAAAAAAATATCTAGCCATATCACACTTGAGTCTATAAATAATTTTAGAAGCACATAGCTACCATCTTTGTAAGAGATTGTAAACAAGTACATTTGTACGGTGTATTTTAGGCAAGCATATCTAGATCCATCTTTTTCTGTTTTACTAAGTCTTATTTCATGATTTGTTATTATTGTATGTTGTTTTTAGCTCCTGTAAAACCCATATAACTGAATTTGCTTCAAAAGAATCAAAACCCATATCTCCGGTCTGCTAGTTTGAATGAGTAGCGTTTTCGTTTAGCTAACTTAACTGCAACCCCTCCCAACTAAATTTCAGCTACTGAGGCTGATGCATGGAAGAATCTGTGGACAATATCCTTGCACAAAGTCTTTGCAGCCATTTCAATGGGGATAGCATTGCTCAGGATGCTACCAAAGAGGCCATTTCTGTCAACTGCGGCTTATTCATTTGCTTTTGCTATATCTAGCCCTGTTGGAGTTGGGATTGGCATTGCTATTGATGCCACAACTCAAGGACAAACAGCTAATTGGATCTATGCTATCTCAATGGGCCTTGCTTGTGGGGTTTTCGTCTATGTTGCCATCAACCATCTTATGGCAAAAGGCTACACACCCCAATCTGAATGTTATTTTGACACTCCATTCTACAAATTTCTTGCTGTGCTTCTTGGAGTGACCGTTCTAGCTATTGTGATGATTTGGGGTTCATAAAACATCTTCTATATTGGGTTTTCTTAAGTGTGTGATAATAATTTATGTAATTTCTTTGGCTTTATTGGCTATACCAATTACCTGTGTATGCACTCACTCAAAGTCTAAAAAAGTATCACTCCCTTTTGGTTATTCTCCTCTATTTCATAAATGTACATGTGTTCTAATGCATTGTTGATAATAAGCTGGTTTTTGCTACTTCCTCAAATTATCTCCTTATTCCTAAAGTAACTTTAAACAGCTTAACAAATTAGCCTTGGCCTGTCGAACCCAGAATGGATTAAAAGATGAGTGGCATAAGAACAACAACAATAATGGAAAGACAACCAAGCAATTAATTCAAATTAATCTTAAGGGTTTGTTAATTAGGAGGAGACGAAGATGTGGAAGAGGAGAGGAAATGGGTGGTCAGAATTTACATCTCCCATTCAAATATAAGGTAAATATCAAACTCAAAAGTATTTTAGAGTTTAGACATAAATTTTGCATTAAAATTCATGCTAAGGTGACGATGATCATAACATGATTGCATTGTACATTTCTCCTATGGAAGATAACTTGGGTTCAAATTCCTCAGTCACCCTCCTCTTGTAAGCAAAGAGATAGAAAACTAGGACCAGTAGTAATTAAGCTGGAGAGCAAGCTAGTACTATATGCGATGGCAAATTGTAGCCAAAAAAACAGAAAGAAAAAGTGATGGCATAGGGCTTGAGCCAGTCAATGGGCCATAGAATGAAGGATATTCTACGTAGATCATAATTTGGCAACAATAAGTCAAATTGAAGTTTACAGCTTTCCTTTTGGGCACTGAGTTAATTTTGACTAGATCAAGATGTTGGGTTAGCGATGGTTTTTGAGTCAGATACTAGTATGATACTTTCATCCTCCATAGTCCAGAAGAATAGGATATGGATACCTTAAATTCTTACCAATAAAAGGGGGGAAGGTGAAAGAGAAAAGAAGAAGGAAGTGTAGCATCGTTTTTTAAAGTAGGAAGAGAAGACTGTGAGCAGGTTTTTATTGAAAAAAAAAAAAAAAAAAAAAAAAAAAAAAAAAATCTAACAAACAAAGAATGAGATATTATAATTGACATATAGAACATAAAGTAAAACACTTAAAGTGAGACAAAGTATAAGTAATGGAATACTCTTGATGCATTGCAATTGATAGTTGGTATGACCTTGTACGCACACCTACACACCTGCAAAAGATTGGAAAAGAAACTAAGGGTTTGCCGGGCAATGTGTAAATTGGGACTCTCTGATGCTTAAATTAGAAATGATTTTTTTACAAATGAAAGGTTTTTTATGGAGACTTTTTTAGTGAAGTGTTCACAGCTTCCCTGACGATCTTGCTCCCCTTTTATGCACCTTAGGAGGGTGGAGTGTTTTTTAAAATTTTTTTTTTTCATTGTAGCTTGGGTTCCAAATTTGAACAGTGATGCCTCCCCTTATTTGGGGGAATATCCCTTGATGCTAGGAATAGTGTTTAGTGCCTCCCCTTATTTTGGGGAATATCCCTTGATGCTAGGAATAGTGTTTAGAGTTTCAGTGGTGATAAATTGAATTTTAATATGTTCCCATATAAGTGATGATTAGTAGATTTTTGTCATTTTATTTTTTGGTTAGGGAGAACTTACTTAGTTATGACGAGTTTCTCAAGATTTGACCAAGCTACTTTGCATGCCCACATATCTTATTGAGATAACTCATCGTTACTTTTTTAACAACTCTTAATGGGACAAATGATTTTTATTCAATAGGATGACATATTGAGAAATGAGTGGTAACAATAACACACATATGGATAGAATGAAGAATACAAAGGTGGAAAGTGAAGGGTGAAAAGAAAAACACCTCTATCCTAGATATTGTCAGAATTTATTTATTTTTATATGAATTAAGTTAGTGAATGTTGGCTCAAAGGTAAGGAAGAAGGAAAATTCAAACAAGTGTAATTCGCTTTTGAAATATTTTTCAAAACAAATCAATGTCTTAAGTGTGTTTTTCCCCCTAAAAGTCATATACTTATATATATATATATATATCTAAATAAATAAATAAATAAAAATAAAGGTCGTTTCATTTGAATGAGAAGTTGTTTAAGAACAATTCCCTTTGGCTTGGGTTTTTTTTTTTTTTTTTTTTTTTTTACATCGTATCACTAAAATGATGCTTTTCTGGTAGGTTAAAATCATGTCTCTTGGCTAAAATATGTGTGTTCACAATGGTTGACAAACTTACCATTAAAAGTTCATGTTTGTTCATGTGTGAAAGATATACTTACATTGATGGCAGATAGAATTGACCTAATAAAGTTATCTATTCAACAATATATTTAACTTGTCCCCAACCCAATGAATAAGGTATGTTTAAGATAACGGTGACTTATAAAACTTTTACCTTAGAAATATGTAAGGTTTTCTTACAAATTTGTAATTATCCTCAAATAAAAAAGACATCAAATAAAATCCAAAACTAAATCAGCAAAAAATCTATAAAGTATCCGTGGAAATTAAAACCCAAAAACTAGAGTGAATACAATACTAAACAACAAAAACCCTAAATTTGAAGGGGGAGGAGGGGTGAATTTGACAAGTAACCAAATTCCAACTAACTAAATGAAACACGTATACAAGTAAAATTAATAAAATCCAAAAATCATATATCATAAAATCACAATTCAAACATATATTTTAGTCAAATTCTTGGTTCCTTTCCAAAATTTACACAAACTTCATCTAGTAATTGATAAAAAATGAAAACTTTCTAGATAACCAATTGAAAAAAAATACACATTTGTAATATTTCAATAAAGAAGAAATTCAAATTCTTTTCTTTAAATTGATTTTGGAAAAATAAATAAAAATTTGTAAGAAAGACAAAGAAATAATTAATAATTATAACATTTTAATTTAAGTAAAATATAACTAGTTAAGGAAAATATTACTATATCCTTCGTTGTCTACTAAAAAAACTCTTGCAACTCCTCGAGAACAATCTAACAAAACCTAAATTTTATCGTAATAATTCAATTTACAAAAAATGGTGTGTTAAAAAATTACTAAGAATAATTTTTTCTAGGGGCTAACTATTTTTAAATCACAAGATCAATGCTAAAAGGGATTTCTAAGGCGTTTACCTCAATAATCTAAAAAATATTAAGCTTCTCTTCTTGGAATCCTTAAGTAATCTTCTAGCTAAAGTTAGTTGACTCAAAACAGTCACATCAGTCTCCTCAAATATTTAGCTAAATTAATCCAAAAAAACTCTACTTTTGTTAGTTTATCTATCTATTATTTTCATACACATATATCGGCTTCAATATTTTATCAACATTGAAATTTAATGTAGTGAGAATAAAGGCTCACTACATGTAGAGATGAGACTATCATCTTTAAAAACTTTAATTAATTTAGTGAGGCTGATGCATGCTTGTTTTGGTTGAGTTTAAATTTTTTTTTTTTTTTCTAAAATATTAAATTGGTAAAATTAATGTGAATACTTTCGGAAGCAATCAATAGCTCTAAGGGAGGCTAGGGTTTCTTTTATATATATATATATATACTAATTAATATCAATGTACCTTTTTGGGGTTACATGTGTGTGTATTTATGAATGTATATATTAATTTATGGGTGTTTGAGTTTATCACATTGTGTGCTTCATAAGGAAGTACATGTGATTAAGACAATATTAAATACAGATTTGAAGCTGTATGTTTTTGATCTTTATTCAGCTCCTTCGTGTAACTCAACTTATTGCATTGTGTACCTGCCATGAGCTCCCATAGGCCTGCTAGTATTCCAAGCTTATTTGCATGGCTCATGGAGCCCAAGGTAGGAGAAAGTATGTTGTGTTTTAGAAACTCCAGCTCAGCACACATGTGGAGTTTCTAAGACCAATGAAATTTTGACAAATGGATTAAAAATTACAGCTCACCATCTGAAGTTACATAAAACAAAAAGACAGAATTGCCCTCTAATTTTCCCCCATCCCGCCACTCTGCGTCTCTGCCTTTTCCCCTTCTCCAAAACAAAAAATTTCATCTTTCTCTCTCACTCTCTCTCTCTCTCTATTTCTCACCATCACTGAAACACATCAGTTACCACTCACTAGCATCTCCATCTTCCCTCTCTTAACTCAAAAACTTGACAGCCGCTGCCTAAGTTTCACCGGTCATCATCAGTTCCGACGAGACCGACCTTTGTCTCGTCGGAAAACGCCCTCTCTCTGTTTTTCTCGCACCACTGTAGTACACCAGTCACCGGACCTCCATCTTCCCTCTATCAACTCCAAACCTTGATAGCCGCTACCTAGCATCTCCGATCATCATCGGTCTCGTTGGAAAACGCCCAAAATCGCCGAAAGTTTTCGCGCCGCTTTCAACACTGACTTTGCAAGAAGGTTTCTCCTCACTCTTTTCATTTTATTTTCTGAATTTTCTGTTTACTTATGTGTCTTGTTTCTTATTTAAAAGGAGAACTTGTACTGTCTACTAAAATGCTTCAGTAAGGATGAATGCACTAATAATACAGTAAATGTTTTTTTTTTTCTTTTCAAAAAATTGTTCTTTTGGATTAGATTAAAAGTGGTTAGTATAATGTAGTTTTATAAGTAGATAAATAAAGCTTCTTTCTTTGTTTATTAGTTGATTTAATGTATTTGATGATTGTGCTTGATTTTCAGGTATTATTTATTTGTTAGATTTTTTCTTTCTTTTTCAGCTATTCATGTTAAAGATGATTTCTTTTAGACGCATTTAAGTTTGCAATATGTGTTGGCTTACTTAGAATTTTCATAATTTTTTTCACAATTTTTTTCATTCCTTGTAATAGTTTTTTTTTTTTTTTTTTTTTTCATGGTGTAGGGATGGATGCAATGCTTTTATTCTGTTGTTTTTGCTGAAGCAACTGAGTTTAATAAATAGTTTCGTACTAAGAGTCTCCTCTGAGGTATTTAATCTATTTTTTTGTCATTTTCTTAGATTAAGTCTTTTGTTGATTTATTATGGAAAATTATGATATTTTGAAAATTGGTATAAAGCCCACTTGAGTTTCAATGTGTTTATGGCTGAGGACCAGCGGGTGGCTGGCAGCAATTCTTTTTTTATGACTTTATGGTGATTTATGTATATTTATAGTCATCTTTTCATGATGTTCATTCAATATATCTTTTTTTCCATGATTAGGTTTGACTAGTCATGGATTTTTCAAAAAATGCTTTTGTTGCTGTTGGGGACAATGATAAAAGGGAAAAGTTTGAAAATGTAACTTTGGGTGAATGTGATGAAATTAAAATTGGAATGCAAGTAAGATCTGAAGAAGAAGCATATAACCTTTATAATGAGTATGCTTTAAAAAGGGGATTTAGCATTCGAAAAGCAGTTAAACGAGAGTATAATGGTGTTATTAGGCAACGAGAATTTGTGTTCAAAACAAGGTTTTAAAGAGTTTGAAGACCCTTCTAATGTTAAAAAGTATCATAATTTAGATGTAAGAATAGATTGTCATGCTAGGATCCGGTTTGATGTAAAAAATGATATTTGGAGTGTTTCACACTTTAATGACACACACAATCATGAATTTGCAACTCCAGAAGAAAGATGTAACTTGAGATCAGGAAGAAAGGTGCTACCTGCTCATGGGAATATAATTAGTACAATGGTTAGTTCGGGTATAAAAGCAACAAAGTCTTACTCATTTTTGTCAAAAGAACTTGGTGGTGCAAATAATGTTGGGTTCTCTAGGCGAGATTGTCATAATTTTGTGCAAACAAAAAGAAAAGAAATTATGGAAGCTGGTGATGGGCAAAGTATTATTAATCATTTCAAAGAAAAGCAAAGTGAAGATCCAATGTTTTTTTATTCGGTGCAAGTAGACCAAGATAATAGAATTGCAAATTTCTTTTGGAGAGATGGTAGATCAAAAGTAGATTATGACTCTTTTGGGGATGTTGTTATATTTGACACCACTTATCGAACTAATAAGTACAACTTAATCTGTGCACCATTTGTGGGAATCAATCATCATTGGAACAATGTTTTGTTTGTTTGTGCTTTTTTATCAGATGAGACAACTCAATCATTTATTTGGTTGTTTGAGACTTTTTTGACTGCAATGGGAGGTCGACAACCGAAATCTATTTTTACAGATCAAGACCAAGCGATGGCAAATGCTATTAATATGGTTTTTAGTGAGTCTCGTCATCGACTTTGTTTATGGCATATTAGTAAAAATGCTCAAAAAAATCTTGTTAGAATCTATGGTGTTCCAGATTTCAATCAAAGATTTAATCATTGCTTATACGGTGGGTGTTCAAATGAAATGGAGTTTGAGTCAACTTGGAGCAAAATGATTGAGATGCATAATTTAAAGGACAATACATGGCTGGACAGGTTATACCAAATTCGAGAAAAGTGGTGCCCAACTTTCAATCTCGATTTCTTTTCTGCAAAGATGAAGTCTACTCAAAGAAGTGAGAGTACAAATAGTGTCTTTCATCAAATTATGAAAACATCTATGCCTCTTATTGAAGTTATTAAATTTTATGAGAAAAAGGCAGCACAAATGTGACAAGATGAAATAAATGAAGATTTTCTTTGTAAGAATGGTGCACCTGGGAAAGTTCATAAGCATGGGGGCATTTTAAGTCATGCTGCTAAAGTTTATACTCTTGCTTTGTTTGGAATGTTTGAAGAAGAGTTTAATTCAGGTATGGGATTGAATTGTGTTGAAACTAATCATTGTGAGGATAACTTTACATATTCACTAAGTAGTGGGGAGAGTAGAAGAATTCATATTGTGCATTTTAACCGGGCTGAATTAAGTATTTGTTGTGATTGCAAATTATTTGAGACTTTGGGGTTGTTATGTTGCCATGCTTTAAGGGTTTTTCTTGTGAATAATGTGAATAATATACCCAATAAATATATATCAAGTAGATGGACAAAAGATGCCAAGAAAAGGTTGTGTTGCTCTGTTGATTCATTTAAATCAAATGAGAAATCGACTCATGTATTGCGTTTGAGCAACTTAAGTCTTTTGTGGTATAAATGTTGTGATAAGGCTGCATTGATTGATCATGGGACCAAAATAGCAATGGATAGTCTAAGTGAGCTATTATGCAAGCTTGAAAAGAGTTCAGCAGATACAAATAAGGTGGAAGATGTTGGTAAAAAATGTCCTCAAGATCTCATACATGATGATGATGTGCAACCTTGCTTAGATGGTAAGAGACCAATCCTTGATCCGCCACATGTGAGAAAGAAAGGGATAACCAATTTTAGAATAAAAAGTCAACTGGAAAAGAAGCAAAGAAAAATGAAAATGAAAGATGCAACCACTTCAAAAGCTCCAAAAACTATTTCTATGGTACATGGTAAGTACAAAACTAGCACTCAAGCTTTATTTTTCTTATTTTTTGCTTGTTGAGTTTAACTGTATGTTCTTACTTCGTCTCTCTCTCTCTCTCTATTTTTTCTTTTTTTTTAAAGAAAATGTTCAATTATCATTTCTTCCCCCGGAGATGTTTATTGCAAATCCTATGGTTAGCTCTACAACAATGCTTCAAGAAAATCATTTGAAAAAGAGGAACATAAGAAAAGTGAAAGATACAACCACTTCACAAGCTTCAGAAGCTATTTCTATGATACATGGTAAATACAAAACTAGTATTTCAATTTTTATTTTTCTTATTTTTGCTTGTTGAGCTTAATCATTTGTTACTATTTTTTTTTCTTTTTTTATATAGAAGATGTTCAAACATCATTCTTTCCCCCGGAAATGTTTGCTGCTTATCCCATGATTAACTCTACAAGAATGTTTCAAGAAAGTACCTCAATGTCACACTTGAATCAAGTACATTCTATAACCTTAAACTTTTTATGTTAGAGGGGGAGAAGCTTTAATGTGTGCTTTTGTTTATCTTTTTTACCCTAATATTGTTCTTTTTTTAGGGCCCTACTAAAAATTTCTGAACTATGAAGAAAAACTCTTTTGGATAGTATTTTGGACAATATACTGCATAGCTCATGGACAGCATCTTTGGACAGTTTTTTGGACAGCATTTTGGTCATTATTGCACAGTGGAGGAACCTCTTAGATAGTGTATTTGACTTGAAAATTTTATAGATAACATAGCTGAAAATTTGGACAAGGGATTGCATAGCCAAACACTAATTACAGCTGTCATTTTGTAAAGCTTTTGTAACGAATGAAATTACTCAAACATGATAGATTTTGTATATGTTTGAGTAACTTCTAGTTAAAAACTAATTATATGCAAATGATAAAATTTTTTAATGCAAGAGTACTTTTTATTCTTATATATTAGTTTCTATATGTGCACGGTGGTGGAATTGCAATGCTAGATTGTTGCAAGTGTTATATTGTTCTAGTTAAGGGAATGATATAGTGAATGACAATATTTTGGTACTAGACTTTTTTTGTTGTTATTTTGATAATATAGTGAATGGCAAGTGCTGGACTTTTTTTTGTTTTTTGTTTTCTTACAGGTGGGGGGGAAGGGGATTTGTTTTTTATTATTCCAAGGGAGAATTGTACAAGTGTGTTTACAAGAAATATATTGATGGTGAAAAATGAGAATAATGGTGTTATTGTGATTACTGCTCTTGCTTGGGAATACTGTTGATTTTGAACTTCCAAATTGGTTTAATAAATGGAAGACAATGCCATATACCTTTATAAGCAGAAGTATCCTTTTAAAATGCAGTTTCAATTATGTAACCATATTATAGTTGTAAGATATCACGTGAAATTTATTTGAGCTTCTCATAGTAGGTTTGCTGCTGACCTGATTAGTCGGATCAATGCTTGATTGAGTTATAGCAAGTTTAGCATTGGTATAATTTTAGTCATTTTTATTGTCATATCTTTAAACCTTCATTTATTAGTTCATATATCTCATTAATAGACATGTTCATTATTTATTTGAGATTGTTTTGTATATAAAAATAAGAGGATTTTTATTTTTTATTTTTATACCAATAGAAAAACAACAACAGCAAATTACAATAAAGTTGGGTGCACCCAACTGTGGTGTTTAGGATTTTTGGTTGCTAGGCTAGCTAACCTATACACTGGGCTTATAATGACTCTAAGAACAAAAATAGCTTTACACAAAATTTTGCTGTTGAAGGGCCACAATATCAGCAACTATAGTACTATCCTTGCAACCATTCGGACATTTCAAGTTACAAGCCTTCACTATACCATTCCTACTAAACAGAAACAAAATTATAACAAAACCAAAAGTTTTAGCTATCAACGCAGCCCCCACTAGAGCTTCTTGTGTTGCTTCAATTGCTGTTGCTGCTGCACAACTTGCACCCCCTTGAAAATGGTCAATCCTTGTGGGGTAATAGCTTCATATGCTAGACCTGATCTGCCACTTCTTCTTGCTTTGGCTCCTAAGATTATGATAATCAAATCCCAATGCCCTCCCATGCTCTGACTGATAGAACTAAACCACCACCTAAAAAAGTTTTGAATAAAAAAGATCTCATTCAATTGCATATAAAGAAACAATGATTCTATCAAAATGCATAACTGAGCACATTTAATATGATTAATTCTAGCATATGCAAATCTAACAAAATCTCCAAGTTGCATAGTTAGCAAGAATATATCCCATTGGAAATATTCCAAAGTGAGCATAGCATAATTAAAGTAAAAATCCATCCTTCAAATTCACTCAATATAATCTACCATTACCTATTACCATCAAAACCAAGTACAAAGCACATCTTAGCAATTCCACAAGTTGGAGTAATCCTCCACAGAGCTTTGTTTGGAAACTCAAGCAAAGAATTTAAAACACAATCCCCTTATTTTCTCAAACTTTCTTAGTTTTCTCAAACTTTCTTAGTGATCAATTCCAAACTCATACACAATTTGATTTAGTAATAGTATAAGCAACATACCAAAAACAATTAGCAAGGTTCCATAACAACAACTGGCGCTACATGGTGCCATGATGCAAAACAAAAAAAGCAGAGTATATAAAGCCAATAATAAACATGACTGATGTTGATATAATCCAAAGGTATCAAACAAAATGTACCAAAGTCCTCTTTATTTAAATCTAAGGCAATATAGACTTAGACTATATGCGAGTAACAAAGTACACTACAAGCAATATATGAATTGACTTCATCTTAGTGACCAGCACAAAGTTTGACTACAGTAGCATCATATATTACCTAGAAGGAACCATCAATGTTAATCTAGGCCGCCCAATCTTATTTTGTCCCTTTCTTTATTACTACAATAAAAATATAAAGATGAGAAATATGTACAACCCCAAAACAAGATTGTACGTACAGCTTCAATATTGGAAGAAAGAAAAATAACAATTTTAATCTAATCTAAAAGAACAATTTTTTGAGTGGTGCTAGTCAGTCACCACTCACTAGCACCTCCATCTTCCCTCTCATATTTGTATAATAATAAAAATTGCAAGGAATGTGTTGTACAAAATCATATTCCAAATCATAACCAATTCAATAATTCATAACTTCATATGAATGCAAAAAACTAATGGTCTCAGATTAATCACAATCACAGTTCACAAATCACAAGGCTTCCACAGTTCCACCTAAGATGCAAACTTCAACCAATTCAATAAATTTTTTTTTTTTTAATAATACCCATTAAAATTTAGATAAATGTTAACCTCAGAGAAAGCATAACAAACAAATCCCACGCAGAAACTAGTTAAAAATGATGGGATTTGTAACCCCATCAATGAACATGAACCCGTTGAGGTACCAAAACCAATACAAAAACGAAGCAAAGAAAAAAGGAAGAATTTTGATTGAGTTTACAGTACAAACACTTACCTCAAAAATGTGAGAAATGAGTGAAAGGGTCAAAGTTTTCAATTGTGTGTGTGAGATAAGAAGACTTGAAATCGTTTATATAGATATTCCAGGGAGACTGTTTCAAGAGCTCAAATGTTTCTGCATTGAGACTCGTTTATTAAAGGACTAGTACTTTTTCTTTTATGTTTTTTTTTTTTTAAATTTTCTTTTGAGATTTCACTGCCTGTAGTTTGCTTAAAAACATCAACCAAAAACACTTTTTTCACTTGTGGTCTAAAAAATGACACTTTACCCGACTTTAATCTGAGTTTGAATAAATCAAAACAAATCTGAGATTCAAATTTTGTTACAAAAATTTTCATTTTTCTCTATAATTTAATGCAAAGAGAAATATCCAAAGTATAGAATTTCTTACCTGATAAATTAAAAAGGCAAGGGACTCTGAAGCTAGAGAGAGAGGAGAGTGAATATTAATTGGGTTGAAATTGAAGGAGGAGACTTGTAAAATTGAAGGAACATGAACGGCTAAGATGCAAACTTCAAGCATGGGAAGCAAGAACATCAAAGTTGAAGACACTGACAAAAGGTTACCACATTGG
This sequence comes from Quercus gilva, assembly GCA_023621385.1. Classification (NCBI taxonomy): domain Eukaryota; kingdom Viridiplantae; phylum Streptophyta; class Magnoliopsida; order Fagales; family Fagaceae; genus Quercus; species Quercus gilva. The sequence continues at coordinate 36,521,279 of CM042473.1, forward strand.
TACCAAATGAGACCACAAATAGGCTTGAGAAACACCCTCATTTGGTTCTTCCTCATCGTCTCCATGCTCTACGTTATCTACTCCACTAATTTCATCCTCACCAGTGAACAACATAAATGTCCCACCTCTTTAGGTTCCTCCATAGAACAACACCTTCAAACGATCACCAACACATCTTCCACCAATGAAAAAAAAAAACCCTTTTACTGTATATTAGTGCATCTATACTCATTGAAGCATTTTATCAAACAGTACAAGTTTCCTTTCTACATCAGACTACATAAGAACTTATAAGTCAATTTTTTTGGAAAAAAAAAATCAAGACACATATGTAAACAGAAAATTCATAAAATAAAATGAAAAAAAGTGAGGAGAAAACCTTCTTGCAAAGTCAAAAGTTGAAAGCAGTGAAGACAACTTACTCCCATGGAGACAACGGAGAGACGATTTTAGGCATTTTCCGACGAGACAAAGGTCAGTCTCGTCAGAACTGGTGATGATCGGCGATGCTAGGCAGTGGCTGTCAAGGTTTGGAGTTGAAAGAGGGAAGATGGAGGTGCCGGTGTGGTTTGGTGGTGCGAGAGAAACAGAGAGAGATGAGATTTGCTATTTTGGAGAATGGGAAATGGAAGAGTGGCGGGATAGTGAAATATGGTATTTTCAAAACTGTTTATGTCCGGCAGCGTAGCTCCGGCGACGATGCTAGGCAGTGGGCAGTGGCTATGGAGGTTTGGAAGAGAGAGCAGTGAGCGAGCAGAGACACACAGAAAATTTTGATTTTCAAAAAAAGGGGAAGTGCTGTTTTGAATAGGCGGGCTTTGAAAATTTAGAGTGTTTGTGTTTTTTTATTTTAAATAACCTTTGATGAAGAGCTGTAATTTTTAATCCATTTGTCAAAATTTCATTGGTCTTAGAAACTCCATATGTGTGCTGAGCTGGAGTTTCTGAAACACAATATACTTTCTCCCATGGTAGGCTATATATTGAAATTCTTCCAAAGCACAATTCACGTAAGTGTCTTTCCCAATGACACTTGGGCTTGATACATTGCATTTGGGCTTCGTTTATTTATTTATTTTTTTAACAAGTCAGTGACCATGGAAAAAATTAGACTCAACAAAAATTCATAGCAATTTTTTGAGAGAGATAGAATTTCAACTTATGACGTTCGCTCCCGATAATAACTCTTTATTATCAAACCAAGACACCAATCAGTTTTGGTGTAGGCGAGGATTGAACCTCAGATCTCTTATACAACCATCAGAGATTTTACTGGTTGAGCTAATTGAAACCCACAAATTCATAGCAATTTCATAACAACATCTAGTTTTTTTTTTTTTGATAAGATAAGAAAAAATTATGAATTCGTAACAACATCTAGTTTGTTTATCATAATCTGCTATTAAAATTTTTAAATGACCATGCAGCTCTCTAAAATATATTCCAAATCTTTTTCAAGCATATACTTTCCTAATTGAATCATGCCAATATCACTGTATTACTTTTAATATTTGATTGTCACTTTATAACCTAATAAAAATCTGAATACCAAATAAAAAGACTCAGCGAGCCTGAGTATGGTCTCTCTTTTCAACATTATCGTTATTTTAATTAATCTACAGCTAAACCTTTGGGCCACTTGTTAAGACCACTTCAGTAATGATTTTATAAATTTTGACCATCAAAAAAACATTTAATTTCTTAAAAATTAAAATCCAAAAAGCAAATTTTTTCATTCTTTTCTAGTTTTAAAAAAAGGCCACCCGGCAAAAGAGTTACAAGTCTTGATACTAATATTATATTTTGATGAAGAATTAAAAAGTTCTTATAATTTTTAAACGTGACGGAAAAATGAATTCCATCAATCTAAGATTTTATTGTTTGAATAATTATATCTAACATGTTTGGTATGCAGTAATAGATCTTGTAAGTTATTTATATTAATTATTCGATTATTGTTGTATGTATTTTCTTTTTTGGTTGAATCTTCACGGCAGAAAATATGAATCCTTAAAAATTTCTATATATATATATATAGGACAAAATTGGCTTTTGCCATTTTCGGGCAAAATAAATAGCATTCTACCCCATTTTTCCAAACTAATTAGGAAAATGTCCATTTTTGAAAACTCGATTTTCTCTAAATCGAGTTAAGCCTTATAGTGACGTTTTTAAAGATCTATAGTGACGTTTTTAAGGACTTATAATGACGTTTTGTAACTCGAGCTCCATGAACTCGAGTTATATGTAAAAAGATTACATATAACTCGAGTTCATGGAGCTCGAGTTACAAAATGCCACTATAGGTTCTTAAAACGTCACTATAGGTCCTAACAAATGTCACTATATGGCTCCAAAAATTATTATTTTTAACTCGATTTTAAGTAAGTCGAGTTTTAAAAGAGAGACATTTCTCTAATTAGTTTGGAAAAGTGGGTAGAATTATTTTGCTTGAAAAGGGCAGAGGCCAATTTTGTCCTATATATATATATATATATATTTCTCCTATCTTTTGCAAAACATTTTATATGCAACAATTAATTTTACAACCAAATTTATGAGTAGGAATAATTATTTTATTAGATCTTTTATTTTTTGCAATAAAAATTACTATTCATATGATAATCTTCATTAGTGTACCAAATGTACCATAGTGTATTATACCATTTTTTAGAGATAATTACAACATGTTGCTAAGTGCTAATCTCGAAGCTCGAATTCTTTCCCCATTAAACCCTTAAGCACTTTGGGTATGAAGATGTGTCAATTTAGTTACAAGACCTTTAATAAGTATTATATACTAATAGGTATGACAAAGCTGGAAAAGTTGGTGACAATGATTTAATGATGATGATAATAGCAATAGTGACCTATTATACACTATTAACTTTATAATATAAAAGTTTAATTATATACTAGTAATGATAATATGGGAGTCAGGGAATGTAAATAATTTGCAAGGAAATGGAGACTATCAGCATAAATCTAATCTAATATATATATATATGTATATATATAAAACCAAAGCCTTTGCTAGCTCCACAATTTTCCACGTCACTTTTTATTTTTATTTTTTTTAATTTAGAGACACACGGTTATTTTCTACCCTGCTTATATTAGTGAAAGCCTTCTCTCTAGCCTCACGATAAAACCCTAAACCTCTTCTTCAAGAACTAACCACCACTGGCTCTAGACACCGTTACAATTTGCACACCCAATAATATGCGCAGAGTGCTAGAGACATTCACTACCCAAAAGTAAGTATCGTTATACCGTCATAACGTCCCCAATCAAACTCACAAACACACTCCATCTACTTTTTATTCTTCTTCATGCAGCCCTCTCTCCCATCTCAATACTTAAGCCATCATACCACCAGTTGCCTTGTCGTGAATCTGTGGTTGTCCATCGACTCTAGGCTTCATCGTAGTACTAGCAATATCTCTCTCTCTCTCTCTCTCTCTCTCGGTTTAACCTGTGAACACTTAAGAGTTATACTAGTACTAAACTATGAACTTTGTTTATTGCTTTTTTTAAACTGTGTGTTGTACAACTGTATTGCTGATTTGCTATACTTTTGTAATTTAAACAAGGTTGAGTTTTATTTGTGGCTCTGTCAATTTTCAATAAAAGAAAAAGTAAATCTTGTGGCTGTAATTTCTTTACCGTGTAGTGTTGTGTTGTTGAGTAATGGGTGAATCAATCATCCATGTGTTGTGCAAAGTAAATATTATATAATATAAAATCTATAATAGTGTTTAATATTATATGTTAATATATTTATATTTGGTTTTGAAATTTGCTTAATTGTTTGGCTATTCATACTTGACTGTTCATACTAAATTTAATATTATTATTTTAAAGAGTGAATAATTTATAGAAAAAGCATTCACAATTCAAGCATATTTTAAAGGAAGAAATGTTCTAGATTCAAAAGATACGCTGTAGCCCTCTATTCCAAAGATTAGTTTTATTACTTTTATAGTTTTACTTAAACTAAGTAATATTTGAATGCCGGTGGAATTTTCTTAGTAAGGTTGTGTTTGAAATTGTAACTTTTAAATCAATATGCTAGATTATGATACATTTTCGGTTACTAATATTGTTTGGTTCCTTAGCATAATAGTTAGAACTTAGAAGCTATTTGGGCGTGGTTATAAGAATATGTTTGTTCTAATCTTTGCCCCATACAACAATTCAATATATAACATTGGTTACACATTTTTGGATTGAATATTCACTTTAGGATGTTGATTATAATGAGAAGAATTTTGTGTAATAGGTCGCCATCTTTGTACTCTACCATTGAGCCCAAATATTGGAAAAAATGTTTCTTATAGGACCTTTAATCAATCCTTAACAATTGTACTTGCTCTTGCCTATACTAAAATTTCTGACTTATTAAATCATATTGTTTTCTTTTGAAGGCCCGTGCTATTACCCAATCTATTAAATATCGTTATCTATGTTTTCATACTAAAAGTTTGTGTTCTGGTAAATTTATATCTTTGTGGTAGGAAGTTTAATGAAAAGTTTTTAAAATTTCATATTCGATAGTTTTCCCGTGCATCGCATGGATTAGCGACTAGTATCATATCATATCATATCATATACTATCACATATAATAGCAAAAACCTTTTAAGGAGGTGCTGACACGTTTACAATTTAAAAGGTGATACATTACAATCTTTCACTATGTAAAACATTGTTTGGAGCCTCTGGGTATAAAAAGAAACGAACCGCTTAAAACTGAAAAAATAAAAAAGAAGAAAGAAAGATTGGTAAGCGGAGAAAGGAGAGAGAGATGAGGCACGCCGAAGACACATAGAGAGACCTAGAGCGAGAGCGAGAGATCCCAATAATGGCAACACGTTTCAAGGAGAAAGGAGAGAAACCCGTAACTCCTCTCTCTTCTCAGAAACCCAAAAATCAAAACCATATCCTTCCCCCAAAATCAAAATCCAAAACTTAGATGAGAAAGAAGTAAGCAATCAGGGTGCCATTCTCATGCAATCTCCGATTCTCTCACACAATGGCCACCGATTCATCAGACCAACTCAACTTCAACCCTACTACTACTGTTGTCACGTCCACCAAATCACCTCGAAAAAGGAGAGGAAGAACCAACCGATGAGGCTTCTGATCAGCCTTTTGTAACCACCATCGATTCTGACATGAAGTACAGCATCGGTACATTATTTTTTTTTTTTTCCATTTTTTAGATTTGGGTATGAAATGTTACTTTTGATTGAGTTTTTTTGTTGGATGGGTTTAGATTTGATTCATTTTTGTTTTGGGTTTTTGGATTCTCTATCAAAATGTTTTTTTTTCCTCAATTTTAAATATGATTTAGGCTTTTGAAGGACTTGATTTTGGTTTAGGGCTACGTTTTTGGTCCAGCACCACCCATCTCCGGCTCCATTCAATCATAGCCTCAACGATGACTTTGATTCATTGTAAGAAGGCTACAGATGCGTCAAATTTCCCCATTTCGTTCTCTAGCCCAGTTCGTCTCTGCAATAGCATATTTTGAAGGTCTGTATACTTTTTTTCCTCTTCAAATATTGTTTTTGTTTTCTGAAATCTGCCATGCCTTTTTTTTTTTTTTTTTCCCTTCAATTTGGTTATGAACTTATGAGTTAGTTTTGAGTATTTTGGTTAGGTTGGTTTTGACTTAGGTTTTTGGGTTAGATTTATGTTTTGGGTTTTGGGTTAATTTAATTTTTTTTTAAAAATAATCTGTATCTATATCTATCTAATTTAACATTATCTACTTTTGTTTAAACAAACCGTTTCAATTAAATTTTTCCCACCAATTGGTGTTCTGTTGCTTATATAAATTACATTTTTTTTGTTGTTGCTACGTTGGTGTGAATTGATGCTCTAACCTTTTTAGGTTTCTCTATTAAAAAAAAAAAAAAATACATATTCATAATTGCCTCTCACTGTTATTAAGATCGCCAATAAGGGGCAGTGAGAGTCAGACTATCAGAGAGGGAGAGAAAAACCATTGTTAGACCAATCTTTCTCCAAAATATTACAAGTAAATTTCTTTATTTTGTTTTATACACTTGCTGGTTAAATATGATTTAGGCTTTTGTATTTTCAGTTGACTTGATTTTGGTTTAGAGCTACGTTTGGATATGTATTTTTTCTTTTGAATTATTAGCAGAGGTAGTGGGTTTTGATCTCACTTTAGCATGTACTAATTTGATTGGGTGCATTGCTCTCTCTTTCATATTTCAATAATTCAATCAAAACTGCATCTCCTAACTGTATCCTTTTGCAAGAATATAACCAGGTGTTTTTAACTCATAAATCACCATTGTTTCTCTCTCTTTCTTCCTTTTCTTTTTTATATTAAGTTAAGTTTCAATTCATTTGTGGTTGTGATTTTCTTTCTTATGTGTTGGATGAAGATGGGGAAGGAGGGGAGTAGTTTTGGCTTAATCTTCTTCTGCTTTGTTTAGAATTAGTTTTCTTTTGAGTTTTTGGCTTAATCTCCATATTTATATTTTGACAACTGTTTTTGTGGGATTGCATAATCTAGTGTATTCTTCTTCATCGCCCAAATTTTGTGTAAGAAATCAAAAAGTAAAGCAAATTCTGTGGAAATATTCCTTTGATGTTGTATATGGAAGATGTAATGCATCTATTTTTGGGTTGAAAATTTTCTACTTATTGTTGGGTATTGGACATCAGTACATGGCAGATGAAGTGCATTTGTTTTTTGTGAAAAATCAAAGCTGGAAGAGGAAAGCATGGTGGAGAAAAGAAATTGGAATGCTTTTATCCATGACTGATTAAAAGATGGAACAAATATGGAGATGATAAATATGTTCACAACCTATGTAATTTTGACCATGTTAATTTCCTCTGATTTTTTTTTTTCTCTTTTATGATTTGATAGATAATGGTAACTCAACAAAGAAGTGATCTACTAAGACCATCTCTGTCCTTTGCAAGCTTGATTGGTCTGGAGTAAGTTTTGATTGGTATATTGCTTATAACTATATTTTTAATGAGAAAGGGGCTACTCTTTATTGCTTGAATTTTCCTTTGTGGTTTTATATTTCAGAAAGTGATCTACCTACAGGTTCCCACTCCATCCTACTAAATTGATTATAATTTCTCCTATATTGATTGGTTCCTGTGATTGATTTAATATTATTATAGAGTGAATTGGGGAATTGAGCCTTTACTTAGCATTTATCAAATTTCAGTGAGACAAAATATTATTAGAATTCTCTCTAGGTCTCTAATGAAAATTATTTCACAGTGATGATTTTGTTAGATTTATATTCAATGGGACAACCACCTATCTTCATAGATAATTTATAATATGATGAATGACCCTTGGTGTATTAGTGGGACCAATTTGATCATAAAAAAATAATATAACGCATCATAAATATACGATGAACGGTCCTTGGTGTAAATTATAATAAATTTGCTTGAATGGAACTCCAAAAGCTGCTTAAAAATGTATATGTTATTTAAAGTAGAATTAGAATTTCATATGCTTGATGCAAAGTGTCTTGCACTGTCATCTATTGCTTCATTTTTTTTTTTTATTCTCAGAACTTTGTTCTCAATATTAAAAGCACGGAAAGGGATTATTTTTAAAAGTCCAAGTTTATTCATTATTTTATATGTTTGTAGGTATTAGGTGAAGCATATCAAGAGGTCATTTGTTTGTAGGAAGATGATTCATACTAGGAGTTGTGGTGGAGGAAGTAATACTAAGAATGAATCTGTTCAAGCCATGGAAGGTAAGCTATTCTAGGTGAGAGGCGAATCAGTATGCATATGTATTGGTATGGCTTGCTTATTGATTGGCAAACACTGATGTAATGAATATAAATAGTATTTACTACAAGTTATCTTTGATTAGTTTAAGGGAAGAGAAAAAAAGAAAAGAAAAAAAGAGACCAATACCCCCAACATAAGTTCATTTATTTTTGTTGATAAGTTTTGGCTTTGGGGAAAAAAAATTCTATTATGACCGGGTTATAATTCTGAATTTGGTTGGAATTTTTTATTACTTATTGTGATTTTGAAATTTATGGTGATATTAGGGGTATTCCTGTGTCTGTTGACTTTGTTATTTTTCATTATTTATTCTGCAATAACGTCAAGTATGAGGAGGCGTTAAGTTCTTTGTAAGTTTAGTTGTAGCTTTTATTTAGTTTCTTGCTTGCTTTGTTTTTTTTGTTTTGTTTTGTTTTTTTTTTTTTTTGGTTAGGTGTTACAGGTTTTAGATATTGGTGTTTGCTATTTGTGTTGATTTTCTATCATATTTGTCTGATCTGATTTCAAACAAACTTTAGATATGAAAAAATAATAATAACACAGCTACAATGAGCTTTTTGTTTGCATGTCTTTTACATTTTCTTCACATCTTTACCTAAATTTTAGCTTCTACATCTGTTTAAATTATTACAATGGTCTCTCAATTCTTTACCTTGATCATTTATATTATTCCTATATTGCAAAATCTCTGAAGCTTCTTGCTTCTTTTGGCTGTCTGGCATCACTTAAAATTTTGAATTTATAAATATTTGTAGGGCAGAATTGTTTACTTTAATAAGGTTATGATAGTGTATTCTTAAGTTATTGTATGTCATCTTCATTGTACATATTGCCATGAATTTTAGTGAAGGGTTATGAATTGGTTTGGTTTTAGAATTTGAGATTCCCATCTAATTGATAATGCATTTTATAGGTGACAGGTGGAATTCTATATTGATTATATATTGTGGGTTTAGGGTTGTTGTTTTGTTTTTAGATTTTATGTCTATCATTGTAGCTCTTTTGGAATTGTGGATTCGGGATGCACTACAGCATTTTCTTTTTTCTTTTGCAATTAAAAATTTGGATTCAATGTCCCTTTTAAGGGTTATAGAAGGGTTATGTATTGGTTTGGCTTTAAAATTTAAGATTCCCATGTACTATTAATTATGCATTATTATTTGACTAATATTTTTTAGACTTCCTGTTTCATAAACCTGTAGCCATTATTTTCTGTTAAACTTGCATCATATATTTATTTATTTATTTACATTTTTCTACAGTATCACCCATTGAGCTAACTCCTGGGATTCTATATGCAATCTTTTATAATATATAATGTCAACTCCTAGGAATTGAAACACATATATTACATACATCAATTCCTATTGTATCACCCATTGAGCCAACTACTAGGATTCTAGATGCAATCTTTTAAAATATAACTGCTCATAGAATTCCTGCTCATCTAGCCCATAGTTCAATGGCAAACAAAAACATCACATTGTCTGATGGTAGTCTATGACAATAGGAAACCAAATGCTAAAGAAAGAATCATTGGGAGTATGGTGTCTTAGAATATAAATTAAAAATAACAAATCCAAAGCATCAAATATACTGTTTTTCAAATGCAGGAATCTTGCCATCTCAGGGAGGAAAAAAAGAAAAGAAAAGAGAGCCACTTACACTAGTTGGGAGTGTGCCTTTTTCTTCAGCACTATGGCCCAAGAATCCTGGGCCGTGTAAGATGTTCTTGGTGGACTGGGATCGATTCTCCACAGCTAAAGGGCTGTTTTAAGAATTGACTGGTGCGCAAAACATACTTCCTACAATACAAATAGCTAACAAAACAAGAATATTTGTATTGAATGACATTTTAACAGTAAAGGAAATGCATGACAAGTGGAAATATAACGTAAGAACAAGTTAGAGATCCTCTAATTAGTGAGGTGTATTTTATTGATTTCCCTTAGTTATGATTACAATGCTCACTAAGACGTGGTGCAAGGTTCAACTGAGCTCATAAGTTACAGACTTTGATAGCTGTTCAAGCTTCAAAGACTTGCAAAATTTGAACTTATTGAATCCGAGCATGTACTGTAGTGGCTGTCCTGGAATACCGGGGATGGTTCCTTTGTTTTCCCCTTAAGTTTACAGAGTCTCTTCTGCAATTTTATGAGACTTTAGAAAGCAATTGTGAATGCCTAAAAAAAATGGTCTAATCGTAAAAATGAATTCTCCTCCTTTTTAATCTTTTTCCTCCCCCTTTTATAGCACAGCTTTGGGCTTCGGGGTACTAACGATTTCTCCATTTTGCCCTTTAAAGTCTGTGCCGTGCCTGGTTGCTTCAGGATCATGTCGTTTCCTTTTCTTCATAGTTTCTTGCTTTTTGTTGCGACCAGATGAAAGTCCCTCAGCTTCTTTCTATTTCCAGATTTTCCGTTGGCTGGCCTGAGGCATTTTTGGCTTTTCTTCTCAGCGCTCCAGCCTTTTCCAGTTGTACTCTTCCTTGTCTCTTTCTCTAAATGGTTGGAACCAGGCTCCTGCGTTTTGCTCTGTACTTCCACTACGTGTTTGGGTCACAAGGTCCGCGTGCCCTTTGTCTCTTATCTTTCTTTAATTTTTTTTGCCGTGATCCTACTTCGCGCGCCCAAGGATCCCCTACCTCTGGGAGGATTCTAGGATTCCGACCCAGTTCTTCCTCCTGGGCTTTCTTTGGTTCGCTAGTTCTGCCTGATTTGGGCCTTTCCTCTGGATCCCAGCCCTCTGGGCCTTTTCCCTTTTCTTTCTTTCTTCTCTCTTTTCTTTATTGTGAGAGCCCACCCTTTATTATTATTTTTTCTTTTTTTTTTTGGTGTGAAATGGGCCCAATGTCTTTTCTATCTCTTTGGGCCTATTTGTGGCTATTTAATTCTTTTTTGAACCTCAACATTTAGCCCCCTGAGCTTATGGGTTGCCTGTAGCCCATGCGTGAGTTTTCTGCAGGATTCTCTCTTGTTTTGATCTTTCCACGGGGATCCTGATCTTCCATTTCTTTGGTATCCTGGCTCCTTTGCTTCTCTTTTTGTAACTCCTCCCCTTTTCGTGGTACGTGGTAGTTGAGTTGAAATAAAACTCCCACCACCTATTTTTACGTTTCCCATAACACTCATGAATAACTGCTAATAACTTCTTTCCTTTTAAATTTAATTCCTGGCAACTGGCGTGTCTTTCCACACATTGTCTTCTCTAACTGTTCTTATTCCTTCATTCTAGCATTTTCTCATTACTCTTTTTCCTTGTCTACCTGAGTCTTCTGTTACCAGCCCTTTTCTTTTCTTTCGATCAGTCTCGTCGACATCTTCTTTCTTCTTTCCAGATACCCATTACTTCAATGGCTTTTTCCTCTTCTCGAAAAAGAAAGGAGCGTACTCCTAGTCCCTTTGAAGATGAGGGCTCCTTTAGTTCTACGCAAGATGAGTCTATCGTTGTGCGCCTTGCTTTTCCTTTGTGAGACCCCTGGCATACTCTTAGCTTATTCTTTCCTCGGGTGTCTCATGGCGAGACCCCTCCATCCCCTCACACCTGGGTTTTCTCTGGTCAAGCGAGTTTTGTTGGTTCTGCACAAGTTCCAGACCCTAGGGAGATTTTTGATCTCCAAATCAGGCCAAAAAACTTGTTGTTAAATTTTAAAATACTCGCAAGTGTACGAACCGTACCGAAGTATAGTTTGACAAGAACGAGGTCGAACCCACAGGGACTTGAATGAACGTAGGAAACTTAATTAAACCTTAACCAAATTAATCCTAATCTAATTTAATAAAAATTGGTTGTTTTGAAATTAATTAAACTGAGCAAAAAAAATATAAAGCAATAAAAAGATGTAAACAATTAAGGGAAAGGAATTAAGGTTTTGAAATCCGCCTTGTAAATCATATCAGCATATATTTATGATCATTAATTTTTCCCAACTCACTACATGATAATCTAGAAATCAATCTTGCTATCATGGAAAATATAATCATTAAAATCCTTATTTTAAAAATCAAAAGCATGTTCTTCTTCGCTTCTTTAGTATAAAACCAAATCATCAATTGTATCCGTAGCCAAACAAATCACAAGATATATCCAATTCTAAAAATCAAATCATAACTTGTATCCATTGACAGACAAATCACAAATGATATCCAATTCTATAATCAAGAATTAATAAACCAAGCATTCAATTAATTAAGACAAATCCTAAATCATGAGAAAAACATGATTGAACTCATATCTAGAATCCCATCTTAGTCAATTGATATGAAGCAAGAACAATTTAAATCATTAAAGAACAACTATTGTGGGAAAAAGCAAATCACATAAATATTATTGATAATCCTTAACAAGGTTTCATCCTCAACCCTAATTATAAATTTAGCTACTCATGGTAATTGAAATAAAACAAAAGAATAAACTACTAAACATTAAACTAGACAAATAAAATAGAGAAAGAAATAGTCACAATGCTATCATGGAGAAAAGCTACAGAGAAGCCACATGCGGCACTGCCTCTTGCTCCAATTTTCTGTTTTGCATCTCAGCCCTAGCACTAGCCTCTCTGAATTTTGCCCTAAAAAGCCTTTAAATAGGTCAAGTAATCCTATTACAAGTTGAATTCCCGTTTGGAGAAAATCCCAGATTTTTAGGCTTCACTTAACCGACTATTTTGGCCCATTTAACTTCAGAATTCGGGCTCCTGGTAAACTACAAAATTGTAGCCCTTTAAGTTAACTTTCCAGCCCAACTTGAATCATCTCGATTGAACATCTGAGCCGAAAGTTATGCCAAAAATACTAACTGATGTGCAGGCTGGAATCCTAATCCAAATTGGACTTGGATTTGGTGCAAATTTCCTTTGATTCCTTGCTCCAATTGGACTTAATTTAATTGGGTTGGTCTTCCCTTGAATTCATGCCTGGCTTGATGTAAGTTGGCTTGATTCAATTGGCTTAGCTCCACTTTGCATGTAAAACCCTTGTTAGCTACAATACAAAGATATTACATAATCAGTCACAAAATAACATAAAAGTAAAGCTAAATATGTAAATATGTGAGTATTTTATTATATATATTTCATGCACATCAGCGGTCCCCATCTTCTTTGATTTTGTCGTTGGAAAGATTTAAGGCTGGCCCATTTGGGTGGATAATGAGCTTTCCGACAAGGAGTTTGTGGGTCGCTTGGAGCGTGTCGGCGTCCTGAAGGCAGTGGCTATTTCCAAGAATCTTGAGGGTTTTAGAGGTGCCAAAGGCCTTAGGCATTTGGTGCGCCGCTGGTGTCCTGCTCTGCACACTTTCTCTTTTTCTGTTGGTGAATTGACTATTACCTTGGAGGATGTGGTCAACAATTTTCTCCTTCTGGTGCTTGGGGATGAAAACCCCTTTGATATTAAGCTTTCTGACGAGGATCTCGAAGTGGAAGAAAAATTATTTGCTCACTTTGGTGGACGTACTGCTTTTTCTGGTGGGAAACCGGCCAGGATAGGCAGGTGGGTTATGACTCTTTCGCATGAGAAGGATAAGGAAGTCAGGCGTGCTGGGTTCCTTGCATTCTGGCTTAGCAAGTTCTTGTTCAGCGAGTTCCCCGGGTATGGAATCAAGTCCACTCTTTTTCCTTTGGCGATTAAGTTGGCTTAGGGCGCTCAATATCTTCTAGCCCCAATGTTTTTGGACCATGTTTATTCTCAATTGGATCAACTTCATGGAGATGAGGCTGAGGGTGATTCTTGTTATGTTATCACTTCTTCACTTCATTGCGCCATTCTCCAGGTATTTATGTGGGATCGTTCTTCAGTTACTTTAGCAAAATGTAGGAATTTAAAGTTTGTGAAAGATAAGTTTCAGGGATCTCCTGATGTGATAAAAGGCCTTTGTGGTAGCTCCACTGACAGCCACCCTATTATTTTCTGTTGGCTAAGTCTAAAAGGTGGCAATCTTAACTTGGTTGAGTTATTTGATCAAGCAGGCCATTTGAATTGGCGCTCCCCCCGGGAGTTTGGCCTCGATTTTGTTTGCGATTATGTGTTATCTCCCTTTCTGACTTCTATAGGGAATAGTTTTATTTACGTTGTGGTGATGAAGGTAGCTTAGCCTACTTGGCTTGCATTAATCCTTCTTGGCTTCCTGTGCTTTCCTCGACTGGCCCACGGTACACCCATTACTCGGCGCATCGAGTACTTCGGCAGTTCGGCTTTGATCATGATATTCCCCTAGTGTTTAATGACGTAGTTCCTTCTCTTCCTTTCTTGGATCCCTTCATGAGACTTCAGGCCTTCTCTTATTGGTCACGACGGAGTCCTCAGTTTGTAGTGCCTAACTCAGAGAGGAGTTTTTGCCTCCAGTGGCTATGTTGGTTATTGGAGGAGGGTTCAGAAGTCCTTTACTGATTATGTTGGTTCTGAGATGATTGGAAGAGTACCCAACCCTGGCATCTCTTCTGCCCCAACATCCAACAGGCGTCTGTCCCTGCCTACTGCTGGTATTGTTTCTGCTGCTGTGAGCAGCAAAACTGGTTTTGCAAAATGGTATGCTTCTAGGGAAGGCTGGGTGACTTATGCGCAGGATTTCCCAGAAAACTGGTTGGGGTGTGACCTTGTTGTTGGTGCTTCTGCTGGGGTACCAATTAAGAAAGGGGCAGTAGAGGCCATAAGTGCCAGTACTCCCGTTGGCATGAGTAAAGGGAAAACAATTAAACAGGAAAAGTTGAAGGAGGCCGCGGCTGAAGAGAGTGTAGAGGATGTTGGCCCTAAGTCAAAGAAGAAGAAGAAGACTGGGAAATCCCAAAAACAGTTGATACTTGTTGAGGAGAAGGAAGTGGAGCAACCTTTGGCCATAAAGGGTCGGGTGAAGACTAAGGTAGAGTCTTCTTTTCCCTAGGCTCCTGTGAGTCCTTCAGTTCATGGTTCCTCGGGACCCTCTGGACGTACCCGTAGTAAAAAACAGAGACCTGGAGACCCTGTTAAAAGAGAGAGAAGGGTAAGGCCTCTTTCCTCCTTTGCTCTTTTAAGTTGCAGTTTTGTTGTTTCTTCCCATTTTTTTTTTGTTGAACTAATGAGTGATTGTTTTTCTTACAGTCCAAGTGTAAGCTAGATCCCAGGAAGGGTAGAAGCCAATCTTCTAGTGAAGATGTGGTATGGTTTTCCTTATCTGTGTCTTTTGCTGCTTCCTCATATTCATTTCACAAGTGTTATATACCTGTGCTGCCTTGTTGCTCATGCCCTCTATTTCTTTTTCTTTTTTTTTATTTTTTTTTATTTTTTTATTTTTTTTTATGTTGTTCCCCTTCTCTTTTTTTTTTAGGTTAAGTTTCCTCCCCCTATGGTTGGTGAGACTTTGGAGGAGGAGATGGCTGAAGTTGCATCCTAGAGTAGGGAGGAGGAGACTCCCAGTGGTGGCATAGTTGAGGAAACCGGGCAACCAATGCAGGATGTCCAGGCTGCCCAGGATCCTGAGGCTCCCAAGCTTCCCGCGTCCCCAGGTTCTCAGTTTGAACAGATTCCCAGTCCTGTCAGGACCGTGTTACCTCAGACTGGGTTAAGTACAAGGACTTTGGGAGGCGCATCATCATCCGGGCAAACAAGTGAGCCTTTCTTTTCTTTTATATAGCTTTTTAGCTTTATCTCTTTTGCACCCTTTTTTTTTTTTTTTTTTGAGTTCTTCCTCTTTCCAGGCCAAGCCACTGCGAGATCTGCCTCTGGTGCTGCTACTTCTTTGGAATCGGAGGATTCTGAAGGTGGGGTGTTAATTGTCTTTACTGCATTCTTTCTCTCTTTCTGCCATTTTCTTGTTTTTTTTTTTTGTTATGGTGAAGCCCCCTGTGTCCCTGCCTTCTTTTAGCCGTTTTGCTAGGGCTTCTTCACCTTTTCTTCAACTTGCCATGTGTTCTTTCCCAGAGTCCTTCAAGAAGTCAGAGGAGGAAGAGGAGGGAACTTTGCCCCAAGAGGTTGATACTGGTTTCTCCTTTACCCCTTTTTGTTCCTTTTTTTTTTTTTAGAAGCTAAGTCCCCCACCTTTTTCTCTTTTTTTTTTTTTTTTTTTTTTTTTTTTTTTTTTTTTTTTTTTTTTTTTTGCAGGAGTTGATATCAAAAATCCTGAACTCGTGGTTCCTGAGGGGGGTGTAGGATTTGCTCAGGTTGCTGACCCTTATGCTGTTCAGGGGGTTGAAGATTCCTTTGGGACCCTGGGTGATGATGCAGCAAAGGGGAAGGCTTCAGAGGTGGTTGTTTTAGATCCTGCTTCAAGGCTCCCAACCTTTTTGGCTCATTTTGATCTTCTGGAGTTCAACAGCCTCCCTGCCAGTCACTTCTGCCATTTTGGGTCCTCCTATGGCAGCTTCTTGCGATTCTCTGTGCCCGTAGAAGGTCTACCACTGCTAGAAGGGCTGTTTAAAAGTCATGGGGACTTTACCCTTGGTTTCAGAGGAGGAGTATTTTTGGGGAACATTCTGATGGAGCTGCTGTGCGCCGTGTTGATTTCTTTGAGAGATTCTTCGTTGGACTCTCTTTCTGAGGAAAAGCTCTTGGAATGGAGGGGAGTTGTTCAGGATCTCTTGGAAGCCAAGTTCAACCTGTCCTTTTTGCTGGAGGATCTGCGATCATTAGCCCAAGCGCTTTTCTAGAGGCAAGCTTCTAAAAGTATTGATGTTGAGATTGCTGTTGCTGAGGAAGTTTTAGCTCGTGCTCACAAGACTTTGTAAGATCTGAAGGTTAAAAGGCAGAGGGTTCTTTCTTCTTCAGCTGTCCTTGCTCTTCCCTCGAATGGCTCCTTGTTGGCTGGCCTCCTTTCTTAGCTTTCTCTTTTTTTTTTTTTTTAGTTGTTTGGATATGTATGAACAATTTGGGGTTGTATGAATTTTCTATTTCTTTGATTGGATAATGCTTCTGGCTCTTTTTTTTTTGTTTAGATCTGCACTTGTGCTTTGAGACTGCTTCCATGTACTTGTGCTTTAGTATGGCTTCTAAGTGTTGCTTCTAATCCCTTTTAATGGCATGTGGATCTTCTTTTCTTGTCTTCTCTCTTTTTTTTTTTTTTTTACTGAGTCTTGGCCTGTGATTCCCACAAGTTTTGTTGTAGGTTCCAGCTAGGTACCCACTCCTTTTCTTCTTGATTGCGCAAGTACTGAACTGGGTACATTTGGCAATATATATATATATATATATTTTTTGGTCCCAGCTCATGAACTTGGCAGGTTTTTTCTTTTATCAAGTACTAGGCTAGGTATCCTCAGTTTATGCTTGAGATCCTAGACCCTGTATTTGAAACTTAGCTGCTTTGCAACTATCTGTGGGGGGGATCCTGGGTTATGCATCAAAAGATTTTCCCAGGTATTCTCCCTTTTCTTCCTAGTTGCGCAAGTACTGAACTGGGTACGTTGGGCAATGTATTTTTACTTGTCCCAGCTCATGAATCTTGGCAAGTTTTTTTTTTGTGTACTAGGCTAGATATCCTCAGTATATGCCTGAGGTCCTAGACCATTTATTTAAATTCAACTGTTTGTAGTTATCTGTGGGGTGATCCTGGGTTATGCAAGAAGATTTCCTCAGGTATCCTCCCTTGATTTCGTCCGTGTTAGGACTTTTGTGATACTTAGGATTTAATAATTGAGAAAAAGAAGAAATTTCATTGAATTTTAAAACATAAATGTCATTCAAGGAACATAGCAAATCTAACAAAGATAGTAGGGATCATAGAATGTCCTTCTACCTCGAGTTTTGAACAAAATTACTTAAATAATAATATATGAAAGAAGGAAAAACACTTAGCAGGTTGGAGAGTTTGGCAAAAGGATTCCAGTGTACTGAGACCTCTCCCTTCTCATGCGTAGTATTGTTTCAGCCACTTCCCATTTATGGGCTTTATCAGGATTGTCCCATCTTCCTTTATAAGGTAGTAGTACCCACTATCATGGGCCTCCCTGATGATGTAGGGTCCTTCCCACTTTGAGGCAAATTTGGAGGGTCCCGGTAGGTTTCTTCTCACATGCTCTACTGTCCTTAGTACCAACTGCCCTTTAGTGAAAGTCCTCGGGCATACTATTTGTGCATATGCTCTTGTCATCCTTTGCTGGTACCTTTGACTTCTTCTCTTGGCTAGCTCTCTTTCTTCCTCTACCCCTTCCAGGTCTGCTAACCTCCTTTCATTGTTCGCGTCCTCGGTGTCCTCCTGACTTTCCTCAATTGGGTTGATGGCTTCTGTCCTATAGACCAGGGAGAATGGTGAAAATCCCGTGGTTGTTTTTACAGAGCTCCTGCATGCCCAAAGTACATCTGCTAGGTGATCACTCCATTTTCCTCCATACTCTTACTTCATTTTTTTTAAGGATCTTCTATATCACCCTATTAGTGGCCTCTACTTGGCCATTTCCTTGTGAGTAGTACGGTGTAGACCTTCCATGCTTGCTATAGTAAACCTCAGTTAACCCCTTCATGTCTTTATTTATGAATAGGGTCCCATTGTCACTGATCAACCTCTTGGGGATCCCAAACATTGTAATGATATGACCTCGAATGAAGTTTGCTACAGCTGCTCCAATGGCCTTCTTCAAGGGGATGGCTTCTACCCATTTTGTAAAGTATTCAGTGGCTGCCAAGATCCATATGTAACCATTAGATGGAGGATTTATAGGTCCTATGAGATCAAGCCCCCAAGTGTGGAAAGGCTATGGGGTTGTCATATCTTGTAACGTATTTGGGTGAGTATGGATTGCATCTCCAAGGACTTGGCATGCGTGGCAAGTTTTGACTATCTCTTCGGAGTCCTTTTTCATTGTTGGCCAGTAATACCCCAACAGTAGTAACTGTTTATAGAGCCTCCTCTTTCCTGGGTGACTTCCACGATCACCAGAATGAACTTCCCTGACCATTTCCCTGGCTTCCCTTGGTCCCAGGCATCTTAGGGGATCTCTGCTATATCCCCTTTTGAATAGGATCCCTTTCTGCAAGAAATATCTGACTGCGAGCTTCTTGAGCTGGTGGGCCAGCGTCCTGTCAGTTGGTAGGATCCCTTGAGTCAAGTATTCTATGAAAGGGGTCCTCCAATCTTCTGTAACAAACACAGCGTAGCTTTCTTCCTTGTCCACCGAGGTTGGCATTCTTGACATTTTTCCTGTATAGTTGATGCCTCTTTGCTCATATTTGGCCAGTAGTACCCCATGCGCTGCATCTTCCTGTATAGACTGATCTTTTCTGAGACCCCGTAGACTTGGGCATGTAGCTCTTCCAACCTTAGCTTCCCCTCTTTCTCATTGATACATATGGATAGGATCCCTCCGGGCAGTTTCCTGTATAGCTCTCCTTCTATTAGAGCGTAGTCCCTCAGCGCCTTGACATTCCCTCCGGATCCTGTTTCTTTCATTTTTTCTTTCACTTTGCTCCTCCAGTTCCATTGCTTGGACTCTTCGGGGGATATCTGTTGGAAGATTTTAAAGATGGAATGCTCCTGCCTTCCTATTTTGACCAGAGTGTCTTTTCCCTTGAATGGTACTTGGGATCCTAGGGTGGCAAGTGCATCTGCAAATCTGTTTTCACTTCTCTGCGTGTACTCTATGCTAAAGGTCAGGAATTCCTTCTCCAGCCTCTGTGCCCATGTCCTATAGGCTGCCAAACTTTGTTCCCTTAGTGCAAAGTCACCTTTCACCTGAGAGACCACAAGATTGGAATCTCCCAGTACTCTCATGTGTTTCACCCCAATACTGAGTGCTATAGTTAGCCCGGTTGAGTACCCCTCGTACTCAGCTGCATTATTAGAGCAGGAGAAACCAAGCTTGAAAGATAGAGGTATGGTGTCCCCATTTTCACAGCTCAGTACAATTCCTACCCCATTTGAGATTGCTGTAGCTGACCCATCGAATCTTATTGTCCATTTCTTTCTCGGGATTTCTACTACTGCTACCTCACCTGGGATCTCTTCGCTTAGTGAGTTTTCCTCCTTCCTTGAGAATTGTGCCAGGAGGTCAGCTATGGCTTGACTTTTGACGGCCTTGGGGGTCCTGAGGCCTATGTTATATTGAGAAAGCAGGACCAGCCACTGTGCTATTCTCCCTGTTAGGAGGGGCTGATGCAGGAATGCTTTTTATGGGATGTGACTTAGTCACTAAAAGGATTTGGTGGGCTGAGAAATACCTCTTCAGCCTCTGGGATGTGTAAATAACTACTAGGCAAGCCTTTTCTATCCTAAGATACCTGGTTTCGGCATCCTTGAGTGTTCTGCTCACATAGTAAACAAGTTGCTCGTTCCCACCATCACCCTCTTGCGCCAGCAGGGCTCCTATTGCTTAGGCATTTGATGCCAAATATAATAGCAAGGGTTGCCCACGTACTGGTGCCTGGAGAGTGGGCAGATGATTCATGATCTGTTGGACCCTTTGGAAGGCTTCCTGCTGTTCTGTTCTCCAGGTGAACTCAGTTCCTTTCTTTAATAGCTTGGATAAGCCTCCTGTGACTGAAGCCAGTCCTGGCACGAATCTCCTGATGTAGGAGACCCTTCCTAGGAAGCTTTTGAGCTCCCTCACTATTGTTGGTCTTTTCATAGTAGCAATGGTTGCAGCTTTGGCTGGATCTACACTTATGCCTCTATGATGTACCAGGAACTCGAGGAACTTTCCTACAGATACTCCAAAGGCACATTTCATGGGGTTCATGCGTAGCTTGTATTCTCTACATCTTTTGAAAACTTGTTTAAGTACTTGAAGGTGTCCTGTCCTAGTTTTTGACTTGACCACAATATCATCCACATAGTCTTCCATTTCCTTATGCATCATGTCATGGAAGATGGCTGTCATGGTTCGGTGGTATGTGGCTCCTGCATTTTTGAGGCTAAAGGGCATCACAGTGTAATAAAAATTCTCGATTGGTGTCCTGAATGCTGTCTTCTCGGCATCCTTGGCAGCCATACGAATCTGGTTGTACCCACTACACCCGTCCATGAATGAGAACATGGAACTTTCCGCAGCTAAATCCATAAGAAGGTCAATATTAGGCAGATGGAACTTATCTTTAGGACACGCTTTATTCAGGTTGTGGAAGTCTACACAGCAACGGATCTGGCCGTTCTTTTTCTTCACAGGTACTATGTTAGAAAGCCATCTGAGGTGCTGAATGGGCTTAATAAAACCAACTGCTAGCAGCTTCTTGACCTCTTGAGTTATCTGGGCTTCTACATCAGTGTGAAAGACCCTGGCTGGTTAGATCACTAGTTTAACTCTTGGGTCCACATTAAGGGCATGAACCACTAGCCCAGGATCTAGACCAGGCATCTCATCATAGGTCCATGCAAACACATCTGTGTATTCTTTGAGCAAAGCCACCAATGGGCCCCTTTCTTGTGTTGCCAACTGACTACTGATGAAAACAGGCTTCTGGGATCCCAGCTCGGTCCCCAAGTTTACTTCTTGTAATTCTTCCTCAGGCTGGATTTGTGTCTCTTTGACTGGTTCCTCTGGGACTTCCTCCTAGGCTATTATACATTCTGGTGGTCCAGGACCTTCCTGCACGATGCACTCAGGTCCTGTGCACCTTCATAAACGATATATTAATCTTCCCTCGGGTTCCCGCACTACTACACACTCCCAGGATCCTGAGGTGCTGGGCTCTTTCTTTTGCCTTTTTCTCTTTAGGAGGTCTCTCAAGTCATGGGCACCTCCTCCTTCTTCTTTTTCCAAGATAGGCGTTCCTGGGGTCCCTGGCATGGGACTTTCATCATCAGGTTCTAACTCATTATAAAACATTGTTTCTACAAAGTTTACTTCTCCTTGGCTGAAAGGGTTATGGTTGGCAAGGATCCTTACAGGCTTCCTATTCAATCTCCCCTTAACGCACTGATGGTACGTGGATGGTATAAGGCGTTGCTTATGGAGCCATGGCCGTCTTAGGAGTACATGGTAGGATACTTTTGAATTGATTATGTGAAATCTGGTTAAGGCTACTATTGGCCCCACCCTTAGGGCTAGCTGTATGTATCCTTCGGTTGATTCTGCTGATCCTTTAAATCTGGTTATCTCCATGGGAGCCCTTAGGATCCTCCTTCTAGCTAGGCCCACGGTTTTCAAGGTACTCAGGGCTATGAGGTTGAGTGATGCCCCCGTGTCTACCAGTGCTCTTCTGATTTGGACACTATTTATGGTGGCCATTAGGTAAAGAGGTCTATGGTGGTCTGGATGCTCAACCTCCATATCTTCATCAGTGAAGGTTATGGCATTGGTTGTCTCTAGGAAAGCTCGACTGGCATGTGATTCTGCCGTGAAACATTCCATTCCTGAATCTGCTGCTATAGTCATGAGAGATTCCGTGGCCACCCTCCTTGCTTCTAGTCTAAACCTCAGTTGATTGAATAGTGATCTGAACTTGCGATTCTTCTGGAGGGTCCTGACTGTGTTTGGGTGGAAGGGTCCTCCTGGCTCTTCTGCTTCTGCCGGGTTCCCATGGATTACCACAGCTATCACCCCCTTTCCTTTGTCGTTGGGCAGGGGGTTTCTTTGTACTTCTGGTTCCTTCTGGGTGAGCTCCAGGGTTCCTTCTCTTAGCTTCCTGTGAAAAAGCCTGCGGAGGGTCCAGCAATCCTTGGTGGAATGCTTAACATAATTTTGAATCCTGCAAAACAAAGGATTTTTCCTTTCTTCCTCGGTTGGTAACCTGGACACAGTGAATGGCTTAACCACTCCATCCCCGATCCATTTGTCCAGGACATGGTTTAATTCTTCTATAGTACATGGGATCACCGGTGATTCCTCGAACATTTTTCTATCAGGCCTTTTCCTTTTTTCTCCCACAGATGCTGTCATGGCTTGGGATGCTGGCGCTTTCTTCGCCCTCATAGTTTGTGTTGTCCTTCTTGTTCTCTGTAACAAGTCAGCGAACTGTGTGATACATAAATTTTCGAGGTTGAGTCTGTAATCAAAAAGTATGTTAGAGATGCAAGTCTCCACAAGCTCTTTTTCTTCATGGTCCCCATAACAGTCTAGGGACACATCTTTAAATCTTTTGATGAACTGGACAGGATCCTCTCCAGGCCTCTGCCTCACCATCTGAAGGCTTTGGAAAGTGATCTTGTCCTTACCAGGGTAATATTTTGCACAAAATCTTTCCATCATTTCGTCCTAGGTCTTAATGGACCCAGGTCTCAGTGTGGTGTACCAAGTGTACGCTCTGTCCACTAGGGACTTAGCAAACTCTCTTAGACACAGCTCCTAGTCTCCTGCGTAGGGGCCCATAGTGTGGACAAACCTACTCACGTGTTCTACTGCACTTCCATTCCTTCCATCAAAAGGATGGAACTTTGGTGGCTCATATCCCTTAGGGTATGGCTTGCTAAGGAGTTCTGGTGGGAATGGGGGATCCCGAGAAAATTGCTTGGGGGTCCCAGAAAGTTTTCCCTTTCTTGGTCCAGGAGGGCACTGACATCTGCCAGTGTTAGGTATTGGGGGTTAGTTCCTCCTCTCACTGCTGACCCTCCCTCTGGCTGGGTTCTATCTTGGTTGCCCACATGGGGGGCATTGTCTCTGACTTCTTGCGTCTTGCCTTCTTTGAGAAGGCGAACTTCTTGTTGCAAGTCTTTCAATATTGCAGTCATTTGAGCCATAGGGTCTAGCTCCTACCTTGCATTCCTCTGTTTTGATATGGCCTCGTGCTCTGCTAGGGGCACCTCACCTCTTTGTCTGGAGGCCACTTCATTTTCTCCCACGGGCTCAGAACCCGTAGGTGGTACATTTGCACCTTTATTGTTCCTTTGTCTTGGAGGCATGTTCTGTGAAGGGATTGCTTCTTCCCTTTTCTTTACCCAGTCCCCAGCGGAGTCGCCAAAATGTGAGTGTGCCTTTTTCTTCAGCACTATGGCCTAAGAATCCTAGGCCGTGTAAGATGTTCTTGGTGGACTGGGATCGATTCTCCGCAGCTAAAGGGCTGTTTTAAGAATCGACTAGTGCACAAAACATACTTCCTACAATACAAATAGCTAACAAAACAAGAATATTTGTATTGAATGACATTTTAACAGTAAAGGAAATGCATGACAAGTGGAAATATAACGTAAGAACAAGTTAGGGATCCTTTAATTAGTGAGGTGTATTTTATTAATTTCCCTTAGTTATGATTACAATGCTCACTAAGACGTGGTGCAAGGTTCAACTGAGCTCATAAGTTACAGACTTTGATAGCTGTTCAAGCTTCAAAGACTTGCAAAATTTGAACTTATTGAATCTGAGCATGTACTGCAGTGGCTGTTTTGGGATACCGGGGATGGTTCCTTTGTTTTTCCCTTAAGTTTACAGAGTCTCTTCTGCAATTTTATGAGACTTTAGAAAGCAATTGTGAATGCCTAAAAAAAAATGGTCTAATCGTAAAAATGAATTCTCCTCCTTTTTAATCTTTTTCTTCCCCCTTTTATAGCATAGCTTCGGGCTCCGGAGTACTAACGATTTCTCCCTTTTGCCCCTTAAAGTATGTGCCGCGCCTGGTTGCTTTAGGATCATGTCGTTTCCTTTTCTTCATAGTTTCTTGCTTTTTGTTGCAACCAGATGAAAGTCCCTCAGCTCCTTTCTATTTCCAGATTTTCCGTTGGTTGGCCTGAGGCATTTTTGGCTTTTCTTCTCAGCGCTCCAGCTTTTTCCAGTTGTACTCTTCCTTGTCTCTTTCCCCAAATGGTTGGAACCAGGCTCCTGCGTTTTGCTCTGTACTTCCACTGCATGTCTAGGTCACAAGGTCCGGGTGCCCTTTGTCTCTTATCTTTCTTTAATTTTTTTTGCCGTGATCCTACTTCGCGCGTCCAAGGATCCCCTACCTCTAGGAGGCTTTCGGGATTCCGACCCAGTTCTTCCTCATGGGCTTTCTCTAGTTCGCTGGTTCTGCCTGATTTGGGCCTTTCCTCTGGATCCCAGCCCTCTGGGCCTTTTCCCTTTTCTTTCTTTCTTCTCTCTTTTCTTTATTGTGAAAGCCCACCCTTTATTATTTTTTTTCTTTTTTTTTTTTTGTTGTTGTGTGAAATGGGCCCAATGTCTTTTCTATCTCTTTGGGCCTATTTGTGGCTATTTAATTCTTTTTTGAACCTCAACACCTGTCAATCAACATTAGTAGAAACTAATAGCTGTTTATTGTATGTCTGTGTGTAAGAGGGGGGGGGGGGAATGGTATTACCAAAATTACACTTTGCACATTGACCTTATCCCTTAAATTGATCTTAGGCGTGGTCATTATCACTGAATAAATAATTAAACTCAACGGTTTCAAAACTGGGCTTTCCATATCCAAGTAAAATGGACCCAATAAAAAGCATATACATACACACACACACACACACACACACACACACACACACATTCTTGAAGCACAACACAAAATTTAAAACAAGAAACATACACCAATCAAAAATAGTATCAATTTGATTAAAAAAAAAAAAAAATAGAACAGAGTCAACCTTTGGTGAGATAGCCACTAGATTAGGGTAAACTGAAGGTTTAAAATAAATCCAACCGACTTCAATAAATTTGTCAATAGGTTCATGTCTCACTGCAATTGTCATAGTGCTAAGTTACACACCTTTATTCTCCATTGGTGTTTCGAACTACTCCTTGTAAACAAGGCACACAAAGTCGACACATGGTTGTCTCATACAGTAAATTCAAGCGTACAAAGAATTCAACTTGAACTCTTTGGAACTGAACACTTTGCCTTGCCACAATTTATTCTTAGATGTAAACCTGTGAGTTTTCTCTTGGTCAAGACCAACAACATTATGAAATTACCCTTTACGTCATCAGCTGGCTGTGGCATCAATACTACTCTACACAATTGAATCTTACAAGAATAAGCAGAATAAAGAGAATATCATTAGCTAGTTATGGTATCAATACTTTGCACCAGACATTAGTTTTGGAAAATGGCTTTCATAAACCTGTAGCCATTATTTTCTTTTAAACATTTTGGTTGTAAAATTTTTCTCTAATCTCATGCTTTAATTCATTGTGGTAGATTTGGTATTTAAAATTGTCTTGGAAGTTTTAGTTCGGTGTGATTCATTGTGGTTCCTAGGAGTTGTCATGTAAATTTTAATTGCTTAATGTCTTATTCTTTATTTAATTCTCTCATAGCTGGGAAGTACACACAAGAAGTGATTTGAAGAAACTAATTTTTAAAATTTTTAGGGGATATTGGACACTATATGCTTAAATATACTACGTTATTAAAGTTTGAATATATGTAATAGAAGTACGATAACTAAGTTTATGTTGGATGCAAAGTTCATTAATATGTAAAATGACCCTCCGCATTGCGCGGGTTAAACACTAGCTATATATAAAAGCAGAAGCTTTTAAGAAGGTGCTGCCGCGTTAGAAAAAAAGGCCACTTAAAATGCTGCCATGTTTCCAGGTAGTGTTTGGAGAGGCTTTAATTAAACGTGTATCTATAAAAACATCAAGCAGCCTATCCCAAAAAAAAAAAAAAAAAAAAAAAAAACTCAAACCCTAAAACGCAAACGCCATATTTCACTCTAACATCCACCACTTTGCTGCAATTCCATAGCCACACAGATTAGAATACCGTGTTCCAGACTCTGACTTCCACCTCTTTGCTGCAACTCCATAGCCAGATCAGAATACCGTGTTCGAGATCAACAAGCATACAAAAAAAGAAATTCCAAAAGGAAGCGAAAAAAAAAAAGGCTTTGTTTGTCTTCTGCAACAGGGAAAACTGAAAAACTTAGTTCATCCTCTGCAAAAACAGGTGATTCAGAAGCGATTCAGAAGATAATTAAGAAGGTAGGCATATTTTTTCCCCCTTTTTTTTTGTTTTCTATTCAATTAACGTTTCTAGGGTTTTGAAAATTAGTGTAAATTTATTGATGATTTCCCTCAAATTGAAATTGATTTGGTGCTAAAGAACATACATTTATGTGTTGCCAAAATAAAGTTCTGTCATTTCATTTATGTTGTTTTTAATTTTTTGTTGAAATATTTTCCCCTCTTTATATTTTTGTTTCCCATGCCTCTTTTCTACCATTGTTGGTAAGGTTTTTGCAGTATATATTTAAAGTTTTCCGTTTGTAGTTGCTCTGATTTGAAAAAATGAAACCCTAGAACATAGAGAATAAGAAGGTATTGAACATTAAAATGCCTTTCTTCCTCCACTGATGCCAATCTGCTAACTTTTTCCTTAATTTCTGATTTATTTTTACAATTTCTTGAGTTCTGTTTGTTCGATTGTCGTATTGATTAAGTTTTGTTTTTATTTGGTAGTTTTTTGTTATGTTTGAGCTTTTTTTGGTTCACCCCGAAAATTTGAATTAATTTATGCTTTGTGTAGATCTATGTTTTGTTGAATCGTTCTCAAAAGAAAAAAAAGAAAAAAAAAAACATTGAACTGTTATTTTGCATTTAATAACAAAAAAAAGTATATATTGATACTTTTAATTTCTTTCTAAATGAATTATTTTTTAGGAATGAATTCTCTTATTTTGCATTTAATATTCTCTTATACCCAAAATTTTTTACATGCATGTGTTTGCTGCACCCATACCTAGTCAGTGACAAACATATTGGATAATTTATGATATAATCGTTTGAATAGTGCATCATTCTCTAATTTATGTGTTAATTGCTAATTGTAGGACTCTTTGTTTATACAGAATTTGAAATTGGATGACAATGTCCTACTAAGAGAGATTTAGAGGATAATTGGCAATGAATATTTCTTCCAACTGCATCTTGATGAATATAATTTGAAATATGGAAGAGAAAATTATACCGTTTTGAAGATTTTGGAAATGGAAATCTCACATAAAGTTGAAAGACATTAGATAATAATAAAGTTGAAACCTATTTCCAGTATATTTATCGCACCTAAGTACCATAGGATTCATAACTACTCTTTACATGATATAACCAATATAGTTTATATACTATTCATCGAATTTGAAGCATACACTCCACCTTACTTGCTATATGATTTTAAATTTTTGTATGACACCATCAAAGTCAATATAGTACAATGAAAGCACCCTAAATTTTAAGTAACATCCATATATTCTTTCATTATTTCAAACAGCATTTAATAAAAGTGCAAATTATTGCAGGATTCAATAAAGGAAATTGTAAGAAAATTAAGGAAGGGCAAGTCAATTGCTAGTCAGAAAATAGAAATAGGACAAACATCTGTTGAAAGACCTCAATTAATTGTTGTTGTAACTACAGAAGTTGAAGAAATTGATGATAAAAGTATGCCGCTCCAAATGCTTCAAAGACATCAAAAGGGTAGTAAGCAGATTGCATCAAAGAAGAAAAAAAATTTGAAGTCTAATGATCTCAATGTATTTTATAAATAACATACTCTTACAAGTAAGATAAACAAATGGATGAACTAGATTACCCTATGAATTTTATGAGAAATTATAGAGTCCTCTGATGGACTATGTTACTTGTCCACCATTTCACTAAAAAACTTTCACTTGTTTAAAATTGTTGAGTCAGTAATTAATTTTTGTTAAAATTTTTTTTCTAATTAACAATTTTAAATAGGTGGAAGTTTTTTAGTACAATAGTGGACCACATCACTTATCCACCATGTGGATCTTATAATTTCTCAAATTTTAGGTTGCGTTTGTTTCAGCAGTAAAAGGAATCCGGAAATATAGTACAATGAAAGCACCCTAAATTTTAAGTAACATATATTCTTTCATTATTTCAAACAACATTTAATAAAAGTGCAAATTATTGCAGGATTCAATAGAGGAAATTGTAAGAAAATTAAGGAAGGGCAAGTCAATTGCCAGTCAGAAAATAGAAATAGGACAAACATCTGTTGAAAGACCTCAATTAATTGCTGTTGTAACTATAGAAGTTGAAGAAATTGATGATAAAAGTATGTCGCTCCAAATGCTTTAAAGACATCAAAAGTGTAGTAAGCAGATTGCATCAAAGAAGAAAAAAATTTGAAGTCTAATGATCTCAATGTATTTTATAAATAACATACTCTTACAAGCAAGATAAACAAATGGCCGAACTAGATTACCTTATGAATTTTATGAGAAATTATAGAGTCCTCTGATGGACTACGTCACTTGTCCACCATTTCACTAAAAAACTTTCACTTGTTTAAAATTGTTGAGTCAGTAATTAATTTCTGTTAAAAAAATTTTTCTAACTAACAATTTTAAACAAGTGGAAGTTTTTTAGTAGAATAGTGGACCACATCACTTATTCACCATGTGGATCTTATAATTTCTTGAATTTTAGGTTGCGTTTGTTTCGACAGTAAAAGGAATCCAGAAAATATTTTACACCACGGGGTGTGTTTGGGAACATCCGAAAAATTCAATCAAACAGAAAATGATTTTCATTGACCGTAAAATATCAAGCCTTTCGGTGTAAAATCAATTCCACTTCTATTTTACCTTCAAACTAATTATACCTATTTTCAACCTACTTGAACAGAGAGAGAGAGAGAGAGAGAGAGAGAGAGAGAGAGAGAGAGAGAGAGAGAGAGAGAGCAAGAAGAGATCGCACTAGAAGCTGAAGCGTTGATCACACCACCGCCCCTAACCCCAGATTGCGCCGGTCTCGTCGTACTCCAGCACCAGCGAGATCGCATCACTTGAAGCACCGTCGAGATCGTGACCCAAAGCTCACCGCCGTTCTCGTTCTCGACCCAAAGCTCATCGGCCCCGCCGTTCTTGTTCTCTTTCTCGATCGCCTGAAGCACCGCCGTTCTCTTTCCCTCAATCTATCACTCTTTCTTCGTTCGATCTCACTCTTTCTTCCTCTTGCTCAATGTTATTGTTTTGATTTTTGGTTGGGTTAAATGCATATTTTGAAA
Source organism: Quercus gilva (assembly GCA_023621385.1). NCBI lineage: Eukaryota > Viridiplantae > Streptophyta > Magnoliopsida > Fagales > Fagaceae > Quercus > Quercus gilva. The sequence goes on from CM042473.1 coordinate 36,550,889, forward strand.
ATTTTTGTAATAAAATTTGTTTGGATGCTGAGAAAATGGTTGAGAAAATGTGAAAAATTTGTAGGAAAATAACATTTTTAGAATGTTACCAAAGACCAAAAATTGTTTTCCGGACTATTTTCCATTGCATAACCAAACACCTGGATTTCATTTTCCTTACAGGAATTCACTTTCCCCTGCATTTATTTTACACTTGGAATTCGATTTACATTGAACCAAATGTAGCCTTAATGTATTTCATTGTATTGTTTTTTTTTTTAAGAAGAGTAAACTTAATATATTGTTAAGTTATTGTATGTCATTTTCTTTGTACATATTGCCATGAATTTTAGTGAAGGATTATGAATTGGTTTATTTGTGACAGGTGGAATTCTGTATTCATTGCAGCTTTTTTGGAATTGTGGACTTGAGATGCATTGCATCTTTTTAGTGGTATCATCTTAATATCTTTTCATTAATTTTTTGTGAACGTTGTTAGGGTATGTATGTGTTGATATTCTTATGTTTGGTTTATTGCTTTACCTTGAGGCTACAATTTATATTAGACACACTCAATTTAGAAAGTGTCTAATATAATACTTATTAAACAAAGCATAGTAAAACTGGATACATACAACGTAAGCCCACTTCCCCTCCATGTATGAATGAACCAGAAATTCCCAAACTTAAAAAAAGTATAATAATCCAGCTTACCTAACAAGTCTCTTGCATAAGCAACTATGGTATACAATTAAATAATGTGCCAAGAAAAAGAGATATTTTAAAACTTGAAAAAAGCAATGTCACCATCAATTATTGTTCTTATTATCACAATTTATTTGCCATTGATGAATAATTATGAAAGTTCGATTTGGGTATGAAACACCCTTGAACGTTTAGACCCCAAATATAAAATTACCAATTCAAGCTTTATATCAAACAGTTAATGTGCAGAATATGGTAACAAGCTTATAACAGAATTGATAACGATCTAAGCCAAATATAAACACATCCACAGCAGTAAATAGAAGGCAAAGATAAAGGAAGGAAGATGCAAACGCTCGGATAACATACGATGTGTTATCGAAGAGGAAACCGAAGCCCTTGGCGTAAAACCTCTCTGCCACCCTCCAAGCGGTCAAATAATCCATTAGAAAATGTAGTTGGGATACATGAACAGCAATAGACCCTCCAAGCCTAATCTACTCAGGTACCTAAGCCCTCCAAGCTTCTTGCTCCAATGAGGTTGCGCCGAACCTTTTTCTTTTCTAGCTTACTGGATTCCGTTACTAGACCATAGCATCAACCAATGTAGATTGGTTCCTTCCCAACTGCTTCCCAACAGCACCAAATGAACCTTCTCACAGACGTGGGTGTGGTGAGACAAGGATTTGGTAAAAAGGCCTCTTAAAGGTACAAAAATGGAGAGGAAGAGAGAAGAGGAATTTGTAGAGTCTCTAAGGTGAAGATTGGGGATGAGGCAATCTTGTTTTTTTCTAGGGTTTCTCTCACAAAATTCTCTTTGGAAGCTCTCTCAAAATGGTGGGTATAAGGGTATATATATAGTAGGGTAAGAAAGGAATGCAAAACGTCAGTTTTTGCCAGACAGGGCATTTTGGCGACTTGACCTCGCGACTGGGTTAAGTCGTGAGTTCAAGTCGTGAGCTAACGGCTTGGCCAGCCTAGGACATTTGTCCTGTAGTGCGACAGCTGGTGCGACTCTTCAGCTTCTAGCATGCTTGGCACGTGTGCGAACTTTTGGCGACTTGCAAGCCGTGACTCACCCGCGAGATCCAGTCGCGAGACTCTGTTTTTCTTGCACACTCTTGAGCTTTTCTTCACATCTTCTCACACACTACCCTTACAATTTTCCCACCTATATACAGGGTTACTAAGTGCTAAATTACAAGCAAATTGGTCATAGAATAAAGCCAATAAGATGGTTGATTAAATTCAACCTTACAATCTCCCCCTTTTGCTATTCCATGACAAAACCCTACAACAGACTCTAGACTTAAAACGTGAGTTGAGAATAGTTGAACAAAACTCACTCACACCTAACTCTAGATTCTGTAAAGCTCTTGAACATATGAATAAGTAACTCCTGAAACACAATAACATAGCAATATCATTGTATGCAGAAAACTTGATATGCATATGGAGCAAAAGAAGCATGATCAAGCAAAAATGAACTTAAGCATTAAAGCAATGATTCATGGCGAGATCAAAAACATGCAATCACTATAACCAAGTGATCACAATGCTCATTCACACTTGCAATGAACATCCGGACATTCAAGTTGACAAACACAAGGCAAATCACTTGAATGACCAACACTCAACCAATGCACAGAACATGAAGTATGTGCATCTAGGAACAATCCTACAAGGGCACAAGAGTGACAATACTTTAAAAATGAATGTGATGGAAATTTAGACCCCTTAAAACAACAATTGGATTGAGTAGCCTAGTTAATTAGCCAAGTTGTTACTTAGTCAAATTAAGCAATTCTAGGTTAAAATAATCAAACAATCATATCAAGAATATATAGCAGCAGAATAATAAATAACATAAGATATGATTACCCAGGAAAACCAAACAGGTAAAAAACCTGGGGAGGATTTGACCCACCTATCCTCAAGGCAAACCAGAATTCACTATGAAAGAATTGAAGTTCTTACAAAAGGACTACAAGCTCCCCCGCTCGACTTCCTAATGCTACCAACCAGTAGAACTTCCTGACACGACCACGCGCAGGCTCCGAATCCACGAACTACTTCTTTCTTGAATTCCTTAATCAGCTACAAGCTCTCCGCTTGTTTATCTTTAAGTTCCAATGGTTGCAACTGTAATGATCTTCAAGATGTTGAAATAATCTCTACCTTGAAAACCCTAAGTTTTGTGTAAAGGAAAACTCCTCAAAGATCTCACAAGAGATTCACACAAAACAGCAAAATATGAGCAACAATACAATATGGAGTCTCTTCAAAAACGTGGCTAGGGTTTAGTTTATATACCTAGGGTAAAAACATAAAACCCTAAACGTTTAATGAAGTAGGGCTGAGTTGGAAATTCTGCAGAAAATTCAACCTGTGCGATTTTCGATCGATTGAGCCAGGCCGAAAGTCCCAAGTACTTCTGCAGCCACTCGATTCCAACTTTACAATAATGAACCAACTTTGAGCAAGCCTTAACAAGACTAAATACATTGTTTTGATCATGGTTTGCCAATATTACAAATTAGAGTTCTAAATACATAAAATCCTAAGACCTTAGAACCTAACAAACTCCCCCTTTGGCAATCCGTGACAAAACACAAACTAAATGCTCAAAGTTTACAATAAAAAGCCCTTTACAAAGAGTAATGCTCAAAAATCAAATTCATTTCTAACTACTATCCATCAATTGCAAGTGTAGACAGCAGCTCAATTGAATCAACCTGTATATTCCTGAAATACTCAACAAATGCATAAACGCATGTGTGACAGAAAATAGTATATAAACAGGTATAGCATTCTTGTAAGATTCACACAACACAAAATAAAGATATATATCAATGAACAACTCATAAATATAAATCAATAAGCAGTGAATCATGAGACAACAAGAATCAAATAAAAAACATGTATATCAATATATCAATCAATGTTACTCCCCCTAACATGAATATCCCCAAAAATGATATACAAAGTGAAGCACCTAGATACAATCTAAAAAACTCCACAAACTAACAAAAAAAATCTCACGCTAACAAAAAATCTCCCCCTAACTACAAAAGCTCCTCTAGCAGACAAAACTCCACTACAAGAAACTCCACTACAAGTCAATATATCCGCTCCCCCTTTTTGTGATGGAATGCCAAAAGATAATCACAAGTTGCCATCAAAAGGAGGTGGTGAGGGCGAATGAAGACGCACAAGGTTGGCTCGCAGAGCACGCATCTTATCTAGCAAATCCACCAAAATCTGACCATGAGCCGCCTGAACGGTCATGACAGTCTCCAGGATACGACGAACATCGAAGTCATCCAAAGGAGGTGGAGGAACAGCAGCAGCATCAGCATCAGCATCAGGATCATGAACATCCTCACCAGCAGGACCTGTAGAAGAAGAAGGAGGAGGAGGAGGAGCGCTACTAGATGGCTCAGACCTAGGGTGTTTAGAACCAGCTCGAAGATGAGCGGCCCTTTGTCTAAGAAAAGATGCACCTATAGGACCAATGACATGAACGGGCTCAGAGGAAGGGAAGCCACTAATATCTAGATAAAGCAAAATCCTATGAATGAAAATAGGATGAACAAGGGCATGAGAAGTAGATGAACTCCTATAAACTTCGTTCAAAGAAAGAAGAAAGAGATGAGGAAAACTAATAGGAGCATCAGTCACAAGAGCGTACAAAAATACACACCTCTCGAGAGGAATGGCGTGAACATGAGAGATGGGCCAGATGGAATGACAAGCTATCTTAAAGAATAGATAATGCAACCCGGAGAGCTCAGCAGAAGTGATCCTAGGATCAGAACCCCACTAGACAGTAGTCCCAGTGATGTAAGACAAAACATCGCTCAGCTCGGGAGACTCAGCATAAGGATAGACAGGATGACTAACCAACGGCACCCCTAGAGCATCAGCCACTAACTGAGGAGTAATGGGAGTACTCTACGCCTCGTATCCAACTCCTAACTAAAGTGTTGGAATCATAGACGCGGATAGAGATGTTTGAGAAGAACTCTCTAATCAAGGTAGCCGGAGGAGGAGGGTTAGACACATCTAACAAAGGCAACCAGCCCCTACGCTCAAGGTTTGCCCTAATGGCAGGATCAAGCTCATCTAGAATAACTGAACGCTCAGCCCAAATCTTCCTTTGAAGATTGAGCTTCTTATAGATCTCTTGGTTTTTCTCACTCAGAAACCTCTCTTGGTCAAAGGAAGGGGGGGGGGAAGGAGAAGGAGAGGGAATAGTCCTACGAGCTCTAGTCTTCCTAGGCATGATGCTAAGGAAAGGACAGAGACACAAAGAGAAAACCAAAAGAACAACAACAAAAAAAAAAACAAAAACAAGGGCAGATTGCAAGTTAGCACAAGAACAGTAGAATAACAATCTATATGATGCATGAACAAATGCAATGCCATGATGCATGTACTAATGCAGTAACCAAGTTCAAATTAAGTTCAATTACACAAAATTGGCTTGAACATAGAGTTTCTAACAAAAACCCTAAAAAAAATTTGAAAACCACTTGAAAAATTTTGCAACAAATTGATGAATTAATCATTACACAATGTTGAAAACAGATTATAATAACTAATTTCATCAATTAAACAAGCTAATTTCATCAATTAAACTCAATTTCACAAAAAGCCCTAATTCGGATCAAAATAGGAACCCTAGAATTTTCAATTTTTTACAAAACCCAAAATTGATCAAATTAATAGTTAAGAAACATGTTTATGATGTGTCCCCACAAAAACCCATTGATCAATTTCACAAAATTAGGTTTGAATCAACACAAATCCCAAATGGAGAAAGGTCCAAAAATCACCCTTAAAATGCATGAAAAATGCATGGAAACTTGAAAATAAATTGAAAAGGAAGGGCAAAAGAGTCTTACCGGCTTGAGGAAAGAGAGATTCTGCAAAAAATCCCGAGGAAAACGACAAAAAGTTGACAGAGATGCTTGCCTCATCGGAGAGAGAAAGAAAAAGTTTGAAATCTTTTGAAAAAGTGTTTTGAAAAAGTCAGATTTCATCTTTTTAAAAAAGCTTCTCCACGATCTTCGATCGATCGAAAATTACCTTCGATCGATCGAATGAGACAGTCGTTTTAGAACAATCTAGGGCACTTTTTCGATCGATCGAAAAGCACAATGGATCGATCGAAATGGTCAGAAACTCACAAAAATTTTGAGAAAAATCACTGTTTTGAAAAATGCAAACCCAATTTTGAAAAAAACTCCTCAAAGCATTTGAATAATGAAAACAAAATGCATGAGTATGAGATGGAATGCTTTTTAAAAACCCAATTTTTGAAACCCAATTTTCTCAAAAACAAGTTTCAATCATCCTCCATTGATTTTCCTTAAGCAGCAAATATGTTTTGCACAATTCTCAAGATATTTTCAAGCTTGGTTGGTCAGACCAAAAACACACACACTAGCATGTACAGTGTTTAACAAAGAGTAACTTGTGAAGTGTGTGATACTAGCAAAAACTTGAGATACATGTGAGGTGATATGTGAATAGCAATCAAACACAAAGTCTACACAATTCATCACATAGAATTTAAAAGAGACTATCATTTAAAGAGTTACATCCTATAACTCCCACATCTCCTAGAACAAAAGCTTGCAATCATGTAAGTTTCTTGCATTATTGCCTCTTATTTATATGAATTGGCATTCAGCCTAATAGTACACACCAGTTTGAATTAAGTGAATTGGCATCAAGCCTAATAGTACACACCAGTTTTAATTTTAATTGAGGCTACAGCTTATGTTCTTTTTGTGCATGTGCTACACTTTTTCAAGCACAAAATCTTAGGATATGCACTAAGGTGTTCATGATTGGCTAGTGAACAGTGGTGAGATGGTTATTTATGCCTTTCTCAAAAGGATCAAGTCCGTCAGTCAAAGAACATGTGACTTCATGATTAAGGCAAAGTGATTAAAAACCACACACATCTTTCCCACACAACATGCACTACAAAGTTTTAACTAGTCAAGTGCAGTAAATAAGCTCATCAAAGTTAAACAAGGTACAGAAGACATGAAATGTGTAAAAAGATTGACCAACCTTGTTTTCAAAAATCAAGACAAATAGTGTCAAACATAGTTTTTTCTTTCTCCCTTTTATTTATTTATTTATTATTATTATTAATATTAAAAGAGAAAACAAATAAATCCTAGAATGAAATGCATGAATGTAAAGCAATGCAAGTCCTAGAACAAAAAGACACAAAAACCAAAGAACAATGGTCACATAGGATAGAGCCATGAAGCACAAGGACTATGTCAGAAAGACTCGGTTAGTTCGAGTCTTTTGCATCCAAAACTTTTTAGATGCACCATGAGCATTGGAGTTCTTATTCACATTAGAGTGATTCCCAACTCCAAATTGGAATAAAGGTTTAACGCCTTTACCAATTCACCAATTAGTGCCATAGGATCTTGTGCTTGAGGCACAGACACTTTTGGTTTATTCGCTCTCTTATCAGCTTGAAGCTTGAAACAGTTAGGACGAATGTGTCCAGACTTTCCACAGTAATGACAAACCCAAGCAGGTTTACCATGCATCTTGTCCTTGGATTTGGTAGGCTCCTTAGGTTTAGATTCTCTTAAGTCTACCCTAATCTTCTTAGGTGGTGAAACTTCTACAAGTTTAACAACCTCACGCACAGGGGGTTTAACAGTTTCACACACAACCTCACTCACAGAAGGTACAAAAGAAGAAGAAGGAACAAAGACAATGGAATGGGGTGCAGAATCAAAGATGCTTTCAACATATCCTAACCCAGATTTATTAGAAGGATACTTTTGAACATTCAGCATGTGATCAAGTTTAGAACTAGCAGATCTAGCAACAGATAAATCATGTTCCAAAGTTCTAACTTTATCAAGCAAAAGCATGTTTTCAGATTTAACATTATTCACAAGCTCATTAGCATCAAACAGTTTAACAAGCAAATTTTTCTTTTCAAGCTCAAGGGCATCAATTTTCTTCAGGCCTAAATCAACTTTCATAGCATCCTTTGTAGCAATTTTGCAAAGTTTGTTATAGGCCTCTTGAAGATCTGCATCTTCAGAGAGTTCCCCATCAGAAGGGTTCTCCTTAGCAGATATGCTTTCATTGACTGTGGCAGTAGCCATGAAAGCAATGAAGTTTCCATCCTCGTCACCACCGGACTCATCATTAGAAACCTCATTATCACTAAGGGTTACAGCCATAGCTTTACCCTTAGTCTTCAAGAATGTAGGACATTCAGATTTCACATGGCCATACCCTTGACAGCCAAAACACTGAGGACCTAAAGAATTATTTGAAGATTGACCAACTTTTTCTCTAGATTTTTCAAAATTATTAACCTTAGTGAGATCATTCTTCCTAAAATTTATAAGTTCAGCAGTGTAAGTACCTCTTGCCTTTCTATTGGTATTCCTAAGAAAGTTTTTAAAGTTTTTGGCAAGGTACGCAATCTCTGTAGCAGAGAGCTCATTATCAAATCCACTACCATCAATATCATCAACTGACTTAAGAGCCATTGATTTGGATTTGTTCACTTTAGGTAGGTCAGACTCATAGGACTGAAGAGATCCTACAAGCTCATCAATAGGGATGGAGTCCACATCCCTGCTTTCAGTAATGGCTATCACCTTGGGTCTAAAGTCTTCAGTTAAGGATCTAAGTATCTTCCTAACAATTTTAGGTTGATCATAGATTTCTCCCAAGTTATAAGCAGAATTAACAATATCATTAAGTTTAGCATAAAACTCATCAAAGGTTTCATCATCTGACATTCTAATGCTTTCAAACCTAGAAGTTAATTGCTGCAATTTGTTTATCTTAATAGCCTTTGTGCCTTCATGCACAGTTTGGAGGATTTTCCAAGTAGTATGAGCAACCTCAACATTAGAGATCCTCTTAAATTCCTCCATTGAAACAGCATTGAAGATGGCATTCATAGCTTTGCTATTGAAGCCTGTTGCTTCTTTTTCAGAAGTTTGCCATTCACTCACAGGAGTAGTGGGCTTCTGCCATCCGTATTCAACGGAATTCCAAACCCTCTCATCATTGGATTTCAAGAATGCTTTCATCCTTACTTTCCAGTAAGCATAGTTGTTCCCATCAAAGTGAGGAGGAACAAACAGAGAATGTCCATGCTCCATGACGACCGGGGTCAAGGATCAGCTCAGAGATAAAAAAAAATCTCAAACAAAAGAGCAACCAGCTCTGATACCACTTGATGGAAATTTAGACCCCTTAAAACAACAATTTGATTGAGTAGCCTAGTTAATTAGCCAAGTTGTTACTTAGTCAAATTAAGCAATTCTAGGTTAAAACAATCAAACAATCATATCAAGAATATATAGCAGCGGAATAATAAATAACACAAGATATGATCACCCAGGAAAACCAAACGGGTAAAAAACCTAGGGAGGATTTGACCCACCTATCCTCAAGGCAAACTATAATTCACTATGAAAGAATTGAAGTTCTTACAAAAGGACTACAAGCTCCCCCGCTCGACTTCCTAATGCTACCAACCAGTAGAACTTCTTGACACGACTACGCGCAGGCTCCGAATCCACGAACTACTTCTTTCTTGAATTCCTCAATCAGCTACAAGCTCCCCGCTTGTTTATCTTTAAGTTCCAATGGTTGCAACTGTAATGATCTTCAAGATGTTGAAATAATCTCTACCTTGAAAACCCTAAGTTTTGTGTAAAGGAAAACTCCTCAAAGATCTCACAAGAGATTCACACAAAACAGCAAAATATGAGCAACAATACAATATGGAGTCTCTTCAAAAACGTGGCTAGGGTTTAGTTTATATACCTAGGGTAAAAACATAAAACCGTAAACGTTTAATGAAGTAGGGCTGAGTTGGAAATTCTGCAGAAAATTCAACCTGTGCGATTTTTGATCAATCGAGCCTGTCCTTCGATCGATCGAGCCAGGCCGAAAGTCCTAAGTACTTCTGCAGCCACTCGATTCCAACTTTACAATAATGAACCAACTTTGAGCAAGTCTTAACAAGACTAAATACATTGTTTTGATCATGGTTTGCCAACATTACAAATTAGAGTTCTAAATACATAAAATCCTAAGACCTTAGAACCTAACAGAATGCATAGCATTACGATAGAAGTATTGATTTAATAAAGCACAAAGGCTGCATAAAGCATGGTACAAACCATAAAGGCCTACAAAAGTGCATAATCAAACCCTTAAAGCTTACATAAGCAACATGGGTACAAACCAGAAAAACCATTGATGAAAAACTGAATAACATCATATAATATATTTAATAACTACACAAATAAATACTTGTACCAGAGAGCCCACAAATTTTCAAAAGTACCACAAGTTTTCCAACAAGTTTTCCAAAAGTATAGGACTATACTAACAAGTTTTCCAAAAGTATAAGACTATACTAACAAGGGTAAAGGCTAAGTATGAGTAACAACTATAACAACTATAATAAAACACTCCCCCTTTCAGTATGCACCATCCTTTTCATGTTTTAGCTTTCTCTCCCCCTTAAGCTGTTTTCCCCCTTTTTGGCACGAATAGCTAAAGGCTTTCTTCCAGCTTCTGTTGGATGTTATCTAATTGTAACTCAATGGCTCCGAGACGCATTTGAGTTTGACTGTGAAAGGAGTTGAGAAGCCGTTCCAAATCAGAAATTTGCTGAAATACATTTTCAATGAAGAAACTTTGCTTGGGAATTTGGAATCCAGGAGGAATAGATGGGGTGCTAGTTGACTGTATAGGAGTAGCTGTAGCATGAGCAGATGGAGAAGCCTGAGAGGATGGTTCACTCTTAGGTTTCTTGGAGGAGTGACTCTTGCTTGCTTGGAAAGAGTACAAGGATATCAGTCGAGGACGAGACAAGAATTTCTCATCTGATGAAGGACTAACACCTTCACTAAGAACAATCTTCATGGTTAGACTGCAGAAAGGAAGTATTGTTCTGTTGCTGAATGAGCTGGTGTCTTTCCAATGATTTGGAATATATGAGCACAAATATCAATTGGTGCACCAGTAATCAGATCACACAAAAATTGAGCCTTTCCAAGGTTGATGAAGGTAGAATTTGACAGAGGGTAGAGATTGGAAAACATAATCAGCTTTAAGGTTGTCAGTTCGGGTGAAAACAATGCAGTGCTTATTGATGACCCTGTGCTTCCCACTGCATGTTCATTCCTAAGAACTTGGAGGATGTCTTGTACCTGAAGCACTCTGTCATCGTATGAAGTTCGATCAACATTACTTGGTCTGGAAATGCTAAGTACCTTAGCAATGTAGTTTGCATTTAGGGAGAATTCTGTTTCTCGCACCCAACATTTTAATTCAACACCTGTGAATCTGGCATTGGAGTAGAATTCCTTAACCAGTTCTTCGATTGGATCCTTAAAGTTTCCAAACAAGTCAGCCCAATCTCTGTCCTTAAAAATGTTAGGAATGAAAGTTTCCTCTAGAGTATCAAACTTGACGACTTGTTCCACAATGGGAGACGACTCTTTGAAGATGTCTGCGTAGGTTTTTGAATCAGTAGGAGTCCTGAACCTCTCCATGGCAGAATCCCTGGATGACTTAGATGACAACCGTGTCCGTTTAGCAACTGGGGTTGACGAATCATCAGTCACAATGCCTTTACCTCTGGATGAACGAGTTAACTGCAACAAAACAGATACACAGAAACAAACCAAATACAATACCATCAGAAGCAAACATCAGATTGGTTAGTTTCAGTAATAAGTCATTTAAAGGGAAATGTACCTAGAAAAGGCCAAGAGGCAATGAAACAAGATATGAAGAGTAGGAAGTGAGCCTGAACACCCCAATGCAGTAACCCACCCAAAATATGAAAAACAATAACGCAGGGCAAAACACATATTACACATAGATACTGAAAATCAAAACCAAAGACAGCATTCATAGAGACCCATAGAGAAACCCCAAACCCCTATGCCCAAAGGCAATGCTCAGAACATAAAAAGCAATTAGAAGCATTAATAAAGTACTTAGTTAACACATAAAACAAGAGAAAAGAAATACTCAAACAGTCAGACCCAACATTTTGAGCAAACCCATGTTCGAATCTAATATGTTGCAGAACACATATGTAACTTACAAAATAGGAAACAGAACATCAGAACCTTAAGAATAAAGTAGAGGGAAGAAAAACCATACCTTTTTCTTGGAGTTTGATGAAGACATGGTGCAAAAATGAAGTCTTTTTCAGTGAGACACAGAGTGTTTGAGTGAGGGAATGAAGAAGACAATGAACAGTCACTGATATTCAAGGGAAAAATTGACCAAAAATTTTGAAAACTGTCTTTAAAACGCAAAACACGCGTTTTTCACGACTTAGTCAAGTCGCCATTAAGTCGCTAGATCAAGTCGCGAAACACTATGAAGGTAAGAAATTTGAAAATTTCTCTAAGTGTTTTTCGCGACTGGAAGGTCTACCCACGAAGGAGTCACGAACTGAGCCATGAAAATCTTTGAGTAATCCTCGCGATTGGACCTTCCACCTGCGACCAAGTCGCCAATCTGAGCTGCGAAAAATGCAAAACTCAAATTTTGAAAAATTTTCTAAGTCTTTTTCGTGACTTGGGTACTGACTTGCCAGTAAGCCGTGAAAAATCTTTGAATGGGCTTGCAACTGGGGCTTGCGACTGGACTAACCCGCGACTTAGTCGCCAAAACAGGGAAAACAGTTTTTGAAATTTTTGATATTTTTGTAAAAATAAAATACTTTCCAAAAACAACTAAAAACACTAAAAATCTTTTTGTGTTTGATCAAACAAAGATTGAGCATGTGAAAACACATTTAATCAAGTACAATCACACAAATGAATATGGCATTCATTGAGCATAGGCTTGTGTGTTGTGTGTGGATATCAAAAATAAGATAGTTCTTAGTCGAATGTGAAGTTTCAATGATCAATTCAATCAAGGCATACACAATTAGCACTAGATAATGTGACCTATCTCAATTATAGAAACATGCATATATGACCTCCCACAAGAACTTGATTACATTCTTTGAAGCTTTTCATTTGGCTCCATATTCAATAAATCATTTGCACTTTTTGAGCAAAGAAAATCTCATTGTGAGATAAATGCCTGAAATTTTTTATATTTCAATTGATGAATTAGCCTTTGGCTTTTTGGGCATCAAACATTTTGTCTTAGTCACTTTCCCTTTTTCCTAGTCAAATACTAGTATGTGCGACAGGCTTTTGTAGCTCTATATCTCTTTTCATTTGGAGATTTACATTTAGAGAGCTCTTTAAAGCAAAACAAAAATAAAAAGTGGGAAGATATATAGGCATGAGTCTATGCATGTCTCAAGATCAACAAAACCATTCACTAATCATTCATGACAAGGTTGAAGATCTATTTACAACAGTCACATAGATTTCAGAATTTCTCCCACAATGATACGAGTGCATAGAAGACAAGCTAAGCTCGTAGATGCACAAAGCCATTTGTACAAAGGTACAGGGCAAAATATGATTTGAGACAAAAACTCAACAAAGTTGACCAAACTTTTTGGATTTTCTACTTTTTATGTGTTTTTGGATTTTTGACACAACAGAAAGAATTGATCAAAAACATAAAAAATGTAAAAGCATTTGAACCAAAGACAAACACACAAACGAAACAACAACTTAAATACTAGCAAGAAGCACACAACCAAACATATTCACAATCATGGGAAGTATTGATGCATGGACATGTTGTAGTGCTTATGCATGAGTACCCTTTGTCACCCACATGTCACGTGCATTTGGGGTGATATCCTTGACGGATTGGGTACGAGAATTAGGGCTATCAAACCTTCGTGTGAAGCTTTCAAGACAGTTGGTGAAGGCACTGATCATCTTCATCACGTTCGTCATTCCTGGATCATGGTTTTGACTTCTTGGTTGCTCACCACCCAAGACCTCTTGTCATTTCTTCTTCCTCGTGACTGAGGTGCACTAGCATTGTTGTCTGCTCTCATCTTTTGATAGTTAGGTCTTGTATGTCCTTGCAATCTGCAATAGTGACACACATAATCCGTCCTAGGACCCCGTTGATATCTTGGGGTTGATCTTCCTCTTGCTTCAGTCCTCACTGCAGGTTGATTTCTGGGCTTATTCACAACCCTTTGATCTGTTACCATCTTCTTCTTTTCAACCTTAGCCTTCTCCACAGTAGGAGCAACTACAATCGGCTCTTTGGCCTTCACAAACTTTACTTCTTTGGAGATATTCACAGTAGTTGCATTGCTTTCTCCAGTGTATCCTAGTTCGGATTTATCTGAAAATTGCTTTTGAGAGGAAATTACATCATCCAACTTCTTGGTGGAGACTCTTTCTACCTTGGCATTGGCTTGAACCACTTCAAGCTCCAAGAATCTGATCTTTAAGTAAGCTTCTGATAGCTCACCATTAAGTTTTTCTATTTTGCATTTGGCTTCCTTATGTCTGTGCATGAGACTTCAGTAATCTTCCTCTGCTTTGTTCATTTTTCTCACAGTTGCTTTGGCTATTCTTGCATACTCTCCTGACTTCTCAAGAAGTAAAGAGTAATTCTCTTGGAGATTAACTGTACTTCTATCCTCTTCAACATCTGATTAAGGATTCATCATCACTGTGTTCTCCAAGATCTTGTACAAGTTGATTCAGGTCCTCCGAGGACTCAATATGCTCAATAGCCATAAACGCGGAGTAGTTTCCTTCTCTATCACAATTGTCCTCAGAGTCAGAATTTGATAAGTCAGAATCACTTAAAGTAGTGGCATAGGCCTTTCCTTTAGACTTCAAATAATTGGGGCATTCCTTTTTAAAGTGTCCATGTCCATTACATTCAAAACATGTAATTCCTTGTGAGGATTGGGAATCTTTACCCTCTTTTATTCTGAACTCTTTCTTTTCTTTTTCAGTACTCTGAAATTTTCCTTTGTCATCGAATTTCCCACTATTCTTGAGTTTTAGGAATTTTGGAAAGTTCTTTACAAGATACGCCACATCTTTGTCTATTGTATCCTTTTCCGAAGAGTCATGAGACACCATTCTCTCATCAATTGTCTTAAGAGCAAGGGATTTGCTCTTCTTTGCTGAAGGAAGGGACAATTCATATGTCTGCAGAGAACCAACCAGTTCTTGAACCTTGATGTTGTCAAGATCTTTGCTCTTTTCAATGGCTGTAACTTTAGCACAGAAACTCTCTGGTAGTGACCGAAGAATCTTCCTTACAATTTTCGAGTCCTCCGTCTTTTCTCCGAAGTTAAATTTACCAACGATAACCTCGTTCAATTTACTGTAAAACGAATCAAACGATTCATCCTCACTCATCTTTAGCTCCTCAAAGCGAGTGGTCAACATTTGAAGTTTTGTGTCCTTCACTTTCTTAGTCCCTTCATAGGTTGTCTCCAGAATTTCCCATGCTTCCTTAGCAATGGTGATATGGGAAATCCGGTGAAATTCTTCTGGAGAGACACCGCAGAAAATAGCATTCAATGCCTTGCTATTTGCATTGGCCGCCGTAAGAGCAGCCTTATCCCAAGTAGACTTGGTAGCCTCTGGTCTTGTCCATCCTACTTCAACTGCATCCCACACAGCATCATCAATAGAACACAAAAACGCCTGCATAATTATTACCGTCAAAGAACGGTGGTACATTGAGAGATTAAGACCTATCCATTTCAAAGGGGGTCAGGGATCACACTTAGGTATTTAAACCACAACAAGTGTACCCACTCTGATACCAAGTGAAAGTTCGATTTGGGTATGAAACACCCTTGAACGTTTAGACCCCAAATATAAAATTACCAATTCAAGCTTTATATCAAACAGTTAATGTGCGGAATATGATAACAAGCTTATAACAGAATTGATAACGATCTAAGCTAAATATAAACACATCCATAGTAGTAAATAGAAGGCAAAGATAAAGGAAGGAAGATGCAAACACTTGGACAACACACGATGTGTTATCGAAGAGGAAATCGAAGCCCTCGGCGTAAAACCTCTCTACCGCCCTCCAAGCGGTCAAATAATTCACTAGAAAATGTAGTTGGGATACATGAACAGCAATAGACCCTCCAAGCCTAATCTACCCAGGTACAAGCCCTCCAAGCTTCTTGCTCCAACGAGTTTGCGCCGAACCTTTTTCTTTTCTAGCTTACCGGATTCCGCTACTAGACCATAGCATCAACCAATGTAGATTGGTTCCTTCCTAACTGCTTCCTAATAGCACCAAATGAACCTTCTCACAGACGTGGGTGTGGTGAGATAAGGATTTGGTAAAAAGGCCTCTCAAAGGTACAACAATGGAGAGGAAGAGAGAAGAGGAATTTGTAGAGTCTCTAAGGTGAAGATTGGGGATAAGGCAATCTTGTTTTTCTCTAGGGTTTCTCTCACAAAATTCTTTTTGGAAGCTCTCTCAAAATGGTGGGTATAAGGGTATATATATAGTAGGGTGAGAAAGGAATGCAAAACGTCAGTTTTTGCCAAACAGGGCATTTTGGCAACTTGACCTCGCGACTGGGTTAAGTCGCGAGCTAACGGCCTGGCCAACCTGGGACATTTGTCCTGTAGTGCGACAGCTGGCGCGACTCTTCAGCTTCTGGCGTGCTTGGCACGTGTGCGAACTTTTGGCGACTTGCAAGCCGCGACTCACTTGTGAGATCCAGTCGCGAGACTCTGTTTTTCTTGCACACTCTTGAGCGTTTCTTCACATCTTCTCACACACTACCTTTACAATTTTCCCACATAAATACAGGGTTACTAAGTGCTAAATTACAAGCAAATTGGTCACGGAATAATGCCAATAAGATGGTTGATTAAATTTAACCTTACAAATTATTTGAATGACAATATATACTTCCTTTTACTTTTGGGTGAGAGAAGTTTCGGGGCAATGCAAGATGGACTCAAGGGACTCCCTGGGCTGACACTTAATTGAAATGGCTGGTACAAGTCATATCCCATGAGGAAGTACTCCAATGTATATAGTTTTAGGTATTGGACACTATATGCTTAAATATACTACGTTATTAAATAAAATTCATTAATATGTAAAATGATCTCGTGCATTGAGCGGGTTAAACACTAGTACTATATATAAAAGCAAAAGTCTTTCCCTGCAATTAAGGAGGTGCTTCTATGTAGCAAAAATACCCATTTAAAATTTTGTCACGTATAAGTTAAAAAGCGATAAATTATATTGTTTCACCATCTTAACACTGTTTTTCTTAGTATATAAAAAAAATAAACCGTTCGAATACTATTACGCTTGCGATACAGAGATAGAAGAGGGGAAAAAAAAAAAAACCTTGCAATATAGAGATGAGAAGGAGACAGAGTTTGAACGACTGGCCATCACCATCATTTTCCCGCCACCGTCTGTTCCCTTGCCAAACTTATACCAATAGAACTGGCACCAGCAATGCACGCAAGAATTGAGATACGGACATAGAGAGAACTACCACTGGTAAGTTTTTTTTTTTTTTTTTTTTTTTCTCTTCTTAGATCTAGGTATGAAATATGAATTAGTTTTGAGAACATAGAGAGAACTACCACTGGTAAGTTTTTTTTTTTTTCTTAGATCTAGGTATGAAATATGAATTAGTTTTGAGAAATTTGATTGGGTTGATTTTTATTTAGGTGTATGGGTGACATTAGGTTTTGATTTGATTTTTTGAAATTTGGGGTTATATATGATTTAGGTTTGGGGAAGGCAAAGATAGAGAAATCTGACATCTTTCGGTCAAACCTCCAGAAACCTTTATCGGTAATTTTTTTTTTTTTTTAATATTGCTTTAAACGTTTGAGTTGATATAGTCTTAGGTTTGGGTATTTAATTGAATTGATTTTGATTCAAGATCTGTCTTCCTTTTTTACTTTTTTCCCTCTAAATTACACTATAAAATACCATTTAGAGAATAAAAAAACATCAATCTCCTTCCATTAGAGAGTAAGAGGGAGATTGAAGAAGTTTGATTTTTTTAATTTGATTTTGATTGTCAATTTGTGTTAGGGACATATTTATGTAATTGGCTAATCCTTTGACAAAACGCACTTTACTTGTAATTTGGTAGATTTAGGATGGGTTTAATACCTCAAGAAACAAGTGTTCAAGTTTAGTATTAAAGCCATGTAAATCTGACTAAGAAACAAGTGAAGAATGTGCTGCTCATTAAAGCTTAACAGATCATTTCTATCGAGATTTAATGTTGAAGCTCGACACAAGCTATATCTGTCGAGAATTATGAAATCAGGTTTTCCAGATTTGATTACATGCATATTCTCGAGTATTTGTGTAGGGTTTCTTTTCTCACAACTCTATACATATATAAGGATTATTTTAAGTGCCATAAAAAAGGATGCAAGGCGTTGCAAAAAAATAATCCATGCATATTGTGACTAGAGATAGAATTTGGTCTAGTTTATCATATTCTCTTTAGAAGCTACTGCATCTTTACGCCAAGGGTTTTGTGACCAAGTAGCTTCCTGATTTTCATTGTAGATGAACTGAAGAACTTTGCAGCCAACATCTTCCTTAAGTTGGTGTGTTAGTCACGTACTAGGATTTGTGCATCATCGGTTAGTCACGTATTGGGATTCGTGTATTGAACGGAGAGATTGCTGCTATAATACAAGTCCAATTGGGTATTGGGGTAAGGGTTCAACTGTAGGTTAGTATTGGGTACTAGATTCCTTTTACTTGTAACTGCTTGTTTTGATAATAGTGAATTCTCAAGAGTGGTAACCTTAAATTCACCCGGTGGGGTTTTGCCTCGGTGGTTTTCCTCATTTGTAAAAAAATCACCTTTGTCAAACTTATTTTCCGCTGCATTTAACTTAGTTGGTGATTTGTTTGTGCTACCACGCTATTGCATGTTAAATTGACTTAATTAATTAACTTGGATAATTAATTAATTAATTTGCCAAAAGGAGTCAATACATTTTTGGCCTATCAATTTGTCATATACTTACTACTACAATTATTCTTTCTTCATGTCTTATTCTTATTTCCTTTTATGCATGTTTTGATTTCATGTTGGGTTAAAATTATAGGAAAAAAATAATTGTGTTAAGGTCTTAAAATTTTCTATTGCATATGACTAATTGTTAACAATGTTCTATTCAATTTTTATCTGTTTTAGATTAGTTCTATGATAGATTTTGTTTGATCCACTTCAATCTTTGTTTCCAGAGATTCTGATCAAGAAAAAAAGGGAATCGTCTCCTAGTTCCTCTCAAAAAATCTTTGTTTCTAGTTACCCTAAACCGACCTTTTTGATTTCTGATTTTTCAAGACAAAGAAGCAGAAGGAGAATGAAGCCGACTAAAAAGAGTTCCCATTGAATTTTTATGGGTTGCTATTCTTTCTTTGACTTTTTCCCCCCAAATATAAAGTTAAATTAGTTCCGTTATATGTTTTCAACTTTAACAATTGCAATTGGGTTTTGGTTCCAGCAATTATGGTTAAGAAAATCAGAATTATGATATGTGACTATTTTTTGAAAATTATTTTGGTAATCAGTTTGTTTGAATTCTTCTCTTTTGGATTTAAATCATTCAAATTCTTTTTCTGCAAAAATGAAGTGGAATATTTCTACAATCTAGAGTCTCTAATCTAATCAAAGCATATGTACTAATTTCTTTTCCTAATATTCTTTTCCATTATGGTTTGTTGTCAATTTAGGAATTTGGATTCATAATCCTTTTTGTTTGTTAAAATCAGGGAAAACCCTTAACAATATGAAAATCCTGCCTCAATTTTAATGGCCTTTTACCCTTTTTTTTTTAAATTTTTTTTTAAAGGTGAGTGAAATTGTGGGATTTTGAAATCTGATAGTATAACTTTCTTTATACTAAGTTTATTACTTTGTAGATTTTAGTTGGTATTTATTTTTAAAAAGAATTTAAAGTCTTGATTTTGTTGTTTTTGATGTTTGGTTTTAATGTGTTTAAATTGTGAAATCTGAAAGTATAATGTTCTTTGTACAAAGTTGATTACTTTGTAGGTTGTGGCAAAAATTAATTTTCTAAGAGATCCCTAAGCTTTGGTTTTTGTGTTTACAATATTTTGTTTTTGTTAAGGACATATTTTATGTAATTAGCTAATCCTTTGACAAATGCACTTTACTTGTAATTTGGTAGATCTAGGATAGGTTTAGTACTTCAAGAAACATGTTGTTCAAGCTAAGTATTAAAGTCATGAAGATTGGATCAAGAAACAAGTGAAGAAAAGCTATTAATTAAAGCTTGACAGATACCTCGACAGAAACAGTATCTATCGAGACTTAAGAATGAAGATCGATAGAAGTTGAATTTGTCTAGATCTACGAAATCAGAATTTCCAGATCTAATTTTTGGCTCATGCTGACATTTATGTGTAGGGTTTCTTTTCTCACAACCTTAGACATATATAAGTCTTATTTTAAAGGCCATTACATATGGAGAACATAGGCAGAAAGTGACCTAGTGCCTTATTCTCTCTAAAAGAAGTTACTGCATCTTTGCGCCTTAGGGTTTTGTAATCAAGTGCTTCTTGATCTTCATTGTTGATGAAGTGAAGAACTTTGCAGCCAACAACATCTTCTTCAAGTTGCTAGGAGTTAGTCACATACTGGGATCTGGGCATCATTGGTGGCGTTCATATACTAGAGAGTTCAGAGGTTCTGAAGCGGTAGAAGGTTTCTGTTGTAAGTTCATCTATTGAGATTGTAAAGTCTAGGGACAAAGGTTTTGTACTAGATCTGAAACTTCTTTTTATTATAGTGGATTTTTTTTTGGGAAGGTTTCCCCCTAGGTTTTTTACTGTGAAACTAGTTTGTTTCATTAGTGTTCCTGGGTAATCATATCTTGTCTTATTTACTATTCCGCTGTGCATGATATTGACATGATATTGATGTTTATTTGTTTTAACAAGGTTTATTCATAATAAATCTAATTAACAACTTGGGTTTAAAACTTGTTAATTCTATCAACTAGGGTCTAAATTTCCCAACATTTTTTTTTTGTTTTTTGTTTTTTGGTTTTGCATGTAGTATTACATTCTTGAAAGTTAATTAGAAATCTATTTGGTACTGAGAAAAAAAAATTAAACAATAGTAAAAGGAATTGCTGCCAGTTCTAAAGTTTTGTTTTTTTGTTTGTTTCAAATTTCAATTACGTTTGTTAATTTACTTTGCTAATTGTGGATTCCTTCTAATATTTAAATACCATGAAATTTAAGACTTTCAATAAGTTGAGGAAAAAGTAGAGAATTTGTCATGTAGTCACATGAGAAAATTTAGTAATTTAAGGCTTTTATATCAAGGAAGTGAACCTTGTACCGTACCGGCCGGTACCGCTGGTATATACCGTATCGGCTAGTGATCCGGTACGCTCAACCCCCCTATTTCGTATAAAAAAAAATACCGGGCATACCAGCCTTGTACCGGCTGTACCGGCGAAATCCAGGTGTTCCGGCCGGTAAATGCATACCGGGCCGAAACAAGAAAAAGAAGAAGAAAAAAAAAAAAAAAAACGTTCTCACACTCTCATCTCTCCACTCACCGACGTTGCTGTAGTTTCTCAAACTCGTAGCAAATGGTTTTTCCTCCCTCAAATTCCAGACTTGACCGGCGTTCTCTTTCTCTCTTTCAGATTTTCTTTCTCTTTCCTCTTTCTTGGTTGCCCGGCGTTCTCTTTCTCTCTTTCAGATTTTCTTTTTCTTTCCTCTTTCTTGGTTGCGTCTAACTCAAGCCCAAGCTTGACTTTCAGCTTTTTTTAAACACCTAATAAAGTTTGACAGCTTGCAAAAGTGATGTATAAAGTTAAAAGCAACTTTTATATGTCAGATTTTTTTCCTTATTTTAATTAATTCCTAGCTCCTAAAAAGGGTCAAAGTTCAGAAGTTCTTCCACATGTCAGATGTTCTATTTTTTTTTAGGCCCACAAGTTAGTTCACGTGTGAAAGCTTAGTATTTTAAATTTGACATACTTTTTAATTCTTTTTATAGATATAGATGTATAGACTTGGGCTTGGGCTTGGGCCTGGGCTTGTATGGAGTTTAAGATTACAAATTAGTTTAATCTATGAATTTATATATATATATATATATATGGGCTTTAAAAACTATATATATATATATATATATAGTGGTAAATCCGAAACGATACACCGGTATTGATCGGTATCCGAAATATATCGTACCGCTGGCCAAACCGGTACAGCCTCTGGTACGGTATTGACTCTCTTGTTTTATATGGTACTTAACTCAATTGAGATTTTTTTCTTCTAAATTTGTGAATGATAGAAGTATATGATTTACCTAAATTATAGTGTAATATATGAAGTTACTTCTGTTAGTTTTCTTAATCCCCTTATACTTTTAAGGTCTATTTTGGAAGAGATTAATGATGGGTGGTGCTGTAGCAAAAGCTTATAAATAGGGGGGGGGGGGGGTTCACAAACTGAAGAAGCCACAATATTGGGTAATATGTCTTTAGTAAACTTTGGTTCTTGGTCTCACTACAATTTGACAATGTACTACAATTTGACAGTGGGCATGATATTCCCTTTTTGTTTTATACTTCCAGTTGTGCTATATTGATCCTGAAGTTTCTAGTGGCGAGGAGATGAAACTACTGAAAAGAATAGATAGCACACAATTATAAAGTACTTTATTCTTCTTTAGTGCTTCTTTTAGGTACTATTTATCTATTTCATTATGTTATTTACCTCATTCAAAGCCTTATTACAGTTGTATGGTTGTTTGTAATTTTGTTTAGAAAGTTAATGTAGTTAAGTTTTGAGATAGGTGATTTGCAAGATTAGAAACTCATAATCCTATTAGGTAATTCACAAGTTAAATCACAAAAGATATCCATCCATGACTAGAGAATAACCACCAAGAGCACAATTGCAATTTTATTATGCACACCAACTTAGTCTCCCCCAAGTGTAATGAAAGCAATGACCTTGCCCTTAGACAACACTCTTCGACTTCTTTGAATTCCAGTCCAAATTCATTAATTATTTGAAGTGATAAATGCAGAGAAGCTTTAAAAGATTTCAGTTTTTGGTCTTTTAGCCTTCAATCCAGCCACTTTCCCTTATCCTTTCAGGCAATTATATATCACACTCAAGCATTTTTACTTCTTCAATGCCATTCTGCTTAGAGCGTTTTATCTCCTTCTCATAGCTATTTTCCTTGACTCAATTGGAGCATGTTTTGGTCATGTTGATTTCACCTTCTAATTCAAGGTTTGATTATTTTCTATTCTATAAAGTTTAATTTGTTTGTCTCTCTCTGCCAATCACCCTTTTTTCTCAAAAAAATTTGTTGTTGTTGAGGTGGATTTAACTAACAAACTTTTTATTACATGCACCGAAATTGTTTGATAAAATACCTAAATGTTTTCTTCTTTTTGTAGAATCTAACTTTGTAAAATTTCCATTTTGCAGGTCTATTACATGGACATGTTTATTTTGTCCTATAGTATATACAAGATATGGTAAGGCCCAATAATTTAGCTCTGGGTTTTCTTCCTTTTTTCAATTTTGTATCAACTTATTTTTATCTTATTTTTATGTAATGTACTTTTATGTGAAAAAGTAAGAGCAAGCAGTACACACGCCAATTCATGTTCCCTGTTTTAGAGATAACCAATATGAAAATTGATTTGCAATATTCTGTCAACCCATTTTATGTATAGCGTTAGGTGAAAGCTATTTTATTCTTGGTCTCAAGTTTTTAAATAGTTCTTTGAATTGTGTATATAGAATATTTTTGTAAAAATGCTCTCTAATTTTATAAAGAACATTCTGGTTTGCTTGATTAGAGTTGAGATATATGTAATCTGATTTAAATCTAACAAGCATATGTTAGAGGTTTGTGATGATGCCTTAGTTCTTAGTGTCCATCTATTATTTTCTTTGGAAAGTAGAGGAGACACCTAGGCTACAGGGATTAGTCTTTTGCGACAAGGACCAATTATAAGGCACCTAAATGAATTTATGTGCTTCAAGTTGAAGCAACTACAAAGTTGAAGACCAAAATGAATTTGGTGAATGTTGTGAAATAGTTGATGCCTTATAAGTTGTAACTTAACAAATTTTATCCCAGAGTGATGATGCCTTCATTGTTCTCTATGTGTGTTTAATTTTGTTGGGTAATTTACACATCGGTTGATAGAATTAACAAGTTTTTAACCTAAGTTGTTAATTAAATTTATTATGTATAAACCTTGTTGAAACAAATAAACATCAATATCATGCACAACGGAAAAGTAAATAAGACAAGATATGATGACCTAGGAAAACCAATGAAACAAATTAGTTTCACAGTATAAAACCTAGGGGGAAACCTTCCTGAAAAGCAATCGACTATAATAAAGAGAAGTTTCAGATCTAGTACAAAACCTTTGTCCATAGACTCTACAGTCCCCGTAGATGAACTTACAGCAGAAACCTTCTACCACTTTTGAACCTCTGAACTCTTCAATATATGAACGCCCCCCTTTTTGCACGGATCCTAGTATGTGACTAACTCCTTTGCACGAATCCTAGTACGTGACTAACACACCAATTTGAGGAAGATTGTTGGCTGCAAAGTTCTTCACTTCATCAACAATGAAGATCAAGAAATACTTGGTTACAAAACCCTAAGGCGCAAAAGGCGCAATAACTTCTTTCAGAGAGAATAAGGCACTCGGTCACTTTTTGCATGTGTTCTCCATGTATTCTCTTATGTGACGGCCTTTAAAATAAGCCTTATATATGTCTATGGTTGTGAGAAAAGAAACCCTACACATACATGCCAGCATGGGCCGAAAATTAGATTTAAAAATTCTGATTTCGTAGATCTTGATAGATACAGTTGTCGAGCTTCTATCAAACTTCTGTTGAGATTCATTAAGCCTCGATAGATTTATCTGTCAAGTTATCTATCGAGGTTTAATGAACTACACTTCTTCACTTGTTTCTTGAATAGATTTGCATGGCCTCAATACTAAACTTGAAGTCTTGTTCCTTGAAGTATTAAACACATCCTAGATCTACCAAATTACAAGTAAAGTGCGTTTTGTCAAAGGATTAGCCAATTCTAAATGACATATGTTCAAAACAAGTTGCCAATATGTCCTAACAAATTTGATATCCTTATTGGGCACATTATTACTAGAGGCATAAGCATAAGTCTAATGATAGTTTCCTGATCACTGACATAGCTTTTGTCTAGCTGAAAAGTAGTTTTCTTTTTTCTTAATACGCATGTATTTGAATGCATTTCTACTTTTAGGTTACTGCTTTGTATTTGACTTTGAGAGGCATTGAGTAGAGTTCAATATTGCAATTGCTTTGAATTTAGTGATGGTATAAACTTGACATGTGATTACTTTTGTCCAACATTTAGTTGATCTATTCTAATATTATTTATTCACCTTTGTCTTTGGATGTTAGAGCACATTGAAGATGCTACCCTTTACCTTGATGCTGCATCTATACAAAGTTTCCAATTTGTTGGGGGCATTTCACGTTTTGCTGGACCTAGGAGTTCATGTTGTTTTCAATTTGGAGAGCATGTGTTTTGTTGATGCAGTAAGCTAATAGTGTCATATATATCTTGAAATATCTTTTTTTGCTTCTTTCTATCTTCTATGGGTAAGATTAAATGACTTCACATGTGAACATTTCATAAATAGATATGTTTATATCAATATGTGTGTGTGGCGTACATGCTTGTAGGTGTCCCAGCTTTCGTAGCTTACTTATTCAACCCATGTCAAGCATGTTGTAATTTACTAATTTGAATTTGCTTTGAATCCTAGGTGGTAGCTTGGAACTAAAAATTTGATTTTGGAAGGAAAATACTGATATCTCATTATTCAACCCATGTCAAGCTTGTTGTAACATCATCTTAGCATATGTTTGTTAAGCAAGATTTGTAGCTAAGTACTACCTGATATCTCATTAGTCATCCCTCTACCACTTGAGCCAAGGCCCAACTGCAACATCTTACCTCCTATTTTTATTATTATTGTTATTTTTGGTGAAGTGTAGTTACTTTTTTTCCCCTTTGGATAAATTAGTCAATTGCAAGTATTACATAACTATATTTCAATATATAAGAAAATCTATTGTTGCCATTGTTTAGGACTTTGCTCTAAATATAACTTTGTGTTCCTAGATACTTAAATTTTGAAATGTTGCAAAATTAAGGAACTGTTACATGTGTTTTACATGCAAGCCTCCTAGAGCTTATTATTGTTTGGTCTACATAAGTTGTGTTTTGAGGATAGTAGGTAGGTTATATTAAAAACTTAAGAAAAAAATATTAAGGATTAATATTACTAATTAGATAAAGCCTTGGGTAGAGATAAAGAGACACAAGAATCTTGTGGATTGTTAAATGAAATGCATTGTTTCTCTATTACTAAAATAAAAGATCTGAGATTGACAAATCATTTATAAGAGAAGGAGAGAGAAAAATCTAAGAGGCCACTAGCATTGTCATGTAGGTGTTTGGAATGTGTATTTCGTTTTAGAATTAAGGAGAAAGAGAAATACACATTCTATATCAAATTTTATTCTATAATATTCCTCTAAAGTAGTTTTTTTTTTTTCTTCTCATTACTTCAATAGAATAATTATAATGAATATGTGTATGCAATTTATAAATGTTACTTTTTATGATGAACTCATTACTAATAAAGTTTTATAAAAATTATACTATAATATATATATATATATATATTCAACATTTTCCAAAAGCATTTTATATAAAACATAACAACATTATCCATGCATTGCATGGGCAACTTACTATATAATAATAATAATAATAATAATAATAATAATAATAATAATAATAATAATAATAAGTGAAGCTGAGAGAAGCTCAAATTAGAATTTCAAATTAGAGTTCCAATTTTGCACCATGTGTCTTAAATTATTTATTCTTAAAGAGTTTTATTTCTTAATTTTAGAATAAAATGTTGGACCACATTATAAATATTTATTTAAGTGAGTTATTAAGTACAAAAACCAAAGAGCCTAGAATAAATGAATCTAAAAAAAAAAAGGGTTCTTCATAATAATTTAAAAAAAATGGACAATTTACATTTTATACCTAATAATATTCTTATAATTTTTTTTAAAGAGTTAACTAAATATAAAAATGACTATCAATAGTATTTAAATTATATATATATATATATATATAGGGATTTACTAATGTGTGCATATGAATTATAGTATGCATCTTATTGTATATCTTTAAGTGTATCCATGCAAATGTGTGGGAGTACAAGCTAGTCTATATATATAATAATAGATGAAGTTGAGAGAAATTCAAATTAGAATTCCAAATTAGAATTTCAATTTTGTGCCATGTGTCTTAAATTATTTATTCTTAAAAAGTTCTAATTCTTAATTTTAGAATCAAATGTGGAACTACATTATAAATATTCATCCAAGTGAGTTATTAAGTACAAAAACCAAAGAATCTAGGATAAATGAATAGTAAAAAAAAAAAAAAAGAAGGTGCTTCACAATAATTTAAAAAAAAATATAGAAAATTTACATTTTATACCTAATAATATCCTTATAAATTTTTTTAAAGAGTTAGCAAAATATAAAAATGATTATCAATAAAATTTTAATTATATATATAAGAATTATATTATGCATCTTATTGTATATCTTTAAGTGTATCCATGCATATGCATGGGGTTACAAGCTAGTATATATTAATAGATAAAGCAGAGAGAAAATCTAATTAGGTTTTAATTGGATTCTCAATTTTGCGCTATGTGTCCTATTTAATTTTTAATTTTGTGCCAAATGAATTGTTGAGTGTAAAAATTGAATAGTCCAAATCCAATTAAATTCTGAATTAGATTTCAATTAGAATCCAATTTTCACCATGTGTCCATCTAAGTTTTTTATTTTTGTCGCAAGTGAATTATTGAGTATAAAAACTAAAGAGTTTAAAACCAGTTAAATTCTAAATCATATATATAATGAGAAACCATTACATATTTTAGAAATGTAGGTTTAAAAAAAGTGCAAGTTAATATTATGTATAATTTGAACCTCTTTTAAAATTTTTAATTGTACTTGTGCATATGCATGAAGTTACACACTAGTAGTAATAATAGTGAAAGGTAGGCTAAAATGGGCATTTGCCTATTTTGCCAAAACTTTTCAGCAAAATGTCCATATTTGGAAACTATCCAACAAAATGCCCCTGTTTTAAACTCGATTTTCTAAAAATCGAGTTTCAATGAAAAACTTGATTTTTAAAAAATTGAGTTATGTGAAATCAAACTTTAAAAAAAAAAAATTACATGGAACTCGAGTTCCATGTAAAATTTCTCACATTACTCAATTTTCATTAAATCGAGTTTTTCATTGAAACTCGATTTTCTAAAAAAAAATCGAGTTTTAAAACATGAGCATTTTGCTAGATAGTTTTAGAACAGGGACATTTTGCTACATCTTTTAGTCGAAAGGGACAAATGCCCATTTTGGCCGTGAAAGGTATGACAATTAAATGTTTCTTCTAGAATTTATAAATACTAACACTTTTTTCTTCCCCTGACTTTAGAGGTGAGATTTTAATGGGTTTGAAATAGCTTGAAATACGTAATTATCACTCCAAGAAATTTAACATACGTCCTCAGCTCCACCCCAAACGATAATGACAATGTCAGTTTGGTGATCTTGGAGCTATCACACATTCACACCTCCCATGGTTGAAAGTTGAAACCCAAACCCTTTGACTATCTGAACCAATCTTTTTGGGCTCAACAATCTAAGCCATAGATGAAGAACCTCTTCTTCAATACCCAAATTACCCATTGTGAAATGGATTCTTAATTGTACGGTTCCATATAGGTTTGGAACTTCTGTAAACAAAATCATATGATAATATAAGTTATTGTCATGTGATATTATATAAGGGAAAATTTAAGCCTTATCTATAAGGCATTGGTTTAATAAATATTTGGGTAAACTACATATTTGGTCTTTATCTTATACATTATATTTCAATTTGATCCCTAACTTTTCAATTGTGATAATATGGTTCATAACCTTTTAGTATCGTGTCAATTTAGTCCATACTATTATCTTTTGGATGAAAATTGACGACGTGTCTAATGGTCAAAATAAAAGATAAGCTTTCGTTGATGTGGCAATAAATTAAAATTTTATTTTGGCCGTTTGCTATGTTAACAATTTTCATCTAAGATATAACAGCAGAGACTAAATTGACAAGACACTGAAATATTAGAGACCAAAATTGACACAATTGAAAAGTAAGAAATCAAATTAAAATATAGTGTATAGGATATGGACCAAATATGTAGTTTACCCTAAATATTTTTTATTTTTTTAGAGATTTTTATATTACTTATAAAAGTGGTATCAAAATATTTTTTAAATGTTCAATATTAACAAATACTCTAAGTGCACTTGTTAATTGAACCCATAATGTAATATATAGTATAATAAAATTAAGCTTTTAAAAATCATAGTTTAGCCAAATGAATATTTTCTCTATTTAGCAAATAGTAAGTTAGATAATTCTTTATGGTTTGAGACTTTGAGTTTGTTTTTAAAATGAACTCTAAAATTTTTTAAAAAGTTTCAATTAAAACTATATATTCTTCAAATCATTTTTACTTGTAACTAAAAGTAAAAAAAAAAAAAAAAAATCACATAAATTACATCTAAAAACCTATCTAAACACAAAAATTCCTCCCACGTCATTTTTTTTTTTTAAATGTATACAGTAACTTCAAAAAAAAAAATCCCATCTATATATCTTTTATGTACCTTTCTGGTTGTTTGGTTGGCTTCCCAACCATCTTCGTCGCTATTATCTTTGTCATTATCATTGATCCATCCAACCCTGCATCAGGGCCAAGTCATTGCCAGAGGGATCAGGGAAACGTAGACACCATTTGTTTTTTAATACGATAATTAAAACAAAATGATGTTGAAATGAATTTATGTGGCATTCTGCATAATATTAATTAAAGCATTACCTAATATTAGGGGATGTAACGCGATCCTATCTCCTTCATAAAAATATCTTATTCAATTAAAAAAAAAAAAATCCCTCAATGAGAATAAATTTTGGTGGGTTTGGGGGGAAAAAATGCTGAAGTTTCAAGTCTCTAAAAGGAAGATTTATACACATACACATTTAAATTATGTTAGAGTAAGATTTTTTTTTCTAATTTTTCTAATTTTTTATTTATTTTTAAGTGGTTCTATCCATGAGCATTCACATCAACTTGTGCAAAAATTGATGTTTATGTTGGCATAAAAACCTATTTTTTCAATTTTATATAACCACTTTTTAAAAATACTCATATCAAATTATTTATTCCAAATTCTATTTAATTAAAATATCAAAATTTTTTTGACTTTTTAAAAATGTTTTTCTTCTTTCTCACACAACAACCACACCATCTAGTCTTTTTCTTCATCCTTGAAATACGTAAAGAAGGAGTAAAAAGTTAAATACAAAGTAAATAGTACCAATATAAATTTACATGGTTTTTGTAGTTGTGGGTAGATTTTACCCAATTATACATAAATTAATGTGAAATTTTTTGGGGATTGATCGGACAAAATGTGTAATATTTTCTATTTTACACAGACTGGTGTAAAATATATGTCCGTAAAAGTTTTATTATCTCTATCAAAATGTTTTTTTTTTTTTTTTTTTTTTTTTCCAGTGATAATCAGCTATAGAACTTTATTATTATAAAGCCATGGATCCAGATAAACTCTTATGCTCTATCACATGGAAAGCAATCAAACACGGGTTCCCAGTATTTGCAAAGGGTATCTATTGGAATGCAGGCAAGAACTCAAAGCTTAATTTCTGGACAGACTCTTGGGTTAAGGGAGCCACGATGAGGGAACTTATTGAAGGTCCGCTGCAATGTAATGAGGACAAGCTCATGACCATTGAGGAAATGTTCAAAGATGGTTGTTGGAATTGGGAAAAACTGTCCTTTGTGTTTCCAAGCACCATTAAGGAAAAAAATTAATGCAATCCCCATCCCTCTATTTGGAGAAAGTAAGGACTTTATTAGCTGGAAATATGCCCCAAATGGAGAGTTCAGCACGGCTTTAGCCTATAAATTAGCAAAGCCTGGAGAAGGTCAAATTCCGGAGTTCTCGGGTAAATGGATTTGGAAGCTTGATACCATATGTAAAATAGTCCACTTTCTATGGTTATGCCATCATAAAAGTGTGCCGGTGAGGGAGACCATTGCTGCTAGAGGAGTGGAATGTGATATAACCTGTCCGGTTTGTAAAAATGCAAAAGAGACTCTTAGCCATGCCTTGAGAGAAAGTCCATTTGCTCTGGATTTCGGGAGGAAAATCAAAACACCAGTTACTCTTCAATCTTCCTTTCAATTGGAGCTGCTAAATTGGCTAAAAATTAACTGTCTTTGTGATCCCAATATTATGGTGAATGGATGCCCATGGAGAATCCAATTTTCGTTTGCAATCTGGCACCTATGGAAGCACAGAAACAGGGTGGTGTTCGAAAATACTACCCTGAATATGAGCCTCCATACCTATTGCATTAATAAGTCTGTTTAATACTTTTTCTACGTTAGGGAAGCCTTAAAAGAAAAGCATTACACAGCAATTCAAATCAGGTGGAAAAAGCCAAGGGAGGGTTGGGCAAAACTCAATATCGATGGTGCCTCTTTGGGTGACCTAGGGAGAGCAGGTGGTGGAGGAATCCTCAGGGATCACAAAGGGATGTGGATCAAAGGATTTTCTCAAAGAATAGGCTACGCTACCAGTTTATTAGTTGAATTTTAGGCCTTGAGAGATGGGCTGCAAATTGCTATACAGTTGGGAATTAACTACTTAGAAGTAGAATTGGATGCCAAAACTGTTGTTCAGCTTTTACTTTCTAACTCGAACCACATAGCTGCATATTCACCTCTCTTAAATGACTGCAGGTACCTTCTAAGCAAGTTTTGGCAAGTCATAGTCAGCCATGTTTTTAGAGAAGTAAACAGATGTGTAGATTGGCTCGCGAAGAGGGGATGCACAATGCCAATGGATTTTGAAAACTATAATGTACCCCCCACCCCAGAAATTGTAGCTTTTGTGAACGATGATGTGAATGGTTTGTATTTAAGGCGATGCACCAATACTCTACCTATTTTGGCTAGTTAGTTCTTAATGAATGACCTCTTAACCCAAAAATAATAATAAATAAAAAAAAAAAGAATAAAAAATAAAAAGCAAAAACAGTATAATCTGTGGTGGAGGCCATCAAGTCTCAAAAGCTACAAATCAAAAAACATCAACTCAAGAGTTCAAAAACACCTCCTATACCCAGTTCTGTATCAGTGCATGTGTGTGTATTTTTTCTTCTTTTTCATTTCTCTCTCTCTCTCTCTCTCTCTCTCTCTCTCTCTCTCGCGTAAGTCTGGTCGCTGGACTTGTTCCCCATCTCATGGCATCCGGATTGGACTGATTTGAGTGACAACAGTGGGTCAGTGAGCTTTGGGTGACTTGGCTCCGCGATTGTGGTGGCTTGGCGTGGAGGAGATGGTGATTTGACGAGTGGCATTCAGCATAATATTAATTAAAGCATTCCATTTCTACCTAATATTTGGGGATTTAACGTACGTGGTCCTATATCCTTTGTAAAAATATCTTATTCAATAAAAAAAAAAATTTGATAACTATATACTCCCTCTACATGTATAAGTTTTTGTGAGGTTCGGAGACAAAAACAGAAGTTCAAGCCTTTAAAAGAATGTTCTTCAAAAAAAAAAAAGAAAAAAAAAAAGAAAAAAAAAAGAAAATCTCTAGAAGAAAGATTTATATACATACATTTAAGGCGAAACTACAATATTGGTCCCTCAAGTTTACCCTGTGTGCGCAATTAGTCCCTTAAGTTTGAAGCGTGCGCAATTAGTCCCTCAAGTTTTCAAAATGAGCAATATAAGTCATTTTACTAACTGCTATTAACGGTGTTACTTATGTGGCTAACAAAACAATGACTTGACATTTTGTTTTAATAATATGACATATTTTTAATTAAAAAATTACAAACTAAAATTACACATGAGAAACATTATGTACCAAATTAAAAAAACTATTTTCTACCTATTGTAAACACCCAGCTACAGCTTAAAAAATAAATAAAAAAACACCCAGCCAGCCACGAGACAGAGAAGGGGAGAGATTTCATTGTTACGGAATAGACAGTTGAGCTTTGATGAAAGAGAAGGTTCTTTCTTCTTTTTCTGCTTCTGATTCTGCTTCAAGTAGTACAATAAGTAGAGTTTTGAAAGGGAAGGCTCCTCTAAGATCCAATTCAAGCTTGCCTATAAGTATGCTAAATGGTATAGTTGGCGAGACCTATAAAGCAGTAGGACTGTGCTTGAAGTGCTGAGAGAGTTGGATGCTGATTTAAATCATTGGGTGTATGGTAGCGTTACAGGTTTGGAAAAGGTGACATAATAGTGTTGCAGTACAGTAGCGTTGCGGCGGCTGGGGCTTGTTGTTCCCTCTCTTCCCTTCTCTGTCTTGTGGCTAGGTGGGTTTTTTTTTTTTTTTTTTTTTTTTTTTTTTTTTTTTTTTTTTTTTTTTTTTTAAGATGTGGTTGGGTGTTTACAATTGGTAGAAAATAGTTTTTTAATTTAGTAAATAATGTTTTTCATGTGTAATTTTAGTTTGTAATTTTTTAATTAAAAATATGCCACGTCATTAAAATAAAATGCCAAGTCATTGTTCCGTTAGCCACATAAGTAACACCGTTAATGACAGTTAGTAAAAGGACTTATATTACTCATTTTGAAAACCTGAGAGACCAATTGTGCATGTTTCAAACTTGAGGGACCAATTGTGCACATAGGGTAAAGTTGAGGGACCAATATTGTAGTTTCGCCTACATTTAAATTAGACTAAAATAAAATTTCTATCTCAGAGAAAGAAAAAAAATGGCTCTATCCATGAGCATTCACATCCATGCAAAAATTCATGTTTATTTTAGTATAAGAATCTACTTTTTCAATTTTACATAACCAGTTTCTAGAGAAAGAAAAAAAAAGTGGTTCCATCCATGAGCATTCACATCAGCTCGTGCGAAAATTTAAGCATAAGAATATACTTTTTCAATTTTACATAACAGGGGCGGCTCCACTTGGAGTCCAGAGGGTTCAAATGAACCCCTGAATTGGACCTAAAAAAAAAAAAAAAATTATTATAATATTTTTTATCTTATTTTTCCTGCTTGACACTTAAAATAAAAATTTGAACACCCTAATCTTAAGCTCAACTAAAACAAACTTAAATATGATCAACTTAATTCTTAACAAAATCTTGAAATTTTTAAACGCAAAGAAAAATCTCAATAACAAATCAAATTGATCTAAAATCTGGGAAAAAAATTTGATTAGGCCAACAACAAAATTAGAATTTGCTAATCTTAAACCTTAGAAAAGGTCATTTGGATCTTAACAAATTTTAAATAAATAAATCAAATGGAAAATCAGTAGATGAATGATTGCTTGACTATGTGCATTGAAACAGATGTTGCTAGTAGGATTGATAACCAAGATATCATGAAACAATTTAAAAATATGAAACATCGTAAAAGATAATTGTAAAACTTTATGTATTTATATTTTTTTTTTTGTTTTTTATAATATCGATATATTTAATTAGTCTTTTGTTTAAAATTTTGAATAATTTATCTTTCTTATTGAACCCCGTAGAAAATAATCCTAGAGCTGCCATTGTTACATAACCACTTAAAAAAAAAAAAAAAAATACCCACATCAGATTATCAATTCCAAACTCTACTTCATTAAAATATCAAATTTTCTTGACTTTTAAAAATTTATTTCTCTTTTTTTCACGTACAACAACCACCATCAACTTTCTTTCTTCATCTACGGGATGCATAAAGAAAGAGTAAAAAAACTAAATGCAAAATTAATAATGCCAATGTAAATTTACATGGTTATTGTAGTTGTAGGTAGATTTTACACAGTTATACATAAATTGATCACTGATGTGAGATGTTTTGAAGGTTAGTAATTTAAAATGTGGAATTTTTTTTCAATTTTACAAAGAATGATGTGAATGCTCTCTCGCGAACATATTTGTGGTGGTAAAAGTTGTTAGGACATTTGTAGTTCACATGTTAAGAATATATGTCATACTTTTATGTAATTGGTTAATCCTCTGATAAAATGCACTTTACTTGTATTTGGGTAGATTTAGGATGTGTTGAAATACTTCAAGAAACTATGTTTCAAGATCAAGTGTGGAAGCCTTCAAGTTTGTCCAAGAAAACAAGCTGAGAGTGCAAGGTCATTAAAGCTCGACAGCTGTCTTGATAGCTGCATCTATTGAGTTTTAGTAAAACTGTTCAAGCCCGTAAGCTTGACACCTACTCGACAGCTTCTCGATAGCTTCTATCTGTCGAGGTTTATAAAAATCAGATTTTCTGATTTGATTTCTTAGGATCCGTGAATGTGTCTTTGGGCCTTCTTTTCTCCTAACCCTAGACATATAAAAAGATTTTTTTAAGGGCCGTCAAAAGAGATACAAGTTGCACAAGCATTGAGCAAACTCTGTACAAGCAATTTGTAATCGAAGACAAAGTTCTACCCTTGTTCATCTCTTCTGAAGAAGTTGCTGTGTATGTGCACCGTTAGATTTTGTGACCAAGCATCTTCTTGATCTTCATTGTGTAGGATGAACTGAAGAACTTTGCAGCAAACCTCTCTTTCTAGTTGGTGTTAAAGTCGCCTACTGGAAACTGGTTAGTCACGTACTTAGGAACCGTGCAACAAAGTGGGGATTGTCACTACAGAACAAGTCCAATTGGGTATTGGGGTAAGGGTTCAACTGTAGGTTGATAAGATACTTGGGATTCCTTTACTTGTAACCGTTTGTTCTGATAATAGTGGAGTTTCGGGAGTGGTGACCTGAAAATCACCCGGTGGGGTTTTTGCCGCGAGGTTTTCCCCATTCGTAAACAAATCACTGTGTCATTTATTTTTCGCTGCATATTTAATTTATTGGTGATTTATTTGTGCTGCCACGCAATTGCATGTTAATTAACTTAATTAATAAACTTGGTTAAATTAATTGGTTAATTAATCACAAGGGGTCAATACGTTTTTGGCCCATCAAAAGTTTTATTATCTCTAGAATTAAAATGTTTCCTTTTTGTGAGAATCACCTGTAGAATTTTATGGGTTTTCCTGACATATGTTTTTAGGGTATACATTAGCAACTGCAAATTTAGTATAGTCACAGTTTAGTAATTTGTTTGGCCGTGAAGTAAAATACTTCACAAGCTCGTTTTGGTAAGAGATTGTCTCTAGTTGCAATGCATGTTGGGCAGTGGACGTGAATGCGATAAAGGAATTTTTTTTTTTTTTTTTTTGGTTATGATATTGGTGATTTAGGTTGCGTTTGGCATTCGCTTAAAAAACCAGTTTTTTTTTTTAACATTTAGTTTATTTTTGCTACTATTCATGGGTCCATTACACTTTTTGATTTTATTCATGAGTCTCACTGCACTATTTCAGCTAGCTTTTAGTTTTATCTATAGTACTTTCTGCAAAATATTTTTAGTTTCAACTAATTAAGTTGTTCCCAAACAGACACTTAGATTGTTTTATGTCCTTTTCTAATTAAGGTCATTTGGGGATGGGTTTTTTTTTTTAACTTATATTTACTATATTGGGAATTTGAACAATGACACAATTAATGTGGGTCTTTTGTGCGGTAAAATGTTAATGCTTGGGTGTAGAGAAATTCAAAGACTTTAAAATTTGTATTGGGTTTTTCTTAATTGTTCATTCTATGAGCAAAGCTTTGTTCTTTTCTAATAAATTTGATGGCTTTATTTCGTGTTTATTTCTTTGCATGATTATATATCTGCAATATGTATTAGATATGTGTTTTTTTGGTCCATATATGGTTTATGTAAGTGCTCAGAAAATAAAGGCCCAAGCCCATTTAAATTAGTGGAACCTTGTCCTTCTAATCAAGCCCAAGTAATAGAATTTTTAGAGAGAATGAGATTCAAATCCAAGTACAATTCTAAACTAAGCCCAAGCTTAAGGCCGAGGAGCCTAAAGTAACAGATTAATGTGATCTAAACAACAATTAAGGATAATGTCGACCTCAGGCAAGTTCGATGATCAGTTTCTTTGTATATAAATGTGGTTTAAGTTTTACACCAAACTATTCATTGTTCTCCTTACAGGGAGGAGTCTTCGGAGCTCGTTTACCCTTCTAGGTCTGGATTAGGCAAGTTGATCCTTGGTCTAGTACCACTCGGTCTTCGGACCTCACACAATTTACATTAATGAAAGTGGGACTAAAAGGAGCTTTGGTCAAGAGCATGAAATGAAAATGATACAAGGGAATAAAAGGAGTCAATGTGTTCTTTTTTGCTTTTTAGGCTAATTTCAGTGCTCCCCATTTGTTGGTTATTAGAATGCTTTGGTTATTTTATAGATTTGGAATTAGGGTGTGGATCTCAGTAGGCAATCATTGTCTTTTGACTGCTTCACCATTTTGGAATTTAAAAAAGAACAATTGGGTGGGTTTGTTAGGAGAAGATAAATTGGTACCTATGATTGTCTTTTTGATATAATAATTAATTAGTAATTGTTGGGACATATGTGTTTCACTTGTTAGGAACATATGTCATTCTTTGATGTAATTGGCTAATCTTTTGACAAAACGCACTTTACGGTAGTTCTAGGTGTTTTTAATACTTCAAGAAACAAGGTTTCAAGATCAAGTGTTGAAGTCATCAAGTCTGTCCAAGAAATAAGCAAAGAAGTGCAAGTTCATTAAAACTCGACAGCTGGCATGTGTTGAGGTTTAGAAAGCTGCTCAAGCCCGTAAGCTCGACACCTACTTGATAGCTTCTCGACACCTCCTATCTATCGAGGTTTAAGAAAAACAGATTTCTCTGTTTTGTTTTCTTGGGATCCATGAATATGTCTTTTGGCCTTCTTTTCTCCTAACCCTAAACATATAAAAGGAGGGTCGTCAAAGAGTTCACAAGTTGCACAAGCATTGAGCAAACTCTGTTCGAGCAAATTGTGACCGGAGACAAAGTTTCACCCTAGTTCATCTCTTTTGAAGAAGTTGCTGTGTATGTGAACCTTTGGGTTTTGTGACCAAGCATCTTCTTGATCTTCTTCGTGTGGATGTGCTGAAGAACTTTGCAGCCAACCATCTTTTTTAGTTGGTGTTTGAAGTCGCGTACTGGGATCCGCACAATTGGCTAGTCACGTACTTGGGAGCAGTGCATCAAAAGGGAAAACTGTCATTACAGAACAAGTCCAATTGGGTATTGGGGTAAGGGTTCAACTGTAGGTTGGTAAGGTACTAGGGATTCATTTACTTGTAACCGCTTGTTGTGCTAATAGTGGAGTTTCAGGAGTGGTGACCTGAAAATCACCCGGTGGGGTTTTTGTCGTTAGGTTTTCCCCATTCGTAAACAAATCACCGTATTATTTATTTTCCCCTGCATAATTAGTTTATTGGTGATTTGTTTGTGCTGCCACATGTTTGCATGTTAATTTGATTAATTAATAATTTGGCTAATTAATTAATTAATTTAATCACAAAGGGTCAATACATTTGGCCTATCAAATGGTATCAGGGCAGACACACTCTAATTAGGTTAATCTTTGCTGTGTTTGACTCATATATTTGATAGGAATAACTATGCATACTAAAAAGTATGCATGAGAGCTTTCTTGCAGTCTTTAGATGCAAAGGTGTGGCAAGCTGTAGAGATTGACTGGACTAAGCCAAAGGAAGCGTCGGCCGATTGGGATGATGCCAAGATCAAGGCTGCTAACTTTAACAGCAGAGCATTGAATGCCTTGTTCAGTGTAGTCACCAATAAGGAGTTTAAGAAGATATCCTCAACTGAAACTATTAAGGAGGCTAAGACCATCCTTCAGACAACTTATGAGGGAACCAAGGCTGTCAAAGATTCAAAGTTTCAGAGGCTCACTACAAGCTTTGAAGAGATTAAGATGGAGGAGGATGAGTCATTTAATGAGTTCTATGCCATGCTGAAGGACACAGTGAACTCTGCTTTCAATCTTGAGGAAACCATCCCTGAACCCAAGATTGTGAGGAAAGTGCTCAGATCTCTACCCGAGAGATTCTATGCCAAGATTACGGCGATAGAGGAATCAAAGGATATCGACAAGATTCCTTTAACTGAGCTGTTTGGAAATTTGCAGACCTGCGAGCTAAGGTTGACCAGAATTGGCAAGTTGGGTAAAGAAAAGAGCATGGCACTGAAGGCCAAGAGTAGTGAGACAGATGAGTCTTTAGATGATGAAGATTCCAAGATGAAGTCCTACATCACCAGGCAGTTCAAGAAATTTATAAAGAATGCCAATGGAAAGGGTTTTGACAAGAACCGATGGCAATCTAGTTCTTCTCGGTTTAAGAGTCAAGACAAAGGGAAAAAGGATGCTAAGGAAGGTGGTCAGTACACTGTTCCCACAGGACCTAAGTGCTTTGGGTGTAATGGCTTAGGTCATATGAAACAGGAGTGCTTCACATATCTCAAGAGCATTGGGAAGAGCAAGGCACTTGCTGCTACCTTAAGTGACACTGAGCCTGAAGATGATTTCGATAGTGAAGATGACGGAATTTTAAATGCCTTCACTACCACAGTAAATCTACTAAAAGGATTGTTGATGAAGTGGAAGAAGAAGAAGAATTGGTGGATTCTAAGTGTGAGAAGATGGATGATCAAGATGATATCCATTTAGCCTATTTCAAGTTAGAGATCAATTGGAGAGGACTTCAAGTGCAAAGCTTGAAGAGATGCTCAGCATTTAGAAATCTGCTTCAAATCGAACAGGTTTAGGGTATGGTCTTTCTTCCTCTAATATTGCTTCTACTAGTGCTACTGTTTTTGTTCCACCAGCTAATAATACTAAAATTGAGAACAATGATGTTAAAACTAAATTAGCTAGTGAGAACTTAGACAAGGGTAAATCTATCTTAGGAGCACCCCCTAAGCAAGATAAGAAAGATGTTAAAAAACCTAGGGCTAAGAAGGCTAACTCTCAAAAGCCTAAATAGAAGAAGCAACATCTCTGTCATCATTATGGTGTTGCCGGTCATATTCGACCAAATTGCTATAAGTGGTTAGCCACTTAATAGAGTAATGGCATGATAGCATTTGGAAGCCATAATCAGCTTCAATCATCTCTTGCTCCTCTTGGAGATCTTCTAAAAGGCTTCATGTTCCTTTTGAACTTGAATGGTTTCAATTCTTCCCCCTCACCGCCGGTTCAAGGGTTTAATCAAAGGAAAAGTTCTTCTAAGGTGTGGATGGAAAAGGGTTCCAAGTGATTCTATCACTTTCTTCTCTCTCTTCTTGTTTTTGTTTCTTGCATTACTTGTGTGTTTTGCTTTTATTTTGAGTCAGTCTAGTTTTATACTTTGCTTTGCTTAACATGTTTTTGTGTGTTTATTTTCAATTCTGCTTAATTTTTGTTTTTCAAATAAAAAAATGAAAAATCAGAAAAATACAAAAATAGTGTGTGTTTTGTGTACATTGGTACTTGTGTACCTTGGATGGCCATTGTAACAAAGATTTCTAAACTTTGTATCATTCGTAGCTTAGATGAGCATCTCTTTGCACAACTAAGCAAGTAAGCTTTGTGGCTCTTGTTCGTGATGAGTAAGATTAAGTGATCTCTTGTACTTAACACTAGTATCACTCTTTTTGATGGGTAGGACTAGAAAATCCTAAGAGAAAGGTATAAATAACCATCTCACCACTGTTGCCCGCCAATCATGAAAGACATCTGTATGCTTCGGCAATGCAAAAGTGTGATGTCAATGACATTTGTGTTCTTCTGCATAGCAAAATTAGGATGTCAAATATCATTGGGTATTTCTTTTCTATCTCTTATATGACCATGCATGATAAGCTTAAAAAAAAAATATTCGAGAAAATAAAATGCAAAAAGATTAAAAATGTTTTAAATATGATTATAAGCGTGTATTCTAGGAGATGTGGGAGTTATAGGATGTACCTCAAAGGTGATAGTCCCCATCAAACAATTATGATTGTGTGTGAGTTAAAGTGATTTTCTCATATCTCAAATCGTCATAACATGTATACACTTATGCAATCTTGCGATGTTTTTCACACACAACACGCAATATTCTTTGCTACTCTTGATACATGTGCAGGTACAATGTGATTTGGCCATCACTAGGTTTACATGTGTTTATGTATGCTCACTAAACTGTTTTGACTTGTTTTTGAAATATAAAATTGGTTAGACTTGTTTAGTGTGTGTGTGTGTTTTTGGGATCCATGTGCTTAAAATTTTGTTGAGAGATGATTTTGAGAGCCTATTATGTTGATTGGATCATTGGTTGAGTTGCATGTTGCATTGCATTTATGTTTGTGTTTTTCTCTTCTCGAAAAACTGTTTTTAAAAATAAGCTCGACACCTCCTCGATACTTGTCTATTTGTCGAGCTTCTCAAGCTTTTTCTTATCGCAATCTTGACAGCTCCTCGATACCTGGTGGATCGATTGAGAATTCTCCTGCCTCCTCGATAGCTTCTCGACAGCTGGGTTGATCGATCGAGCTTCTGTTCTTCATCTGGTGTTTTGTTCCTCAACACATCCTCGACATTTTCATCTGTCAAAGTTGTTTTCCTCGACGCTTACCTCGACACTTGTCTCGACACCTCTCGACACCTTATCTATCGAGATTTACTGAGGACTCTATATAAGCCTCCTGGTGCGATCCGATCATCATTTCTCTCGATCTCTCTCTCGATACCTCTGTCTTTTCTCTCCCAAACACTCTCATCTCACTCCAATCTTGTTCCTCATGGTTTCTTCAAGCTTTTTCAAGATTTTCATCACTTGGTAAGCTTCTTATCTCTCATTCTTCATGCAATTTCATGATTTGAAACATAGGTTTTGGGGTTTTTGAAACTTTTGGGGTTTTTCAAAATTGATGAGTTATTGTTGAAATTTTGGGATGGGTTTTCGCTTAAATGAGTTTAAAATCTCATGCATTGCATCACATATGCATTATAACTGTATTATCATGCATTTAGATGTGTGCAAATTGATTGTATGCTGACAGGATTGGATTGGGTTGAGCCCATGATGAATTTTCTCTTGCATGTCACATGTTTATGCATTCCCCATGCATACGTACTCTCTTTTCAATATATCTTGATATTTGAACTGTTTGGGGCTTTTCTAATTGTCTCTCTCTCTCTCTCTCTTCCCCCTTTCATTCTATTTACGTTAGTCGTGTCTATGGCACCTAAGAGTAAATCAACTCCATCTCGGAACCCTCTTTGTTTCGGGGCATCATCTTCTGATCCTACTCCTTCTAGCATTTGGTTCCGTGATGAGGATGCCCGTAAAGCTTTCTCGGACAACTTTTCTCGACAAGGTGTTTATTTGGAATGCCAAGTTATTTTGGCGGACTTCGCTGACACTAACCTTCCCGATGTCATTCACAGTCGGCGATGGGAGTCACTGTGTGACATCCCAGTCACCTGTCCTCCTGTGCTTATCCAGGAGTTTTACTCCAACATGCACGGGATTGATCATTCAGTACCTCTTTTCTTTACTCGCGTTCGAGGTATGCGCATTCCTGTCACACCACAGCTTGTTGCGGATGTACTTTGGGTTCCTAGGGTAGTGTCACCCGACTATCCTGGTTGTGGGCGTCTACGGACTGTGTCCAAGGATGAGCTCATATATGCTTTTTTGTAAGTGCCCTTCTGAGTGGGGTGAACGTCAGTTTACATCATGTCGGCCTTTTACTAAATGTCCTAGATTCTTAAACATGGTGATGACTTTTTTACTCCATCCTCTCTCTCATTATAACTCTATCACAGAGCCTCGTGCTCAGTTTTTGTTATCTGTCCTTGAGTATTTTACTATAGCCTTCCCTTCTCATTTCATTCTATCTATTATAGATGTTCATTTGGATGCGGCAACCCATGATAAGCTCATCTTTCCTTCTGCTATCACGAGGATCTTACGCTATTTTTCTGTTCCTTTTCCTACATCCGACCATTTCACTTTCATGTGTGCCATATACGCCGCTACCGTAAAACGTAGTGAGGCATAGTTTAGGTCGTGACAGTCGGATTCCACTCCTCCCTCTCAGTTCGGCTCCATCTCGGTCTGCTCCATCCACATCTGCTCCCTCTTCTTCCATGAGTGATGTGTCACTTGGAGACATCATGGCGCAACTGCAACGCATGGATGCTCGTCTTGATACACTCTCTATTGAGCTGTATCAGGTGAACATTTGTGTTGGTCGTATTGCACGACGGTAGGTGGCTATGGGTGGCTATGCTTCTGAGGCTTCTCCTCCACCACCTCCACAAGTGGCTTCTGATTCTGATGCTGAGGATAATGATGATGGTGGTGATGATCATGGTGGTGATGACGATGATGGAGATGTTAGCTTTATCGATGATATGTCTACTTGACACTCTTACCCTTTGTCACTTGTGACAAAAAAAAGGGAGTTTAGAAAATTATATTTGAAAAATGCTTTTTAGTTTAGAAAATCATATCTGAAAAATGTAGATAAGATTTTAGTTTAGAAAATCAGATCTAAAAAATTCAGATTAGTTTTTAGTTTAGAAAAAATCAAATCTATAAATAAAGATCAATTTTTGAATCTTTAAGAAATTTTTTATAGACATTAGCTGATTTTGAAATTTAAGAAAGAGAATCACAATAAACAATCATCTAAGAACATGTTAAAGAAAAATTCAAGCAGAACATTGTAATTATATATCAAGAACAAGAAATAATAAAACATGTGAAACATATTCATGTATCATTAGCAAAATTTAATGGAGAAGAAAAGAAAAGAAAATAGAATACCTCTTGCATCATGAGCGTCTTTTCTATTGAAAGAATATTTTAGAATTCAAAGAATTTTGTTCAACTTTTTGAAGCCTAAAATACTTTACTTACCAAAAAGAAGTTGTAAGGTTGAATTTAATCAACCATTTTGTTGGCTTTATTCCGTGCCAAATTTGCTTGTAATTCAGCATTTAGAAACCCTATATTTAGGTGGGAATCATGTAAGGGTAGTGTGAGAGAGTGTGAAGAAATGCTCAAGATTGTGCAAAGAAGAAGGGACTCGCGACTGGAACTCGCGGGTGGGTCGCGACTGGCAAGCTGCCGGAAGATGGTCACGTGCCAAGCATGCGGAGAAGATGAAGCATCATGCCAACTGTTGCATTACAGGACAAAAAATCCAGACTGGCCATTTAGTTACCTCGCGGCTTGAACTCGCGGCTCAGTCAAGTTGCGAGGCCAAGCCACCAGCCAGTTCTGTTTTGAAAAAACTAACTCTTCGCATTCTAAACACACACCACTATATATAGACCCTTATACCCACGAAATGTAGAGAGCTTCCAGTGAGAATTTTGAGAGAGAAACCCTAGAGAAAAACAAGATTGATTCATCTATAATCTTCACCTAAGAGACTCTTCAAATTTCTCTACTCTCACCCTTTCCATTATTACATCCTTGAGAGGTTCTTAGCGAAATCCTTTTCTCACCATACCTATATCTGTGAGAAGGATTTTTGGTGCTTTGGGAAGTAGTTAGGAAAAGACCAATTCATATTGGTTGATGCTATGGGCTATAGTGGAATCTGATAAGCTAGAAAAGACAAAGGTTCGGCGTAACCTCATTGGAGTAAGAAGCTTGGAGGGCTTAGGTACACTGGGTAGATTAGGCTTGGAGGGTCTATTGCTGTTCATGTATCCCAACTACATTTTCTAGTGGATTATTGAACGCTTGAAGGGTGGCGGAGAGGTTTAATGCCGAGGGTTTCGGTTTCTTCTTCGATAATACATCGAGTGTTGTCCTTGTGTTTTCATCTCTCTTCCCTTTATCTTTGCCATTTAATTACT
The DNA here is from genome assembly GCA_023621385.1 of Quercus gilva. Lineage (NCBI taxonomy): Eukaryota > Viridiplantae > Streptophyta > Magnoliopsida > Fagales > Fagaceae > Quercus > Quercus gilva. The sequence goes on from CM042473.1 coordinate 36,595,597, forward strand.
GTTGTGGTTGTGATTATTTATGGTTTAAATTATTTATCAATTCTGTTTTAGCTTATGTTCATGTTTCGCACGTTTATTGTTTGATAATAAGCTTGAATTGGTAATTTGTAATTTGGGGTTTAAACGTTTAAGGGTGTTTTATACACATATTAAACATTCAATTGGTATCAGAGTAGATGCACTTGTTGTGGTTTAATTACCTAAATGCGATCCTAGACCCCTTTGCTATGGATGAAGCTATGGAAAAAGCTATGCTGAATTGTGGTTAAATGTTTGTGATAATGACTCTATAAGTATGTTTGAAAGGTGTTTGTTCACATGCTAGGATGTTTGTTCACATGCTAATATACTTTGAAAATAAGAATCACATCTTACATAATAGTCTACGCGAGTCTAACTCTTTGATTAAGAAGTACAAAAGAAGAAATAGAATATTGTGTGGGAAGGTTGATAATTTGAAAAAGAAAATTCAATCTAATAGAAGCATGGAAAATGAAGATAAATTTCTATTTAATGGTCAAGAATGCTTGTCTCATGCTTGTCTATTTGTGTACACCTCATTGAAGGTATTTAACTCATGCTTATGGTATCTTGATAGCGGCTGTTCTTGTCATATGACAGGAGATAAATCACTGTTTAAGACACTCAAAGAGAAGGTTGGCGACTATGTGACATTTGGTGATGGGAGTCATGCTCAAGTTCTTGGTAAAAGGACTGTTGAGATACTGGGATTTCCTCTATTGAAAGATGTGTTATACATCAAAGGGTTGAAGGCGAACCTCTTAAGCGTCACTCAAATATGTGATGAGGATTTCCTTGTCCAATTCTCAAAGAAGGGGTGCATAATCATTAATGAAGAAGGGATTCAAGTTTTGGAGGGAAATAAAACTACTGATAATTGCTATGAAGTAGTTCCTACGGCGCCCATTCCGTGTAGAAGTGCTTGTGTTGACATGTTGGAACTTTGGCATCACAGATTTAGGCATGCAAATTTCAAACAAGTAGCTAAAGTATCTAAACTTGAAGCAGTTGAGGGTCGTCCAAAGTTTGGAAAGGTGGAGAAGACTATTTGTGGTGCATGCCAAATGGGAAAGCAAACAAAGGCAAGTCATCACAAGGTGAATGTGATTGCTACCTCACGGTGTTTAGAGCTTCTTCACGTTGATTTAATGGGGCCTACAAGAACTGAAAGTCTAGGAGGAAAGAGGTACGTTATAGTCATTGTTGATGATTTCTCAAGGTACACTTGGGTTGAATTTCTTAGAGAAAAATCAAAAGCATGTGAGAAATTGAAAATTCTTTGCAAGAGATTACAAAACGAGAAAGGGGTTCCCATTGTCAAGATAAGGAGTGATCATGGAAAGGAGTTTGAGAATGCAAGATTTGAGTCGTTTTGTGCAAAGAACGGAATCAAAAGGGAATTTTCAGCCCCCAAAACTCCTTAGCAAAATGGAGTGGTTGAGAGGAAGAATCGAGTGATTCAAGAAATGGCAAGAGTTATGTTACTCAACAAGCAAATTCCTCAAAAGTTTTGGGAAGAAGCTGTGAACACTTCATGCCACATTGGTAATAGAATATTCTTCCGAGTGGGAACAAAGAAACCGCTTATGAGATTTGGAAAGGAAAGAAGCTAAGAGTAAAGTACTTCCGAGTGTTTGGAAGCAAGTGCTACATTCTAAATGATTGGGAGAACCTTGGGAAATTTGATGCAAAAAGTGATGAAGGCATTTTCCTTGGGTATTTTACTACAAGCCAGGCATATAGGGTTTTCAACAAGAGAACTAAGACGGTAATAGAGTCCATCAATGTAAAAATTGATGATGCCATAACAAAGATAGAGATGGTAGATGATGGAGAAGGACTATGCACCAAAGAAACCATAGTTGAGGCCGAAGCTCTTGATATAGAAGTTAAAGGAACTACACCAAAGAAAGAATCAACTCCCATGAACACAAGAATGGAAACAAGATCAATGTCTAGAACATCAAGTCCTTTCACTCCTCCAGAAGTTCATCCTCCCATCTCCCGGAGTGATGAAGTCTCCACATCTAAGAAGCCATCATCAAGAGTGATTAAGAACCATCATGATAGCAACATCATTGAATCTTTAGATGAAGGTCTTTGTCTTAGAAAAGGAAACATACTTCTGGCCAATCATGTAACATATCATTGCTACCTTACCCAATTTGAAACAAAAAAGGTAGAAGAAGCTCTCCAAGATGAAAATTGGGTGAAGTCAATGCATGAAGGGCTGAATTAATTTGTGAGAAATGATGTATGGAAACTTACTCCAAGGCCTGAAAATGTTCATGTCATCGGCACTAAATGGATATTTAAAAACAAGACCGATGAAGATAGAGAGATAATCCGGAATAAATCTCGGTTAATGGCTTAAGGATACACTAAAGTAGAAGGAGTAGATTTTGATGAATCCTTTGCTCCCGTGGCAAAACTTGAGTCTATTTGAATTCTTATGTTCATCGCATGCACTATAAACTTCAAACTCTACCAGATAGATGTAAAATGTGCATTTCTAAATGGATATTTGAATGAAGAAGTGTTTGTTGAACAACCTAAAGGCTTTGAGGATCCTCACTTTCCTGATCATGTGTTGAGATTGAAGAAAGCCCTTTATGGCTTAAAACAAGCTCCTAGAGCTTGGTATAATTGGCTTACCCATTACCTCCTAGATAGAGGATTCAAAAGAGGATACGTCGACTAAACTTTAATTGTCAAAAATGATGAAGATTACCTTTTTGTGGCTCAAGTATATGTTGATGACATAGTATTTGGAGCTACCATTGATGATCGGGCTATAGAATTTTCTGAAGAAATGAAGAAAGAATTTGAGATGATTATGGTTGGGGAGCTTACATTTTTCTTGGGCCTTCAAGTCAAACAAAAGAAGGAAGGCATATTCATTTCACAAGAAAAGTATGCTAGAAATATTGTTAAGAAGTTTGGACTAGACTCTAAAAAGCATGCCTCCACTCCCATGAGTTCGTCTGCAAAGCTGAATGTTGATTCTTCTGAGGTGGAAGTGAGTCCAATCTTGTATAGGAGTATTATTGGGAGTTTACTCTATCTTACTACAAGTAGACCAGATATTACATTCAGCGTTGGTGTTTGTGCTAGATATCAAGCTGCTCTAAAGGAATCACACCTGACTGCTGTGAAGTGAATTATACGTTATATCAATGGTACTCCAGATTATGGGTTGTGGTATTCAAAGGATTCGAATGCTTGCCTTGCCGATTATTCAGATGCAGATTGGGCTGGTAGTGTGGATGATCGAAAGAGTACTTCAGGAGGTTGCTTCTACCTTGGTAACAATCTTGTCTCTTGGATAAGCAAGAAACAAAACTCCGTGTCTCTCTTTACGGCTGAAGCAGAGTACATAGCTGCTGGAAGTTGCTGCATGTAACTCCTTTGGATGAAAAAGCTACTTCATGATTACGGGATTCCTCAAGATACAATGAGTGTCTTCTGTGATAACATCAGTGCCATAAATTTCTCTAAGAACCTAGTTCAGCATTCAAAGTCAAAACACATAGAGATACATTACCATTTCATTAGGGATTTGGTGAAAGAAAAAGTCGTGTGTCTTGAATTCATACATACAAACAATCAGAAGGCGGACATCTTCACCAAGCCTCTCGATGGTCCACTATTTGAATCACTCTGTAAGACCATTGGTGTTGGTACAATCCCTTGAATCTCATATGTTCTATGTGCTTTACCTCTTTATTTTGAGTTAACTTGTTTGTAGGGCACACACTACTTTGTTGGCTATCTATATAGCATGATCTTTTTGGTTGTTAATTGGTTAATTTGCTCTAAATGTTTCTACATTGTTGTTTTTGATCAATCTTCTTCTTACTTTGGTGTCAAAAATCCAAAAATACATAAAAAGTAGAAAATCCAAAAAGTTTGATCACCTTTGTTGAGTGTTGTCTCAAAGCATGTTTTGCCTTGTACCTTTGTACTAGTGGCTTTGTGCATCTACAAGCTTAGCTTGTTTCTAATGCACTCATATCAATATAGGAGAAATTTTGAAATCTATGTGACTATTGTAAATAGATCTTCATCCTTGTCATGAATGATTAGTGAATGGTTTTGTTGATCTTGAGACATGCATAAACTTGTGCCTATATCTCTTCCCACTCTTTATTTTCTTGTTTTTGCTTATAGAGCTCACCAAATGTAAATCTCTAAATGAAAAGAGATATTGAGCTGCAAAAGCCTGTCGCACATACTAGTATTTGACTAGGAAAAAGGGAAAGCGACAAAAAATAAAATTATGATGCCCAAAAAGCTAAAGGCTATATCATCAATTGAAATATCAAAAGTTTCAGGCATCGATCTGACAATGAGATGTATTAATTCAAAAAGATCAAATGATATGTTATATATGGAGCCAAATGAAAAGCTTCAATGTTAATGTTATCAAGTGGGAGGTCATATATGCATATTTCTATAATTGAGATGGGTCACATTATCTAGTGCTAATTGTGTATATCTTGGTTGAATTGATCATTGAAGCTTCACATTAGACTAAGGATTATCTCATTCTTGATACCCACCACATCACACATGTCTATGATCAATGAATGCCATATTCATTTGTGTGATTACTTGATTAAATGTGTTTTCACATGCTCAATCTTTATTGATCAAACACAAAAAGTTTTTTGAGTTTTTAGTTGTTTTTAGGAAAGTATTTTGTTTTTACAAAAATTGTCAAAATTTCAAAAAAAAAAAAAAAAAAAAAAGTTGTTGCCCTGTTCTGGCGACTTAGTCGCGGGTTAGTCCAGTTGCAAGCCCTAGTCGCGAGCATTACTCAGAAGGTTTTTGCGACTCACTGATGGGTCAATGTCCCAGTCGCAAAAAGTACTTAGAATATTTTTCAAAATTTGGGTTTTATGTTTCTCGCAGCTCAGTGTGGCGACTTGTTAGCGGGTGGAAGGTTCGGTCACGAGGGGGTACACAGAGATTTTCGCGGCTCACCTCGCGACTCTCTCACAGGTAGACCTTCCAATCGCGAAAAACACTTGGACAATTTTTCAAATTTTTTGTGTTCTGGCGGCTGGTCTTGGAGACTTGCGCACAACTTGACTCAGTTGTGAAAATCGCGTGTTTTGCATAACAAGGGTCTTTGTCAAGATTAGTTTCAAAACTTTTCATTTTTCCTTTGCACCTCATGGCTGTTCATCTTCTGATCTAACCTTCACTATTTCAAAACCACCGTGTTCACACACAAAACCCTCAACCTCCTTGTCACCACTTCATCAATCTTCAAGGAAAGGTATGGGTTTTGTCTCTTACACATTTTATCTCATCCTTCTGCATATATCTCTTGGATTGTCTGTTTAGTTGATATTTGTGTATCTTTTGATTGAATATGTGTATCTAATTTTCTGGTGAAATTGATTTGTGTTTTTTGGTGGTTATGTACTAATCTACTCTGTCTTGAGTAACATTGTGCTATTAATGACACCTACACACTCAGTGTCATGATTGGGACCTATATCCAAAATGTTTAGGGTTTTCTTCATTATCCATACTTTGGAACTAACCCAATGCTAATAATGTTTGGTGTCGTTTATGGTTTCTTTTGTTTTGGTAAAACATGATGCAGAATGGATATGTCTCCATTCAAGAGAGCAGCTGTGAAAGGGGGCAGCAACAAAGGTATGGAGCCTATCATTGATGTTGATGATCTCTCACCTCAAACAAAAAGGACCTGTTCACCATCAAGTGTGTTCGATCCAAACAAGTTCAGATCCTATGCTACCTTTCAGACTCATGAGAATTACTTTAGAAATGCTACACCGCTGGTTGAAAGGGTTGTTGATCAACCTTCTCTTTTTGACACCGACATTCCTAAATGGTTTGCTCACAAGGATTGGAATTACCTTCTCTTCGACCTTGATGATGCCTATGAGAATTTGGTAAAAGAGTTTTATGCCAATGCAATTGTTGAAGGCGAAGAACTCAAGTGCTGGGTTAGAAGAAAAAGTTTCTTAGTCTCTTCTGCAAATCTGGCTGAGATCCTTCACATCAATCGGCCGATGCTTAAAAACTCATCAATTTATGATGATCTATGTCCAGATGAAGACCTACTTCGAGATGCTCTTGGAAAAGACTTGGAATTTTCACAAAATGGAAACTCAGTTAGTGTTTCTTCTCTTCCTCAAAAATTAAGGGTGCTTACAATCATCATTTTTCACAACCTGTACCCCTTATCCAGCACCGGGTATATGAACCTTGGATGTGCATTGTTTCTTCATGATCTGATCGCTAATGTAGAAATTGATATTTGTGCACATATCTTTCACGTTTTGTGCAAAACGGTTCAACGAACTGAATCACGGATATGCATTTCGTTTTGCTACCTCATTTCTAGGATTTTGAAGCTCAAAGGAATCCATCCATCAGACGATGAGTCTTCTTGCACAAAACCGAGTCCAATCAACATGCGTACGTTCAACGCTAGCATTGGTCATAGTCAAAAGGGAATCAAAACGGAAACTTCAGCCTCACACAGTGGTTCGCGCTCTAGCTCATCCTCCTTTGACAAGAAGCTAGACAACATTGTGGCCTCTGTCCACAAGTTGAGCACCAAGATGTCCGAACTCACATCTATTTTGCACCACCACAATATTCGGTGGGATATGAAGTTCACCTCTCTCCAAACTCAATTGGATTAGATTCAAAGAAAGCTAGAAGAAGATGAGGACTAGCTATTCCATGACAAAAAGGGGGAGATGATGTTGATAGGGGGAGAAAGAGCCTGATCAAAGGAAGGGATTGGGAGAGATTTCAACAAGCTGGCCTATGTTTAATATTTTGCTTCATATTGGCACTTTTCAGTGTTTATGCTATTTTATTCAGTTTATTATGTGTATGGTACTTTTCTAACCGTTTGCTTTTGTAAGCTTTTAGGTTTTTGTACCCATGCTTTGTAGCTTAAATACTTGTTGCTAAATGTTATGCATTTTCTTTAAGTATATCACTCTTGTGCCCTTTGTTGGATTTTTATCCTTAATGCAATCACCTTGTGTTGTTGCATTGGTTGAGTGTTGGACATGCAAATGATACTTTGCAAATGAGCTTATTAACTTGCATGTCTGGATGTTCATTCCATGTGTGAATGAGCATTGTGATCACTATTTATAGTGATTGTTCGTTTTTGGTCAAGTCATGCTTTACTGCTTAAGTCCATTTTTGCTTGATCGCATTGTGCTTGCTCCATGCATTACAAGTTGATGCTATGGGCTATAGCAGAATCCGGTAAGCAAGAAAAGACAAAGGTTCGGCATAACTTCGTTGGAGCAAGAAGCTTGGAGGGCTTAAGTACACTGGGTAGATTAGGCTTGGAGGGTCTATTGTTGGTCATGTATCCCAACTACATTTTCTAATGGATTATTGACCGCTTGGAGGGCGGTGGAGAGGTTTTACGTCGAGGGCTTTGGTTTTCTCTTCGATAACACATCGTGTGTTGTCCTTGTGTTTGCATCTCTCTTCCCTTTATCTTTGCCATTTAATTACTGCTATAGTTGTGATTATTTATGGTTTAGATTGTTTATCAATTCTATTTTAGGTTATGTTCATGTTCCGCACGTTTATTGTTTGATAATAAACTTGAATTGATAATTTGTAATTTGGGGTCTAAACGTTCAAGGGTGTTTTATACACATATTGAACATTTAGAAGTTCCTAAGGTAAGAGCCTCATGAATGTCTTTAACGTAAGGGGAATTGAAAAATTAGAAAAGAAGAGCTAGAAAGAGGAGGGTCAGAAAGTGTTGAATTTTGAGAGGCATCCTCTATTTATAAAGGTTGGAATGCTTTGTAAAATTAGCTAAATGATCAGATACGAATTTAGACACGTCCTTATCTCTAAAAATTCGAAAAAGATAGGCCTTATCTTAATCCAGGTGTCCTCAGGCCGAGCCTCGAGTTTGTGCCAATCGGCACTTTAAGAGTGCCGAATGGCTCTTTTGGGTGCCGAACCCACGTTTGAGTTTTGGACCAATTTGGACTCATTTTTCGAGTATTTTTGAGTCAGAAATTGTACTTAGGCGCGTTTTTAATCCGTATTCTAAAAATTAATCCCCTTTTCTGGATATTCAGGTCTCTAAAGTGATAATTATCTTGTAGATAAATATCCCAAAAAGTCTTGATTATCTACAATTCCTTTGTTATCTAATTATCCACTTTATTTCCATGCAAGCAAGTCTATTTTTAACACTAACTAAAACAACCAATCACAAAATTATTTGATTAATTTTAATTGTCTAACCAATCAGAATTAATTTAAATTAATCATGTGTGGTTGGTTCCACCCAGACATAATGCATGCAGAGTGTGTAAACTTGATCATGTGATATCTTTCAATTCGACGGTTCGATTTGAAAATCGGACATACTGCCTTGATCGTTAGAACTTCAATATCATTTTTATGATTTGCAATGAGTGAATTAATACATGTAATGCAGCTCTAAAGTTTGGGTATATGAATGGTCATTCTAGTCATCTTCCAAGATTAAATTATGGGTGCAAAATAGAGTGTCTACACTTGGAGAAAAGAATTCCTAACTTGATATTGTTTATCTTGTTAGGGAGATATTTGATGTAATTGGCTAATCTTTTGACAATACGCACTTTACTTGTAATTGGGTAGATCTAGTATGGGTGTAGTACTTAAGAAACAAGTGTTCAAGTCTAGTATTAAAGCCATGTAAGTTTGACCAAGAAACAAGTGAAGAAGAGTTATTTATTAAAGCTCGACAAATGTCTTGACAGAATCATATCTATCAAGGATTAATGTTAAAGCTTGACAGAAGCTTGACAGAAGCTCAACAGAAGTTATATCTATCGAGAATTACGAAATTAGAATTTTCAGATCTGATTTCACGCATATCAATGAGTATTTATGTAGGATTTCTTTTCTCACAACTCTAGACATATATAAGGATTATTTTAAGGGCCGTCTCAAGATGATGCAAAGGGATAATACAGAATTTGCCCTAGTTCATCATATTCTCTCTAGAAGTTATTGTGTCTCTTCGCCAAGGGTTTTGTGACCAAGGAGCTTCTTGATCTTCATTGTTGGATGAACTGAAGAACTTTGTAGCCAACATCTTCCTCAAGTTGGTGTGTTAGTCACGTACTGGGATCTGTGCATCATTGGTTAGTCACGTACTGAGATTCATGCATTGAAAGGAGAGATTGCTGCTACAATACAAGTCTAATTAGGTATTAAGGTAAGAGTTCAATTGTAGGTTGGTATTAAGTACTGGGATTCCTTTTACTTGTAACCGCTTGTTTTAATGATAGTGGATTCTCAGGATTGGTACCATAAATTCACCGGGTGGGGTTTTGGCTCAGTAGTTTTCCCCATTCGTAACAAATCACCTATGTCAAATTTATTTTCGACTGCATTAGCTTAGTTAGTGATTTGTTTGTGCTACCCCGCTATTGCATGTAATTGACTTAATTAATTCACTTGGGTAATTAATTAATTAATTTGCCAAAGGGATCAATACATTCTTGGCCTATCATATCTTCTGCGCAGACCACTTGTAGTATTTATCCATAAACTTCTTACTCAGATTTCTCTAGCCCCAAACACTTTTCACTCACTTAAATCTCTCTACCCACCTCATTTTTGACCTATATCAAGATCAAAACACTTGGTAAGTGTTTTAATCTTCTCTCTTTTTATGCATTTTAGACCTAGGTTTTAGGGGTTTTCAAAATTTTTAGGGTTTTTGAGTTTTTCCTGAAATTTTTGGGTTGAGCTTTGTGAAATTGTTGTTATATGTTCATGCATTACATTCTCATTGCATTTTAACAATGTTTCATGCATTTAGATGTGTGTCTGATTATTGGAATGTATGTTGGTGGGTTTGAATTAGGTTTTACCCATGATGCAATTTATATTTTTGCACGTCACATGTTCATGCATATTTCATGCATACGTATCCTTTCATTACTCTATTTTTGGTTTGTGATGTGTTTCTCTCTCTCTCTCTCTCTCTCTCTCTCTCTCTCTCTCTCTCTCTCTCTCTCTCTCTCTCTCTTGGATAGACTACACATGGCACCCAAAGGGCGTAAATCCACTCATAGCTGGAATCCTCTTCAAGGTTTTGGTTCTTTTTCTTTTGATTCCGTTCCCCCTCCTCACGTTTGGTTCTGTGATGAGAAGGCCTGAAAGGACTTTTTGCAGAACTTTTAGAAATGTGGTGTTCATCCGAAGCGTCATGTTGTTTTGTCGGACTTTTTCGACACTCCTCTACCCAATGTCATTCGAACTCGGGGCTGAGAATCTCTACTTGAGAGTCCCTTGAGGTGTCCCATCGTGTTTATACAGGAGTTTTACTCTAATATACATGGTATCAATACCTTTGTAGCTCGGTTTGCCACGACATTTCGAGGTACATGTATCGTAGTTACCCTGGATCTTATATCCGAGGTACTACATGTCCCGAAGGTATCGCATCCTGATTACCTCGGCTGTAATTATCTTCAGATTGTGTCCAGAGACGAGCTTCTGTCTCATTTTTGTGAGACACCTTCCACATGGGGTGAGAAGCAAAACACCCTATGCTCGGGCTTTGTAAAAGGTCCGAGGTTCCTTAACATGGTGATGACATTTACTCTTACTCCACTGTCTCACTATAACTCTATCATAGTAAGAGCAAGCAGTACACATGCCAATTCATGTTCCCTATTTTAGAGATAACCAATATGAAAATTGATTTGCAATATTCTGTCAACCCATTTTATGTATTGCGTTAGGTGAGAGCTATTTTATTCTTGGTCTCAAGTTTTTAATTAGTTCTTTGAATTGTCTATATAAAATATTTTTGTAAAAATGCTCTCTAATTTTATAAAGAACATTCTGGTTTGCTTTATCAGAGTTGAGATATATGTAATCTGATTTAAATCTAACAAGCATATGTTAGAGGTTTGTGATGATGCCTTAGTTCTTAGTGTCCATCTATTATTTTCTTTGGAAAGTAGAGGAGACACCTAGGCTACAGGGATTAGTCTTTTGCGACAAGGACCAATTATAAGGCACCGAAATGAATTTATGTGCTTCAAGTTGAAGCCACTACAAAGTTGAAGACCAAAATGAATGTGGTGAATGTTGTGAAATAGTTGATGCCTTATAAGTTGTAACTTAACAAATTTTATCCCAGAGTGATGATGCCTTCATTGTTCTCTATGTGTGTTTAATTTTGTTGGGAAATTTAGACATCGGTTGTTAGAATTAACAAGTTTTTAACCTAAGTTGTTAATTAAATTTATTATGTATAAACCTTGTTGAAACAAACAAACATCAATATCATGCACAACGGAAAAGTAAATAAGACAAGATATGATGACCTAGGAAAACCAATGAAACAAATTAGTTTCACAGTATAAAACCTAGGGGGAAACCTTCTTGAAAAGCAATCCACTATAATAAAGAGAAGTTTCAGATCTAGTACAAAACCTTTGTCCCTAGACTCTACAGTCCCCGTAGATGAACTTACAGCAGAAACCTTCTACCACTTTAGAACCTCTGAACTCTTCAATATATGAACGCCACCCTTTTTGCACGGATCCTAGTACGTGACTAACTCCTTTGCACGAATCCTAGTACGTGACTAACACACCAATTTGAGAAAGATTGTTGGCTGCAAAGTTCTTCACTTCATCAACAATGAAGATCAAGAAATACTTGGTTACAAAATCCTAAGGCGCAAAAGACGCAATAACTTCTTTTCGAGAGAATAAGGCACTCGGTCACCTTTTGCATGTGTTCTCCATGTATTCTCTTATGTGACGGCCTTTAAAATAAGCCTTATATATGTCTATGGTTGTGAGAAAAGAAACCCTACATATACATGCCAGCATGGGCCGAAAATTAGATCTAAAAATTTTGATTTCGTAGATCTCGATAGATACAGTTGTCGAGCTTCTGTCAAACTTCTGTTGAGATTCATTAAGCCTCGATAGATTTATCTGTTAAGTTATCTATCGAGGTTTAATGAACTACACTTCTTCACTTGTTTCTTGAATAGATTTGCATGGCTTCAATACTAAACTTGAAGTCTTGTTCCTTGAAGTATTAAACACATCCTAGATCTACCAAATTACAAGTAAAGTGCGTTTTGTCAAAGGATCTACCAAATGACATATGTTCAAAACAAGGATTAGCCAATTCCATGTAAAATTCCTCACATTACTTGATTTTCATTAAATCGAGTTTCAGAATATGAGCATTTTGCTAGATAGTTTTAGAACAGGGACATTTTGCTACATCTTTTAGGTGAAAGGGACAAATGCCCATTTTGGCCGTGAAAGGTATGACAATTAAATGTTTCTTCTAGAATTTATAAATACTAACACTTTTTTCTTCCCCTGACTTTAGAGGTGAGATTTTAATGGGTTTGAAATAGCTTAAAATACGTAATTATCACTCCAAGAAATTTAACATACGTCCTCAGCTCCACCCCAAACGATAATGTCAATGTCAGTTTGGTGATCTTGGAGCTATCACACATTCACACCTCCCATGGTTGAAAGTTGAAACCCAAACCCTTTGACTATCTGAACCAATCTTTTTGGGCTCAACAATCTAAGCCATAGATGAAGAACCTCTTCTTCAATACCCAAATTACCCATTGTGAAATGGATTCTTAATTGTACGGTTCCATATAGGTTTGGAACTTCTGTAAACAAAGTCATATGATAATATAAGTTATTGTCATGTGATAATATATAAGGGAAAATTTAACCCTTATCTATAAGGCATTGGTTTAATAAATATTTGGGTAAATTACATATTTGGTCTTTATCTTATACATTATATTTCAATTTGATCCCTAATTTTTCAATTGTGACAATATGGTTCATAACCTTTTAGTATCGTGTCAATTTAGTCCATACTATTATCTTTTGGATGAAAATTGACGACGTGTCTAATGGTCAAAATAAAAAATTAGCTTTCGTTGATATGGCAATAAATTAAAATTTTATTTTGGCTGTTTGCTATGTTAACAATTTTCATCCAAGATATAACAGCAGAGACTAAATTGACAAGACACTGAAATATTAGAGACCAAAATTGACACAATTGAAAAGTAAGAAATCAAATTAAAATATAGTGTATAGGATAGGGACCAAATATGTAGTTTACCCTAAATATTTTTTATTTTTTTAGAGATTTTTATATTACTTATAAAAGTGGTATCCAAATATTTTTTAAATGTTCCATATTAACAAATACTCTAAGTGCACTTGTTAATTGAACCCATAATGTAATATATAGTATAATAAAATTAAGTTTTTAAAAATCATAGTTTAGCCAAATGAATATTTTCTCTATTTAGCAAATAGTAAGTTAGATAATTCTTTATGGTTTGAGACTTTTTTTTTTTTGGTCAGCAAGGAGATAATAATATTAAACAGCTATAAGTCTGTTACAACACACACTAGCTATATCCTCAGCTAGAATTCTTTCCACCACAGGCGGTGGGTACAAAAAGACAGCATACGTATTTACATTGCTAGAACCTATTCTAGCCATTGCATCCGCACAGCGATTGGCCTCCCTATAGATGTGTCTTATCTGCTTGTTTGGAACCTCCCTCACAAGATTCCTGCAATCATTAAGCAAAGGTTCTAGACTCAAATTGGTGGTGTTATTATTCAAGAGAGTAACAACACTTAATGCATCCAATTCTATAACAAGATTATTTAATCCCATTTCTTTTGCTAATAATAGACCATCACGGAGGGCCCACAGCTCAGCCAAGCAACTGTTGGTACTCCCAAAAGAACGGGCATAACCTTTCAGCCATTGTCCTTCATGATTCCTTATCACCCCTCCCCCACCTGCACGTCCAAGATTGCCTAGAGCTGACCCGTCTGAGTTGAGCTTAACCCACCCCATAGGAGGTCTCTCCCACCCCACGGCAACAACTGCTCTGGTTCTAGGGAGCTTCGCATTCAACCCAATGGAAAAGAACTCAATACTGTCTTTAACACTTCTTTTATAACACTCCCGGTTCACCTTACCCGACTTGAAGAGAAAATGATTCCTATGAAGCCATAAATGCCACACTCCCATGGGAAATAAAATCTTCCAGGGAATGCCATTGTTGCTGTATTTTACATCAGCTTTGCAATTAGCTTCTATCCATTTGTCAGTTGGAAGAAGAAAAGTATCCCTCAGGCACGTTGGGAAATTTGCTTGGAGCCAAAAATCCTGGGCAAAGGCACAGCCTCTCAACAGATGGTCCATTGTTTCCATGCTTTGGTGGCATATGTTGCACATAGGATCAAGACTTAGACCCCTTTTACTCAATACTTCCCGGGTAGGCACACTGTTATGGAGACAAAGCCAAAGAAAAAATTGAATCTTAGGATATGTTTCAACTTTCCACACCCACTCCATTGAGATATTTTCCAAAATCAAAGGATCAACATCTCTGGATAATAAATAGGCCGACTTTAATGAAAAGAAACCATTCTTGGAGAAGGCCCATTGAAGAGAATCCTCCTCATTCTGATAGCAAGACAAAGGAGTGGCTTTGATGGCATTTAGAATCTGCTCAGGCAGATCAAAAGATAGACAGTGGGATTGCCATTCATGATTCTGACCAAAACATTGCTTCACTGTAATAAAGTCTTCATTCCGATTTAGAGGCCCTTCAATAAGAGCTCTCAATCTACCTATAGGAAGCCAAAAGTCATTCCACACCTTCACTTTCTCTCCATTTCGCACTGACCATTTAAGACCCTTCACATAAACCGGACCACCCTTTTTGCACGCTGCCCAAATGCTTGAGCAGGGGAGATTCTTACCATCAGTAGTCATTCTGCTGGGAGATAGATATTTAGCCATAATCATCTTTGCCCAAGGAGCCTCCTGTTCACAAGCTAATCTCCAACAAAGCTTAGCCAATAAGGAATTATTTCTATCCTTCGAATTATGCAGCCCCAGGCCCCCAAGTTCTCTGGGCATTGTCACCGTCTCCCATCTAACTAAATGCATTCTTCTTTTTTCTTCAGTAGAACCCCACAGAAAATCTCTCATCAACTTATCAATTTGATCACATACTTTTACCAGCAAAGATTGGCACTGCATATAGTATTCAGCCACAGGAGCTGCGGAAGCTTTAATGAGAACCAATTTTCCGGCCTTAGACAGCAACTTAGATCTCCACCCAGCCAGCTTGTTTTGCATCTTATTTATCACAAAGTTATACGCATTCCCACCTCTACCTTGATGAATAATTGGAAATCCAAGGTAGTTGCCAAGATTATTAGTAGCTTCAATCCCCATCCTCCTGCAGATGCCTCTCACCCTTCTTCTATTGACATTTGGTGAAAAAAGAATTTTTGACTTGGAACTATTCACTTTCTGTCCAGCAAGATTGCAGAAATTATCAAGAACTTCAATAATAGCATCGCAATTTTTATAGTCTGCCCTAGCAAAAAGCATCAAATCATCAGCAAAGAAAACGTGAGAAAAGCTTGGACCACCCCTTGAGGCCCTCACCTTATCCCAACTTTTATCTTCACACATACTAGTAATCTGGGCTCCAAGGAATTCCATACATAGCAAAAATAGATAGGGAGATATGGGATCTCCTTGTCTAATACCTCTAGAAGGTTGGAAAGAATCCAACTTACTCCCATTAAACAAAAGAGAAGTGGTAGTGGTAGACACACAACTCATAATTAGCCTAATCATATTCTCCGAAAACCCAAAATGCTCAAGAACCATTTTGATGAACGACCACTCAAGGCGGTCATAAGCCTTCTCTAGATCAATTTTCACAACCATGAGCCCAGTCTTTCCTTTCCTCCTCCTTAGGGAATAAATTAATTCTTGAGCGATAATTACATTATCCGTTCCTCGTCTTCCTTCAATGAAAGCTGTCTGCATTGGAGAGATTAATGAAGGCAACATGGGCCTAAGTCTCAAAACAATAATCTTCGAGATAACCTTATAAATCGTGTTACAAAGGCTAATGGGTCTATATTGACTGACAGTTTCAGGACCAATCTGTTTAGGTATAAGAGCAATAAGGGTCTGATTAAGAAATTCAGGAACAACCTGTGTCCTAAACACTTCCTTGACCACCCTTTTTACAGACTCACCCACCACAAGCCAGAATCTCTGATAAAAACCAGCATGCAACCCATCAACACCCGGAGCTTTGTATGGCTTCATGGACTTAAGAGCAAACCATATTTCACCATCCGTGGGTATGTCTGACAAAATAGAAGCTTCCTCCATACTAAGTTTTGCACACCAATCCGATCCCCATTGTGGAACGATAGGACAGTATATCTGTTCAGAACTATATAACTTTTCGAAGCTTGAATTAAAAATTTCCTTGACTTCCTCAATATTCCGACACCATTCACCCTCATTGTTCTGAATGCAGGTAATTCTGTTCTTACTTCTTCTTTTAAGAGCAGAAGTATGGAAATAAGAGGTGTTTCTCTCCCCCAAGATGATCCAGTTTGTTCTGGATTTCATAGCCCACAGCTCCTCTTCTATCTGGAGAATTATATTATACTCTTCATTCAGTTGCTCTTGAAGCTTAATCAAAAACTCATTAGGGCTAACTGCTAAGGCTCTTTGAGCTCCTAAAAGCCTAGCCATAATCTTCTTTTTTCTAACAAAGACATTTCCAAAAACATCTCTGTTCCAGCTTTGGGCTTTAGACGTAAAAGTTGATATTGCCTCAGCTAAGTTTCCTTCTCTTCCATTCCACGCATCCCTCACCAATGCTGGAAAATCATTATGACTCAGCCAAAAAGTTTGGAATCTAAATGGCCTATCTGAATTGTTACCCAATAAAGGATTCAAATTAAGCAAAAGGGGGCAATGGTCGGAATTGACTCTGGCTAAGTGAGTAACATTAGCTTCCGGAAACCCTTGCTTCCACTTTGCATTAGCCCAGCATCTATCCAGCCTACATTGAATTAAATTACCCAGCTCTCTCTTGTTAGTCCAGGTAAATTTTGGACCCGAAAAACCAAGATCCATCATACTGCAATCGTCCATGCACTCCTTAATAGCTCTAATTCTTCTCTGGCACACCGGATTCCCCCCTAACTTCTCCTCATCAGACAAGACTTCATTAAAATCCCCCATGAGAGCCCAAGGCAGATCATGCATATTAGCTAACACCCTAAGATTATTCCATAAAATGCACCTTTCCTCAAAACGAGGACTGGCATAAATAGCACTAACTAACCAGCTAAGGGATTGAGATCTTACCCGGATTAGTGCATGTATCTCTTGCTCTGTAGCTGCCAGAACATCCACATGGACCAAATCAGTTCTCCACAGCAACCAGATACCTCCTGCATAACCAATTGTATCAGCCACTGCATGCCCATCAAAAGGAAGAGCCTCAATAATCTCCTCTGCTCTAGCTCCACTCATTCTAGTTTCCGTGATCACCATAATGATTGGTGAATGCCAATCCACCAGATCCATAATCGTCTTTCTAAATTGGGGTTTCATCGCACCCCTACAATTCCATATCAGTACATTCATCATTTCAACAGAAGAAGAAATAGCATCGGCACAAAGCAGAGGAGAAGAAACATCAGAGTCTCTCAACCTCCATGCCTCCCTCAAATCTCTCTTCGACTCCCAAATCCCCGGGAATAGTGTCACCGAGTGATTGATTATCCCCAAATTTGCTTGTGATGCCTTGGCAAGAATCGTTCCCCACATTTTGGTTTTGGCGAACAGAATCATTTGCACCCCTTGAACATTGCCCATTAGAGAACACTCCACCGGATTGAAGTAAAGTCTCTTTCTCACTAACTCCATTAATACCCCCTCTTTCGTCAACTTTTCTTCCGCTTCTGCCAGCGATTTTTCCGAGCTCAGCATGGCGGATTTTGTTGCTGATGTTCCTGAGTTTATCAACAGAGGGACAGGAGGCCGATCCGTCAAGAACCTCCACCATGGGTTCGGCGTTGTGATCCACGCTTCGTCTTTCATTGGCAGATAGCCTAATTGCTTGCTTCTCTCCGTTAATGGGAACAGATTCTTCCAAGCCACCATCAATTCTGCTTCGAACCAGCCCCACACCTCCGTTGGATCCTGTTTTATCCACCTTATAGTTTCGTTGCTCACCGGTATCACTTTGCCTTTGTAAAAGATCCCCCAATGCACCTTGCCTTCCATCACCTCTACAAGAAGTTTCAGTGACTGAGATTTCCTTACCTGACGACGCAGCAAATTCCTTGGAGTTAAACTTTAGGTTAGCAGAGCCAGAAAAGTTAAATGGGCTTTGCTCAGCATTGGACCCAAAAATAAAAAACCCACTATTCTGATTCGGGCCCACCCCACATGAATGACCTCCACCAGAACTAGAAACCTTCTGATTTGTTTTGGCGCGAACCCCTTTAACCTTCGCGCCCTTGCCAATCTTAGCTTGATTGGGATTTGACGTTGCCATCAATTTGGTCTCACTTTGCGACACAATGGGTAGTGTGTGCAGTAATTTTCTCTTACCATCTCTCTTATTCTGCCCCTCTACACGGGTCTCAAGTGGGGTAGCAGTGGACGATTGCGTCATCACTGTCTCCTCAGAATTGCTTCTCATCTGAACATTCCGCACTGGCCGAGCTTTATTGAAAGCTTTCCTCCTTCTAACAACCATCCATTCGCCATAATCCAGTTGATTTCTTTCCTTATCATTATTCCCATCTGCCATTTGATCACCCTGCGTCTCGGTCTGCTCCTCATCTCCTTCCATTCTCCGCTCCTTGTGTTGCTCTTTGATAGTGTAAGGACACGTTTCAACTTTGTGACCAATTCTTCCACAAGAAAAGCATAGAGAATTAATTCCTTCATAGAGAACACACTGAGCAATCTTGCCAAGGAAAATCTTCCTAACCAATGGCTTATCCAAATTAACTTGGATACATAATCTAGCAAACCTTCCCCTCTCCCCATTAGCAGTGTGAGAATCTATCCTCAAGACCGGACCAATAGCTCTCCCAATCTTCAGAAGTGCGTTAGTTTCATAGAATTCAAGAGATAATTCAGGCAGCCTAATCCAGACTGCAACCGAGGAGAGAGTTGCAGTAGATGCCTTAAAGCCTGGTTCCCACTGTCTTATAGCAAGGAAATGCTGCCCAATAAACCAGGGGCCCCCCATAAGAATTGAGTCCATATCCTCAGCTAACTCAAACTTTACCAGGAAATAATCATAGCCCAAATCTATGCAATCCATCCCACCACTTGGATTCCACATTTTTCGTACTCGCTCAACAAGAAAGGAAAAAGCCATTCTTCTCCCAAATGTTTTGATGATGAGTGCTTTTTGCCAGGGTGACCTCATACGGATTTTCTCTTCTTTAGAAAAACCAATTCTGATGCAGCCATCTTGATTGCTTTCCTCCTCATTGTCCGACTCCACATCTTCTTGCATTGTGCTTTCAAAACCAAATGCTTGAGCAAAAGCTCCAGGAATGGTACCAACCAGTTTATCCTTATAGCTCCCCTTTTTAATCCCCATATCACTCTCATTTTCATCATGTAACCTATGGCTATCTTTGAACTTTTTGGTGCTGCGTGCTAAAGTGTCCTCCTCTTCATCCGAACGTTTCAGAGATTCTCTCTCCATCATTTTTTACTGGTTTGAGACTTTGAGTTTGTTTTTAAAATGAACTCTAAAATTTTTTAAAAAGTTTCAATTAAAACTATATATTCTTCAAATCATTTTTACTTGTAACTAAAAGTAAAAAAAAAAAAAAAAAAAAATCACATAAATGACAACTAAAAACCTATCTAAACACAAAAATTCCTCCCACGTCATTTTTTTTAATGTATACAGTAACTTAAAAAAAAAAAAAAAAAAAAAAAAAAAAAAAATCCCATCCATATATCTTTTATGTACCTTTCTGGTTGTTTGGTTGGCTTCCCAACCATCTTCGTCGCTATTATCTTTGTCATTATCATTGATCCATCCTACCCTGCATCAGGGCCAAGTCATTGCCAGAGGGATCAGGGAAACGTAGACACCATTTGTTTTTTAATACGATAATTAAAACAAAATGATGTTTTTTTTTTTTTTTTGAGAATGAAAAACAAAATGATGTTGAAATGAATTTATGTGGCATTCTGCATAATAGTAATTAAAGCATTACCTAAAATTAGGGGATGTAACGCGGTCCTATCTCCTTCATAAAAATATCTTATTCAATTAAAAAAAAAAAAAAAATCCCTCAATGAGAATAAATTTTGGTGGGTTTGGGGGAAAAAAAATGCTGAAGTTTCAAGTCTCTAAAAGGAAGATTTATATACATACACATTTAAATTATGTTAGAGTAAGATTTTTTATCTAATTTTTTAATTTTTTATTTATTTTTAAGTGGCTCTATCCATGAGCATTCACATCAACTTGTGCAAAAATTGATGTTTATGTTGGCATAAAAACCTATTTTTTCAATTTTATATAACCACTTTTTAAAAATACTCATATCAAATTATTTATTCCAAATTCTATTTAATTAAAATATCAAATTTTTTTAACCTTTTAAAAATGTTTTTCTTCTTTCTCACACAACAACCACACCATCTAGTCTTTTTCTTCATCCTTGAAATACGTAAAGAAGGAGTAAAAAGTTAAATACAAAGTAAATAGTACCAATATAAATTTACATGGTTTTTGTAGTTGTGGGTAGATTTTACCCAATTATACATAAATTAATGTGAAATTTTTTGGGGATTGATTGGACTAAATGTGTAATATTTTCTATTTTACAAAGACTGATGTAAAATATATGTCCGTAAAAGTTTTATTATCTCTATCAAAATGTTTTTTTTTTTTTTTTTTTTTTTTTTCCAGTGATAATCAGCTATAGAACTTTATTATTATAAAGCCAAGGATCCAGATAAACTACTATGCTCTATCACATGGAAAGCAATCAAACACGGGTTCCCAGTATTTGCAAAGGGTATTTATTGGAATGCAGGCAAGAACTCGAAGCTTAATTTCTGGACAGACTCTTGGGTTAAGGGAGCCACGATGAGGGAACTTATTGAAGGTCCACTTTAATTTAACGAGGACAAGCTCATGACCATTGAGGAAATGTTCAAAGATGGTTGTTGGAATTGGGAAAAACTGTCCTTTGTGTTTCCAAGCACCATTAAGGAAAAAATTAATGCAATTGCCATTCCTTTATTTGGAGAAAGTAGGGACTTTATTAGCTAGAAATATGCCCTAAATGGAGAGTTCAGCACGGCTTCAGCCTATAAATTAGCAAAGCCTGAAGAAGGTCAAATTCCGGAGTTCTTGGGTAAATGGATTTGGAAGCTTGATACCATATGTAAAATAGTCCACTTTCTATGGTTATGCCATCATAAAAGTGTGCCGGTGAGGGAGACCATTACTGCTAGAGGAGTGGAATGTGATATAACCTGTCCGGTTTGTAAAAATGCAAAAGAGACTCTTAGCCATGCCTTGAGAGAAAGTCCATTTGCTCTGGATTTCTGGAGGAAAATCAAAACACCAGTTACTCTTCAAGCTTCCTTTCAATTGGAGCTGCTAGATTGGCTAAAAATTAACTGTCTTTGTGATCCCAATATTATGGTGAATGGATGCCCATGGAGAATCCAATTTCTGTTCGCAATCTGGCACCTATGGAAGCACAGAAACAGGGTGGTGTTCGAAAATACTACCCTGAATATGAGCCTCCATACCTATTGCATTAATCAGTCTGTTTAATACTTTTTCTACGTTGGGGAAGCCTCAAAAGAAAAGCATTACACAGCAATTCAAATCAGGTGGAAAAAGCCAAGGGAGGGTTGGGCAAAACTCAATATCGATGGTGCCTCTTTGGGTGACCTAGGGAGAGTAGGTGGTGGAGGAATCCTCAGCATTCACAAAGGGATGTGGATCAAAGGATTTGCTCAAAGAATAGGCTACGCTACCAGTTTATTAGTTGAATTTTGGGCCTTGAGAGATGGGCTGCAAATTGCTATACAGTTGGGAATTAACTACTTAGAAGTAGAATTGGATGCCAAAACTGTTGTTCGGCTTTTACTTTCTAACTCGAACCACATTGCTGCATATTCACCTCTCTTAAATGACTGCAGGTACCTTCTAAGCAAGTTTTCGCAAGTCATAGTTAGCCATGTTTTTAGAGAAATAAACAGATGTGCAGATTGGCTCACGAAGAGGGGATGCACGATGCCAATGGATTTTGAAAACTATAATGTACCCCCCACCCCAGAAATTGTAGCTTTTGTGAACGATGATGTGAATGGTTTGTATTTAAGGCGATGCGCCAATACTCTACCTATTTTGGCTAGTTAGTTCTTAATGAATGAACTCTTAACCAAAAAAAATATATATATAATAATAATAATAAAAAGAATAAAAAATAAAAAGCAAAAACAGTATAATCTGTGGTGGAGGCCATCAAGTCTCAAAAGCTACAATTCAAAAAACATCAACTCAAGAGTTCAAAAACACCTCCTATACCCAGTTCTGTATCAGTGCATGTGTGTGTATTTTTTCTTCTTTTTCATTTCTCTCTCTCTCTCGCGTAAGTCTGGTCGCTGGATTTGTTCCCCATCTCATGGCATCCGGATTGGACTGATTTGAGTGACAACAGTGGGTCAGTGAGCTTTGGGTGACTTGGCTCCGCGATTGTGGTGGCTTGGCGTGGAGGAGATGGAGATTTGACGAGTGGCATTCAGCATAATATTAATTAAAGCATTCAATTTCTACCTAATATTTGGGGATTTAACGTAAGTGGTCCTATATCCTTTGTAAAAATATCTTATTCAATAAAAAAAAAAAATTGATAACTACATACTCCCTCTACATGTATAAGTTTTTGTGAGGTTTGGAGACAAAAACAGAAGTTCAAGCCTTTAGAAGAATGTTCTTCAAAAAAAAAAAAAAAAAAAAAAAAAAAAAAAAAAAAGAAAAAAAGAGAAAATCTATAGAAGAAAGATTTATATACATACATTTAAATTAGACTAAAATAAAATTTTTATCTCAGAGAAAGAAAAAAAATGGCTCTATCCATGAGCATTCACATCCGTGCAAAAATTCATGTTTATTTTAGTATATGAATATACTTTTTCAATTTTACATAACCACTTTCTAGAGAAAGAAAAAAAAAGTGGTTCCATCCATGAGCATTCACATCAGCTCGTGCGAAAATTTAAGCATAAGAATATACTTTTTCAATTTTACATAACAGGGGTGGCTCCACTTGGAGTCCAGAGGGTTCAAATGAACCCCTGAATTGAACCCCCCAAAAAAAAAAAAATTTTATTATAATATTTTTTATCTTATTTTTCCTGCTTGACACTTAAAATAAAAATTTGAACACCCTAATCTTAAGCTCAACTGAAACAAACTTAAATATGATCAACTTAATTCTTAACAAAATCTTGAAATTTTTAAACACAAAGAAAAATCTCAATAACAAACCAAATTGATCTAAAATCAGGGAAAAAATTTTGATTAGGCCAACAACAAAACTAGAATTTGCTAATCTTAAACCTTAGAAAAGGTCATTTGGATCTTAACAAATTTTAAATAAATAAATCAAATGAAAAATCAGTAGATGAATGATTGCTTGACTATGTGCATTGAAACAGATGTTGCTAGTAGGATTGATAACCAAGATATCATGAAACAATTTCAAAATATGAAACATCGTAAAAGATAATTGTAAAACTTTATGTATTTAGATTTTTTTTTTTGTTTTTTATAATATCGATATATTTAATTAGTCTTTTGTTTAAAATTTTGAATAATTTATCTTTCTTATTGCAACCCCTAGAAAATAATCCTGGAGCCGCCATTGTTACATAACCACTTTAAAAAAAAATACGCACATCAGATTATCAATTCCAAACTCTATTTCATTAAAATATCAAATTTTCTTGACTTTTAAAAATTTATTTCTCTTTTTTTCACGTACAACAACCACCATCAACTTTCTTTCTTCATCTACGGGATGCGTAAAGAAAGAGGAAAAAAACTAAATGCAAAATTAATAATGCCAATGTAAATTTACATGGTTATTGTAGTTGTAGGTAGATTTTACACAGTTATACATAAATTGATCACTGATGTGAGATGTTTTGAAGGTTAGTAATTTAAAATGTGGAATTTTTTTTTCAATTTTACAAAGAATGATGTGAATGCTCTCTCGCGAACATATTTGTGGTGGTAAAAGTTGTTAGGACATATGTAGTTCACATGTTAAGAATATATGTCATACTTTTATGTAATTGGCTAATTCTCTGATAAAATGCACTTTACTTGTATTTGGGTAGATTTAGGATGTGTTGAAATACTTCAAGAAACTATGTTTCAAGATCAAGTGTGGAAGTCTTCAAGTCTGTCCAAGAAAACAAGCTGAGAGTGCAAGTTCATTAAAGCTCGACAGCTGTCTCGACAGCTGCATCTATCGAGTTTCAGTAAAGCTATTCAAGTCCGTAAGCTTGACACCTGCTCGATAGCTTCTATCTGTCGAGATTTATAAAAATCAGATTTTCTGATCTGATTTCTTGGGATCCGTGAATGTGTTTTTGGGCTTTCTTTTCTCCTAACCCTAGACATATAAAAGGATTGTTTTAAGGGCCGTCAACAAAGATACAAGTTGCACAAGTATTGAGCAAACTCTATTCAAGCAATTTGTAACCAAAGACAAAGTTCTACCCTTGTTCATCTCTTCTGAAGAAGTTGTGTATGTGCACTGTTGAGTTTTGTGATCAAGCATCTTCTTGATCTTCATCGTGTAGGATGAACTGAAGAACTTTACAGCCAACCTCTCTTTCTAGTTGGTGTTAAAGTCGCGTACTGGGTTCCGCACAAACTGGTTAGTTACGTACTTGGGAGCCGTGCATCAAAGTGGGGACTGTCACTACAGAATAAGTCCAATTGGGTATTGGGGTAAGGGTTCAACTGTAGGTTGGTAAGGTACTTGGGATTCCTTTACTTGTAACTGTTTGTTGTGATAACAGTGGAGTTTCGGGAGTGGTGACCTGAAAAATCACCCAGTGGGGTTTTTGCAGTGAGATTTTTCCCATTCGTAAACAAATCACCGTGTCATTTATTTTTCGCTGCATATTTAGTTTATTGGTGATTTATTTGTGCTGCCATGCAATTGCATGTTAATTAACTTAATTAATAAACTTGGTTAAATTAATTGGTTAATTAATCACAAGGGGTCAATACGTTTTTGGCCCATCAAAAGTTTTATTATCTCTAGAATTAAAATGTTTCCTTTTTGTGAGAATCACCTGTAGAATTTTATGGGTTTTCCTACCATATGTTTTTAGGGTATACATTAGCAACTACAAATTTAGTATAGTCACAGTTTAGTAATTTGTTTGGCCGTGAAGTAAAATACTTCACAAGCTCGTTTTGGTAAGAGATTGTCTCTAGCTGCAATGCATGTTGGGCAGTGGACGTGAATGCGATAAAGGATTTTTTATTTTTATTTTTTTTTATTTTTTTTTGATATTGGTGATTTAGGTTGCGTTTGGCATTCACTTAAAAAACCAGTTTTTTTTTTTTTACATTTAGTTTATTTTTGCTACTATTCATGGGTCCATTACACTTTTTGATTTTATTCATGAGTCTCACTGTACTATTTCAGCTAGCTTTTAGTTTGATCTATAGTACTTTTTGCAAAATATTTTTAGTTTCAACTAATTAAGTTGTTCCCAAACAGACACTTAGATTGTTTTATGTCCTTTTCTAATTAAGGTAATTTGGGGATGGGGTTTTTTTTTTAACTTATATTTACTATATTGGGAATTTGAACAATGACATAGTTAATGTGGGTCTTTTGTGCGGTAAAATGTTAATGCATGGGTGTAGAGAAATTCAAAGACTTTAAAATTTTTATTGGGTTTTTCTTAATTGTTCATTCTATGAGCAAAGCCTTGTTCTTTTCTAATAAATTTGATGGCTTTATTTCATGTTTATTTCTTTGCATGATTATATATTTGCAGGTCCATATATGGTTTATGTAAGTGCTCAGAAAATAAAGGCCCAAGCCCATTTAAATTAGTGGAACCTTGTCCTTCTAATCAAGCCCAAGTAATAGAATTTTTAGAGAGAATGAGATTCAAATCCAAGTACAATTCTAAACTAAGCCCAAGCTTAAGGCTGAGGAGCCTAGAGTAACAGATTAATGTGATCTAAACAACAATTAAGGATAATGTCCACCTCAGGCAAGTTCGATGATCAGTTTCTTTGTATATAAATGTGGTTTAAGTTTTACGCCAAACTATTCACTCTTCTCCGTACAAGGAGGACTCTTCGGAGCTCGTTTACCCTTCTAGGTCTGGATTCAAGTTGATCCTTGGTCTAGTACCACTCGGTCTTCAGACCTCACACAATTTACATTAATGAAAATGGGACTAAAAGGAGCTTTGGTCAAGAGCATGAAATGAAAATGATACAAGGGAATAAAAGGAGTCAATGTGTTCTTTTTTGCTTTTTAGGCTAATTTTAGTGCTCCCCATTTGTTGGTTATTAGAATGCTTTGGTTATTTTATAGATTTGGAATTGGGGTGTGGATCTCAGTAGGCAATCATTGTTTTTTGACTGCTTCACCATTTTGGAATTTAAAAAAGAACAATTGGGTGGGTTTGTTAGGAGAAGATAAATTGGTACCTATGATTGTCTTTTTGATATAATAATTAATTAGTAATTGTTGGGACATATGGGTTTCACTTGTTAGGAACATATGTCATTCTTTGATGTAATTGGCTAATCTTTTGACAAAACGCACTTTACGGTAGTTCTAGGTGTTTTTAATACTTCAAGAAACAAGGTTTCAAGATCAAGTGTTGAAGTCATCAAGTCTATCCAAGAAACAAGCAAAGAAGTGCAAGTTCAGTAAAACTCGACAACTGGCATGTGTTGAGGTTTAGAAAGCTACTCATGCCCGTAAGCTCGACACCTGCTCGATAGCTTCTCGACACCTCCTATCTGTCGAGGTTTAAGAAAAACAGATTTCTCTGTTATGTTTTCTTGGGATCCATGAATATTTCTTTGGGCCTTCTTTTCTCCTAACCCTAAACATATAAAAGGAGGGCCGTCAAAAATTTCACAAGTTGCACAAGCATTGAACAAACTCTATTCGAGCAAATTGTGATCGGAGACAAAGTTTTGCCCTAGTTCATCTCTTTTGAAGAAGTTGCTGTGTATGTGAACCTTTGGGTTTTGTGACCAAGCATCTTCTTGATCTTCTTTGTGTGGATGAACTGAAGAACTTTGCAGCCAACCATCTTTTTTAGTTGGTGTTTGAAGTCGCGTACTGGGATCCGCGCAGTTGGCTAGTCACGTACTTGAGAGCAGTGCATCAAAAGGGAAAACTGTCACTACAGAACAAGTCCAATTGGGTATTGGGGTAAAGGTTCAACTGTAGGTTGGTAAGGTACTTGGGATTCATTTACTTGTAACCGCTTGTTGTGTTAATAGTGGAGTTTTAGGAGTGGTGACCTGAAAATCACCCAGTGGGGTTTTTGCCGTTAGGTTTTCCCAATTCGTAAACAAATCACCGTATTATTTATTTTCCCCTGCATAATTAGTTTATTGGTGATTTTTTTTGTGCCGCCACATGTTTGCATGTTAATTTGATTAATTAATAATTTGGCTAATTAATTAATTAATTTAATCACAAGGGGTCAATACGTTTGGCCTATCAAATGGTATCAGGGCAGACACACTCTAATTAGGTTAATCTTTGCTGTGTTTGATTCATTGACCCCTGTTTGTCATGGATAGAGGACAGTCATTAATTATACCTCCTTTATTTGATAAGACTAACTATGCATACTGAAAAGTACGCATGAGAGCTTTCTTGCAGTCTTTAGATGCGAAGGTGTGGCAAGCTGTAGAGATTGATTGGAGTAAGCCAAAGGAAGCGTCGGCCGATTGGGATGATGCCAAGATCAAGGCGGCTAACTTTAACAGTAAAGCATTGAATGCCTTGTTCAGTGCAGTCACCAATGAGGAGTTTAAGAAGATATCCTCAACTGAAACTGCTAAGGAGGCTAAGACCATCCTTCAGACAACCTATGAGGGAACCAAGGTTGTCAAAGATTCAAAGTATCAGAGGCTCACTACAAGCTTTGAAGAGATTAAGATGGAGGAGGATGAGTCATTTGATGAGTTCTATGCCATGCTGAAGGACACAGTGAACTCTGCTTTCAATCTTGAGGAAACCATCCCTGAACCCAAGATTGTGAGAAAAGTGCTCAGATCTCTACCCGAGAGACTCCATGCCAAGATTACGGCGATAGAGGAATCAAAGGATATCGACAAGATTCCTTTAACTAAGCTGGTTGGAAATTTGCAGACTTGCAAGCTAGGGTTGACCAGAATTGGCAAGTCGGGTAAAGAAAAGAGCATGGCATTGAAGGCCAAGAGCAGTGAGACAGATGAGTCTTCAGATGATGAAGATTCCAAGATGAAGTCCTACATCACCAGGCAGGTCAAGAAATTTATAAAGAATGCCAATGGAAAGGGTTTTGACAAAAACCGAAGGCAATCTAGTTCTTCTCAGTTTAAGAGTCAAGACAAAGGGAAGAAGGATGCTAAGGAAGGTGGTCAGTACACTGTTCCCACAGGACCTAAGTGTTTTGGGTGTAATGGCTTCGGTCATATGAAACAAGAGTGCCCACATATCTCAAGAGCATTGGGAAGAGCAAGGCACTTGCTGCAACCTTAAGTGACACTACGCCTGAAGATGATTTCGATAGTGAAGATGATGGAATCTTAAATGTCTTCACTTCCACAATAAATCTACTGAAAGGATTGTTGATGAAGTGGAAGAAGAAAAAGAATTGGTGGATTCTAAGTGTAAGAAGATGGATGATCAAGATGATATCCATTTAGCCTATTTCAAGTTAGAGATCAATTGGAGAGGGCTTCAAGTGCAAAGCTTAATGAGATGCTCAGCATTCAGAAATTTGCTTCAAATCGAACAGGTTTAGGATATGGTCTTTCTTCCTCTAATATTGCTTCTACTAGTGCTACTGTTTTTGTTCCACCTACTAATAATACTAAAATTGAGAACAATGATGTTAAAACTGAATTAGCTAGTGAGAACTTAGACAAGGGTAAATCTATCTTAGGAGCACCCCCTAAGCAGGATAAGAAAGATGTTAAAAACCCTAGGGCTAAGAAGGCTAACTCTCAAAAGCCTAAATAGAAGCAACATCTCTGTCATCATTATGTTGTTGTCGGTCATACTCGACCAAATTGCTATAAGTGGTTAGCCACTTAACAGAGCAATGGCATGATAGCATCTGGAAGCCATAATCAGCTTCAATCCTCTCTTGCTCCTCTTGGAGATCTTCTGAAAGCCCTCATGTTCCTTTTGAACTTGAATGGTTTCAATTCTTCCCCTTTACCGCCGGTTCAAGGGTTTAGTCAAAGGAAAAGTTCTTCTAAGGTGTGGATGGAAAAGGGTTCCAAGTGATTCTATCATTTTCTTCTCTCTCTTCTTGTTTTTGTTTCTTGCATTACTTGTGTGTTTTGCTTTTATTTTGAGTCAATCCAGTTTTATACTTTGCTTTGCTTAACATGTTTTTGTGTGTTTATTTTCAATTCTGCTTAATTTTTGTTTTTCAAATAAAAAAATGAAAAATCAGAAAAATACAAAAATAGTGTGTGTTTTGTGTACATTGGTACTTGTGTACCTTGGATGGCCATTGAAATAAAGATTTCTAAACTTTGTATCATTCGTAGCTTAGATGAGCATCTCTTTTCATAACTAAGCAAGTAAGCTTTGTGGCTCTTGTTTGTGATGAGTAAGATTAAGTGATTTCTTATACTTAACACTCGTATCACTCTTTTTGATGGGTACGACTAGAAAATCCTAAGAGAAAGGCATAAATAACCATCTCACCACTGTTGCCCGCCAATCATGAAAGACATCTGTATGTTTTGGCATAGCAAAAGTGTGATGTCAATGACATTTGTGTGCTTCGGCAGAGCAAAATTAGGATGTCAAATATCATTGGGTATTTCTTTTCTATTTCTTATATGACCATGCCTGATAAGCTTAAAAAAAAATATATGCAAGAAAATAAAATGCAAAAAGATTAAAAATGCTTTAAATATGATTGTAAGCGTGTATTCTAGGAGATGTGGGAGTTATAGGATGTACCTCAAAGGTGATAGTCCCCATCAAACAATTATGATTTTGTGTGAGTTAAAGTGATTTTCTCATATCTCAAATCGTCATAACATGTATACACTTATGCAATCTTGTGATGTTTTTCACACACAACATGCAATATTTTTTGCTACTCTTGATACATGTGCACGTACAATGTGATTTGGCCATCACTAGGTTTACATGTGTATATGTATGCTCACTAAACTGTTTTGACTTGTTTTTGGAATATAAAATTGGTTAGACTTGTTTAGTGTGTGTGTGTGTGTGTGTTTTTGGGATCCATGTGCTTAAAATTTTGTTAAGAGATGATTTTGAGAGCCTATTATGTTGATTGGATCATTGGTTGAGTTGCATGTTGCATTGCATTTATGTTTGTGTTTTTCTCTTCTTGAAAAACTGTTTTTAAAAGCAAGCTCGACACCTCCTCGATACTTGTCTATTTGTCGAGCTTCTCAAGCTTTTTCTTATCGCAATCTCGACAGCTCCTCGATACCTGGTGGATCGATCGAGAATTCTCCTGCCTCCTCGATAGCTTCTCGACAGCTGGGTTGATCGATCGAGCTTCTGTTCTTCATCTGGTGTTTTGTTCCTCAACACATTCTCAACACTTTCATCTGTCAAAGTTGTTTTCCTCGACACTTACCTCGACACTTGTCTCGACACCTTATCTATCGAGATTTACTGAGGACTCTATATAAGCCTCCTGGTGCGATCCGATCATCATTTCTCTCGATCTCTCTCTCGATACCTTTGTCTTTTCTCTCCCAAACACTCTCATCTCAATCCAATCTTGTTCCTCAAGGTTTCTTCAAGCTTTTTCAAGATTTTCATCACTTGGTAAGCTTCTTATCTCTCATTCTTCATGCAATTTCATGATTTGAAACATAGGTTTTGGGGTTTTTGAAACTTTTGGGGTTTTTCAAAATTGATGAGTTATTGTTGAAATTTTGGGATGGGTTTTCGCTTAAATGAGTTTAAAATCTCATGCATTGCATCACATATGCATTATAACTGTATTATCATGCATTTAGATGTGTGCAAATTGATTGTATGCTGGTAGGATTGGATTGGGTTGAGCCCATGATGAATTTTCTCTTGCATGTCACATGTTCATGCATTCCCCATGCATATGTACTCTCTTTTCAATATATCTTGATATTTGAACTGTTTGGGGCTTTTCTAATTGTCTCTCTCTCTCTCTTCCCCCTCTCATTCTATTTACGTTAGTCGTGTCTATGGCACCTAAGAGTAAATCAGCTCCGTCTCGGAACCCTCTTTGTTTCAGGGCATCATCTTCTGATCCTACTCCTTCTAGCATTCGGTTCCGTGATGAGGATGCCCGTAAAGCTTTCTCAGAGAACTTTTCTCGACAAGGTGTTCATTCGGAACGCCAAGTTATTTTGGCGGACTTCGCCGACACTAACCTTCCCGATGTCATTCACAGTCGGGGATAGGAATCACCGTGTGACATCTCGGTCACCTGTCCTCTTGTGCTTATCCAGGAGTTTTACTCCAACATGCACGGGATTGATCATTCAGTACCTCTTTTCTTCACTCGCGTTCGAGGTATGCGCATTCCTGTCACACCATAGCTTGTTGCGGATGTACTTTGGGTTCCTAGGGTAGTGTCACCTGACTATCCTGGTTGTGAGCGTCTACGGACTGTGTCCAAGGATGAGCTCATATTTGCTTTTTTGTAAGTGCCCTTCTGAGTGGGGTGAACGTCAGTTTACATCATGTCGGCCTTTTACTAAAGGTCCTAGATTCTTAAACATGGTGATGACCTCTGTACTCCATCCTCTCTCTCATTATAACTCTATCACAGAGCCTCGTGCTCAGTTTTTGTTAGCTTTCCTTGAGTATTTTACTATAGACTTCCCTTCTCATTTCATTCTATCTATTATAGATGTTCATTTGGATGCGGCAACCCATGATAAGCTCATCTTTCCTTCTGCTATCACGAGGATCTTACGCCATTTTTCTGTTCCTTTTCCTACATCCGACCATTTCACTTTCATGTGTGCCATATACACCGCTACCGTAAAACGTAGTGAGGCGTAGTTTAGGTCGCGACAGTCGGATTCCACTCCTCCCTCTCGGTTCGGCTCCATTCACATCTGCTCCCTCTTCTTCCACGAGTGATATGTCACTTAGAGACATCATGGCGCAACTGCAACGCATGGATGCTCGTCTTAATACACTCTCCACTGAGCTATATCAGGTGAACATTTGTGTTGGTCGTATTGCACGACAGTAGGTGGCTATGGGTGGCTATGCTTCTGAGGCTTCTCCTCCACCACCTCCACAAGTGGCTTCTCATTCTGATACTGAGGATAATGATGATGGTGGTGATGATGATGGTGGTAATGATGATGGTGGTGATGACGATGATGGAGATGCTAGCTTTATCGATGATATGTCTACTTGACACTCTTACCCTTTGTCACTTGTGACAAAAAAAGGGGAAATTAGAAAATCATATTTGAAAAATGCTTTTTAGTTTAGAAAATCATATCTGAAAAATTTAGATAAGATTTTAGTTTAGAAAATCAGATCTAAAAAATTCAGATTAGTTTTTAGTTTAGAAAAAATCAAATCTGTAAATAAAGATCAATTTTTGAATCTTTAAGAAATTTTTGATAGACATTAGCTGATTTTGAAATTTAAGAAAGAGAATCACAATAAACAATCATCTAAGAACATGTTAAAGAAAAATTCAAGCAGAACATTGTAATTATATATCAAGAACAAGAAATAATAAAACATGTGAAACATATTCATGTATCATTAGCAAAATTTAATGGAGAAGAAAAGAAAAGAAAATAGAATACCTCTTGCATCATGAGCGCCTTTTCTATTGAAAGAATATTTTCGAATTCAAAGAATTTTGTTCAACTTTTTGAAGCCTAAAATACTTTACTTACCAAAAAGAAGTTGTAAGGTTGAATTTAATCAACCATTTTGTTGGCTTTATTCCGTGCCAAATTTGCTTGTAATTCAGCATTTAGAAACCCTATATTTAGGTGGGAATCATGTAACGGTAGTGTGAGAGAGTGTGAAGAAATGCTCAAGATTGTGCAAAGAAGCAGGGACTCGTGACTGGAACTTGCGGGTGGGTCGCGACTGGCAAGCTGCCAGAAGATGGTCACATGCCAAGCATGCGGAGAAGATGAAGCATCACGCCAACTGTTGCATTACAGGACAAAAAATCCAAACTGGCCATTCAGTTACCTCGCGGCTTGAACTCGCGGCTCAGTCAAGTTGTGAGGCCAAGCTGCCAACCAGTTCTGTTTTGGAAAAACTAAATCTTTGCATTCTAAACACACACCACTATATATAAACCCTTATACCCACGAAATGTAGAAAGCTTCCAGAGAGAATTTTCAGAGAGAAACCCTAGAGAAAAATAAGATTGATTCATCTATAATCTTCACCTAAGAGACTCTTCAAATTTCTCTACTCTCACCCTTTCCATTATTACATCCTTGAGAGGTTCTTAGCCAAATCCTTTTCTCACCATACCTATATCAGTGAGAAGGATTTTTGGTGCTTTGGGAAGTAGTTAGGAAAAGACCAATTCATATTGGTTGATGCTATGGGCTATAGTGGAATCTAGTAAGCTAGAAAAAACAAAGGTTCAGCGTAACCTCATTGGAGTAAGAAGCTTGGAGGGCTTAGGTACACTGGGTAGATTAGGCTTGGAGGGTTTATTGCTGTTCATGTATCCCAACTACATTTTCTAGTGGATTATTGATCGCTTGGAGGGTGGCGGAGAGGTTTAACGCCGAGGGTTTTGGTTTCTTCTTCGATAATACATCGAGTGTTGTCCTTGTGTTTTCATCTCTCTTCCCTTTATCTTTGCCATTTAATTACTATTGTGGTTGTGATTATTTATGGTTTAAATTATTTATCAATTCTGTTTTAGCTTATGTTCATGTTCCGCACGTTTATTGTTTGATAATAAGCTTGAATTGGTAATTTGTAATTTGGGGTTTAAACGTTCAAGGGTGTTTTATACACATATTAAACATTCAATTGGTATCAGAGCAGATGCACTTGTTGTGGTTTAATTACCTAAATGCAATCCTAGACCCCTTTGCTATGGATGAAGCTATGGAAAAAGCTATGCTGAATTGTGGTTAAATGTTTGTGATAATGACTTTATGAGTATGTTTGAAAGGTGTTTGTTCACATGCTAGGATGTTTGTTCACATGCTGATATACTTTGAAAATAAGAATCACATCTTACATAATAGTCTATGCGAGTCTAACTCTTTGATTAAGAAGTACAAAAGAAGAAATAGAATATTGTGTGGGAAGGTTGATAATCTGAAAAAGAAAATTCAATCTAACAGAAGCATGAAAAATGAAGATAAATTTCTATTTAATGGTCAAGAATGCTTGTCTATTTGTGTACACCTCATTAAAGGTATTTAACTCATGCTTATGGTATCTTGATAGCAGCTGTTCTTGTCATATGACAGGAGATAAATCACTGTTTGAGACACTCAAAGAGAAGGTTGGGGACTATGTGACATTTGGTGATGGGAGTCATGCTCAAGTTCTTGGTAAAGGGACTGTTGAGATACTGGGATTACCTCTATTGAAAGATGTGTTATACATCAAAGGGTTGAAGGCGAACCTCTTAAGCATCACTCAAATATGTGATGAGGATTTCCTTGTCCAATTCTCAAAGAAGGGGTGCATAATTATTAATGAAGAAGGGATTCAAGTTTTGGAGGGAAATAAAACTACTGATAATTGCTATGGAGTAGTTCCTACGGCGCCCGAAGTGCTCGTGTTGACATGTTGGAACTTTGGCATCACAGATTTAGGCATGCAAATTTCAAACAAGTAGCTAAAGTATCTAAACTTGAAGCAGTTGAGGGTCTTCCAAAGTTTGGAAAGCTGGAGAAGACTATTTGTGGTGCATGCCAAATGGGAAAGCAAACAAAGGCAAGTCATCACAAGGTGAATGTGATTGCTACCTCACGGTGTTTAAAGCTTCTTCACGTTGATTTAATGGGGCCTACAAGAACTGAAAGTCTAGGAGGAAAGAGGTACGTTATGGTCATTGTTGATGATTTCTCAAGGTACACTTGGGTTGAATTTCTTAGAGAAAAATCAAAAGCATGTGAGAAATTGAAAATTCTTTGCAAGAGATTACAAAACGAGAAAGGGGTTCCCGTTGTCAAGATAAGGAGTGATCATGGAAAGGAGTTTGAGAATGCAAGATTTGAGTCGTTTTGTGAAAAGAACGGAATCAAAAGGGAATTTTCAGCCCCCAAAACTCCTTAGCAAAATGGAGTGGTTGAGAGGAAGAATCGAGTGATTCAAGAAATGGCAAGAGTTATGTTACTCAACAAGCAAATTCCTCAAATGTTTTGGGAAGAAGCTGTGAACACTTCATGCCACATTGGTAATAGAATATTCTT
Source organism: Quercus gilva (assembly GCA_023621385.1). Lineage (NCBI taxonomy): Eukaryota > Viridiplantae > Streptophyta > Magnoliopsida > Fagales > Fagaceae > Quercus > Quercus gilva. The sequence goes on from CM042473.1 coordinate 36,631,250, forward strand.
CCGAGTGGGAACAAAGAAATCGCTTATGAGATTTGGAAAGGAAAGAAGCTGAGAGTAAAGTACTTCCGAGTGTTTGGAAGCAAGTGCTACATTCTAAATGATTGGGAGAACCTTGGGAAATTTGATGCAAAAAGTGATGAAGGCATTTTCCTTGGATATTCTACTACTAGCCAGGCATATACGATTTTCAACAAGAGAACTAAGACGGTAATAGAGTCCATCAATGTAAAAATTGATGTTGTCATAACAAAGATAGAGATGGTAGATGATGGAGAAGGACTATGCACCAAAGAACCCATAGTTGAGGCTGAAGCTCTTGATATATGTAGGAAATTTAGACCCCTTAACACAACTAGATTGCGTAGCCTAGATTAATTAGCCAAGTTGTTACTTAGTCAAATTAAGCAATTCTAGGTTAAAGCAATCAAATAATCATATCAAAATAATAAAGTAGCGGAAAAATAAATAACACAATAATATGATCACCCAGGAAAACCAAACTGGTAAAAAACCTGGGGAGGATTTTACCCACCTATCCTCAAGGCAAACCTGAATCCACTATGAAAGAATCGAAGTTCATACAAAAGGACTTACAAGCTCCCCGCTTGACTTCTTAATGCTACCCACCAGTAGAACTTACTGACACGACCTCGTGCAAGTTCCGAATCCACGGACTCCTTCTTTCTTGGATTTCTTCAATCAGCTACAAGCACCCACGCTTGATTTTCTTTAAACTTCAATGGCAACAACTTTGTTGATCATCAAGATGTAGAAAATATCTCTACCTTGAAAACCCTAAGTTTATGTGAAGGAAAGCTCCTCTAAGATCTCACAAGATATTCACATAAACAGCAAATATGAGCAACAAAGACTTAGAGAGGTTTGGGTACAAAACCCTAAAAATAAAAGGAAGCACAAGAGGCACTCTAATCTCTCTCTCTAAAGTCATAAAAACGTTCTAGGGTTTTCCTTATATATATGAGTGTTTTACTTGAACCCCAAGACGTTTAAATAGAGTTTGGGCTGAACTGGAACTCTGCAGAAAAATAAATCTGTATGTGGTTCGATCGATTGAGTTTAATTTTCGATCGATCGAGACTTACAGATTTAGTCCAATAAATTCTACAATCACTCGATTCCAATTTTACAAATAAACATACTTTGAGCAACTAGACTAAATACATTGTTTTGATCATGGTTTGCCAACATTACAAATTAGGTTCTAAATACATAAAATCCTAAGACCTTAGAACCTAACAAACTCCCCCTTTGGCAATCCGTGACAAAACACATCACAAACATGAAATGCTCAAAGTTACAAATAGCCCAATACAAAGATAATGCTCATAACAACAAATCCAACCTAACTACTATGCATCAGTTGCAAGTATAGACAGCAACTCAATTGAATCAACCTGTATATTTCTTGAAACACTAAACAAAATGCATAAACGCATGTGTGACAGAAAAACAGTAAATCAACAAATAAATTCTTGACTTCACAAAATACAAAACAAAGACATATATCATGAATAACTTATAAATATAAATCAATGAGCAGTGAACAAGAAACAGAAATAAAAACATAAGTAAACTAACTCTCCCCCTAAGTTAGATACAACAAAAAGTTTTTATTTTCTTCCCTTTCAAAAATAATTTCAACTCCCCCTAAACAAGACAAACATGATTCCCATAAATCAATAATTTCTCCCCCTTTTTGTTACGTATTGACAAAGACAACTCATACAAAGAGTAAACAGTCAACACACGCAACAAAGGATAAGAGAAAACAGAGAATCAAGGGGACAAAAAAATCAGCTCTATAGAAAATAGAGATAACTCCCCCTATGAACAACACAGGTTAAAAAAAACTTTTCTCCCTCTATAAAAATAGGAAAAACAAAACAAGTTGTGGGAAAAACAGTTTTGGGGAAACATAAAGGGGGTGGGGAAAAACAGCAGCAGCAGCAGCATCACCAATAGGATCAGGAACATCCTCACCAGCAGGACCAAAGTTAAAAACACACAAAAGTTAAAAACTAAGGTGAGGATACACATGAAGAAAAAATATTCTCTCTTTCAATAAAATGCAAACATGGCATTATGTGACCTATAAACAGTTGCATGAGTAGAGAAAATATTTGCACAGTGATTATCCATCATATCTCGTAAGAAAAATATTTTCTACAGTTCACACGAAAAAAAAAGGCATATACTAGAAAGTACAAAACTCAAAAATTAATTAATCAATTTTTAAATCAAGTTGAGTACCCAATTTAGCAAAGTGTATGCATGCTATGTGTGAAAACAAAGAAAGATATGACTGCAAAACTGCAAGATGGATACAAAAATCAATGCAATGCATGTGAATCCTAAACATAAAAGATGCAAGACAAAATATATCATGATGCATGCTCTAATGCAGTAAAACTAAGTTCAATTGAGATCAAATTTGACAAAATTGGCCTGAGCAGGGAATTTCTAACAAAAATCCCAAAATTGAAAACCACTTGTTGAAATTTTTAAACAAATTGATGAAATGAGCATCACATAACACAACTCATAGAATATAATGCTTAATTACATCCAAACAACAAGCCAATTTCATCAAAGTCAACTCAATTTCACAAAAGCCCCAATTCGGATCAAGAACAAACCCTTTTTAAAAACCTGATTCACGACTTTCGATTGATCGAAAAATACATTCGATCGATCGAATGAAACAATCATTTTTAAACAAATTAAAGAACTTTTTCGATCGATCGAAAATCAGAATGGATCGATCGAACTGGGCAGAGGCTCACAAAATTTTTGAGAAAAAACACAGTTTTGAAAAACACAAGCCTAATTTTGAAAACAACTCCTCAAAGCATTAAACAACGAAAACAAAATGCATGAGTATGAGATGGAATGCTTTTTCAAAAACCCAAATTTTAAACCCAATTTTCTAAAAAAAACAAGTTTCAATCATTTTCCCATTGAATTTTCTTAAGCAACAAATATGCTGTGCACAAATCTCAAGATATTTTCAAAATTTTCAAACTTGAAACACATTTTGCATTAAAATCAAGGAACTTTTAATCTTGGATAGCCACAACAAGATCACACACAATAAAATGTACCAAGTTTAACAAAGAGTAACTTGTGTAGTGTGTGCAACTAGCAAAAGCTTGAGATACATGTGAGGTGATATGTGAATAGTAATCAATCACAAAGTCTACACAATTCATCACATAGAATTTAAAAGAGACTATCACCTAAAGAGTTACATCCTATAACTCTCACATCTCCTAGAACAAAAGCTTGCAATCATGTAAGTTTCTTGCATTATTGCCTCTTATTTATATGAATTGGCATTCAGCCTAATAGTACACACCGGTTTGAATTAAGTGAATTGGCATCAAGCCTGTTAGGACATATGTGTTCACATGTTAAGAACATATGTCATATTTTATGTAAATTGGCTAATCCTTTGACAAAACGCACTCTACTTGTAATTGGGTAGTTCTAGGTGTTTTTAATACTTCAAGAAACTATGTTTCAAGATCAAGTGTTGAAGTCATCAAGTCTGTCCAAGAAAAAGCAAGTCGAAGTGCAGATTTTATAAATCTCGACACCTACCTCGACACCTACCTCGACACCTGCTAGCTGTCGAGAATTACAAAAGTCAGAATTCTAATCTGATTTTCTTGGGATCCGTGAATGTGTTTTTGGGCCTTCTTTTCTTCTAACCCTAAACATATTTAAGGAGTGTTTTAAGAGCCGTCAACATAGACACAAGTTGCATAAGCATTGAGCAATCCTTGTTCAAGCAAATTGTGCTCTAAAGACAAAGTTCTTAACCTAGGATCATCTTCTTCAAGAAGTTGCTGTGTATTGTGCACCTTAGGGTTTTGTGACCAAGCATCTTCCTGATCTTCATGCATAGGATGATCTGAAGAACTCTGCAGCCAACCTCTCATTCTAAAGTTGGTGATTGAAGTCGCGTACTGGGATCCGCGCATCTGGTTAGTCACGTACTTGGGAGCCGTGCATCAAAAGGGGGAACTGTCACTACAGATCAAGTCCGATTGGGTATTGGGGTAAGAGTTCAACTGTAGGTTGATAAGGTACTTGGGATTCCTTATTTGTAACTGCTTGATTTGATAATAGTGGAGTTTCGGGAGTGGTGACCTGAAAATCACCCGGTGGGGTTTTTGCCGTTAGGGTTTTCCCCATTCGTGAACAAATCACCGTGTTATTTATTTTCCGCTGCATATTTTGTTATTCGGTGATTTGTTTGTGCTGCCACGTATTTGCATGTTAAATTGATTAATTAATAACTTGGCTAAATTAATTAATTAGTTTAAATCACAAGGGGTCATTCAGTTTGTGGCCTATCAAAGCCTAATAGTACACACCAGTTTTAATTTAATGAATTAATTGAGGCTACACCTTATGTTCTTTTTGTGCATGTGCTACACTTTCTCGAGCACAAAATCTTATGATATGCACTAAGGTGTTCATGATTGGCTAGTGAACAGTGGTGAGATGGTTATTTATGCCTTTCTCAAAAGGATCAAGTCCGACAGTCAAATAACATATGACTTCAAGATCAAGACAAAGTGATTAATAACCACAAACATCTTTCCCACACAACATGCACTACACAGCTCAAACTAGTAAAGTGCAATAAAATAAGCTCATCCAAGCTAAACAAGGTACATAAACATATTATGTAAAAATAATATGGCCAATCCTTGATTATAAATCCAAGATCTATAATACAAAACACAAAAATCTTTTTGGTTTTAACAAACGTTATAACCACTTGTTGAGATTTTAAAAAAAATTTATGACCAAAAACAAAAACACACATTGTGCTAAATGATCAATGCAAATGCAATGCATGATAGTACTTAACTAAGTTATAGAGGGTACACAAACAAGAAATATCAATTTCTTAATTAACCCATGAGTACATTTACAAACTAGTACATCCTCACACAAAATCAAAAATAGCTTAGCACAATCTATTCAAGTTTCTCCACAATGTTAAGCATGTTTCAAATCAAGAGAGATATCATAACTCAAGTAATCCTCAAGAAAAATAAAAACAAGACACAAAATAAAATATTTTTGTCTTTTTGAAAATTTTTCAATGTTTTTGGATTTTTTTTTAATAAAAAAAACAACCTAGAAAAAACAAAACAACCAAAAACAGAAACAAGACATGTCCACAAACATAGAAAGAATTAAAACAGGGACAAGTCAGCAACACTCACCTTAAAGGATCTTTTCTCACCCATATAGCACGAGTCTTCGGCTTTGTAGGTGAAAATCCATGAGAAGCAGAGTGTATTTGAGGGATTACACCAATCTTCTGAGACAGACTAAAATCCTGCAAATTCCTTTCACAAGCCAACAAGCTCAAATTTTTCAAAAGTATATGAAACAATTTATATGGACTTATGGCAGGAGAAATATCATCACATATCCTAGATTGACATATAGAATGCTTAAGTTTCAATTTATGACAATTAGGACGAATGTGACCATGGACACCACAAAAGTGACAAACAGGAACAAATTTAGGAACATCAGTATTCCTACCAGCAAATCTAGTCTCAGGTTTTTGTTTTTGCCTCAACAAAGAACAATTTGGTCTAATATGACCAACAACACCACAATGGTGACAAGTAGGCACAAAAACAGATTTATTATGCACACAAGCAGTAGATTTAGACATAGGTTTAGAAACTTCAGCGTCTACATCAGAACTTTTACCTTTGTCTAACCTAACAAAATAAGCCTTTTCTTTATCATTCCTTTTGAAAGGAGGAATATAAACTTTCTCAGTTTTAGGCTTAGGGGAAACAGAAACACTTCTGTTATCATCAGCAGGCTTGGTACTAATCAAATTTTCAAGTTTAGTTTTAGATTCAACTAACTCTTATTCCAAGCTTTTCATCTTCTCATCTTGAGAGGAAATTTGATTTCTCAAAAATTCATTCTTTTTATTAGATTCATCTAATCTCATAATCAAATCCTCTTTTTCAAGATTAGCCAATTTTAACTCTTCCTTGAATTTCTTAGAAATTTTCAAAGATTTAGATAATTCTTTACGAAGAGTTTCAAAAGCATAAAAAAAATCAACAGAAACAATAGTGTCCTTTTTATTCAAAACATCACAGGCATCAACAAAATCAGCAGAAGCATGAGCAGAAAGACACTTCAAATTATCCATGACAACAGAGGTCAAGGATCAGCTCTTAGATCAAAAGATCTACAACAAGAAGAGCTACCCGCTCTGATACCACTTGTAGGAAATTTAGACCCCTTAACACAACTAGATTGCGTAGCCTAGATTAATTAGCCAAGTTGTTACTTAGTCAAATTAAGCAATTCTAGGTTAAAGCAATCAAATAATCATATCAAAATAATAAAGCAGCGGAAAAACAAATAACACAATAATATGATCACCTAGGAAAACCAAACTGGTAAAAAACCTGGGGAGGATTTTACCCACCTATCCTCAAGGCAAACCTGAATCCACTATGAAAGAATCGAAGTTCATACAAAAGGACTTACAAGCTCCCCGCTTGACTTCCTAATGCTACCCACCAGTAGAACTTACTGACACGACCCCGTGCAAGCTCCGAATCCACGGACTCCGTCTTTCTTGGATTTCTTCAATCAGCTACAAGCACCCACGCTTGATTTTCTTTAAACTTCAATGGCAACAACTTTGTTGATCATCAAGATGTAGAAAATATCTCTACCTTGAAAACCCTAAATTTATGTGAAGGAAAGCTCCTCTAAGATCTCACAAGAGATTCACATAAACATCAAATATGAGCAACAAAGACTTAGAGAGGTTTGGGTACAAAACCCTAAAAATAAAAGGAAGCACAAGAGGCACTCTAATCTCTCTCTCTAAAGTCATAAAAACATTCTAGGGTTTTCCTTATATATATGAGTGTTTTACTTGAACCCCAAGACGTTTAAATAGAGTTTGGGCTGAACTGGAACTTTGCAGAAAAATAAATCTGTACGTGGTTCGATCGATCGAGTCTAATTTTCGATCGATCGAGACTTATAGATTTAGTCCAATAAATTCTGCAATCACTCGATTCCAATTTTACAAATAAACATACTTTGAGCAAGCCTAAACCTAGACTAAATACATTGTTTTGATCATGGTTTGCCAACATTACAAATTAGGTTCTAAATACATAAAATCCTAAGACCTTAGAACCTAACAATATAGAAGTTAAAGGAACTACACCAAAGAAGGAATCAACTCCCATGAACACAAGAATGGAAACAAGATCAATGTCTAGAACATCAAGTCCTTTCACTCCTCCAGAAGTTCATCCTCCCATCTCCCGGAATGATGAAGTCTCCACATCTAAGAAGCCATCATCAAGAGTGATTAAGAACCATCATGATAGCAACATCATTGAATCTTTAGATGAGGTCTTCGTCTTAGAAAAGGAACCATACTTCTGGCCAATCATGTAACATATCATTGCTACTTTACCCAATTTGAGCCAAAAAAGGTAGAAGAAGCTCTCCAAGATGAAAATTGGGTGAAGTCAATGCATGAAGAGCTAAATTAATTTGTGAGAAATGATGTATGGAAACTTACTCCAAGGCCTGAAAATGTTCATGTCATCAGCACTAAATGGATATTCAAAAACAAGACTGATGAAGATAGAGAGATAATCCGGAATAAATCTTGGTTAATGGCTTAAGGATACACTCAAGTAGAAGGAGTAGATTTTGATGAATCCTTTGCTCTTGTGGCAAGACTTGAGTCTATTCGAATTCTTATGTTCATCGCATGCACTATAAACTTCAAACTCTACCAGATAGATGTAAAATGTGCATTTCTAAATGGATATCTGAATGAAGAAGTGTTTGTTGAACAACCTAAAGGCTTTGAGGATCCTCACTTTCCTGATCATGTGTTGAGATTGAAGAAAGCCTTTATGGCTTAAAACAAGCTCCTAGAGCTTGGTATGATTGGCTTACCCATTACCTCCTAGATAGAGGATTCAAAAGAGGATACATCGACTGAACTTTATTTGTCAAAAATGATGAAGATTACCTTCTTGTGGCTCAAGTATATGTTGATGACATAGTATTTGGAGCTACCATTGATGATCGAGCTATAGAATTTTCTGAAGAAATGAAGAAAGAATTTGAGATAAGTATGGTAGGGGAGCTTACATTTTTCTTGGGCCTTCAAGTCAAACAAAAGAAGGAAGGCATATTCATTTCACAAGAAAAGTATGCTAGAAATATTGTCAAGAAGTTTGGACTAGAATCTAAAAAGCATGCCTCCACTCCCATGAGTTCGTCTACAAAGCTGAATGTTGATTCTTCTGAGGTGGAAGTGAGTCCAACCTTGTATAGGAGTATTATTGGGAGTTTACTCTATCTTACTACAAGTAGACCAGATATTACATTCAACGTTGGTGTTTGTGCTAGATATCAAGCTGCTCCAAAGGAATCACACCTGACTGCAGTGAAGCGAATTATACGCTATATCAATGGTACTCTAGATTATGGGTTGTGGTATTCAAAGGATTCGAATGCTTGCCTTGCCAGTTATTTAGATGCAGATTGGGCTGGTAGTGTGGATGATCGAAAGAGTACTTTAGGAGGCTGTTTCTACCTTGGTAACAATCTTGTCTCTTGGATGAGCAAGAAACAAAACTCCGTGTCTTTCTCTACGGCTGAAGCAGAGTACATAGCTACTGGAAGTTGCTGCACACAACTCCTTTGGATGAAGAAGCTACTTCATGATTACAGGATTCCTCAAGATACAATGAGTGTTTTCTGTGATAACATCAGTGCCATAAATTTCTCTAAGAACCTAGTTCAGCATTCAAAGTCAAAACACATAGAGATACGTTACCATTTCATTCGGGATTTGGTGAAAGAAAAAGTCGTGTGTCTTGAATTCATACACACAAACAATCAGAAGGCGGACATCTTCACCAAGCCTCTCGATGGTCCACTATTTGAATCACTTCGTAAGACCAATGGTGTTGGTACAATCCCTTGAATCTCATATGTTTTATGTGCTTTACCTCTTTATTTTGAGTTAACTTGTTTGTAGGGCACACACTACTTTGTTGGCTATCTATATAGCATGATCTTTTTGGTTGTTAATTGGTTAATTTGCTCTAAATGTTTCCACATTGTTGTTTTTGATCAATCTTCTTCTTACTTTGGTGTCAAAAATCCAAAAATACATAAAAAGTAGAAAATCCAAAAAGTTTGATTGCCTTTGTTGAGTTTTGTCTTAAAGCATGTTTTGCCTTGTACCTTTGTACTAATGGCTTTGTGCATCTACAAGCTTAGCTTGTTTCTAATGCATTCATATCAATATAGGAGAAATTCTGAAATCTATGTGACTGTTGTAAATAGATCTTCATCCTTGTCATGAATGATTAGTGAATGGTTTTGTTGATCTTGAGACATGCATAGACTTGTGCCTATATATCTTCCCACTCTTTATTTTCTTGTTTTTGCTTATAGAGCTCACCAAATGTAAATCTCTAAATGAAAAGAGATATTGAGCTGTAAAATCCTGTCGCACATACTAGTATTTGACTAGGAAAAAGGGAAAGCGACAAAAACAAAAATGTATGATGCCCAAAAAGCCAAAGGCTATATCATCAATTGAAATATCAAAAATTTCAGGCATCGATCTCACAATGAGATGTATTAATTCAAAAAGATCAAATGATATGATATATATGGAGCCAAATGAAAAGCTTCAATGTTAATGTTATCAAGTAGGAGGTCATATATGCATATTTCTATAATTGAGATGGGTCACATTATCTAGTGCTAGTTGTGTATATCTTGGTTGAATTGATCATTGAAGCTTCACATTAGACTCAGGATTATCTCATTCTTGATACCCACAACATCACACATGTCTATGATCAATGAATGCCATATTCATTTGTGTGATTGCTTGATTAAATGTGTTTTCACATGCTCAATCTTTATTGATCAAACACAAAAAGATTTTTGAGTTTTTAGTTGTTTTTTGGAAAGTATTTTGTTTTTACAAAAATTGTCAAAATTTCAAAAAAAAAAAAAATTTTTGTTGCCCTGTTCTGGCGACTTAGTCGTGGGTTAGTCCAGTTGCAAGCCCTCGTCGCGAGCATTACTCAGAAGGTTTTTGCGACTCACTGATGGGTCAATGTCCCAATCGCAAAAAATACTTAGAATATTTTTCAAAATTTGGGTTTTATGTTTCTCGCGGCTCAGTGTGGCAACTTGTTAGCGGGTGGAAGGTCCGGTAGCGAGGGGGTGCACAGAGATTTTCGCGGCTCACCTCGCGACTTTCTCGCAGGTAGACCTTCCAATCGCGAAAAACACTTGGACAATTTTTCAAATTTTTTGTGTTCTGGTGGCTTACACATTTTATCTCATCCTTCTGCATATATCTCTTGGATTGTCTGTTTAGTTGATATTTGTGTATCTTTTGATTGAATATGGGTATCTAATTTTCTGGTGAAATTGATTTGTGTTTTTTGGTGGTTATGTACTAATCTACTCTGTCTTGAGTAACATTGTGCTATTAATGACACCTACACACTCAGTGTCATGATTGGGACCTATATCCAAAATGTTTAGGGTTTTCTTCATTATCCATACTTTGGAACTAACCCAATGCTAATAATGTTTGGTGTCGTTTATGGTTTCTTTTGTTTTGGTAAAACATGATGCAGAGTGGATATGTCTCCATTCAAGAAAGCAGCTGTGAAAGGGGGGTAGCAACAAAGGTATGGAGCCTATCATTGATGTTGATGATCTCTCACCTCAAACAAAAAGGCCCTGTTCAGCATCAAGTGTGTTCGATCCAAACAAGTTCAGATCCTATGCTACCTTTCAGACTCATGAGAATTACTTTAGAAATGCTACACTGCTGGTTGAAAGGGTTGTTGATCAACCTTCTCTTTTTGACACCGACATTCCTAAATGGTTTGCTCACAAGGATTGGAATTACCTTCTCTTCGACCTTGATGATGCCTATGAGAATTTGGCAAAAGAGTTTTATGCCAATGCAATTGTTGAAGGCGAGGAACTCAAGTGCTGGGTTAGAAGAAAAAGTTTCTTAGTCTCTCCCGCAAATCTGGCTGAGATCCTTCACATTAATCGGCCAATGCTTAGAAACTCATCGATTTATGATGATCTATGTCCAGATGAAGACCTACTTCGAGATGCTTTTGGAAAAGACTTGGAATTTTCACAAAACGGAAACTCAGTTAGTGTTTCTTCTCTTCCTCCAAAATTAAAGGTGCTTACAATCATCATTTTTCACAACCTGTACCCCTTATCCAGCACCGAGTATATGAACCTTGGACGTGCCTTGTTTGTTCATGATCTGATCTCTAATGTAGAGATTGATATTTGTGCACATATCTTTCACATTTTGTGCAAAACGGTTCAACGAACTGAATCACGGATATGCATTCCATTTTGCTACCTCATTTTTAGGATTTTGAAGCTCAAAGGAATCCATCCATCCGACAATCAGTCTTCTTGCACAAAACCGAGTCCAATCAACATGCGTACGTTCAATGCTAGCATTGGTTATAGTCAAAAGGGAATCAAAACGGAAACTTCAGCCTCACACAGTGGTTCGCGCTCTAGCTCATCCTCCTTTGACGAGAAGCTAGACAACATTGTGGCCTCAGTCCACGAGTTGAGCACCAACATGTCCGGACTCACATCTATTTTGCACCACCGCAATATTCGGTGGGATATGAAGTTCACCTCTCTCCAAACTCAATTGGATTAGATTCAATGAAAGCTAGAAGAAGATGAGGACTAGCTATTCCATGACAAAAAGGGGGAGATGATGTTGATAGGGGGGGAAAGAGCCTAATCAAAGGAGGAGATTGGGGGAGATTTCAGCAAGCTGGCCTATGTTTAATATTTTGCTTCATATTGCCACTTTTCAGTGTTTATGCTATTTTATTCAGTTTATTATGTGTATGGTACTTTTCTAACCGTTTGCTTTTGTAAGCTTTTAGGTTTTTGTACCCATGCTTTGTAGCTTAAGTACTTGTTGCTAAATGTTATGCATTTTCTTTAAGTATATCACTCTTGTGCCCTTTTTTGGATTTTTATCCTTAATGCAATCACCTTGTGTTGTTGCATTGGTTGTTGAGTGTTGGACATGCAAATGATACTTTGCAAATGAGCTTATTAGCTTGCATGTCTGGATGTTCATTCCATGTGTGAATGAGCATTATGATCACTATTTATAGTGATTGTTCGTTTTTGGTCAAGCCATGCTTTACTGCTTAAGTCCATTTTTGCTTGATCGCATTGTGCTTGCTCCATGCATTACAAGTTGATGCTATGGGCTATAGCGGAATCCGGTAAGCAAGAAAAGACAAAGGTTCGGCGTAACTTCGTTGGAGCAAGAAGCTTGGAGGGCTTAAGTACACTGGGTAGATTAGGCTTGGAGGGTCTATTGTTGTTCATGTATCCCAACTACATTTTCTAGTGGATTATTGACCACTTGGAGGGCGGTGGAGAGGTTTAACGATGAGGGCTTTGGTTTTCTCTTCGATAACACATCGAGTGTTGTCCTTGTATTTGCATCTCTCTTCCCTTTATCTTTGCCATTTAATTACTGCTGTAGTTGTGATTATTTATGGTTTAGATTGTTTATCAATTCTGTTTTAGCTTATGTTCATGTTCCGCACGTTTATTGTTTGATAATAAACTTGAATTGGTAATTTATAATTTGGGGTCTAAACGTTCAAGGGTGTTTTATACACATATTGAACATTTAGAAGTTCCTAAGGTAAGAGCCTCAAGAATGTCTTTAACGTAAGGGGAATTGAAAAATTAGAAAAGAAGAGCTAGAAAGAGGAGGGTCAGAAAGTGTTGAATTTTGAGAGGCATCCTCTATTTATAAAGGTTGGAATGCTTTGAAAAATTAGCTAAATGATCAGATACGAATTTAGACACGTCCTTATCTCTAAAAATTTGAAAAAGACAGGCCTTATCTTAATCCAGGTATCCTCAGGCCGAGCCTCGAGTTTGTGCCAATCGGCACTTTAAGAGTGCCGAATGGCTCTTTTGGGTGCCGAACCCGCGTTTGAGTTTTGGACCAATTTGGACTGATTTTTTGAGGATTTTTGAGTCAGGAATTGTACTTAGGCACGTTTTTAATCTGTATTCTAAAAATTAATCCCCTTTTCTGGATATTCAGGTCTCTAAAGTGATAATTATCTTGCAGATAAATATCCCAAAAAGTCTTGATTATCTACAATTCCTTTGTTATCTAATTATCCACTTTATTCCCATGCAAGCAAGTCTATTTTTAACACTAACTAAAACAACCAATCACAAAATTATTTAATTAATTTTAATTGTCTAACCAATCTGAATTAATTTAAATTAATCATGTATGGTTGGTTCCACCCAGACATAATGCATGCAGAGTGTGTAAACTTGATCATGTGATATCTTTCAATTCGACGGTCCGATTTGAAAATCGGACATACTGCCTTGATTGTTAGAACTTCAAGATCATTTTTATGATATGCAATGAGTGAATTAATACATGTAATGCAGCTCTAAAGTTTGGGTATATGAATGGTCATTCTAGTCGTCTTCCAAGATTAAATTATGGGTGCAAAATAGAGTGTCTACACTTGGAGAAAAGAATTCCTAACTTGATATTGTTTATCTTGTTAGGGAGATATTTGATGTAATTGGCTAATCTTTTGACAATATGCACTTTACTTGTAATTGGGCAAATCTAGTATGGGTGTAGTACTTTAAGAAACAAGTGTTCAAATCTAGTATTAAAGCCATGAAAGTTTGACCAAGAAACAAGTGAAAAAGAGTTATTCATTAAAGCTCGACAAATGTCTCGACAGAATCATATCTATCGAGGATTAATGTTAAAGCTTGACAGAAGCTTAACAGAAGTTGTATCTATCGAGAATTATGAAATTAGAATTTTCAGATCTGATTTCACGCATATCAATGAGTATTTATGTAGGATTTCTTTTCTCACAACTCTAGACATATATAAGGATTATTTTAAGGGCCGTCTTAAGATGATGCAAAGGGATAATACAAAATTTGCCCTAGTTCATCATATTCTCTCTAGAAGTTATTGCGTCTCTTCGCCAAGGGTTTTGTGACCAAGGAGCTTCTTGATCTTCATTGTTGGATGAACTAAAGAACTTTGTAGCCAACATCTTCCTCAAGTTGGTGTGTTAGTCACGTACTGGGATCTGTGCATCATTGGTTAGTCACGTACTGAGATTCGTGCATTGAAAGGAGAGATTGTTGCTACAATACAAGTCTAATTGGGTATTAAGGTAAGAGTTCAATTGTAGGTTGGTATTAGGTACTGGGATTCCTTTTATTTGTAACTGCTTGTTTTAATAATAGTGGATTCTCAGGAGTGGTACCATAAATTCACCGGGTGGGGTTTTGCCTCAGTAGTTTTCCCCATTCGTAACAAATCACCCATGTCAAATTTATTTTCAGCTGCATTAGCTTAGTTGGTGATTTGTTTGTGCTACCACACTATTGCATGTAATTGACTTAATTAATTCACTTAGGTAGTTAATTAATTAATTTGCCAAAGGGATCAATACATTCTTGGCCTATCATATCTTCTGCCTAAACCACTTGTAGTATTTATCCATAAACTTCTCACTCAGATTTCTCTAGCCCCAAACACTTTTCACTCACTTAAATCTCTCTACCCACGTCATTTTCGACCTATATCAAGATCAAAACACTTCGTAAGTGTTTTAATCTTCTCTCTTTTCATGCACTCATGCATTTTAGACCTAGGTTTTAGGGGTTTTCAAAATTTTTAGGGTTTTTGAGTTTTTCCTGAAATTTTTGGGTTGAGCTTTGTGAAATTGTTGTTATATGTTCATGCATTACATTCTCATTGCATTTTAACAATGTTTCATGCATTTAGATGTGTGTCTGATTATTGGAATGTATGTTGGTGGGTTTGAATAAGTTTTGACCCATGATGCAATTTATATTTTTGCACGTCACATGTTCATGCATATTTCATGCATACGAATCCTTTCATTACTCTATTTTTGGTTTGTGACGTCTCTCTCTCTCTCTCTCTCTCTCTCTCTCTCTCTCTCTCTCTCTCTCTCTCTCTCTCTCTCTTGGATAGACTGCGCATGGCACCCAAAGGGCGTAAATCCACTCATAGCTGGAATCCTCTTCAAGGTTTTGGTTCTTTTTCTTTTGATTCCGTTCCCCCTCCTCACGTTTGGTTCCGTGATGAGAAGGCCTGAAAGGACTTCTTGCAGAACTTTTAGAAACGTGGTGTTCATCTGGAGCATCATGTTGTTTTGTCGGACTTTTTCGACACTCCTCTACCCAATGTCATTCGAACTCGGGGCTGAGAATCTCTACTTGAGAGTCCCTTGAGGTGTCCCATCGTGTTTATATAGGAGTTTTACTCTAATATACATGGTACCGATACCTTTGTACTTCGGTTTGCCACGACATTTCGAGGTACATGTATCGTAGTTACCCTGGATCTTATATCCAAGGTACTACATGTCCCGAGGGTATCGCATCCTGATTACCCCAGCTGTGATCATCTTCGGATTGTGTCCAGAGACGAGCTTCTGTCTCATTTTTGTGAGACACTTTCCACATGGGGTGAGAAGCAAAACACCCTATGCTCGGGCTTTGTAAAAGGTCCGAGGTTCCTTAACATGGTGATGACATTTACTCTTACTCCACTGTCTCACTATAACTCTATCATAGAGCCTCGTGCTCGCTTTCCTTTGTCCCTCTTAGAGGACCTCTCCATATACTTCCCTTCTCACTTCATCACTTCTATGCTTGATGTCTATTAGGATACGGCGACCCATGATAAGTTTATCTTTCCTTCGGCTATCATGCAGATCCTTTGCCATTTTTCCATCCCCATTCTTGATTCTCCTTGCTAGCCCATCATGGGTGCCATAGATGCCGGTTCTGTTCGATGGAGTGTGGCCCAGCTTCCATCGAAATGGCCACGTATGGAGTCTATCGGTCCTGCAGCTTTTGCTGCTCCTTCCACCTATACTCCTTCTTCCTCGACTGGTGATGTGACCCTCGAGGCTATCATGGTGTAGCTTTAGTGCATGGATGCTTGCCTTGACACTCTCTCTGATGAGTTATGTCAGGTGAACACTCGTGTCGGTCATATAGCACGATGACAGGCTCGCCTTAGTGGTTTCACCACTTCTTTGTCTCTTGCTCTAGAGGTTTCGTCAGATGAGGATGGTAAGGATAGTGACGATGCGGATGCTAGCTCTTCTAGTGATGATGAGATGAGGACCTCTCAGTGACTTACCTTTTGTCATTCGTGACAAAAAGGGGGAGTATTTTTGGGATGAGAGTAGTCTTGTACTTAGGGGGAGAGTTAGTATAGGACATTTTTTGTTAGGGTGAGTGTCTATACATTTTGAGGGATGTAGTAAGGATTTTATGTACTTTTCTTTTCTTACTTTTTAGTTACATTATCCTCTTGTACATCGGTCTTGTGACCATTTAATTATGACATACATTGTGAATGTTCAAAATGTGTATAAAACACCCTTGAACGTTTAGACCCCAATTACAAAAATATCAATTCAAGCTTAATGTCAAACAATAAATGTGCGGAACATGAACATAAGCTAATAACCGAATTGATAAACAATCTAAATCATAAATAATCACAATCACAGTAGTAATTAAATGGCAAAGATAAAGGGAAGAGAGATGCAAACACAAGGACAACACTTGATGTGTTATCGAAGAGGAAACCGAAGCCCTCGACATAAAACCACTCCGCCGCCCTACAAGTGGTCAATAATCCACTAGAAAATGTAGTTGGGATACATGAACAGCAATAGACCCTCCAAGCCTAATCTACTCGATGTACCTATGCCTTCTAAGCTTCTTGCTCCAATGAGGTTGCGTCGAACCTTTTTCTTTTCTAGCTTATCGGATTTCGCTATAGCATCAACCAATATGAATTGGTCCCTTCCTAACTGCTTCCCAAAGTACCAAATAAACCTTCTCATAGATATGGTATGGTGAGAAAAGGATTTGGCTAAGAACCTCTCAAGGGTGTAACAATGGAAAGGAAGAGAGTAGAGGAATTTGAAGAGTCTCTTTGGTGAAGATTGTGGATAAATCAATCTTGTTTTTCTCTAGGGTTTCTCTCTTAAAATTCTCTTTAGAAGCTCTCTACATTTTGTGGGTATAAGGGTTTATCTATAGTGGTGTGTATTTGGAATGCAAAGAGTCAATTTTTCAAAACAGAGCTGACTGGCGGCTTGGCCTCGCAACTTGACTGAGTCGCAAGTTCAAGCCGCGAGGTAACTGCATTGCCAGTCTAGATTTTTGTCCTGTAGTGCAACAGCTGGCATGACACTTCAGCTTCTCGCATGCTTGACATGTGACCTCCTTCTGGAGACTTGCCAGTTGCGAGCCAATCGCGAGTTCTAGTCGCAAGTTCCTGCATCTTTGCACAATCTTGAACATTTCTTCACACTCTCTCACACACTACCCTTACAAGAATCCCACCTAAATACAGGGTTACTAATTGCTAAAATACAAGCAAATTTGGTATGGAATAAAACCAATAAGATGGTTGATAAAATTTAACCTTACACATTGTACTTTATTTTCATATATATATATATATGATGTTGTATGTTGTTCTTTACCTATCTCTCCATGTGTTGTTTCTTTTCTCTCTTTATACACATGTTTCTTTATGTATGCAATATTTTATTTCTATTTCACACAAGATGCCTTTATGAGTTTTGTTTAAAATGTTTCAGAAAGACAGGTTGTTAAATTCTACCATGCCATGAACTCTCTTCTTGCAAAGTTTTTCAAGAGTTTGTGTTAGGGATAGATTTGTTTTGTATTTCAACAAGTGATTATGAGTTTAATGATTTAAGACTTCTCTCATAATTCATTTGTTTGTTGCGGTTCTGTCACGGATTGCCAAAGGGGAAGATTGTTAGGGACATATTTGATGTAATTGGCTAATCCTTTGACAAAATGCACTTTACCTGTAATTGGGTAGATCTAGGATAGGTGTAGTACTTCAAAAAACAAGTGTTCAAGTCTAGTATTAAAGCCATGCAAGTCTGATCAAGAAACAAGTGAAAAAGAGCTGTTCATTAAAGCTCGACAGATGTCTCGATAGAATCATATCTATCGAGGATTAATGTTGAAGCTTGACCGAAGTTGTATTTGTCGAGAATTATGAAATTAGAATTTTCAGATCTGATTTTATGCATATTAATTAGTATTTGGGTATGGTTTCTTTTCTCACAACCCTAGACACATATAAGGATTATTTTAAGGGTCGTCTCAAGATGATGCAAAAGGATTATACATGCATATTGTGATTGGAGACAAAATTTTCCCTAGTTCATCATATTCTCTCTAGAAGCTACTGCATCTTTGCACCAAGGGTTTTGTGACTAAGGAGCTTCCTGATCTTCATTGTTGGATGAACTGAAGAATTTTGCAGCCAACATTTTCCTTAAGTTGGTGTATTAGTCATGTATTGGGATCCGTGCATCATTGGTTAGTCACAAACTGGGATTTGTGCATTGAAAGGAGATATTGCCGCTATAATACAAGTCTAATTGGGTATTGGGGTGAGGGTTCAACTGTAGATTGGTATTAGGTATTGAGATTTCTTTTACTTGTAACCGCTTGTTTTGATAATAGTGGATTCTCGGGAGTGGTGACCTTAAATTCACTTGGTGGGGTTTTGCCTCGGTGGATTTCTCTATTCATAAACAAATCACTCGTGTCAAATTTATTTTCCGCTACATTTAGTTTAGTTAGTGATTTGTTTGTGCTATCACACTATTGCATGTAATTGACTTAATTAATTTACTTGGATAATTAATTAATTAATTTGCCAAAGGGGTCAATACATTTTTGGCCTATCATATCTTCTACCCAGACCACTTGCAGTATTTATCCAAAAAATCCAACAAGCCTGAAGCTTCTCTTCTGGTGGCTTTGGAGAAAAGAATGATATCATCAGCGTGCATTACGTGTGTGATTACTGGTCCGTTGATGTTGGCCTTGACACCATTGATTTTCTTTTGTTGAAATTCAAATTCCAACATTCTTGAAAGAACTTCTTTCCCCAAAATAAAAAGATAGGATGAGAGATCGCCTTGGCATAATGCTTTACTAGGCTTGAATTGGTCAGATCTGCCACCATTCACAAGAACCTCAAAAGATACTGTGGTAACATAACTCATGATCCAATTTATAACAGTGCCATTGAAGCCAAATTGAAGCATTACTGCATTTAGAAATTCCCAACTCATTCTATCATAGGCTTTTTGAAGGTCAAGCTTTATGGCCATCAACCCAGCTTTAACCTTCCTAGACTTGAAACTATGCAACATTTATTGCACTACCACTTGATTTTCTGCAATCTATCTTCCAAGTGTGAAAGCTAATTGGGTTGGGGAAATTCGCTTGTGAAGGAGAGGCCTAATCTTAGACACCAGCAACTTTGAAATTATCTTGTAGACGACATTGCACAAGCTTATAGGTCTGAAGTTGTTTAAGCTAGTTGGGCATTGGGTCTTTGGAATTAGGACAATCAAGTAGCTGCTGATTTCTTTTGGCATGCTTTTTAGCTCGAAGAAGGAAGTGACAGCTTTTATGACTGCATCGCCAACAATTGACCAGTATTCTTTGTAGAAAACAGCTAAGAACCCATCTGAACCAGGGCCTTTTGTATCTTCCATTTGGAATAAATATTCTTTGTTTGCTCTAGTAAGGGGATGCTGGTGAGAATATCATTATTTGCTTGGGTTATGGAAGATGGGATGAGATTATCCATGTCCATGAGGAAGTCAGCTTCCTCTTCAGTGAACAGGCCTTTAAACCCATTAAGGAAAAGTTGCCTAATTTATGCTGAATCCAAGATCCATTTCCCATCTGTGCCTTTGATTGCATCAATTTTGTTTCGAAGGCGTTGAATTATGGTAGATAGGTGGAAGAACTTGGAGTTCTTGTCCCCAAATTTTAACCACAACTCCCTTGATTGTTGTCTCCAAAGAACCTCGCTTCTAATGAGCCATTTAGCAAACTCGATTTGAAATTTTGCTTCAAATTGGCTACTTGCCTCATGATAATCCCTAGCTTGAATGTGTTGAATTTTTTGTAGCAGGCTATTAATTTTGTCTTGACATCGACCAAAAACTTCCTTATTCCACTTCCGGAGAGCTTTTCTAGTGGACTTTTGTTTCTTGTACAGCTTTGAAAAATCTGACCCTGAAGTATTCTCATTCCATGCACCCTCAATAACAGCGTAGCAGCTGGGATCTCTAATTCATGTGGCTTCAAAGCGAAAAGGCTTGTGAGAAAAACACTCATCTGGGTTGGTGTTGAGAAGAATAGGTGGGTGGTCTGAGCTAATTGCACCGAGGTGGGAGATGGAAGCCTTCGGAAAGGCTAACCTCCAAGAAATGTTAGAAATAGCTCTGTCTAGCCTTCTTTTGATAGCTGCACTGCCCCATTTTCCTTTGGCTCGAGTAAAAGGACTTCCTGAAAATCCAAGGTCTACAGCTCCAAAGTCGAACATAAGATCCTGAAGAAAATTGTTGGTGCAAGGGCTTCCTTTTTTTCCTTCAAACTTTTTGCTGTTATTGAGGGTGAAATTGAAGTCCCCTAAACACACCCAAGGGCCATGGAGTGATTCAATCACTACAGCAAGATTTTCCCGTGCCTTCTGTTGGGTTCTAAGAAATTAGGAATTAATGTGTTAGAACTTCAATTTGTATTTTGTTGGCAAACCATGATCAAAACATTTAGTCTAGGTTTAGGCTTGGTCAAAGTATGTTTATTTGTAAAATTGGAATCAAGTGTTTGCAGAATTTATTGGACTAAATCTGTAAGTCTTGATCGATCAAAAATTAGACTCGATCGATCGAACCACGTATAGATTTATTTTTCTGCAGAGTTCCAGTTCAGCCCAAACTCTATTTAAACGTCTTGGGGTCCAAGTAAAACACTCCTATATGTAAGGGAAACCCTAGAACGTTTTTGAGACTTTTGTGAGAGAGATTAGAGTGCCTCTTGTGCCTCATTTTATTAGGGTTTTGTACCCAAACCTCTCTAAGTCTTTGTTGCTCATATTTGCAGTTTGTGTGAATCTCTTGTGAGATCTTTGAGGAGCTTTCCTTCACATAAACTTAGGGTTTTCAAGGTAGAGATATTTTCTACATCTTGATGATCAACAAAGTTGCTGCCATTGAAGCTTAAAGAAAAACAAGCGTGGGTGCTTGTAGCTGATTGAAGAATTCAAGAAAGAAGGAGTCCGTGGATTCGGAGCTTGCACGTGGTCGTGTCAGTAAGTTCTACTGGTGGGTAGCATTAGGAAGTCAAGCGGGGAGCTTGTAAGTCCTTTTGTATGAATTTCGATTCTTTCATAGTGGATTCAAGTTTACCTTGAGGATAGCTAGGTCAAATCCTCCCCAGGTTTTTACCGGTTTGGTTTTCCTGGGTGATCATATCTTGTGTTATTTATTATTCCGCTGCTATATATTCTTGATATGATTGTTTGATTGTTTTAACCTAGAATTGCTTAATTTAACTAAGTAACAACTTGGCTAATTAACTAGGCTACTCAATCTGGTTGTGTGTTAAGGGGTCTAAATTTCCATCACCTTCCTTTTTTTGCTCTTATACAGGGGCCATAAAAACCCAACAAATTCCAATCACATATAGGATCAGAGACTTTCGCAGCAATTAGGTTTTTATTAAAGTCAAAAACATCTATCTTAACACTAGCATTCCACATAAGACATAAGCCTCTAGCCATTCTGTTGGCTTCTATAACAAATTTATTGAAAAAACCGAGAGAACGCATTACCTGCTCCATACGATCCTTGGAAGCCTTTGTCTCGCTCAAAAACAGAACATCGGGTTTGGGCCCTTTTATTTGAGCCTTGATGGCTCGAACTGTCGAGGCGTTGTAGATACCTCGACAATTCAAACTAATGGTCTTCATGCTTGTTTTTCTTTGTTTCCATTTTCTATTTCCATCACTAATATCTCACATTTTTGAGTTATGAGTTAGTGAATTCAGAAAAAAAGAAAAAAAAAAGGTTGTTTTCAAGTTATAAAAACTGAGTTACAATGGCATGATGGTAATTTTCCTCACAAGTTGGTCCCCACGGTCAGAGTGTTGTCCCATCAATCTCAGCTTTACTCCCTCTAATGGTCATAAATCACTTTTCTACACAACCAACTTTTTTCCTTTTTTCACACTTCACTTTCTTCTGAAGAAGAACCTAAACCCATTGCAAAAGCTCCTCCCATTCCAGTCTTGCACACCCATTTGAAGGAGAAATTTGGAGCTGAAGGAAATCTCCATCTGATGTGCTCCTTTGTAGTGGTGTGTTTTGGATACTCTTTTATTTTATTTTGCAAGAGAATCCATAGTAAAGTAAACATAAAACAAACTAGAATCTATAGTTAAATGAACTCATCAATCTACAATACTGCTTGATACAAAACATGTAATGAACTTTATGTCCATAATCAACTTAATTCCTTTGCCATTTTCTCACCCATTTATTTCCTCAGCAACAAAACCATACGATTTGGAATTCCAATCTCTACCTAGTACTCCCTTCCCACATGAAATCCCAACTGAAACCTTAAAATTTGAAACAATACCACATCAAAAAAAAAAAAAAAAAAAAAAAAAAAAAAAAAAAACCCATGTATGCTATTATCCCTTCATCATTTCTCCAATTAACATAGACACATAAGCCAGCTTGCAACAATAAAGAAATAAACTTTATTGAATACCATGACATACCAAGAAAATTAAGTTCATTTTTCCCTAAAATTTCAAAAAAGATGTGGGAAAAATTCATACACTGGTCTTGGTAATTTTCCTTTGGAGTCATCGGATTCCTTTTGATGTGAATGCTACTGCTGAACTGAATGAGAAGTAGCGCAACTGGGTTCGGTTTTAGGGTTGACGATGGAGGAAGGAGGTGTAGAGGTACTTGGTGGGTTTGGTTTTAGGTACAAGGAAGGAGGAAGATGATGTAGGAAGGATCCATGGCTTCAGCACAGTTGGGTGAGGATGGAGGAGATGAGGTGTAGGGTTCGGTGCCTTTGGGGATTTTTTTGCTAAAGGAAATAAGACCAAGGATGAAAATAAAAGAGAAGGAGTAAGGATAATGCAAACAAAAGAGAAGCAATCCGCACGGGTAGCTGTTCTGTGTGCACTGCACAATGGCCAATGAGTGGGTCCCACAAAAAGGTGAGTTTTTGGATTGGAAACTGAACCGGGTTTACCTGCCAAACAACGTTGGGGTGTGTTTTGGGGATTTTTAAGTTATAAGAAATGAGTTATAGGGTGATGAGTGATGAGTGATGATATTTGAGTAATGAGTGATAGATAACTCACCACCCAAACAAGGCCATAGGTGTGGGTGTCTTTTTGACGGCCACAATCCTGAGGATGTATGCAACTTGTCAACAACTTCAAGCTCAGGCCCGGGATCAAGCTGTGGCAGCCAGTGGCTTGCTAGGTCATACTGAACTGCGACTACACATGCCATCATCAATAGCTTTTGCAACAAGAGGACGATTACAAGGACTAAGACTCCAGCTTGCACTTCTTGACCGAGAGTTTGATGATCTAGGTATTGTAGTTTTTGTTAAATATTTTTTGGTTTTGTATGAGTATGACAGGGTCACCTCTTGAAAATTGATGGTGCACATGCAGATGCCCAAAGAAATGCTTGGTTTTTGATTTTTCTGCGGATTAATTGTTTTGCTTATTCTACTGCAGATTATGATACTCTCAGAGCATTGGACTCTGATAATACTTCCACCACTCCTTTAATGAGCGAGGAAGAGACAAATACTTTACCTGTTCACAAGTACAGAGTTGCTGGCTCAGAGAAGTAAGTTTGAAAGAGAGTGGGTGAGAATGTGTTTGTCTTTAATTATATTGCAACTTTTTTTAGTAGCTAGTTATCAGGATATGGATTTCTCTATAGATTATGTCATCATCAATTCAGTATTGAACCTTGTCCTAGTCTTAGGATTATGTACTAACTGCTCATTACAATGATGATATACATGGTCAAGAGTGGAATGAACCTCTGATGTCATTAAGTAATGGATGAAATGGTAGTAATTTGGAGTAGTAGTTTAACTAATTTAACTGCTAGTCGGCTATGACTTTAATTTGTTTAGTTTACTACCGACTTCTAATTAATTTTAAGAAGATCCTTAGAAAGTTCCCTCTTTTATTTGTAACATTTGTATCGGAGTTTGACTAAGCTGGATGGAAAGGAATGCGTTCTTCCTGAAATGCTTGGACAAAATGCTTCTCCCCTTCCCTCTCTCCTCCTGAAAGCTTGAAAATGTCTTGAAAACACACGAGCGGTTTAGACCCCCAAATTAAAATTACGGCTTGGTTGATTTTACACTAACTTAAAGATAAGTGCGGAATAGTGTAAACACAAGCGTATAAATGAAACAACTACTCTAATCCATATGTAAAGCAACACAAAAGTAAAAATGAAATGAATAAGAGTATGGAAGAAGGATGCAAACACAGATAACACCGAGACGTGTTATCGAAGAGGAAACCGAAGACCTCGGCGAAAAACCTCTCCGCCGCCCTCCAAGCGGAAATCGATCCACTAGACAATCAGTTGGGATACATGGGTTAGCAAAAGACCCTCCAAGCCTAGTCTACCCGCTGTACCTAAGCCCTCCAAGCTCCTACTCCAACAAGGCTTCTCGGAACCGTGTCTTGTCCTAGTTATCCGGATCCCGCAACAAGCTCCATGTTGCATCTGCATTCTAGGCTTCTTCCAATGCTTCCCAGCAGCACCAAAACGTCACACAGCACTCTCAAGGTGTGGTAAGTGTTTGGGCTATCAACCTCTCAAAGATATGGATAATGGAGAGGGAAGGGTTTAGCAGATACCACAAGCAAGTGTATAGAGAAAGATGGGGAAGACAATCTCTAATTACCAATGTGTTTGGCTAGGGTTTTCTCTCTGAAGCATTCCTCAACAATTGTGGGTAATGATGGTATATATAGGATAGGTGCAAAAGGTGTGACTCAAAAAGTACAGGCTGGCAGAACAGATTGCCTCGCGGGTGTCTCGCGGGAAGGCCTTACCCGCGAGATACTCGCGAGACATAGCTGTCTCCACTTGGCCTGACTCTTCACATTCCAGCATGTGCCTAGCACATGATTCACTTCGCGGGATGCTAGGTCACGAGACACCCGCGAGAATCCTTCAATCTTCAAATGCTTGAGTCTTCAAACACTCTCTCTATCACACAACCCTTACAACACATCCCACAACAAATACAGGGTTTAAATGATTGAACATAATTACAATCAAATTTGATACGGAATAAAAGCCAACAAAAACACAGTTGTAAATTACAACTTTACAATCTCCCCCTTTAGCTATTCCGTGACAAAACCCTAAAACAGACTCTAGACTTAAACGTGAGTTTGGGAACAAAGGCAAAACTCACTCACACCTAGTTCTAGATTCTGAAGTGCTCTTGAAACATATGAACAAGTAACTCCTGAAACACAACAACACAATAACATCATTGTATGCAGAAAAACTTGAAAAGCATATGGAGCAATAATAGCAAGATCAAGCTAAATGAAATAGAAACACTAGATCATGGCAAGATCAAACAAGTAATCACTATACAGAAGCAATTACTATGCTCATTCACACAGGGAACGAACATCCGGATATGCAAGATGATAAGCTCATTTGAAGAGTATCATTTGCACCTCCAACACTCAACCAATGCAAAATACACAAAGTATTTGCATTTAGGAACAATCCTACTAGGGCATAAGAGTGTTCATCACTCAACCAATGCATAGAACGTGTATGCATCTAGGAACAATCCTACAAGGGCACAAGAGTGATGTACTTGAAGTAAAATGCATGACATTGAACAACAAGCAAACATGCATGAAGGTTGCATAAGCATGGTATTGCAAATGCATGGCACAAACCGCAAAGACCTACAGATCGAATGCATGAAACAAACCCTTAAAGCTTACAAAAAGCAACATAGGTACAAAACAAAATGCCACAAAGCACATATGCCACAAAGCATAGAAATAAAACACAAAATACTGAAAATATACTGAAATTAAAACATAGGTGTCAAAGCTTTAAACCAAAAGAGCTAGTAAACATAAAGACATCATCTCCCCCTATCACTACACTCCCCCTGTCAATGACATCATCTCCCCCTTTTTGTCATGAAATAGCTAGTTGTCATTCTCTTCTAGCTTCCTTTGAATTTCATCCATCTGAGTTTCGAGGGAGGTTAGCTGTTTATCAAGACGGGAGTGTTGGGAGTACATGATCTGAGTAAGTCCTGAAAGTTTGGTGCTGAGATCTTGAAGGGCAACCATGATGGTGTCAAACTTGTCATCATAGGAATGAGAAGTAGAACTTGAGGTACCATAAGGAGCATGATGTTCTTGTTTGACAGTCTTCTTGGTGTGACTCATACTTGCTTGAAGAGTACGACCGTTAATTGGACTTGGCCTAGGATGAGGACGCTCATCAGCAGATGGACGCACACCTTTGAGTTTCAAAATCCGAGAAACGAGACGACCAAAGGGAATGCAATTCCTTGAGGCAGTACGGTTGACTGTTTTAGCTAAAATGTGGAAGATGTGAGAGCATATGTCAATTTCCACATCAGATACCAGATCATGAAGAAATAATGCTCGACCGAGGTTGATGAACCCGGTGCTTGACAATGGATAGAGGTTGCTGCACATGATTGTTGACATGAGCCTTAATTCTGGAGAAAGTGAAGCCATACTGATTGACTTTCCACTAGAAGAGAATTCCAAACTTGCTCCTAATTGTCCTCGGAGTAATTCTTCATCCGGATTGAGGTCATCATACACAGGTGGTATAGGAAGAATCGGACGGTTTATGTGTAGGATTTCAGACAGGTACACAGGAGTTACCAAGAATCGCTTTCCTCTAACCCAGCATTTGATCTCTTGTCCTTGTACAATAGCATTGGCATAAAATTCTTTTACCATGTCCTCATAAGCATCTTCAAGATCGGAGAGAAGAAAATTCTAGTCTTTGTGGCAAACCAAGTAGGAATTTTTGTATCCAGAAGAGATGACTGATCAACTACTCTTTCAACCAACAAAGGAGCATCTCGGAAGAGATTTTTATAGGATTCAAAAGCAGCATAAGAGCGAAACAAGCTAGGATCAAAGAGTCCTGTTGAAGCACGAGCTCTCTTTGGTCTCGGGGAATCTTCATCAACATCGATGATTGGTTCTTTCCCTTTGTTGCTGCCACCTTTCACAGCTGAAGTCTTGAATGGAGACATCTGTGCAAAAGAACATCCAAAAACACCAGGAAACACGTGCACAACATACAAAACAGAGCACAGAACTTGATTAGATTGAAGATAGTTTAAGAACAAATGTAGTGCCGTGTGTGAAGATAGACAAACACACAGTGCATAAAGTTAAGTAGCTGTGCATGTGTGTGCAAGTGATATGCATGAGGTGTGCCTAAGTGTGCTTAGGTATGTGAAGAGTGTGCAGAATGACCAAATGGAGTGAAAATTGGTCAAAGAAGTGAGAATCCACAGATTGAAATCACTTGATTTCAAATAGGCACAAAAATGTCATCGGGACATTTTATCGAACACTAAGCATGCACAAATTCAAATACGACAATAATAATGCATGAACATGGGGAAAACAGGCCTAAATACACTTTAAAACGCCACACGGGGCCAACACAGAAGCACACACAACAAATGGAACAAACCCAATCAAAAGGTTTGACAAAATGTCACCCAATTTTGAAAAACAACCCAAAAATTCGAAAAACCCCAAACAACAAAACCCTAACATAAATCTGCAAAAATGAAGCAACAACAAGAAACTGATGCTTTAGAAATCATACCTTGAGGGAGAAAGTGCAGAAAAAATGCTTGATTTGAAAGGATTTTGATGGAATAGCGAAATGGGTTAAGAATGGCTTTGAGAGAGGTTAAGCGAGGGAATGGGTTAAGGTTTGAAAAACAATCACATCAGCCCTATAAAACTGAAAACACGCGTTTTTCGCGGGTTAGGGAGTGGCGAGACAGTCACGATACAACCGCGAGAAAGGCCACTGAAGCACAAAATTTTCGCGAGAAACGCTAAGTAGCGAAACAGTCGCGAGACAGTCGCGATATTCTCTGTCTGATTTTGAGAAAATTCCAGTTTTTGCCAAATAGCATTTCGCGAGAAGCTGTTGGTCGCGATACAGTCGCGAGACAGTCGTGAAAGTCTCTGAGTGACAAGAAAGAAAAAAATATTTCCCTCAAACCTTTTCGCGGGAAGCATCTTAGTCGCGAGCTTCTCGCGAAACAACCCCTGAACCAGTTTTTTGATGAAAAACACACAAAAAGCATTTTGACCAAAAAGAAACACATGAAAGTATAAAATCGCTTTCAAAAACTAATAAAACTCACAAAAATCTTTTTGGATTTGATCAACAAGTTCATGGGCATACACATCACATTTGGACATATACAATCATGCAAATGAGATAGGCATTGATTGAATCAAAAACTTGTGTGTTGTGTGTGAGCCTCAAATGTGAAATAGTCCTTAGACCAGAGCGAAGCTTCAATGATCAATTCACACGAGTCATACACAACTGATACGAAATCAAGTGGACTATCTCCATTATAGAAATGAGTATATATGACCTCCCACACATTAAAAACATAACTTAGAAGCTTTTCATTTGGCTTCTTCATAAAGTATAACAATTGGTCCATTTTATTTTGTATGGACAAAACATCTCATTTTGAGGTAGGTGCTTGAAATTTATGATATTTCAATTTTGATGATAAGCCTTTGGCTTTTTGAGCACCATAACATTTTCATTAAAAGAGTCGCTTTCCCTTTTTCCTAGTCAAATACTAGTATGTGCGACAGGCTTTTGCAGTTCAATATCTCTTTTCATTTGGAGATTTACAATTGGTGAGCTCTTTTTACAAAAACATAAAAATAAAGTGGGAAGAGATATAGACACAAGTCTATGCAAGTATCAAGACCAACAAGACCATCGACCAATCATTCATGACAAGCTTGAAGATCTATTTACAACAGTCACACATAGTTTTCAGGTTTTCTTCCACATAGAAAAGAGTGCATACATAACAAGCTAAGATCGTAAATGCACTACGCCATAAGTACGAAGGTATTAGGCCAAACTCACATGAGATATGCACAAAACAAGTGATCAAACTTTTTGAGATTTTTTTCAATTTTTATGGGTTTTTTTGAAATTTTTGAGACACACCCAAAACAAAACAAGAGAAGTAAGATCAACAAAAACAGGTGCAAACTAAACAAGACACAACAAAAAAAATTTGAAATTGAACATGTGAAACCATAATAACATATAAGCAACAAAGAGCAGTAAATTTCCACACAAGAGATAGATTTCAAGGAATGATACCGACACCGATGGTCTTACGCAAAGATTCAAACTTCGGGCCATCGAGGGGTTTAGTGAATATGTCTGCCTTCTGATTGTCAGTGTTGATAAACTCCAAGTACACCGTCTTTTCTTCCACCAAGTCTCGAATGAAATGATACCGGATTTCGATATGCTTCGATTTCGAGTGTTGAACTGGATTTTTTGACAGATTTATGGCACTTGTATTGTCAAAATATACACACATTGTGTCTTGAGTGATTCCGTAATCATGAAGGAGTTTCTTCATCCAGAGTAATTGAGCACAAGCACTTGCAGCAGCAATGTATTCAGCTTCGGCTATTGATAAAGAGACTGAATTTTGCTTTTTGCTCATCCATGACACCAGGTTGTTTCCAAGATAAAAGCATCCACCGGAGGTGCTCTTCCTATCATCAACACAACCGGCCCAATCAGCATCAGAATATCCAGCCAGGCATTCATTGGAATCTCTTGAGTACCAAATTCCATAATCAGATGTCCCATTTATGTATCGGATAATCCTTTTGACTGCTGTTAGATGTGACTCTTTGGGGGCTGCCTGGAATCGAGCACATACGCCTACACTGAAGGCAATGTCTGGTCTGCTCGCAGTAAGATACAAGAGACTGCCTATCATGCTTCGATAGAGCGTTGGATCCACTTCTACACCTGCAGCATCCCTACTCAGCTTTGATGAGGAGCTCATTGGAGTGGATGTGTGTTTCTTAGAGTCTAGACCAAATCTTTTAACAAGATTCTTGGCGTACTTTTCTTGAGATATGAATATCCCATCTTTCCGTTGTTTCACTTGAAGTCCTAGGAAGTAGTTCAGCTCCCCTACCATGCTCATCTCAAACTCCTTTTTCATTTCTTCGGAAAATTCAAGAGCCAAATGATCAAGTGTGGATCCAAACACTATATCATCCACATATACCTGAGCAACCAGGAGAGACTTCTCATCTCTCTTCACAAACAATGTTCAATCAGCTTGGCCTCTTTTGAATCCACGATCCAACAAGTATGTTGTGAGGCGATCATACCATGCTCTTGGTGCTTGCTTTAACCCGTATAGTGCTTTCATCAATCTTAGCACATGATCTGGAAAATGAGGATCTTGAAATCCCTTTGGTTGTTCAACAAATACTTCTTCATTTAGAAAACCATTTAGAAAGGCACTTTTCACATCCATTTGGTACAGTTTGAAATCCTTAACACAGGCTATGGACAATAGGATTCGGATCGACTCTAGTCTTGCTACTGGTGCAAACGAATCATCAAAATCAATGCCTTCCACTTGAGTATATCCTTGAGCTACCAACCTGGACTTGTTTCGAACAATCTCACCGTCTTCATCAGTTTTGTTCTTGAAGATCCACTTGGTGCCGATCACATGAGTATCTTTGGGCCTTGGAACCAATTCCCATACATCATTTCTAACAAACTGATGTAGCTCTTGATGCATAGACTCTATCCAGTTCTCATCTCTAAGAGCTTCCTCTACCTTCTTGGGTTCAAATTGAGCAAGATAACAGTTATATGTTACATGATTCGCACTGTATTTTGGTCCTTTTCTCAACCGAAGTCCCTCATTGACGTCACCAATGATATTACTTGATGGATGATTGAGAATTACCCTTGATGACGGTCTCTTGGAGGTAGAAGGTTCTTCATCTCGAGAGATTGGAGGTTGAACTTTCGGTGGAGTGAGAGGGCTAGAAGGCCCATGTGTCGATCTAGTTTCCCTTCTTGGTATAGGGGGTGTGGACTCTTTTTCCGGTGATTCTTTCTCAATATCATCCTGTTGTGACATGTTGTCCTCAACCTCTCTCTTCTTCAGATCAGATCCTTCACCATCATCACAGATCTGAGTAATACTCAGCAAGTTCACTTTTAATCCCTTAATATACAACACGTCATTCAGCAGTGGCAGTCCCGGAATGTCCACCGTTCCCTTTCCAAGAACATGTGAGTGACTGCCATCTCCAAAAGTCACAAACCCATCTTCCTTTTCTTTAAGCGTTTTGAACAGTGACTTATCTCCTGTCATGTGCTTTGAACATTCGCTGTCAAGGTACCACAAACATGAATTAAAGACTTTCAGAACGGTATGAACAAAAAGGCAAGCATGAGAGAAACACTCTTGACCCTCGAAACAGGACTCTTTTTCCTTTATTTCGTGAAGTTTTCCTTTTATATGATCAAGTTTATCACACAGGTGTCTATTTCTCCTCTCATAATTAGAGACTAAAGACCTTGACTCACATAAGCTGTTATGTAAATCATGGTTTCTATGAACAAGAGATTTCAACATGTGACAGAAAATTCTAGCATGTTTCTTAGATTTAAATAGCTGTGAAAACACATTACTAGACCAGTCTTCAACTATGCTCATAGAGTCTTTTTCACAAACATCTTTACTGCCCTTTATGTTGATTACAAACAAGACACTATACAAGAAACACCAAGAGGTCAAGGATCACACTAAGGTATTTAAACCACACAAGTGTACCCACTCTGATACCAATTGAAAGCTCGAAAATGTGTTGAAAACACACGAGCGGTTTAGACCCCCAAATTAAAATTACGGCTTGGTTGATTTTACACTAACTTAAAGATAAGTGCGGAATAGTGTAAACACAAGCGTATAAATGAAACAACTACTCTAATCCATATTTAAAGCAACACAGTAGTAAAAATGAAATGAACAAGAGTAGGGAAGAAGGATGCAAACACAGATAACACCGAGACGTGTTATCGAAGAGGAAACCGAAGACCTCGGCGAAAAACCTCTCCGCCGCCCTCCAAGCGGAAATCGATCCACTAGACAATCAGTTGGGATACATGGGTTAGCAAAAGACCCTCCAAGCCTAGTCTACCCGCTGTACCTAAGCCCTCCAAGCTCCTACTCCAACAAGGCTTCTCGGAACCGTGTCTTGTCCTAGTTATCCGGATCCCGTAACAAGCTCCATGTTGCATCTGCCATTCTAGGCTTCTTCCAATGCTTCCCAGCAGCACCAAAACGTCACACAACACTCTCAAGGTGTGGTAAGTGTTTGGGCTATCAACCTCTCAAAGATATAGATAATGGAGAGGGAAGGGTTGAGGAGATATCACAAGCAAGTGTATAGAGAAAGATGGGGAATACAATCTCTAATTACCAATGTGTTTGGCTAGGGTTTTCTCTCTGAAGTATTCCTCAACAATTGAGGGTAATGATGGTATATATAGGATAGGTGCAAAAGGTGTGACTCAAAAAGTACAGGCTGGTAGAACAGATTGCTTCGCGGGTGTCTTGCGGGAAGGCCTTACCCGCAAGATACTCGCGAGACATAGCTGTCTCCACCTGGCCTGACTCTTCACATTCTAGCATGTGCCTGACACATGATTCACTTTGCGGGATGCTAGGTCGCGAGACACCCGCGAGAATCCTTCAATCTTCAAATGCTTGAGTCTTCAAACACTCTCTCTATCACACAACCCTTACAACAAATTTCACAACAAATACAGGGTTTAAACGATTGAACATAATTACAATCAAATTTGGCACGGAATAAAAGCCAACAAAAACACAGTTGTAAATTACAACTTTACACCTTCTAAAATGCTGAATATAGAAATTTATTTTGAGACACGAGTGTAGAAATTTATTTTGTTTTCACAACTCAATGGCAATAATTTTAAATGATTTATTTATTTATTTATAGTCACAGTTCATCACGGCAACAGGCATCATCTTCTTCAGGCCGAGCTGAGGTAATTTCTTTTCCTTTTACAATTTTGATTGCATAATCACTACAAAAATTCCTGGGATGATTCAAGCTCATTAGAAAATCACTGAATGGCCCAGGAAAGAAACAAACAACTTACATTTAAAAGATTCTTCCTTTTGAAATGTGATACTACTTTCCAGTTATAATAGTCACAGTATCTGTCCATAATTAAACTGGTAGGAATCCCTGTGAGCTTTGCCAAATCAACTTGTGGAATTAAGTGCTCTTTCATGATTATTAGGTGTAATTATTTTGCACTTCGAGAGAAATGCTCTCTTATCTCACATAATAGTGGGTTCTGCTAATTAAATTCAAGGTGAGACCCATTATTCATGAGAGAGAAGGAAAATTGCTCCCAGAATATTGAATAGTTTTTCAATTGTTAGGTACTCTCAAATTTGTGTTATCTTTAGTTTTTCAATTATTAGGTACTCTCATTTTTGTGTCATCTTTAGTTTCTTATTTCTCT
Organism: Quercus gilva; assembly: GCA_023621385.1. Classification (NCBI taxonomy): domain Eukaryota; kingdom Viridiplantae; phylum Streptophyta; class Magnoliopsida; order Fagales; family Fagaceae; genus Quercus; species Quercus gilva. The sequence goes on from CM042473.1 coordinate 36,665,083, forward strand.
TCTGCAAGCAGACTAAGCAAGACTTTAGAAAGGCGGATGGGAGCATCAGGGGCCCAGATGATGAACTGACATGCAGCATTTGCTTGGAGCAAGTTAATATGGGAGAGCTAGTTCGTAGCTTGCCATGTTTCCATCAGATTCTTCCACTGTCCATATTGAATCTGGTTCACTTTATTAGCTGATGAGTCGCACATTTCCAAAATCTAAGAATGTATGCTGTATGATTTTTTTTTTTTTTTTTGGACAAAAGAGGATACTTCATAAAGCTAAACAGAAAAGATAGGTTCAGGGCATAGCCTGTTAGAGTACAAATGACGGCAATCAGCCTCATTAACAGAGATTAAGTCCTCAGGCGGACTGGAATACAACACAAAATCCACATCTAGAGAAAATCCTAATCTAGCTAGGCAGTCAGCACTCTTATTTGCTTCTCTGTAGACATGGCTAATATGCAACTGCCGAATCTGGGTAACCAATTGCCTGCAATCGTCCATAAGAGAGGAGACAACAATGTTAGAGTTTGCATGGTTAGCAAAGCATCAACTATAGCTTTCTTACTTCTTAATTTTTCATTAATTATACACAAAGAATATACATAGAGTCATTGAGATACTCGTACCTCAAAATAATTATTAATTCATATTTTTACAATAATCTCCTGATATGGGAATTATGCTGACATATATGAAAATATTGCACCCTGAATCTTTGATGTTTAGCATTTCTATTTTCACCATACTTTTTCCCCTCGTATTTCAAGGTCTTGAATTATTATGGATGCTATGCTGCTGCATAAACAACAGATTCTGAAATCAACAAAATAGTTTTGATATAGCATATTTAATTGATTCGTATGATAATCATTATTTTTCCATCATGTATTTTATTATTATTTTTTTTTTCTTGTTTGGCAGTTTCATGCCAATTGCATTGATCCATGGCTGCGGCAACAAGGCACATGCCCTATTTGTAAATTTAGTGTGGGATCGGGATGGCAGGATAGAAGGGAGAGTGAATCGGATGGTTCAGACATGGTTTAATGACTCGGTCAAGTATATATATAGCTTACCATATTGTCTTTTGCATAGAAATAATATACTCTTGAGTTAAATATGTATATAAGTTTCAGTCTCGGCATTTTCTTAACTTGGGCATGAAGCACGCCTCTTTTTTTCCCATGATAAAAAAAGAGATACTTAATATTCTATTCTTAGATCGATATTCTTTAGCTACACATTTATTTCTTATAGTTCATTTTTTAATACTAGTGTGGGCTGCTTGTGCTAGTGTGGGCTGCCCATGCAAGGCACGTGCTTGCCAATACATTGGGTATTCGGAAATATATCCTGAAGTTTAAAATTTTAAGTTAACACCTTGTTTTGGTGTTAAATTTTCAATTTCCATCCCATTGTCTATATTAGTGTAAAAATTTGAAAGTGTAATGGGCAACTAACCAATCCAAAATAGCATTTTGATCCATTTGTATTAGCGATATATGTAGTGAAAACAAGTCCTTAAAATCCCATAATAATCTATGTGTTAAACCCAAAGACCCCATAAAAGAAGAAGATAACAGGATTCTAGCTAATCATTGATGAAATTTAAAATAGCTTGACAAAGTAACACTACCAAATATAGTTAGACACATCCACTACCGAAAGTACTCAGGCGCTATGTCTACCTTGCAATCATAGCCAATGGTTCTTTACAAAATCAAATTAACAAGGCATGTTTTCTAGCTAAATTCAATCAATATAGAAACTAAGCTTTTAGATACTACTCTATGCTACAAGGTGATAGTATGCAATACACATTCAAATTCTAATGAGTTTGTTTTATCTAGCATAACACTACGATTTCTATCATTGTGAACCACTTGATTTTATTGCACTTCATCTTCCACTCTTGTAGAAAACCAAACCTTAGTATCAAGCCAAGGAAGGGTGCTTCCACATCTACTGTGAGAGGAATCTCCTTGATCCTGCACAAACTCTTTGATATGCTTCTTACATCAACCTCTTTGCTACTTGTTCCGGCTCCTAGATCGGTTTAACTAAAGCAATAGCCTGAAAAGGAGGAAAGAATTAGAGAGTTGAAACTTAAAGGGTTAAGATTAACAACATGTTTGATTAATTCAAAAGTCAAGCAAACACTTGACACACATTCAAAAATTGATAAAATAAGAAATAACACATATCCTTTAGTGAACAACCTAAAAATTGTGATGATTGTGCTATTTTACCTTTAAATTGATAAAAGTGACATCATTTGGTGTTACTCACAGAAAAGCGCTAACTCATATAACCAAAAAACAAAAAAAAAATTTGAGACAATGGAGAGTAAAAAGTATAAAAAACAAGAATATACAACTACAAACAAGGCTATAAAGATAAACAATCAAACAGTGATCATATTGCTTGGCCACAATTAAGGGTAGAGGTTTCTGATCAATCAAAATAAGGGTATTATCCAAAGTTTTAGCAAAAGAAATGTGGTAAATTTAGGTTTCATTGAATTTGGAGGTCTGTTGAGTTTTAAATACAAGGGAAAAAAAAAATCAAAGAAAAATTAGAACCCTTTTGTGCTTGGCGTTGAGCTCTTTGGTAATGTTGGTCTTCAATTCCTTAAAACATCTAACTTCTCAAGAACAATCCTTAAAAAGAAATGAAAAAAATCATATTGTTCTCACAATTGAGTAAATCATGACAAAGGCATATTATTATTAATTAATAAAGTACACATAATTATTATTATTAAAAAAAAAAAAGAATATAAACAACAAAATTTGAAGGATCTAATAAATCCATATATATATATATATATATATTAAAAATGAAAAAAAGTTGTTTTTCTATAGCATAATTATTACAGATTAAATTTTTTTATGATATAATTGACAACTATCAGGTTAAAATGCTTGTAACATTATCATATTATCTCAATGATAAACATTTTCAATCCAAGTACTCATTTAAAACCCCAAATTAACACAAAGATATAAAGTATCTAACTAACGCCCCTCATAACAAAATCCATATACATAACTGTTCAATTACGAATTCACCACCGCATTTGTGTAAACTGCAAACATAATCTCAAATAACTATTTAAATGTGCTACACTGTACTTAGACATCAAAATAAATTAACAAATTAAAGACAACACACACTGCTCCTAAGATTTTATTTATATTTAAAAAATACTTGAAGAAATTGCTCAATACCTTGTTCTTAATCAATTACCACATAACATATCGACAACCTTTTTTCCAAAATAAACTAAAAATTATAGCATCACATCCATCCAAATCATTGAACACTAAAAAATATTTCTAACCAAAAAACCCCAAAATAATTTCATAAATTTTTTTTCACAAAATAATTTCTCAAATATACCAAAGAGACAATAATTCATCCATTGGTTGAATCAAGATGATTGTTCAATTGCACAAAGTCATGCCTACTCATTGTTGGAGGCAGTTTTTATGCGTAGCCACGTGTCTTTCGTTGAAGGTGTGACTCTGCTAGACTCGGATTTGTTTTGGGGAGTTCAATCCGAAACTCGACATTGGGCTGCATAGACCAATGGCTTCTAGTGCATTTTTATGCCTACAAAATAGATAAAGCCCAAAGTCTTAGAATTATGATAATGGTTAAAATAAATAAATAATATATTTAATTAAATAGCTTTGATTAAATGATTAGTTGAACATCATTATTATGTGTAAGGTTGAATTTAATCAACCATTTTGTTGACTTTATTCCATGCCAAATTTGCTTGTAATTCAGCATTTAGTATTTAGGTGAGAATCATGTAAGGGTAGTATGTGAGAGAGTATGAAGAAATGTTCATCATTGTGCAAAGAAGCAGGGACTCGCGACTAGAACTCGCGGGTGGCTCGCGACTGGACTGGCAAGCCACCAGAAGTAGGTCACGTGCCAAGCATGCGAAGAAGCTGAAACGTCATGCCAGCTTTTGTACTACAAGACAAAAAGTCCAGACTGGCCATTCAGTTACCTCGCGGCTGGTACTTGCAGCTTAGTTAAGTCGCGAGGCCAAGCCGCCAGCTAGCTTTAATTTGGTAAAACTGATTCTTCGCATTCCAAACACACACCACTATGTATAAACCCTTATACCCATGAAATGTAGAGAGCTTCCAAAGAGAATTTTGAGAGAGAAACCCTAGAGAAAAACAAGATTGATTCATCTATAATCTTCACCTAAGAGACTCTTCAAATTCTTCTACTTTCACCCTCTCCATTGTTACATCCTTGAGAGGTTCTTAGCCAAATCCTTTTCTCACTATACCCATATTTGTGAGAAGGTTTTTTGGTGCTTTGAGAAGCAATTTGGAAGGGACCAATTCATATTGTTTGATGTTATGGGTTTAGCGGAATCTGGTAAGCTAGAAAGACATAGGTTCGTCGTAACCTCGTTGGAGTAAGAAGCTTGGAGGGCTTAGGTACATTGGATAGATTAGGCTTGGAGGGTCTATTGCTGTTCATGTATCCCAACTACATTTTCTAATGGATTATTGACCGTTTGGAGGGTGGCGGAGAGGTTTTACACCGAGGGCTTTGGTTTACTCTTCGATAACACATCGTGTGTTGTCCTTGTGTTTACATCTCTTTTCCCTTTATCTTTGCCATTTAATTACTATTGTGATTGTGATTATTTATGGTTTAGATTGTTTATTAATTCTGTTATTAGCTTATGTTCATGTTCCGCATATTTATTGTTTGATAATGAGCTTGAATTAATAATTTGTAATTTGGGGTCTAAACGTTCAATGGTGTTTTATACACATTTTGAACATTCATTTGGTATCAGAACGGGTATACTTGTTGTGGTTTAAATACCTAAGTGTGATCCTTGACCCCTTGTGTTTATTTGCCATGGATTGTGATTTGTATGCCTCTTTGTATGATTTGGTTGATAATGAATGTAACATGCCACGTGTTTGTGAAAATGCCTCTATGAGTGATAATCTTGATGATTGTGATGCTATGTTACATGAATCTTTGGATGTTGTTGATATTCCTAACATCAAACCCTTGAAGAAAAATGCTAAGAAGTTTCAAAAGAATTTGAGCAAGTTATTTTGTGAAAATGATGATTTGATTGCTAAGCTCAATGAATCCAACAAATTGGTTGAGAAATATAAGAAACTTACTCAAAATTCTCTTGAAAAGCTGAAAGAGTTTGAATGTTTGAATATGGACTTGGATGCTAAACTTGTTTTGTCTAATAAACTTGTTGATGAGCTAAAATGTGAAAATGAATCTCTTAAGATGTATGCCAAGTGTTTGATTACTGACCCTATTGATAAAAATGATGAAAATATTTGTTACAATCATGTTGTGGAACCCGATTTTGTGCCTATTGTGTGTTCTACCTCAAAGGACAAATCGGTGTACATTCCTCCACATAAAAGAAACCAAAAGGTGGAGAGAAAGGCTCTTAAGTCAAAGCCTTCGTTTAGGTCTCAACCTAAGGTTTTGGATAGATCTAAGTTTGTTCCAACTTGCCACTATTGTGGTGTGATTGGTCATATAAGAATTCAATGTTATAAGTTGAAGAGAGAACAAAACCATGTTGCTAGATCCCTTCCTAAAAAGTCTAGTGGACCTAAACACATTGTGTGTCACCATTGTGGTGCCTTTGGTCATCTAAGACCTCATTGCTCTAAGTTTCTTGCTCTTAAAAGAATCAAAAGAAAAGAGCAACTTGAGCTTCTTGGAAGTTGTGCTAAGAAGGGTAAAGCGGATTTGAGTGAAAATAGCATGTTATTAAAGAAAGTGTTTAATGCTCTTAACTCTTTAACTATGTGCATCTCCAATTCTCATTCTTCCAACCCTCGTCTCACTTCTTTTGAGACATTCATTCCAAACAATCGTTCCGTTTGGATGAGGAAGGGTTCCTATAGTTGAGCATTTGCTCTTTTGGTCCTTGATCTAATTCTTTCGATCTTTGTAGAACCCTTCATGCATTAGATGCCATATCTTCATGCATTTATGCATCTTGCATTTATTTGTATGCATTGTTTTTATTTTGATCTTACCTTTTTGTTTTAGTTTTGTGTGAGTAAAAATCCAAAACCACATAAAAAGTGAAAAATTCAAAAAGTTTGATCGTATATATTTGAGCACATATCACATGTGAGTTTTGCCTTGTACCTTCTAACAAATGGCTTTATGCATTTACGAGCTTAGCTTGTTCTTTATGCACTTGTATCTTTGTGGAAAAAATCTTGACATCTTTGTGTGATTGTTGTAAATCGATCTTCAAGTTTGTCATGAAAGATAAGTCAATAATCATGTTGGTTTTGATACATGCGTAGACTTGTGCCTATATCTCTTCCCACTTTTTTATTTTTTATTTTTTTGCTTAATGAGCTCAACAAATGTAAATCTCAAAATGAAAAGAGATAATGAGCTGCAAAAGCCGTCGCATATACTAGTATTTGACTAGGAAAAGGAAAAGCGGCTTTTCTAAAATGTATGATGCTCAAAAAGCCAAAGGCTTGTTCATCAAATTGAAATATAAAAAATTTCAAGCATCGATCTCAAAAAGAGATGTAAAGATAAAAAAATAATCAAATGTTATGAATTGTAAAGAAGCCAAATGAAAAGCTTTAAAGATATGTAATCATTTTCTTATGGGGAGTCATATATGTTCATTTCTATAAATGAGATATACCACTTGGCTTTGTACTAGTTGTGTATGACTTGATTGAATTGATCATTGAAGTTTCACTCTAGATTAAGGACTATTCCACATTTAATACACACACACAACACACATGCCTAATGTTCAATGAATGCCTTATATGGATCAATCCAAAAAGATTTTTGATCATTTTATCTGTTTTTGGAAGTGATTTTTATCACTCTTTGTGTTCATGTGTTTGTGCTTACTTTGTTTTTCATTGTTTAAACATGTTCTGTGTTGAAAAACAAGTGTCAGAGTTTTTGGTGACTTGTTTTGGCGACTTGCCCAGTCATGAGCCCAATCGCATGTTCACATAGAATGGTTTCGCGACTCACTTGCGACTCGCCAGTCGCAAAACGCCTAGAATCAGCTTTTTAAAGAGCTTTTTTGTGGGAAACTTGTTTTAAACCTCTCTCATCCTCTCTTAAACCCCTCTTTCAATATTTTTATATCAAAACCCAATCAATTTGAATGGTTTTTCATTCCATTAACATCTCTAAGGTAATTTTAAACTCTTTTCATTGTTTTTGGATCCTTAGATTATGTTTTGGAGAGTTTTGTGCTCTTGGTTGAGATTTTCATCATAGAGGTTGGGAAAACTTAATTTTTCTCAAAATTTTTGTATAGGATTGGTTTCGTTTGATGATTGTTTTGGATGTTGACCTCTTGTGGCAAAAAGAGCATGTATTAAGGATGATTTTCATGTTGTTCATGCATTGTTTTACATTGTTGTTCATAGTGTGCCCACTAAGTGTTTGATAAAATGCCTCTTAGGCATTTTCTCACTTGTTTGGACTCCGATGAGTACCAAACTTTAGGGTTTTTCATGTTTCCTCATTAGGAATATGTTTGGTTCATTGGTTGTGTATTTAACACACCTTGCCTCACATATGCATTTTTCATGCATTGGTCATACATTGCACATAGCCACTTCTTGCACACACCTTTGCTATCCATGTCATGCATTGATTTATATCTTGTTTCTTCATCCTAGCATGTCATGTTTACCTTATGCTTTTTAACATTTTGTTTTGTTTTAGGTTTGAGCTTCATTTTCTCATTCATCTCGCAACCCTCATGCATCATTATCATTATTAATATCTTCATCTCTTGCCCTCGTTTCTCCTTGACCCTTTGTTTATTTGTGACAAAAAAGGGAAGAGTATACTCTAGACAGTATACTAGAGTGTTTTGTCATTTCTATATGACCCTTGTGCACATTCTTAGGGGGGAAAATTCTATTTTTCGTGCACATTTGTAGGGGAAGAGATATTCCATAGGGGAGATGCATATACCAAGGGGGAGAAGACATTGAGTTAATAAGAAAACTTTGTTTTGTTTGAATGTTGGTCATGCATACATCCTTAGGCTATTATGCTTCATTGAATGCATGTTCGGATGATCAATTGCTTTGCTATGTGATCATTGTAGTCATCTCTATATGACTATTTTGGTGTATGGTCAAGTTACTCACATGTTTCACATCATGTTTACTTGATTGCAATTTACTTGTTACATTATACTTGTCCGTTTATTACTTACTTTACCTTGAAGGTCTAATGTGTTTTGTACAAGTGTTTCAGGTTACAAGTATATATGTTCCAAGTGCATCACAGCTCCTACGATTCATGATAGGGGGAGTGAGATAATAAGGGAAGTACTTTATAATTTGTACCTTTGCTTTTGTATGGTACACTTGTAACTGTTTGCTTTTGTAAGCTTTTAGGTTTTTGTACCCATGCTTTGTAGCTTAAGTACTTGTTGCTAAATGTCATGTATTTTCTTTAAATACATCATTCTTATGCCCTTTGTTGGATTTTTATCCTTAATGCAATTACCTTGTGTTGTTGCATTGGTTGAGTGTTGGACATGCAAATGATACTTTGCAAATGAGCTTATTAGCTTACATGTCCGGATGTTCACTCCATGTGTGAATAAGCATTGTGATCACTATTTATAGTGATTGTTTATTTTTGGTCAAGCCATCCTTTACTGATTAAGTTCATTTTCTCTTGATCGCATTGTGCTTGCTCCATATGCATTACATGTTTTTTGCATACAATGATCTTATTGTGTTTTGTGTTTCAGGAGATACTTGTACTTATGGTTCAAGAGCTTCACAAATTTTAGAGTTAGGTGTGAGTGGGTTTTGCTCAACTGTTCCCAACTCACGTGTTAAGTCTAGAGTTTGTTGTAGGTTTTTGTCACGGAATAGCCAAAGGGGGAGATTTTAAGGTTGAATTTAATCAACCATTTTGTTGGCTTTATTTCATACCAAATTTGCTTGTAATTCAGCATTTAGTAACCCTGTATTTAGGAGGGAATCATGTAAGGGTAGTGTGTGAGAGAATGTGAAGAAATGTTTATCATTGTGCAAAAAAGCAGGGACTCGTGGCTGGAATTTGCGGGTGGCTCGCGACTGGCAAGTTGCCAAAAGTAGGTCACGTGCCAAGCATGCAGAGAAGCTGAAGCGTCATGTTAGCTGTTGCACTACAGGACAAAAAGTCCAGACTGGCCATTCAGTTACCTCGCGGTTCGAACTCGTGGCTCAGTCAAGTCGCGAGGCCAAGCTGTCAGCCAGCTCTATTTTGGAAAAACTGACTCTTCGTATTCCAAACACACACCACTATATATAGATCCTTATACCCACGAAATGTAGAGAGCTTCTGGAGAGAATTTTGAGAGGGAAACCCTAGAGAAAAACAATATTGATTCATCTACAATCTTTACTTAAGAGACTCTTCAAATTCCTCTACTCTCACCTTCTCTATTGTTACATCCTTAAGAGGTTTTTAGCCAAATCATTTTCTTACCATACCCATATCTGTGAGAAGGTTTTTTTGGTGCTTGGGGAAGCAGTTCGAAAGGGACCAATTCATATTGGTTGATGCTATGGGCTATAGCGGAATTCGGTAAGCTAGAAAGACATAGGTTCGGCGTAACATCGTTGGAGTAAGAAGCTTGGAGGGCTTAGGTACATTGGATAGATTAGGCTTAGAGGGTTTATTGCTGTTTATGTATCCCAACTACATTTTCTAATGGATTATTGACCGCTTGAAGGGCGGCGGAGAGGTTTTACGCCGAGTGCTTCGGTTTCCTCTTCGATAACACATCGTGTGTTGTCCTTGTGTTTGCATCTCTCTTCCCTTTATCTTTGCCATTTAATTACTGTTGTGATTGTGATTATTTATGGTTTAGATTGTTTAGCAATTCTGTTATTAGCTTATGTTTATATTCTGCACATTTATTGTTTGATAATAAGCTTGAATTAATAACTTGTAATTTGGGAAGGGTGTTTTATACACATTTTGAACATTCATTATGTATATTAAGTGATGTCCAACATTGGAAAGTAACTAATTAAATGTCATATGTCTAGTAATGGGATAAGTCCAATAGTCCATATCCAGCTGTGGTATAGTTTATGTTCAATATAATAAGGTATGTCCAGCAATGGTCTATGTTCAAATAATGTATGTCTAGCAATAATTTATGTCCAAATAATACATATCCAATTGTGGTTTATGTCCGAACATTGTACATCCAGCAGTGGTTTATGTCCGAATAATATGTCCAGCGATGGTAAATCAATTTATTAATATATATGTTCATTAATGAAGTATTAGTGAGATCATGTTTTATTAAATAGTCCCATGTGTGTGTGTTAAAAATAATTAGTATTCTCAAAAGAAAAAACAGTGGGTTAATCTTACATTGGAAAATGAGTGTAAGTTTAAGAGGTTTAAAACTTGTGCTGTGTATCCAAAAGTTAGGCCCTTTTGGATATACACTACTGTAAGTTTCTTTAAAAAACATTCTCTCCTCTCCCCGTGTGTGTGTGTGTGTGTTAAAAATACTTAGTATTTAAAAAAAAAAATTTTATTAAATAGTGAGATGATATTTGTAGGGGCCCGAGGATCGAGGAAGACTAAGATTACTATAGACCCGAGGAGTGGGCTTGCCTGTAGAGAAGGAGGGAAGGGACAAAATGTCTCCTGGAAGCCCGAATGGGTAGGATGGCATTCAAGGAGAAGGTCAAGGTATTTGAAAGAAGTTTCTTGTGAAAGCTTACCTACTGCCTCCGAATTAAATGGCTGGCAATAGCTTTATCAGCTACATTGATGAGGAAATGACATTTGAACAGTAGATTCACAGCTAATCAGCCCCTTCTACCACCTTTAGTAGGAGTCTAATAGGACCAGTGTCCTAAGGAGAACCTAGAGGGATGTAGATGGAGGGCTAGGATGCAAGGAGCATAGGAGTATATAAAGGAAGAGAACTTCCAGATGACAAAATAAAAAAATAAAAAAAAAATCAAGAAAAAGAGACTAGAACAAGAATAATAGAAAGAAAGAGAGAGATGAGGGTATATCCTGGTGTGAGAAAACTATCCTCCGGGGACTTTAGAAAAACTATCAATACTACTTGTTTTTTGCTTCCATTCATTCCCTACTGATTCGAATCTTTGGACTTGAGCCCGACTTGTTTTTCCCCACTCTCTTAATAAATTTATCTGTTTGGGCTTAATTGGGTGGTAAAGGCCTCACTATTTTAAGTGGGTTTGGGCCCCTAACATTCGTGTCCTTACAATATTAAAGTAACTTGCATTCAACGATACAATGATAATGAGTTAACATATACTTAATAATGTAATTTTAAAGATGGAGAAAACAATGACTTATCTTTTATGTTTCTGACTCCAGTTGTATAGCATCACTTCATTCTTTATATGATTTATGGCTCTGGCTGTATAGCGTCAGTGAGCTAATAACATTCCAGCGGCATAATAATATAAGTACAGCAGTACAATGATAATGAATTAAAATATACTCAATAGTATAATTTTGGAGATAAAAATATAAGGACTTATCTTCATAGTTTGTGGCTTTAGCCGTATAACATCAGTGAATTTATAACATTTCAGCAGCATGATAAAATGAGTCCAGTGGTACATAGTGACTTCATGATTTAAGGAGGAAATATTAGTGCAACTAGAGGGAGAGAGAATATGTCCACCTGTGTGTATAGGTTGGTTAAGTTTATCCCCTTTATCATGCACTTAAATGATTTTCTCCATGTAATGCTCTTTTAGTTTTTAATCAAATATGAGTGATATTGCCTTCCATAAGAAGGGCTTTTAGTATTATAAGTTTGTGCTTTTCATAAGAAGGAGTTTTTAGCATTATAATTATATGCCTTTCATGAGATGGGCTTTTGTAATATGTTCTTGAAAGAGTGTTTGATATCTTTTAAGATGTATGGAGATGGTAAAAAAAAAAAAAAAAAAAGTTTTGTGGGATATGGTGTTTGTAATATGTATGGGCATTTTGTGAGTGATATGTTTGTAAAACATATGGAAGTATGAGAGATATGGAGGTTAAATATAGTAAATACATGAGCTTATAGTTGCTGTTAGAGAGGTTTTTTTTGTGTTATGTCATGAGTTATGTTGCTTTCTAAGAAGGGAGATTTTGTAATAGAAATAAAGAAGGAGATGGAGATGTGTTTATGGTTAGCAAAATGATGAAGTTTCAAATATTAGAGTGAGAGAGGGATGGATAGTGGTGTTGTGCAATAGGTGTGTTGTAACAGCGTTATCTAAGAAGAGAGATTTTGTAAGAGAGATGGAGAAGTATGGAAATGTTTAAAGATATGGACAACAAAGTGAATGAAGTTTCAGAACAAGAGAGTGAGAGATGGATGGATAGTGGATAATGGTGTGGTTTTAATAGTGTTATCTAAGAAGAAAGATTTTGTAAGAGAGATGGAGAAGTACGGAAATGTTTAGAGATATGGGCAGCAAAGTGAATGAAGTTTCAGAATAAGAGTGTGAGAGAGGGATGTATAGTGCATAATGGTGTCGTGTAATAGTCTTATCTAAGAAGAGAGATTTTGTAAGAGAGATGGAGAAGTATGAAAATGTTTAGAGATATGGGCAGCAAAGTGAATGAAGTTTCAGAATAGGAGCGTGAGAGAGGGATGGATAGTGGGTAATGGTGTAATGAGTTGTGTGTTGCTTGGTCCTCTTTATATAGAGCTAAGTACGTAACTAAGTTTGAATTAGTTGAAGGGAAAATCAGCAAATAAGGAAAGGTTTTTGGCAAAGAAAGTGATTTCCTTAGTTGGTTTTTTTGTTTTAGTTAAGAGAAGAAATTCTAAGAGTTGCTGCTAGAGTTACTATTACAGCTGTCAGTCACAATTGTCAACTCTACAATAGTAGCTGTTGCAGTAGCTGACACTGCTGGATGATGTCACCTGAATGATAGCTTCTGTTAGAGGAAAGATTCAGTATTAAATTCATGGGTTTGACTGAAAATGGTAAGATAACTTTTATGAGATCTTTCTATTTTTGGTATTGTAGCTTGGGGCTTAGAATCTTAGTTTAAAATGGTATGATTTTTTTTTATAGGACCCTTGCTTCTTTGGGTATGGCAGCAAGCTGCTGGGATTGGGCATTAATGGGTTGATGATGTCACTTTTGGACATGTGTCTGTTGCTTAAGTTGCTGTTGGAACTATTGCAGTTGCTGCTGGAGCTACTACAGCTTTTGCTGGAGTTGTTACTATTTCTGTTGGAGCTCTTGCAACTTTTGTTGGAGTTAAGGCAATTTCTGCTAGAACTATTGCTGGTATTTTTGGCTAAGTTGCCTCTTTTGGAAAATTATATGTTTAGTCCATGGTTTTATTACAATATAATTTTGGTAAGTAATAGACTAGTTGGTTGATATTTGATGAAGTTTTAGAGATGTAACTATGGTCTCTTTGTGTTTTGACCAAATCTTGGAGAGCAAGGAGAGTATTTAATGCTATATATGAGATATTAATATATATATAGCCATGTGCTTAGGATTGATTTAAATGAAAATAATAATATAATTTATATGAAATAATATAATTACATTTTTAAACTTATATTATATGATGAACATTAATTTTTATGTAAAGAGCATGTGGAATTTTATCATTTTAAGTGTTATGTGATATGAGAGACTTACCAGATGCTACCTATTGCATACTAACCTATTAGAGTTCAGGGAACTAAGGAAGACATGCCAAGCAACATGTTTTCCTTTATCAACTTTAAACTATTGGAGTTTTACTGAACATACTTCTTGGCCCTTCAAACTACGACTCCCAAAATTCCCCTGATGAGACTCATGAGCTTGGATCATTAGCCGAAAATGAGATGTTGTGCCATGAGCTTGAACTATGGGCTTTAATGAGATAATGTCACCATGTTTTTTGGACCATGGGCTTCGGCGTCATTTTGTGAATATTGGCTCTTTTGGGCTTTAAAAGAGGTTTTTCCAAAATCCATAATTTATTGATGTGGTGTGAATTGCCAACGAAATAAATTCCATGTGGTGTGAAAAATTTGTCCTTAACACTCATATCAAATAAAATCTAAACAATTATTTATACACAAGAAAAACCAAGCCCCTTCTTCATATATTAAAGTTTTTAAGCATTTAAAATTAAAATCAAAGCAAACACGAAAAACACAACTCACCCTTGCTCTGCTGTAGCCTTGGAATCACAAACCTTTGCTTGATGACTATCAGTGTGAACAAAAACAAAAACCTATAAATCTAAAATCCTCAAAAGCCTATAACATTCAACAGAACCATGAAAATATAAAGAATAGGTCACAATTTTTTTTACCTTGTGCCATCTCAAGGACCTCAGTGTACTGTTAGCCAAAACCACAACTCACCGAGGCTTGGGGTAAACCACAGGGCCCTTTCAGATCAGAGATAGAGCCTATAATCTCTTTAACTCCAACAACCAAAAAGAAATTTTACTAAAGATTACAGATTACAGTGATTCATCTGTGAAAAACCAATCCTACTCCGTAGAAAGAATGCTTGCATACACAAAATTCATAGGATATTAGTAAAAAATAAAAATAACCACAAACTTTCATTCCTATACATACATACACAATTACATACATGATATGACAAAAGAGCACCTAATAGAAAATATTAACATACAAAAATTATCTAATCTAAGTAAAAATAATCCAAACTTTCAATCTCACGTGTAGAGATAATTACAAAGAAGAACACCTAAAAATAGCAAACACAACACAAATTCAACTTGAGTAAATATCCAAACTTTCATTCATATAATCTAAATATAACACTAAATATTCTGACCCATTTGAGTAAAAAACCAAACTTTCACACAAACATATGTACAAAAACTCAAATCTCAGTATTTTGGGAGAAATGAGCATCGAATTTTCGATTCTGAAAGCGAACACCAAAAATCCTCAATTTCCTTCCATTTCTTTCCATTTGTCCCCAATTTTCACATCAACCATGAATTTGTAGTACCAAAAACCAAAAATAAGTAAATAAAACAAAGTTTCAAACCTACAACTATCCATCTCTCACACATCCACCAACCAGAGATCACAAACAGCGTTTGAGGCTTTGAGCTCCTTTTTTTTTTTTTTCCTGGCTCTTCTCAAGTGTTCTTGGGTTCCAAATTTTTTCTTGATCTAGATTAGTAGAGAGAGAGAGAGAGATTGGGTTGTGAAGGAGTTGAAATCATAGTACAGATTGGTGGTTTGGGAGGAAAAGAAAGAAGAAAAAATCATGTAGAGAGAAGAAGATAAGAGGCTGTAAATAGTGAGTCACTGAGTTGTTTGAGTTTACAAGAAAGGTGGAGCCAAAATGCCGACACTACCCACGCTTTTTCACTTTTCTGATTTAAAGATTTTAAGGATAGAAATGTGTTAGGTTTTGAGTTTGTAATGTTGGCAAAGCATGACAAAATATGACAAAAACTAAGTCTCATTAGTTCAGAATGGTCTACATTGAAGCCCAAGACAAAAACTTCAAGTTCAGGATAAAAACAAATGAGTTACAAGCTGGTTGGTTTGATCGATTCAATCTAATTTTCGATCGATCGAAAATCGCATATCAGGAAAATCAGCAAACGTAAAAAGGCCATAACTTATTCGTTTGAAGCTCAAATTGTGAGCCGTTTTTTCCAGTACTTAAAGGACATCATAAGCTAACCCTAGGTAGGGATTTTAGAGCTTTTTAGAGAGATTAGAGTGCCTCTTGTGCCTCTTTGGTATTTTAGGGTTTTGTACCCAAAAGCTCTCTTATGTTTTCTACCAGTGCTATTCCTTGAAGAATCTCAAGATCCGGTGTTGTGGAAGTTGTTGCCTTCTCTAGTCATCAAAGGTGTTGATGATCTAAACCTTCAAGGGTGGTCTTGGAGTCATAAACAGGAGAGTTTGTGTTGATAAACCTTTGAGTGGGATCTCAAAGTCACAGACGTGGGTGTTTGTGTTTTGCAAAGGCCAAAGAAAGAAGGAATCTGTGGATTCGGAGCTTGCACGTGGTCGTGTCAGTAAGTTCTATTGGTGGGTAGCATTAGGAAGTCAAGCGGGGAGTTTGTAAGTCCTTTTGTATGAACTTCGATTTTTTCTAGTGGATTTGCTTTTTGCCTTGAGGATTGGTGGATCAAATCCTCCCTAGGTTTTTTACCGGTTTGGTTTTCCTGGGTGATCATATCTTGTGTTATTTATTATTCCGCTGCTATTTATTCTTTTGATATGATTATTTGATTGCTTTAACCTAGTATTGCATAATTTGACTAAGTAACAACTTGGCTAATTAATCTAGGCTAACCAATTTGGTTGTGTTAAGGGGTCTAAATAACCCATCAAGTGGTATCAGAGCGGGTAGCTCTTCTGTTTTAGATCTTTTGATCTAAGAGCTGATCCTTAACCCCTGTTGTCATGGACAATTTGAAGTGTCTTTCTGCTCATGTTTGTGATGTTTTGAATAAAAAGGACACTATTGTTTCTATTGATTTTTTTGATGCTTTTGAAACTCTTCGTAAGGAATTGTCTAAATCTTTGAAAATTTCTAAGAAATTCAAGGAAGAGTTAAAATTGGCTAATCTTGAAAAAGAGGAATTGATTGTTAGATTAGATGAATCTAATAAAAAGAATGAATTTTTAAGAAATCAAATTTCCTCTCAAGATGAGAAGAAGAAAAGCTTGGAACAAGAGTTAGTTGAATCTAAAGATAAAATTGAAAATTTGACTAGTACCAAGCCTGTTGTTGATAACAGAAGTGTTTCTTTTTCTCTTAAGCCTAAAACTGAGAAAGTTTATATCCCTCCTTTCAAAAGGAATGATAAAGAAAAGGCTTATTTTGCTAGGTTAGACAAAGGTAAAAGTTCTGATATAGACGTTGAAGTTTCTAAACCTAAGTCTAAACCTATTATTAGAGAGCATAATAAATCTGTTTTTGTGCCTACCTGTCACCTTTGTGGTGTTGTTAGTCATATTAGACCAAATTGTTCTTTATTGAGGCAAAAACCATAATCTGAGACTAGATTTGTTGTTAGGAATACTGATGTTCTTAAATTTGTTCTTGTTTGCCACTTTTGTGGTGTTCGTGGTCACATTCGTCCTAATTGTCATAAATTGAAACTTAAGCATTCTGTATGTCAATCTAGGATATGTGATGATATTGCTCCTGCCATAAGTCCATATAAATTGCTTCATATGCTTTTGAAAAATTTAAGCTTGTTGGCTTGTGAAAGGAATTTGTAAGATTTTAGTCTGTCTCAAAAGATTGGTGTAATTCCTCAAATACACTCTGTTTCTCATGGATTTTCACCTACAAAGCCGAAGACTCATGCTATATGGGTGAGAAAAGATCCTTTAAGGTGAGTGTTGCTGACTTGTCCCTGTTTTAATTCTTTCAATTGTTTGTGGACATGTCTTGTTTATGTTTTTGGTTGTTTTTTTTTTTTTTTTTTTAAAATCAAAAAACATTGAAAATTTTCAAAAAGGCAAAAATATTTTATTTTGTGTCTTGTTTTATTTTTCTTGAGGATTATATGAGTTTTAATATCTCTCTTGATTTAGAACATGCTTGACATTGTGGTGAAACTTAAATAGTATGCTAAGCTATTTCTGATCTTGTGTGAGTATGTACTAGTTTGTACATGTACTCAAGGGTTAATTAAGAAATTGATATTTCTTGTTTGTGTACCCTCTATAGCTTAGTTAAGCATTCTCATGCATTGCATTTTCATTGTTCATTTAGCACAATATGTGCTTTTTGTTTTTGGTCATAAATTTTTTTCAAAATCTCAACAAGTGGTTATAAAGTTTGTTAAAACCAAAAAGATTTTTGTGTTTTGTATTATAGATCTTGAATTTAGAATCAAGGATTGGCCATATTATCTTTACATAACATGTTTATGTACCTTGTTTAGCTTAGATGAGCTTACTTTATTGCAATTTACTAGTTGAAACTTTATAGTGCATGTTGTGTGGGAAAGATGTTTGTGGTTATTAATCACTTTGTCTTGATCTTGAAGTCATATGTTATTTGACTGTCGGACTTGATTCTTTTGAGAAAGGCATAAATAACCATCTCACCACTGTTCACTAGCCAATCATGAACACCTTAGTGCATATCATAAGATTTTGTGCTCGAGAAAGTATAGCACATGCACAAAAAGAACATAAGGTATAGTCTCGGTTTAAATGCTTAATGTTTAAAAATTTGTGTGTACTATTAGGCTTGATGCCAAATCACTTAATTAAAATTGGTGTGTACTATTAGACTTGATGCCAAATTCACCTAATTAAAATTGGTATGTATATTATGAGGCAAAAATACAAGAAACTTACATGATTGCAAACTTTTGTTCTAGGAGATGTGAGAGTTATAAGATGTAACTCTTTTGGTGATAGTCTCTTTTAAATTCTATGTGATGAATTTTGTAGACTCTGTGTTTGATTTCTATTCACATATCACCTCACATGTATCTCAAGCTTTTGCTAGTTGCACACACTACACAAGTGACTCTTTGCTAAACTTGGTACATTTTATTGTGTGTGATCTTGTTGTAGCCATCCAAGATTAAAAGTTCCTTGATCTTAAATTAAAAGTTCTTTGATCTTAATGCAAAATATGTTTAAAGTTTGAGAAATTGAAAATTCTAGAGCTTGAATGTACCCGAATTGGGGCTTTTGTTAAATTAGGTTGAATTTGATGAAATTGGCTTGTTGTTTTGATGTAATTAGGCATTATAATCTATGTGCTGTGTTTTGTAATGCTCAATTCATCAATTTGTTTCAAAAATTTCAACAAGTGGTTTTCAATTTTGGGGTTTTTTGATAGAAACTCTATGCTCAAGCCAATTTTGTCAATTTGATCTCAATTGAACTTAATTCTACTGCATTGTTTCATGCATCATATAGAATTTTATTCTATTGATTTTTGTGCTAACTTGCAGTCTACCCTTGGTTTGTGTTTAGGATTCACATATATTGCATTGATTTCTGTATCCATCTTGCAGTTTTGCAATCATATCTCTCATTGTTTTCATACATAGCATGCATACACTTTGCTAAATTGGGTACTCAACTTGATCTAAAAATTGATTGATTAATTTTTGAGTTACGTACTTTCTAGTATATGCTATTTTTATGTGTGAATTGTAGAAAATATTTTTCTTAAGAGATATGATGGATAATCAATGTGCAAATATTTTCTCTACTCATGCAACTGTTTATGGGTCACATAGTGCCATGTTTGCATTCTATTGAAAGAGAGAATATTTTTTCTTCATGTGTATCCTCACCTTAGTTTTTAACTTTGGTTTGTGTGTCTTTATTTTTCCCACCCCCTTTATTTTTCCCCAAAACTGTTTTTCCCAAAACTTGTTTTGTTTTTCCTATTTTTTTTAGGAGGAGAAATGTTTTTAAACCTTTGAGGTTCTTAGGGGGAGTTGTTGCTCTTCATAGGGGGAGTTGTCTCTATTTTCTCTTACTCTGTTGCGTATGTTTTCTATCTACCTTCTGATTAGGTAGTCTTTGTCAATACTTGACAAAAAGGGGGAGACATAGATGACCTGTTTGTTTTGTTTAGGGGGAGAATATAAAAACATTTTGATGTATCTAACTTAGGGGGAGAGTTAGAATTTTTTTTAATATTCTGTTTCATATTATTGTTTATATATCTTTCTTTCCACACATGCGGTGATGTGTTTGTTGAGTGTTTCAGGAAAGACAAGTACATTCTAATCAAGACCTTCTACCTCTTCTTGCAACTTCTAGGTTAGGAGTCTTAGATTGGGATGTGTGATGTATTTGGGCATTTTATTGTATATGGGCATTATGTTGTATGTGTGTTTTGTCACGGATTGCCAAAGGGGGAGATTGTTAGGTTTTGAGTTTGTAATGTTGGCAAACCATGACAAAACATGACAAAAACTAAGTCTCATTAGTTTAGAATGGTCTACATTGAAGCCCAAGACAAAAACTTCAAGTTTAGGATAAAAACAAATGAGTTACAAGCTGGTTGGTTCGATCGATCCAATCTAATTTTCGATCGATCGAAAATCGCGTATCAAGAAAATCAGCAAACGTAAAAAGGCCATAACTTATTCGTTTGAAGCCTAAATCGCAAGCCGTTTTTTCCAGTATTTAAAGGACATCATAAGCTAACCCTAGGTAGGGTTTTTAGAGCTTTCTAGAGAGATTAGAGTGCCTCTTGTACCTCTTTGGTATTTTAGGGTTTTGTACCCAAAAACTCTCTTATGTTTTCTACCGGTGCTATTTCTTGAAGAATCTCAAGATCCAGTGTTGTAGAAGTTGTTGCCTTCTCTAGTCATCAAAGGTGTTGATGATCTAAACCTTCAAGGGTGGTCTTGGAGTCACAAACAGGAGAGTTTGTGTTGATAAACCTTTGAGTGGGATCTCAAAGTCACAGACGTGGGTGTTTGTATTTTGCAAAGGCCAAAGAAAGAAGGAGTTCGTGGATTCGGAGCTTGCACGTGGTCGTGTCAGTAAGTTCTACTGGTGGGTAGCATTAGGAAGTCAAGCGGGGAGTTTGTAAGTCCTTTTGTATGAACTTCGATTCTTTCTAGTGGATTTGCTTTTTGCCTTAAGGATCGGTGGGTCAAATCCTCCCCAGGTTTTTTATCGGTTTGGTTTTCCTGGCTGATCATATCTTGTGTTATTTATTATTCCACTGCTATTTATTCTTTTGATATGATTATTTGATTGCTTTAACCTAATATTGCATAATTTGACTAAGTAACAACTTGGCTAATTAATCTAGGCTAACTAATCTGGTTATGTTAAGGGGTTTAAATAACCCATCAAAACGTAAATATATATACCTGTACACAACAAACAAACATAAAAGAAAGGCATAAATGCACTTTTAATTCCTACATTTTACACTTTTTTCATTTTGGTTCCTACATTTTGTTTTTACCACTTTTAGTCCCTAAACCAATTAACGCGCGATATTTAGGTCCTTTTCGTCGCCCAACTAACGGCAATAACTGATGTGGCTGACGGTGGAATAAAAAAAAATATATAATCATACACATTAATTAATTAAATTAAAAACAAACATTAAAAAAAAAAATTCATTAGTTTTTGGGAAGAACATGACTATTCATATTTTTCATGTTCTTCCCTAAACATATTTGATTGCCCAGAAATTTAAAATATCGAAGATTTAAAATAATGCATTGATGCCCTTGAGTCCTCTCTCCAATCATCAACATTTTCCCCAGAAAATCAAGATTTTCTTTCAAACTAAACACTAAAATTCATCACATTTAACAAACAAAACCCTTTTCTCTCTCTATTCTCAAACTCTCTCTCCCCTCACCCTCCATGGATGGAAAGTCTCTCTAATCTCAAAGTCTCTCTCTCTCTATATTCATCGTAGCTCCATGGCCAGAGCTCACAAGCTTGGCCTTCTTCTCCACCACATGCCACCATTATCGTGGTAGTGTGGGACCTAGTAGTCAGCCTTTTCGCTGTTGATGTGCAAGCAGCAGAGATGTAAAGTGATGAACGGTTCTTGATGGGCTTTAAGGAGCCGGTGGAGACAACCTTTGGGGAAGCCAAATGCGCTGAGGAGAAAGAAGTTGACATTTCTAGACATTTGGGGTTTGGTGTTTGCCGGACATTTCGCATTTTGAATTTTATTTTTTTATTTTTTAAGTTGTTAACTTGTTGTGGTATTGGAAGTTTCTTTGATTATGGTTTGGTTTGGGAGTGGATTAGTTGGGTGCTTTGCTAGGTTTCTTTTCTTTGGATGGTTTGGTTTGGGAGTGGTTTCATTGATGTGGTAGTGGTGCTTTGCTGGTTACTGGGTTTCTATCCTTTTGCTTGGGTTTGATTATCATGTTCTTTGATTCAGTGGTGGTGATTTGGGTTTTTTTTTTTTTTTTTTCCAAGAAAATTTATGGGTTTGAAGGCTAAGGTTTGCTTTACTGGGAATATGGGTTTGGGGTTTGGTTAGGATTTGGATTTAGGGTTTGTTTTTTGCTGGAGATTGATTATAGGGAAGCACACAAAGAACATGAACATGTTCTTCTGAAAAAAATAATGAAAAGAAAAAAAAAAAAAAAGACATTTAATTAATTTATTTTGTTTTGATGTGTTTGGTTATAAAGAAAGTACAAGAAAGGAAAAGAAAATCATAAGAAAATAAGGATTAATTTAGTAAGAATATGAATCATATACGGGGAAGAACATACTTTCATTTTAATTAAAAGAAAGTAAAATTTTTGTTTGAAGGAAAATAATTTTTAAAAAGTTTTGATACTACTTTCATAAGAAATATAAAAAGCTATCAAAAAAGTCAATTGATTTTTTTCCCTATAAAACGTTTCTAAAATTTTTTAGTTAAATATTCTTAGAGAATCCATTAACATTCCCTTAAAAAAAAAAAAAAAAAAAAAAATTTGAGCGGGCCTCATGTACGGCCTTCATATATCACCAACCCCCCCCCCCCCCCCCCCCCCTCTCTCTTTAAGCGAGAACTAGGTTACAGTTGTACCTTCTTAGAAAGGCAGATGATGATTTTTTTTTTTTTTTTTTTTTAACTCTATTTTAAAATGAAAATAAGTTGAACCAAAGAGGGGTTAAGAGTTGTGGTCATTAGCTATTTCCATCTAATTTCATCATTGTTGACATCATTAGTTTTCCTGAGAAGGATAGATGACATCCTTAATATTAATTCCATCATTTATATATTTTTATTCAATATGTCTTGCATCTATACTAGTCTCAATCTTTGTTTGGTCAGAATGTCTTTTACATGTTAATCACAATCACCCCAGTAATAAATTCCATGTCTACATTTTTGGGCTGATGTATACCAGAAAAAAGAAAAAAGAGCTTGTCAAGGAGGGTACCATGTGCTTGCACTCATCAATTTAGTACAAATAGTCTATATTTCCCTAAACATAATTAAATTAAAGGATGACTTATTTATTAATGCAACTATATATTTAAATTTAATTGGAAACCTAAGAATCTATAACTAAGTTTATCCATTTATGAATGAAGTCACGTAACTTTTTATTTTATTTTATATGTGATCATGTATACTTTATATTAAACAAGTAATATTTAGATTTTGTACCTTGGAGTCGATCCTGGACACTTGGGTTGGCAAGTATCACAAGCATCTAAGCAAACTTAGCCCAAGACATGCATCGCCACCGTTGATTATAATTTAAAATTTTCAAGTTCATTGGTTGGAACGTAGATAAACACTCAAGGGTGTGCTGTACAATCCTACGATCTTTCACAAAGTCGAAAGTGTACTACAAGAAGAAAAAACGTAGGAGAGGCCTTTACCCAGGTAGTATTATTTTCATATCCCGTGTTATATACAGTAGTAACTAACATTAACCTAACCAAAAAAAATCATGTATACTTTATATTAAACAAGTAATATTTAGATTTTGTACCTTGGAGTCGAGCCTGGACACTTGGGTTGGCAAGTATCACAAGCATCTAAGCAAACTTAGCCCAAGACATGCATCGCCACCGTTGATTATAATTTAAAATTTTCAAGTTCATTGGTTGGAACGTAGATAAACACTCAAGGGTGTGTTGTACAATCCTACGATCTTTCACAAAGTCGAAAGAGTACTACAAGAAGAAAAAACGTAGGAGAGCCCTTTACCCAGGTAGTATTATTTTCATATCCCGTGTTATATACAGTAGTAACTAACATTAACCTAACCAAAAAAAATCATGTATACTTTATATTAAACAAGTAATATTTAGATTTTGTACCTTGGAGTCGAGCCTGGACACTTGGGTTGGCAAGTATCACAAGCATCTAAGCAAACTTAGCCCAAGAAACGCATTGCCACCGTTGATTATAATTTAAAATTTTCAAGTTCATTGGTTGGACCGTCGATAAACACTCAAGGGTGTGTTGTACAATCCTACAATCTTTCACAAAGTCGAAAGTGTACTACAAGGGGAAATTAAAAACCTACGAGAGGCATATATCCAGGTAGTATTATTTTCATAGCCCGTGTTATATACAGTAGTAACTAACATTAACCTAACCAAAAAAATATTAAGAAAGTTTTTTGATCCATGGCTTCCATTTCTTCCTTGAAAACCCTGAAGACAACCACTCTGTTTTTCTGTCTCTTAGTCCTCCAATTATCCCTCATCAAAGGTCAAGGACCTCAAGGTGGAAATGATCAGAGCAGCAGCAATCAAGTAAATTTGCACTCAAAGCAGTTGATTCTTGTTAAAGTATGGTGCTTGATAATCCTACTAGTAAGCACTTTTGCATTTGGTATCTCTCCCTACTTTTTTCGATGGAATGACAGCTTTCTTCTATTGGGAACGCAATTTGCTGGTGGTGTTTTCATGGCAACCTCTCTGATCAATTTTTTGAGTGATTCAGCTGGGACCTTTGCAGACCTCACAACCAAAACATACCCTTTTGCATTCATGTTAGCAACTGCAGGTTATGTTTTGACACTGCTTGCAGATTGCATAGTGGCTCATGTTACAAGTGGTGTCAGAAGAGATGCTAGAGTTCTGGTAGTGGAAGAAGGAAGGACACCTGAGGAGCAACCTAGAGAGGTGCATGTTGATGTCAACCCAGAGTTTTTGAGGACAACCTCTTTTGGAGACGCCTTACTACTCATCCTCGCCTTGTGTTTTCATTATGTATTTCAGGGTATTGCTGTGGGAGTTTCAGGTAAATGATACATATATTCCTTGGTACGTTGTCTTTTTCTTCTTTTTTTTTAATTTTTAATCTTTTATGTCCATCGAATTTCATCATCTTACTTTACTTTGTGGTGTTAAGTCATTGTGATGGTAGAGGGTGGTTGCCGATTAGGTTTGTATATAGAATGTAATATAGTGTTTCTTCTTTATAAGTTTTACCGTTTGAGAGTCCCTTTCTTTGTGTAATTGATATAATAGCCTATATATAAAGACTGCTTCTTGTTTATCTAGCCATATCACAATTGAGTCTGTAAATAAGTTTGGAAGAACCTAGCTACTATCTTTGTAACAGATTGTAAGCAAGTACATTTGCACAGTTTAATTTAGGCAAGCATATCCTGATCAAATCTGTTTATTCGTTTAGGTCCCTTAAACCAAATTATTTAACCTAATATATTACCAAGTGATTACTTAGATTAATTATTCAGATCTAGGTTAAACACAAATATATCATACCATGCAAAACTGAATGTTCAAATAGTGTGTAAAACACTTTGAACGTTTAGACCTCCAAATTACAAATTACCAATTCAAACTTATTATCAAACAATGTATGTGCGGAATATGAAAATAAACTACAACAGAATTGATAAAATAATCTAAACCATAATTAATCTCAACCACAATAGAAATTAAATGGTAAAGATTAAGAGAAGAGAGATGCAAACATAAAGACAACACGGCGATGTGTTATCAAAGAGGAAACTGAAGTCCTCGGCGTTAAACCTTTCCGCCGCCCTTCAAGCGGTCAATAATCCACTAGAGAATGAAGTTGGGATACATGAACAGCAGAAGACCCTCCAAGCCTAATCTACCAAGTGTACCTAAACCCTGCAAGCTTCTTGCTCCAATAAGGTTACGCCGAACCTTTGTCTTCTCTAGCTTACCGAATTTCGCTATAGCGTATAGCATCAACCAATATCAATTGGTCCCTTCCTAACTGCTTCCCAAGTACCAAATAATCTTCTCACAGATATGGGTATGGTAAGAAAAGGATTTGGTTAAATGTACCTCTCAAGGAAATAACAATGGAGAGGTTAAGAGTAGAGGAATTTGGAGAATCAAAGGTTAAAGATTGTGGATGAGTCAATCTTGTTTTTCTTTAGGGTTTCTCTCTCAAAATTCTCTCTAGAATCTCTCTACAATACATGGGTATAAAGGGTATTTATACTAGTGTGTGTTTGGAATGCGAAAGGTCAGTTTTTCCCAAATAGAGTGAACTGGCGACTTGGCCTCGCGACTTGACTGAGTCGTAAGTCTGAGTTGCGAGATAACGGTCTGACCAGTTAGAAGTTTTGTCCTGTAGTGCAACAGTTGGTGTGACTCTTCAGCTTCTTTGCATGCTTCACACATGTGTCTCCTTTGGCGACTTACAAGCTGCAAGCTAGTCGCGAGATCCAGTCGCGATGCCCTGCTGAGTTGCACACTATTGAGCTTTTCTTCACACTCTCTCACACACTACCCTTACATGATTTCCACCTAAATACAGGGTTTCTAAATGCTGAATTACAAGCAAATTGACACGGAATAAAGCCAACAAGATGGTTGATTAAATTCAACCTTACAATCTCCCCCTTTGGCTATTCCGTGACAAAACTCTAAAACAAACTCTAGACTTAACATGTGAGTTGGGAACCATTGAACAAAAATCACTCACACCTAACTCTAGAATCTATGTAGCTCTTGAACCATAAGAACAAGTATCTCCTAAAAACAACAACACAACATGATCATTGTATGCAGAAAACTTGTAATGCATATGGAGCAAGCACAATGCGATCAAGTAATATAGTTTAAAGCAATAAAGCAAGGCTTGACAAAAAAATGAACAATCACTATAGATAGTGACGACAATGCTCATTCACACAAGGAATTAACATCCGGACATGCATGCTAATAAACTCTATGCAAAGTATCATTTGCATGTCCAACACTCAACCAATACAACAACCCAAGGTAATTGTATTAAGGATATAAAATCCAGCAAGGGCACATGAGTGATGTATTTAAAGAAAATACATAACATTTAACAGCAAGTACTAGGCTACAAAGCATGGGTAAAAAATAAAATGCATAATATAAACTAAAAGTGCTTAAAGTTTCTCCCCTTCAAAATGATGAGAAGCTGTGATACACTTGGAACATATATACCTGTAACTTGAAACACTTGCACAAAACGCATTAGACCCTCAAGGTAAAGCAAGTAATAAAAGGACAAGTAATAAAAGGACAAGTATAATCTAACAAGTAAAAAGCGATCAAGTAAACATGATGTAAAACATATGAACAACTTGACCATACACCAAAACAATCATAAAGAAATGACTACAATGATCTTATAGCAAAGCAAATGATCATCTGAACATGCATTCAATGAAGCACAATAGCATAAGAATGTATGCATGTCCAACATATAAACACGATGCAATGAGAACAACAAAGCAAAGATCCTAAACAAAACTCAAAGCACCATAAAGCGAACAAGAAAACAAACATAAAGAAACACAAACAAAACAAAGTTTTCTTATTAACATAATGTCTTCTCCCCCTTGGTATATTCATCTCCCCTATGAAATATCTCTCCCCCTACAAATGTGTACAAGAAATAGAATTTCTCCTCCTAAGAATGTGCACAAGAATCATATAAAAATGACAAAAATTCTCCGGTATACTTTAGAAAGTATATGAATGTTCAAAATGTGTATAAAACACCCTTGAACGTTTAGACCCCAAATTACAAATTATTAATTCAAGCTTATAATCAAACAATAAATGTGTGGAACATGAACATAAGCTAAAATAGAATTGATAAACAATCTAAACCATATATAATCATAACCACAGCAGTAATTAAATGGCAAAGATAAAGGGAAGAGAGATGCAAACACAAGGACAACACT